>JAOXJK010000012.1:152068714-152123972 GCA_025774025.1 Xenus cinereus | reverse complement strand
TAGATGGGCGTGCTTGCAGGGATGTGATTTTAGAGAATCAGTTGCTGATTCACCACTGGGATTTTTGTCTGGGTTAAAATTTTACTTTACTTTCCTAACACTACACAGCTCAGTCTGGAGCTCACCAAACCTAGCAAGGTTTATAATCTGCTAACCTTCAACTTTGCCTGCACTTTTCTCCTTGCTTCCTTTCCTGTGCTACTAATCATTGCTGTATTTCTGGAAAGCTGAAACCAGACATGGGGAAAACTGATGAATCCAAGCAACAAGTTTCCATTTCCTGCCAGTCCCAGACACGGAACTTCCCAACTGTGCATTTATACCTACAAGGACTAGGAGTCCAAGAGCAGGAGTCTGGAGATGACTGCTCCTGATAACCACATGAAGGGCATTTCTAGGTCCAGTTTTCATCCTCTTCCCCAGATCAGACACTCACCAGGCAACCCCAAACCTCAGTTTGATTTAAGCCTAGGTGTATTCTCAGCAGAAACTTGGCATTGGCCTTGCCTTGGACTCAGGCAAAGGCCCAACATAATCTCAGTATTTGTACATATACCATCTTCTGTGCCTGGTGAGGAGTCCTCAGATTGCCCTGTACATTCAGCATGGGTTTTACCACCATTGCCATTCTGGAAGGTGCACAGGGCACCACAACACACACACACATGCACACACACCACACGCAGGGCATTTCACACTAGGTTTCTGAATTCATCATTTCTCCTCATGTATCAGTATGATAAAAACCACAAACTAAGACTCAAAGGAAATAAAAAATTAGGGAATTTAGGTCGTGTCCTTCATGACAGTTCTCCGAATTCTCAGGTGCCTTTCACCTTCTCTAATATTAGTTCTTTGTCTTGATAAAACAATGTCTGTCTCTTTTCCCCCCTGCCAAGTGGTTGCTATGAATCTCTGTAGGTTCCTGCTCTCTTCTGTTTTAAAATTCCCTGTACTTGTATGGGAGACCTTTCACCCTCCAAACTGCCCTCCAGCACAAAAGGAAAGGAAAAGTCATGTGTTCACGTCACACTGCCTCGTGTGTGGGTAGAGTGAAGCCATCAGCTTTGATGACTCACCATGCTCCTTTAGCCAAGGTGAGACACACTCTTTTGTCATCAAGGGTGGCCACAGAGAAAAATCTTGATTTACACATCAGCTTCCTCATACCAGAACCATGGCTGTAATCTATATGGTGCACATGTACTGATACTCAAATCCACAGCCTGCTGCAACTAAGAGCTAAGAGATTAAGAGAGTTCAGATTATTCAAGCATAAACTCTCTTAAGTCACTTTTGAAAATCCCTTGAAGTCTGCAGGCCTGAGGTCAAGTGAGAAAAAAATATCTGTCTGAGCACATGACAAAGGGGAACAGAGGTGATGATCTTCTTAAGGAAATGAGTGTGGACCAGGATATAGGCCTCTTAGCCACACAGGGATTGTACAGGTGCCAGTAGCGAACAGAGAGTATCACCCTTCACACACACATAGAGTAGTACCATCTCCTCATTTGCTGCTATTTGTAATATCCCAAAAAATAGAATAAAAGCTTGGCTTTAATGGTCTGAACACTTCTGCTATTAGAAACTAAGCTTGGACCTGCCCAAGATTTGAATGGGAAATCCCTGCTGTGGGTTCACACCAAAGAATTACAGATGATCAGTTGGTAGAAAAACAGTCGAGCAAAGCTGTTTAAGCTGAAATACTCTGTTTGGTGACATCTTCACAGAACAGTAAGAAGGTAATGGTGAGGGACGACACAAAACCCCCACCCAGACAGTGCTTTCTGATGGAGGAGGAGGGTCTTGCTTTAGCAGTATGGAGACAGTATGGCAGAGAAGTAAGAGATTTCTGAAGAGCCTGAGGAATTAGTAACACATTGTAGAATTGATTTTAGATTGAGTGGGCATCTCTGAGTTTGGGGTAGGTTAGCTGTGATTCCCCATACCAAGAAAATACTTCTCGGCTTCTCCAAGTCTCAAATATACTCCATTCCAAAACAAAGCATAACAAAATTACTGACACTCTGGACGTGGAGCAAGAGGATGCATCTGTTCTCACATCTCCAGCTCTATATCTTTGTACGCTGAAAGGAAAACAGATGTTCTCCAGATGAAACTCATGTTATTACCACTCTTGCTGCTGGCCTGCACTTAAGAATCTTCCTTGCTGAAAAGCAGAGATCCTATGTGAGTTGGGATGGAAAGTCTTGGCCTTGTGACGAGATTAGTTGAGTAACTAACTGGATGTTACTGTAATTCAGAAATGACAATATAAAACCAAATAGCAGTCAGTGGAAGCCCAGGTTTCCTCTTTGGGCTATACAAGTGCCCAAACACGTAATGATAGCACCAACTCTGATGAAGAAGAGCTAAACTCAGTAAAGCCCAGGGCAACAAATCATATTAATTCAGCTATTGGCATAAACTTTTTGTTTTAACAACTGATGTCTGGGGAGCTTATCTCTTTCCTTTTGTTTCTTCACTAAAGCACTGCAGGACCCAGCTCAGACCGGCTCCCTGACCAGACCAAAGGCTATAAATCAGCAGTTTCTCTGGAAGACGTTGTTGGAACAGGCATTGTTAGACAGAAATCTGATTTCTTTTAAATATGCAAGTAGTTTCAGTCTAAATTATGCCTGAAAAAGGTTTGTTGGAGAGGAGAAGCACTTAACCAGGTTTTGGAGAGCATCATTCTGTGTCAGCATTGCCAACCCTGTTTCTGGATGCCAGATTTTCCCAAGACAGCTGCAGACTTAATACCATCTAGCTCCTCACGAAGTACTTTACATACTCCTTCTACTCCGTCCTCCAAAAAGTCCTTTCAAGAGGATAGAGTTAGGAAGATCTTTAAGAGGATATCTAACTGAGGTGTCTTTAATATTTTTCACATTTCACTGACATGCATATGAGAGATACACTCTTCATCTATGGCAGAATTCAGGAAATATAAGAATGCAAAGATCTATACATGTAGTCTGGGATCCTTTAAAGGACCTATGAATATGGAGGAACAGATGCTTCAGGGAATTACCATATGAATCCATGGCACGCACAATACCATACAAAAAAACACTATTTATGATGATTATGTCATTTTTTGTGGAAACAAAACCTGCAGCAAATGGGCTAGAATAGCACTATTCACATCCTTCAGAAATGCAAAGCTTCCCCAGTGCTAGTTGTTAGAAGCCTGACCTTTTTGCAATGTAAATACTCTCTGGGAGGATAAAAGATATAAAATATGGCCCCAAGTCTCTCAGTTTGCATCGAGAGTCTCATCTAGGATTAATTACCATTCCTGTAAATTGAATTTCAGTGACGGACAGAGAAATGTTTAACCTTCAGTGTAAGGAAGGCTGCAGGTTAGCTGTACTAGATGTTATCTAGCAAATAAATCTAGCCTACAGCAGGCTTTCTTACAAGTTTTCTGGCAGTCATGCTGTTATCATCCCTCCTAAGAGCTCCACCCAAAGAAACTGAAATGCTGTGTCAGGAAAAGAAGAAGTCCTTCTTCCCCACCCTCCTCTGCAGGTTTCCCTTCCATTCAGGCTCTTGGAGCCCCCCACATCCCCATCCAGCTCATCACCATGCACTGCGGGTGCTGACCACAGCCAAGCAGGTCCTACCACCCTTTCTGAGCATGGAGCATCCAACCAAGCCCAGCTGTGGTAGAACAAGTCACTTTTGTGAACACTGTGTAGTGCACTAAAAATGATGCTGTGATATGAAATCCTGGCTTTTTGCCTTCCCTAACAAAACTCTAAGAGACTTCAAAAGGGTTTGGTTCTCTGCAGTGAGGCAAGAATGGAGTACCTTATACTTTTTTTTTTTGGTGAAATATATAGCAAGAAGGTAGATTCCTAAAAAACATTTCAAAACCTCCTTGCAGGTATATAATTTTCCATCAGACCTTACAGGATTTATTCGCCAAGAGCAATCCTTTGCAATTCAGAGCAATGTTTTCTTCAGGCTCCAGCACCTTGGCCTCCCACCCAGGGAGTCTGTCTCAGGATTTTTCCCATGAAAAGCAGGTTGGGCCTCACCTGCTGAGGGCTGGGCTATTCCCTGCAGGATCCCAAGTGCATTCCTGAAATACTTTTTTGGGTGGATCAAACTTATCCTGGGGTCCATTCTGCTTGAATGTGTAAAGGATTCCAGTGTTATCTGGTATGGTATCTGTAGGGTACTGGCCTATGCTCTCTTCCCATACCTTGTTTGAGATTTCTGACTCTTTGCGTACAGCCAGGAAGATGCTGTTGGTGCCATATTGCCAAGGGTAATGCCTCCCTCCAGTGACTTCTCCCCATGAATCCTGTTGGGGTGGGCTGTGTCCACCAGCACAGACACCTAATCCAGCCTACAACAAGCAGTGTACGAAGAACAGGGCATTGCATATTAGTTATTATGAATTAATGATAAATTGATATTAAATCTCTGTCTTTGCAGTCTATAGGATAAATTTCCTTTTTGGGGGGCTGGTAATGGAGAGGGGAGTGTGTGTGCGTGTGTCTGTACGCATGCTGTGGGAAGTGTGCCTATTCTTCTGCACCTACAACAGACCTGAGGTACTGTGTGGTCGTGACTACAGCCTGCTGGTAATCTTCTGAGAAACCTTCATAGTTCATGGGAAAATGCAGATGAAAATAAATTCAAAATGTATCCTAGGAAAGAGTGATTAAAGAATTTGTCATTTCAGACAGAAGTGCCGAGAAAAAAACTCTAAACACCTCAAATGAAAAGTTTGGTTTGCTTTTCCAATGAAAAAAACAGGATTCACAGTTCAAAATGGATTTTTCTTTCATAAGTCAGAGTTGTTTGGTTCAGGTGGGGTTGCTTTGTGCAACACCTAGGCAGGAAGCCTCAAAGATCAAGAGACTCAGGTCTCAGGAGATCCAGGGACTTTTTCCCTTGGCAAAATTTGAACAAATATCTCAGCACTGAGACTTTAGCAGAGACTTTCCAGCCTGGGGGACCTCTGGCTAGAAACTGTGTCAGAAGGGAGAGAAAAAGAAGCATTTTGCATCCTGTTTTTGTGGAATAAGTGTAAATGAACAGGCAATTGGTGTGGAGCTGGAGGAGAGGCAGAGTCACGACTGCCACTGGTGTCATGGCAAGGTCCTGTCTCAGCCCTCCCTGCTATGTGGAGCAGGACATCTCTGGGCAGGAGTATGAAGCTAGTGTGAGGGATGGTGGGAAAGGTCAAGAAGGACAAGGAACAGTAAACAGAGAAGATCAGCCTGGCAGCTGTGTTCAAAGGATGCTGGGACAACAGAACTAGACTGTGAGCTCAAAGGGTGCTTCTGGTCTGCAAATCTTTCTCTGGTATACTTGCATGCCTACAGCCTGGTATGGTTTATCCAGCTGCAGCAGGTGGAAATATTACCTCTTCATACAGGCTTTTTCTCACTCATATTCAAAGAGCTGCATGGATGTCACATCACTTCTGAAATGAAGCTCTGACATTGGTAGCCACAGAAACTACTAAGAGCACTTTCCCTACCTAGCAATGAACACTCCAGCATGGCTGCACATGAAATTTTCAACTGGTTTAACTGGTTTCTTTCCTTCTTTCTTTCTTTCTTTCTTTCTTTCTTTCTTTCTTTCTTTCTTTCTTTCTTTCTTTCTTTCTTTCTTTCTTCTTGCCTTCCTGCTTTCTCACTTTCTCTTCCTCTCTCCCTCCCACTCTGGTTCTCTCATTTTCATTCTCTTCTCTTCTCTCTTTCTCTCTCTCTCTCTTTCTTTCTCCCTTTCTCTCTTTATCTCCATTTCTCTCTCTATCTCTCTTTCTCTCTCTTTCTAAGCTCTAAAAGACACCTGAAAAAACAAATGACAGAGGCACACTTGAAAATTTAAAGCATCCTCCTGGTCCCGTGTCTTTGTGAGAAACAAGGCAATGGGGGTAATCCTCTGGGACCTTGGGGTGACTGGTCTGTCTGTCCACCAGTGGAAGTAATAAATCACCTTCTCGAGGAATGTAAAACCTAAAAGATAGCTGTGGCTGCAGCTTTGCTGTCCTAGCCTTAGGGGTGTTTTTAAGAGGCAATCAAACAATTCGTCTAGCAAGTAAAACTTGTGACTTGTTTTCTCCCACTCACACTTACCAGAGCCAACAAAGGGTATAATAATGTTCATTGTTTCGGTTAAAAATAACATGGGGGAAGTAATACTTCCCCTTAATTGAGTCAGCCTGAAGCTTCTTTTTCAAAGAATGGTGAATCGTGTTACAGGACATTTCAGCTTCTGAGAAATGCAGTGCAAGGTCTCAATAAATGTGTGTCCCCTCCCAACAGGCCTCGCAGCAAAGGTCAGCAGGCAGAGAGAGCAGCTGTCTAAGGTTTCAAAATACTAGTGTCCTTCAGGAAAGGTTGTCTTTGGTCAGACCCTGACAGTTTGGACAGGGTGATGGAGCCCCTGGAGGTAGTGCTGTCCCAGTAAATGGTGCAGTTGAGCAGTTTGGTTGGGTAAGCGGTGTGGGCTTTCAACTACAGGCTGACATTTATTTGCATTGTGGCAGGGACATTGACCTAGCTTCTTCTCAGATTGGAGTCCATCTGGCCTTGTTTCCTCCCTCATCCCTTCTCAGCTTGGGTTCTGGGGTGACAGGTCCAAGTTGTCGGACTAGAGGCTCAGTTGAGACATTTTAAATATGTCCAAGAGTTTTATTTTTCTGCTATCTTATTCATCCCTCTCAATGCAGTTGTGCAACCATGTGTGTTTCAGTGCTGAACAATGTGCTCCCTGCATGCATCTCTATGTAGTAAGCAGAGTGGTTACTATTATGGCCACTATTAAAACATAAAGGAGAGATAAAGTCATATGTTTCAAAGCGACAAAAGAACAGGGTGGCAGATGCACACAAATGGCTGAGTGGCTGCCGTGTATTTCTAGATAGGGCTTCTTATCTGAAGTCAAAATTTGTGTTTACATTCTGAACTCTCATAAATGCCTGCTGAGCAGAAAGCAAAGTACAGTAAAGCAGTACTTAACTTCAGGATGGTGTTGACCAAGCTTTGTCATATCCCCAGGCAAATCACATTTGCCCGAGAGTTCCCTTAGCACAGTAATCTGTTACAAATGATAATGAGAATTTAATCAATAACTGATTTTCAGGGGGGTTTCAGCAGACATCACAAATCACCGCTGATCTTTGCTCAAGCACATGACTGCTCTGAATAAACACATGCAAGAAAGTGAGTCCAAGTGTGCTAGTAAACAGTGTCTCATGAACAGTAGCAGGAACAGTAGTTTTTCTCCTTGTTGGTATCAAGATGGCAGCTCTAATTTTGGACATGTGCAAGATGAAATCAGCAGACATTAGTCCCAAAAGGAGGAGGCTGAGCTCTGTAGTTAGCATTGTCTCCTTCACAGGTTCATTCATGATCGCAGTCAATTCCTATGCCTTTTGCACATGTCCTTTGAGATATGGCTACAAAGCAGCATCTTGAGAAAGAGGAGCTTTCCTCCCTTAGGCACGTATGGGGTACATTTGGCTCCATAAATTCTGTAGGTTTTCACCATTGATGCAGCCCTGGTTGTTTATTTCCCCTGTGTGGTACTTTTTCCTAAGATCCAGTGCTCCCCCGTAGTGCTATCCGAAGTTGCACTCACCATAAACAGGTAGTATTCAATCTTCTCTCCATCTTCATGATGATGCAATGGAAGAAGCACAGGCTGGGGTCAAGGAAGCATGGGGAGCTGCTGGAGGCAGCTTAGAGCTGTAACCATATGTGAAAGCCCCAGTGGCTGCATCTGCTTGGGAAGATGGACTGTGGATTTGCAACAATGCAAATCATTGTGGAGCGGCCAGAAAAGAGTGAAGAGTTACTGTAGAGCCCTCCCTGCAGTCTGCACACTGGAGCCCTCGGCAGTGTGGGAGTTTCTAGACTCTGCCAGTACAAAAATAACCAACACCAAGTAAAAAAGCCTTACAAATGCTCAAAATAAAAGGAATTTTGAATACAAATGACCTTTTATCCCCAAACCAAAATGTAGTTCCATAATGCTGAAATGATTTCTTCATTTCTTTACCTTGCATTAAAAATCAGGCAAGGTGTTATGCAAAGCACTTGTTTCATAAAATCCAGTGACTCACCATCTTGGTGAACACATTTCCAAATACTAGCCTCCAACACCAGGAAGCCTGGTAAGATGAGTAAGATAATTTGCAACAGTACCTTGCTACTCCATTTAAAATGTCTCTTGCATAACCGACTCTTCAGATGGGATTTTTACTTTGTAAAAGCAAACAGATGTATACATATATTCTGTTGAGAAGTTGTAGCATGCTGCTACTGGCTTTACCTGAGAGATTTGGCCAAATGGCAGATGAACTCCATCACAGTGGTGATGAAACAAAGTATTCCTCGGAGCTGATCCTACATATCAAAGTAAGAGTCAGAAAAAAAGAGGTGCATACCCGTGTTTGCATATCCAGCCCAGCACTCTGCACAAGAACATCTGTCTCCTGTGTTTTCTTTGAGTCACTGTGTTTGGAGCTGTAGATACACTTCTCTTTTGACTTTTCTGGACCTTTCTTTTTCTCTCATGCAGCAGAGACAGGAGAACCCATAATCTCCACGGCACAGGGGTTGTAACTAGATGATCTTTAAGATCGCTTCCAACCCAAATCATTCTATGATTCAAGTGTCCTTGCCCTGTGCTGCACACATGCCAGCCAGGCAGATGGGGCGTCCCCATTTCAGTTATCTACAGGAGAGCATGGTACTTATGCGACTGCCTGTCCTGATTTCCAAACCCTTATGGAAGAGGGTGAGCTCTCAGGTTGCTGGGAGAAAACTGAGAATACATGAGCAAGCTGGTTGCTGTTTTCCAAACCTTTATATTTCATCTAATACTTTTGGCCTTGAAAGGTCACTGGGAATGGCACTGATCTGGCCTCAAGGACTGGGGAAGGAACCCCCCACCCACTCTCCTGTAGGAGTACAACTGCTTCTTAGCTCTATCTTGAATGAGCACTGCCCAGTCCATAACACTACAAATTATCTGATGAGTTGGGCCAAATCTTGCTCAATTCAAACACTCAGCATAACTCCTCATGCGAGTGGGAGTCCCCCATCAGCACCGAGGTCATTACTGAAGCTATTTGAACACTTTCCACTCCCTTACCTCCTCCTCTTCCTCCTGCTCACCTCCCCACTCTCAAACAAAACAATTTCCCCTTTGCATGCTATATTAAGATCATATGCAGAAAATCCAATACATTATCCTCAGGATTAAGTAGCATTAGCAGAGCGTATTAACACGTTGCTGCTGTGTTTGTATCAGGGACACGTTTATTCTCCACAGGCACTAAATGTTCTTGGCGATTCCCTGAGCGGAGAAGGTGGGTAACATACCATAGCCATGCATCTAGAGGCTGTGGAACAGTTTAACTACAGATATATTAAGGAATTTGCCTCAGGAATGTAAACAGATCCAGAAGGTTTTGTGAGCCAAGGCAATTAATTTTAACAGAGTTCTCTTGCGTGCACACACATGTGTACACAGACATACCTGCACACACCCTTCTGCCTGTACCCCTACATAAATATACAACAAAAGCAGTATTTCTAAGGCACTAATAATAGTAAATGCTTTTGCCACGGAGATGGAAACTTCATATTTATTTGGGGTGGAGTGGGAGGTCATTCACTGGTCAAAGAAGGAGGTACCCATTCATGACACAATATTAAAGGATGACCTCAGCTTAGCTTCAGTGCGTGGAAACTGTACATAAAATGTAACTCTGAGGAGGTTTAATATGGTTAAGTAAATTTGCCAGAACAAAGAACAGTTTAGGAAAGAAAAATCAAATCTGATCTTGTCAGGCATTTATTGAAGTCTTGGGTAGACTGCACCTAAAATTTTTGCATGACCTTTTGTCAAAAAAGAATCAAAACATATAAACAAGGACTTTGGTAACTGTAGATGTTCAATAATCCTTGAGCACCACCCAGTTAATCAGTCTAGGATCAACTTCTGCACATGTGCTCAGCTGCCCTGCCCAAGCAATCAGCTACCTATTCCCCCTCGTTATCTCAGTCTTGAAACTATGTTGGGCACCAGCTCAGTCCCCTGAGGGTCCTGCTCCTTTTTTTGTGCCAGGCCATGCTTCATCAACCTGGAAAAATCAGACCCATCTCAAAATCAAAGCATGGCAACTCCTTTTGAAAAGTGATTACTGATGCTTTTGGTGTCCACCTTTTACATAACGCTCAATGGTTAAAGTATTTGCCCAAGAAATGAGGGGTCCAAGTCCCAGTTGTGGTTTGACCTTGGATGGGTCAAACCAGCAAATGCCAAGACAAAATGGGATAATACATCAAGCCAGAACCTTAGTGTCAAAGGACAGAATGCCAAGAGCATGTCTAACTCCAGAGTGGCCACGGCACTCCTAACAGAAGGGATTATTCACTGTTCTGGTCAACATGTAGAGACCACCCCCACCAAGAAGGGTAGCCCCAATTGTAGTTGGGGCTTGCTACATTATGAGTGCTCTGAGAGTCCCTAATGGACTGGATCTTGCAGGAAGCCTCTGCTGAGCTCCTGATGGATCCTGATGGATTTAGAAAGGACGTAAACACTGACTGACTTAGTGTAGACATCTCTGGATAGGCACCTTGGCCACAGCTGAAGGAGAACTAGGAGTGTAGATAGCCAGAAGGGGAAGGTTGGAGGATATAGCCTCTTAGCTGGTCCTTTCTAGGGTGCCTTCAGTTACCAAGAAATCATCCCTCAAAAGTCTAATGAGTTTAAGTACCTCAAAAGTAGCAAGTCTCTTTGGTTGACTTTGGAGCCTTGTCTGTTTCTAGACTACAGGTTCTTTACTGGATAGGGTGGGATTGGATAAGATTGGATTGGATAGGACCAACTGCAAACTCAGTTTATTTTTCTATAAACTGGACTGACACCTAAGCAACAACTGCAGGGAGGGATGGTACTCATTTATGAAATTCTGCTCTCGGAATGAACTTACCAGTTTCAAAGCCTAGCTCAAATCCAAATTTTCTGCAGTCTAAGTGTTTGCGGTTTGAAGGCTTTTCTTAGATTAAGAAATTCAAATTTCAGGATATTTGCTCTGATGTAGAGATTTCTTTATTGAAATAATGAGTCAAAATAATTCTATAACATATAAATCCAAGATTTCATTTCATATCCATCTTAAATTTCAGTTTGGCCATTTGAATTCTTACTATACTTTACTGGTTTTTGCTAGTGGAATTGGACTAGAGTCGCATGTTTAATATACTTTAGATGAAACAAATTAGCTATTAAAGCAAAATGTACTTAAAAGACTTAAACTAATGTTAAAAAAAACCCTGTTTTTTGATAACAACTGTTTGGACACTGTTCTAAAAACATTACACATCCCAAATTACCAAACTGCCATTCTTTCTTGTTCACATTTGCTCATCTTGTTAAAAGTATTAAGTTAAGAAAGTTTTCTTTATTTACAACCTGAGATAAGGTACAGGAATGTCTTACTCTGGTTTCATCTAGGTAAAGACTATTTTTTTTTTTTTCTCTTTTTTAAGCTTTATTGACCTTATAAGTTGTGTTCAGTATATTTTTACAAGGGTGGCATTTAACAAAACCCTGATCTCAAGTATCCTTTCAAATACCATAGAGAGAGAGTGGGAGGAGAAGGGAATTCTGCACTCCCTGCAAAAAGGAGGGACAGAAAAATGTTTCTGAAGGACTCTCAGCAACCTAATCCTAGCCATTTATCTCAACGTGACTGTGGCAGGAGATTTCCTTAACAGGCACCTCCAAGGAGACACTGCACCAAATTCCAAGCAGCCCTTCACACCTAGGTCCCATGTGACACCTGGCCCTGCAGCAACCATGAGCTCAGGTGGGTGTCTGAAGTTGGTACTTGGAGGTGATGCACCTCCGTGGCAATCAGATGGAGACTTTTATTCCATGGTCAATACGCAGAAGCTCATCTACTTTTTTCTTGAGTGGTGGGCACTATTGCACTTAGAAGATCGACTGAAATAGGCTTGGACTTTTTGAGAGTAAAGTTAAATTTCCATGCAGACACGCAAAAAAATCCACACACCTCCCTGCTGCACAAAGGCAAACCAGTCCAACTTCTGGCAGCCTCATTCAGCCAGATTCTGTTTTTTCTTGGCAGTAGCAATACAGGCACAAACACATATTAGTATCATCACTAGGAGTTTTCTTCATTTTTCAAATTTTCCAAAAGAGATTCCTGGTTTCTTTATGAGATACTTGTAGTCTGTGGCTAATTGGATCCTGAGTTTTAATTTGTACTGAGGTCATGCATCATAGTCCCAGCCACAGTCCAGGATCTGGCTCTCCCAGTTTTGGTGAAAATGATGAAGGATGGCACCCTTTAGTTGGCACAGCATGGTTCTTCACTGTGGACATGCAGAGCAGGACCTGGTGGGCTCCACTCTGTTCTCAGCATGTGGGATGCTCAGACTTTTTACGACAGAGTAGGCAAAGGAGGCTTTTCACATACCTCTTATTAGCTAGCTGCTAGATCTCACTATATCTGCTCTCATAAAAGGGGTTCAGATTATCTCTCCCTGTAATTCGCAGCACTCTCAAGAATGGGATTACCTAATTTTGCCTACTTAAAGGTGTGATATCTAATACAAACTAATCTTGCACTCTCCCTCCGTAATCAGTGGAGAAAGTAAACACATGGGAGGACAATTCAACCCTTCTTAGACACTCCTTTAAGGATAGGATGAATTGTCTTGCATAGGTGCTTCTGCAGTGCTTGCAAATGACTGACCTGCCTCTTTGCAGAGATGAATTCCGCTTTTAAATCACACAGATGAGGTCCAAAAAAGACAATGCCCAGCTACTTTTGCTTCACCCAGCTCTGCACCGCAGCTCAGTTGTCTCAGCAGTACATGGGAAAAACATCTGACCCTGTGTCATTTGTTAACATTACAACTCCCCCACTGCCTCTGCCCTGGGAAGGGCTAAGCCCTTTGCCTGTACGTGAAATTTTGCTGAGTGTATATTTATAGCTGTTATTCATTAAATAGCTTCACCTGACCAGAGGGCTGCCACAAACAGTCCATTCTTGGTATTGTTTTGTAAAGGGAGGGTTTATAGTTAGCAAAGCTGTTTATTTCAGCCTGCCTTCAGCATTGTGCAACCACAGTTTAGGGTGGCTACTGGTATTTTTTACAGCTTAGATGTCCTTTCAATTTATTGATTATAAACTCAAGAGGAAACTACAGTCCCAGTGCCAAGAGACACTTAAACCCATTTCTTCTGTGTCTGAAGACACCTAGACCTTCTGGCATTTCATGCTTTCCAGGTTGTATCTGCTGTCCCATTTAAACTTCTGTTCAGAAGGGGCTCAGTGTAATTTCAAACATAAGCCCCATCAAGACCCACGATGTGGGCAGCTCTTTGCTCTTCTCAGCTGTGAGGTTTTGGCCATGCAGGGGATGGCCATACTTCAGCAGGTTGCATAGGCACCCTACCCTCTCCATGGTTGATCCTGCTGCTTTGCCCTGTGGACTTTTGGAACATTACAGCTTCTGAGGGTCTGCACCTTTCCTGTTGTCCATTCCGCTTCTTGCTAGTCTGTTTTGCTTTTCCCTCCCCCTCATTTCTTTGCTCAGTTTGCTTTCCTTAAAAAAAAAGTAAAAATGAATCTTTGCCTTGAAGTCTCTCTCTCTCCTTCGGCTTGCTTAGACTCAATGGCAACTTAAGCTGGTCAAACACTGCTGAAATTAATCACATCCAAACCGCCGTTGTTCTTTGACCAAAAGACCACTGATTAGTGTGATCTAGTCTTGTGTTCCTGTTTTCTTCAGCAGCGTTCACCCCTGCCCAGAGAGTATTTTAATTAGTTCTCTACAGGATATTCCCTTGTACAACTGCTCTAATTATGTTTAATCAGTAACACTGTACAAGCAATAATTAATTAACATTAAAACAGAGAGAGCTTGACATTGTGATTCACTGGTTTGGTAGTCTTTCGTCCTCTATTCAGTTATTTCATCTTTTGTAGTCTACAGAGCAAATCCTTTCGGGAAGCTGGTTCAGAGTGTCAGGACTCTCAGGTTCTGTTCAGTGGTACCAGTACTTAGCTTAACCCCCAAGATCTCCATTTTCCAGCACCTCAAGCCTGTTGTGAATGTTCTTCAGTGGTCGCTGAAGCCAAATGAGCTCATCTGGGGTAGAAGGTGGCATCGTGCAATGTCTTTAAGCTGCTGAACAGCTGGAGGAGAGGTGAGGTTTGCCAGAGCGACAATGACATCAGTTCACCACCAAGAAGGAAATCAGTGACCTCACAGGCTGCGCAAGCACCCATCCTCCCCAAGAAGCAATGCACAGCAAACCACAGCTGGGCCAGGTTACCCAAAAACGGGCCAGTGACACAATCATCACCACATCTCAGTTCGGATAAGGGCCACTGTTTTGGCTGCTATCTACAAGTACTGCTCCTGTGCTTACAATGACCCTGTCACTTGACAGGAGGCAAAGGAATGGACCTTGTTTTTTCATGCTGTTTGAGAAGCCTCCACATCCTATGCAAGACACAGTTTTTGCACAAAAAAGTTAATTTCTTTCCATCAAGAAACTAATTGATGCATTGAAAAGCATGAGGTAAAAGCTGATGTTTTTCAAAGGCATGTCCAAAACAGTTTTATCCTTGCCTGAGAAATGATGTATCAGAGGAGTTTTGTGCTTTGAAAGAGGAAAAATTGTCTAAGGACCTGAAGTTCACTTTCTCACTGAAATCTAATATGCTGCAACACTTCTTCACCATCAACACTCGGCATGTAGCAGTAAGATAGAATAGAATAGAATGGAATAATGGACTTTTGACACTTTCAAAAAAAAAATATAAAGTGCAATAGGCTTTTTCCTTTTTTCACTAAAAAGAAAATTTAAATCACATTTTGCCAGCAAAAATAATTGCAAACCTGTAGGGAGGACTATGATAAAAATAAGCATCTCAGATTCCTCATGGCCTGGCTAAAACAATATTCCTTCCTTAATCTTTATTATAAACAGCTTGAGGAGCAAAATCCAAAAGAAACAGAATTACATATTAATGCTTCATGTAGCAAATAGATGTGAGTGAGCTCTTCCAAGTCATGAGATTGCTGCACAGGAGTTGGTCTTCTGGTCAATGCTGGACGTTGTCTGTCCTGCTGTGGTCTTTCTTCCAGCTACATTCTGATGATTAAGGTAAGTTCTACCATTTAGACCTTTAAAAAACATAAAAGCAAAGACCTCATAATGCTTCATATTCTTTTGCACACATTATTTAGCGGCTGTTTGAGCCTTGCAATTTTTGTTTCTGATGTGGAGAGAAATTGCCAGGAGTCAGCTATTTTTTAGGGCTATTCTTGTTTATTTTTAAGGGAGACACAAACATCTGATCCTCTGAACACAAGCAAACATCAGACAAATCCTTTGCTCGGGGATCCCTCATCTGCCCCCTAGCCCAGCAGCCTCTGTGCAGGAGGAAGTCTTTGTTGGAGACACATTCAGCATCACTCAGCCAGGCCACAGCTAGCAGCATCCTGGATCCGTTCAGCACAGCACAACACCACCTGAAACCACCAGCACAAATTTACATACCATTTCAATATATTAGCTGAGAGTTACCCAGCCTCCCAAACCCTGACTTTCGGCAAGTGAAGGGTTGAAGTGAAGGGCCAGCCCGTTTAAGCTGAGGCCAGCCCAGACGTGGCTTGTGTCCAAGCACATCAGGAAACATCCTCACGCTCCCCAGCACTTCCAGGTTAGGGCAGATCTAAAATACAAAGATTTGCTGACGTGGCTGTATTGATCTAGAGTGGGAAAGAATCATAACATAAACTAAAATAGCAGCATCGCAGTACTCTCTATGGAGAGGCAACATATGCATGCAACAGAAGCTCATTTATATATATTTTTATAGCTGACGCAATCTGGGAGGGGATTTGATAAAATGTTTTTCTCAACATGAGCTGTGTCGTCACTGGCAAAATGAACCAAGTCCGTGTGTGTTGGCTAGTCCTTCTGCTTTTCTTTTGGAATGACCAAGTATCTCGAAAGCATGAGCCTTAAAGTTGCAGCTGTGAGTTTTTGCAGTCACAGATGATGTGCCTTTTTAGGTTGAAAATTGTTAGTATTTGGTGCCTGTCTAACTATGCTGTAAGCAAATATTATGGATCTGTTTTTACTCGCCTGGTACAGTGATTGAAACAATATTGATCAGACGCTACATTGACACTAGTATTTTTCCCCATGTGTCTGAAACCTGAGGTCAACGTTTCTGTTCTTTGTATTATTATTAGTTCTGCATATACAATGTATTTGTACTAATTTATGCCCCCCTTTGAAGGTTGTAGGAAGGTGGGTCGTTGTCCAAGGACTGTACGGATTCAACCTGCCATCAGCAGCCAGACCTGTCCACACAGCTCTGGTTTACAGATTGATGGGATCCACCGTCTTCCTTCCATCCAGCACGTAAATCCAACCTGTTTCTTGACTCGCCTGAACAGCGCTGGTAATAAACAGCAGTCTCTGTATCACATTGCTCTTTATGCTTTTCTTCACTCCAATGAATTTTGTTAGCTTAGACCTTGCTCTCCTGCTTTCAGCAGGGCTGCCGTAATCATCTGTGAAAGAGCTTAAGTGGACCGCCAGTTTCAATCTTCAGAGATATCCTCAGGCTGATCATAAATGGGCTATTGTAGGACAGATACAACATAATCCTGACAAGCCCTGGCCCCAAAATTTATCTGTATTTTCTATTATATTTTATTTAATAGTGTCATGAAAATTACTCTTTGGGAATCGGCATTTTGCTATTTAAGACAAAAAAAAAAAAAACACTGAAAAAATTTAATCAAAGACATGTGGAGAGGGAGGGAGGGGGGAAAAAAAGGAGGTTTTATGGAACCTTTTCCCTGGAAAAAATGCAGTTATCTCTACTCATAATAATACCTCCACACGCATGTGATCCCTTTTCAGGAACTGGAGCTGAGGGGAGAACGGAATGAGAGAGCAGGAGCACAACCAGACCTCCCCTCCCTCAGCGGGACAATGTCATTGTGATGGCAGGTTTGCAACCCCCTGACAGGTCTTGCCATCACTTGGAGCACTGGCTGCCTTCTCCTGCGCACACGGGCAGCCAAAGCATTGCCACTTTTAGTGACAATTCGTCAAGAGGAGCCTGGTAGACAATTAGAGAGGCTGAATTGTCCTGTTTACTCACAACTTGTTCAGCAGCCTCCTGCCAGCCCTGGCTGAGCTGGCCATCCATGCCATCAGGATGGGAGCTGTGTTTGCAGCAGCCACGGGCCTGCTTCCACTCAGGTCTTTGAGCAGAGCATCTCTGGACACCTTCCAGCATCAGTGGATGTTGTTTGGGGTGCTCTGCTTGGCGTACCTCTCTGACACCCTCTCCATCTATTCTCCTGAGCCATCAGCCTTCACACCCTTCCCTTTTTCCTGGGGTTGTTCCCTGGAATTAGAAATTTTTATTTGCCTTGATTTCTATGCAGAAAGTTTTGATGGAAGGTGCTGAAGGACCCACTGCAGCACATGGGACACAGAGCCATGTGACAAGACACGTATGTGAAGGTCTGGCTCATGCAATGGGCTGTGCTGGAAGGGATAGGTCTCACCTGCAGCACACTGCCCTGGTCTCCTCCAGATTGAAGAGACGACACCCTACACGTGACTGTCTACCTGATTAGTCAAGTGTGACTCCCTGGGGGCACTGAAATCCTGATTACAGGATCCATTAGCTTGGCAAGTGGGATAAAAGGATGGGAACAGGGTACAGCACTGCAGTGCATGGTGGAGTATGGGACATTGTCAGGGAGAAGCCCACAATCTTGGTCCAGGATGTGAGATTTGATCATTTTGATGGAGGATGAGAAGTGCTTAAGGACCACCAACATGCAATGGCTTTTACGGTACACAGCATCTGCTGACAAAACTCCATGTGCACAGCCTTAATTTTACAATGTGTGTTTTGCATGGACACAGAGATTTACTAACAAACCACAGCTGCCTCTTAGACTGACAGTTACTGGTCTGCAGCTCTGGAGGAGCCTTTGCTGGGATCTGTGCATTTAAAAATGAAGCAGCCCCAGAGCTGTTTCTCCTCTTGTGGAGAGGAATTGTGGTGAAATTATGGTGAAAGTGTGCATTAGTAGGGAGGTCTGCAGGCGTGTTGCCTGTAAATGGAAGTATTTTTTCCACACTTAGCAGGATCTGCTTTTCTGCTCTGTGTGTGCATTTGTATAAGCGTGTGAAATGTGATCACAATATATGTTCAAGATAAGAAACCAAGCCACTGATGTCCAAATAATTAGCTTTGACTGGTTAATAAGTACCTACATGACAAACAGCAAAGTCTGATGGAAAGGACTGTTATATATGAAAAAAATCGAAGCAAACGATAAGTACAGGCTGAGAGTGATAAGGTGCTGAAATGAACTGTCACATTTTCTGCTTCTGCTTCCCAAGTAAAATTAGGCAGCTTGTGTTCTGGGTGATCAGACCCAGGAGAGCAGGCATTTCCATCAAACTGCCTGGAAACAGTGATGGGTCAAGCTGGGACCACTTCTGTTTTTTCACAATGACCTGGCTTTTTGGCTCTAAAATGCTCTTTCCAGTCACCGGGAATACTGTTAAATTTCAGGGCATTGGGCTGCAGTTTTCTATGGTTTTTAATATGTATTAAATTAGTCTGAACCTTGAGGACTGAATCTTAAAACTTTTTGTTTGTTTTCTTGGGGTTTTAATTTAGCTTTGACTTTCATGTAGAAGTCTTCACCCAAAATTATTCTCAAAGGCCTCAAAAAGGGAAAGAAAGGAACAGAAAGAGAACAGAGAGGGGTAGGCCCAACACACACATGAAGGGGAGACACCATCAAAAAACAAAAATAAGAAAGATGACTTCAGTGGAGCAAAAGACTTGCTGCAAGAGGAGGCTGAGAAGAAACATGGAGTGTGGTGAGACAGAGGATCTCCTGCATCCTCCAGCTCTGTCAGAGTGACAGGGAAGATGAGGCTCATGAAGAACAGAAATGACCTGTCCTACTTCTTTTAAACAAATCAATATCCTGTTACAACATTCCCTTACAGGAAAGATTGCATTAATATTAGGAAATAAAGCTAACATACTTAATTTGAGAGGCAAAAGAATGTGTGTCCAGGGCCTACAGAGAAGAGGAGAATGTGGGAATAATAAAACCTCTGTTGTCTGCTCCAGCATGGATGTGTAAGATGATCTTGAGAAAGCCATCTGCAAAAAGAAAACCATAACCAAAAAATTTCAGTATCTTGCAGGAGGGCTGTGAGGCCTTATTGTTGCCAGTTTTCAGTTGCTATATGTTAAACTCTCTAGGATAACTTAAACAATCATTTTCTCACATTTGTTCTATACATTTTTTTCTGAGATTGCTTTTTTCTGCTTGACCCTATGGCCCTCACACCACAGCAGCTGTAGGATGCCAATTTATATCAGAAGATTACTTTTGTGAGGGCTGTGGTGTCCTGGTATCTCTGGAGAAGATCTGAAGAGCTGAGGTGGACTCACTGAAACCCTCACATGGTACCTTTATTACAGAGCACTCAGTGCTGACCCAGAAACCCTTGGCAGCAAGTGCAACCCACCGCTTATTGTGCAGGAATGAAACCTGCCAAAGCATGGAGAACTGCAACCATGCTGCAGGTTCTTCTCTTGGACCTGTGTGGTTTCTGACAGTGACTATGGACCAGAGGCATTTCACAAGCCCCCTTTTCCCTGGCTATATGGTAATTTACCAAGCAGCCTTATTACCCAGAGGCAGGTTGACCGATTTGGGTTTCTACAGGTGTTCTTCAGCCTTCTGGGCTGCCTGGCAAACTCTAACCCACCAGAGACCACTCCAGCTTGGCCAGGTCACAGGTGCTTCATCCTGGGACATGCAAAATGCTTCATCTTTGGCCATACTAGACTGCCTGTGGGGACAACTCTGGGGCAAACACCTGCATCCAGACCTGGTGTTAAGACACCAGTGGTGTAAAGGAATTTCTCAGATGCCCTCTGCATGGGAGTTTGCCTCTTCTTCCTCAGAAGACTGCTTTGGTTAAAACCTTCCTGAGATGGCTGCCTGTCCCTTCCCTCCCCAATCAGTGCAGGGCCTGACCCTTCCTTCAAAAGGCATCAGTGGTGATGAGATGTCCAGCTGGAAGTGGGATTCAGTTGCTTTGTTAGGAACAGAAACAAAACATGCTTCATTGCACCTCATGAATTCTTTCAACGTAAGCATCTTCGGTTACATGTTTCTGTAGCTGGACATATGTTTCTGTCACCACGGTAAGGGAGAAAAGAATTTCCACCGATGTGAAAGTGTGGTGCTCCCTTTTATCCTGATCTCATTGTAAAACAAATGAGCTGCCTTTAAAAGTACTTCGACATTTATTTGTGCCTCCAACAGGGGCTATTTTCACCCTTGTCTCAGTTTACACTTTAAGTAGTAACCTTCTTTTTATGGCCTCTGTTAATTGAGGGGAATAATCTTAATTTCAGTTAGTAAAATTGCTTTGTGTGCATGTGGGTGTGTGAAAATAATACAGTATCTTATTTCAAACCTCATGGGGTTTCAGCAATTATGCCTTTAACAGAAAATCTCAAAAGTCAACAGCCCTATAATGTCTAACTCCTGGGAACCAGTGTAAAGGGAAATTAAACATTCATCTTTGAGCTTAATGGCATAAAAATATGTGTGAAGATAACTACCACTATGTGCATAATTCCCTCCTGCTGAAATACAGGTCCCAAAAGGCACACCTCGCCCAGGCAAGGCAAAGCCAGATCCCACAGCCGCTGCTTGCTTGTGTCAGCCTGCATGGGAATATCACACGTGGGGAGGAGAGTGGGCTGTGCCGGGGCTGTGCCCGGGCAGACATTTCCAGGTGCAAGGCAGCACGTCCCAGGGGAGGAAAGCCTCACCCGCTTCTGAAAATGCCTTTCTTCTTCTTGGCTGTTCCCTAATCATCCCGCCCTCCTTCAGCTCCTGGTCCTTTTTTTTTTTTTTCTCCATCAAGGATATGCAAATGCTGCTCTGAGTCACGGCTGCTGCAACAGGAGTTTCATCCCATTGGTAACAGCAGCGCTGCGCCAGCGTGCATTTCTGCTTTACGTGATCGCCTGCACGTCCCTTGGCAGACAGCAAGTACGTCTCCCAAACCACGGCTCACACGTCTAATCACTTCCACTCCAAACTCTTGAGGCTGAGTTAGGGACAATATAATAACCAGTTTCTTGCAGGCAAATGGGCAGTGGTCCGACCTAAAAGCAGAGTGAATCTGCTGGCTGATGTCTAACTCATCAGAAGTTCAGGTCCACAAATAATCTTCTGCAGTCTCTTGGCAAAGCTAAGATTCAGAGAGACCTTGTCTTCTTGGACACTGTTGCACTTGGCTTTGCAGGGGATCTTGCCCCCAGATTTGGAAGGAGCAGTACTGGCAGGGTTGGTTAGGTACTAGGAAAGGGGATCTTCCCACTTTTGGAGGTGGAGGTCTTGTATTTGCAAACCACCATCATTTGAAATTCACAGTTTGTTGGCAGCAGATAACCCTGCGTTCATGTTGGCAGAGACTTCAAATTCTTCCAGTCCTGAATTGCTGTTTGTAGGTGCTCGCACATAGCCCAGTATAACGGGATCTGATCCTGCTTAAGGCTGGTTGTAGCGCACATGGTAGACAAGACGGAGAAATGGCAGCAAACAGATCTTTTCCAGAGAGCCACTAAAGTGAAACAGCAGCATGTAGACAACATGGACTTTGGGACCAGGACTGGTTTTGCAGTCCTGGCCTTACCCATTTGGAAGATCACCAAACAGACAGGGAAGAGGACTAAAATGAACAGAAAAAGAATCTTTTCTTCTTTCCCCATTGCCCATTTTATGGCTTCGCAGAGTCCAGCAAAGAGCATAAAGCAGACATTTGTCCATATTTGGCACATCGCCTTCAGAAGGAGTTTATTTGAGCAGGTAATGCAGGGGTGAGCCCAGTGATGGACTTTCACATTTCAAGTGTCTCCAATATTTTGAATTTCCCGTTCACTGTCAGCCAGCAGTGTACCTGAAGCAAGGCGAGTGGGTCAGGTATGACAAGGTACCTGCTGTGACATGATTTGTGACTGTTAGAGTCACCCATTGCTGAGTGTTTCTAAGCAGAGAGTGTGGGGCAGGACAGACTCTTCAGGCAACAAAGCTGGTAAAGGGTCCAGAGAACAAGTCTTATGAGGAGCAGCTGGGGGAACTGGGGTTGTTCAGCCTGGAGAAAAGGAGGTTGAAGGGAGACCTTCTCACTCTCTACAACTACTTGAAAGGAGGTTGTAGCGAGGTGGGAATTGGTCTCTTCTTCCAATTAATGAGTGATAGGACAAAAGGAAATGGCCTCAAGTTGCAGAGGTTTAGGATGGATATTAGGAAAAACTTCTTCACTGGAAGGGTTGTCAAACATTGGAACAATTTGGCCAGGGAAGTGGTTGAATTGCCATCCCTGGAGGTATTTAAAAGACATGGTCCTTAGGGACATGGTTTATTGGTGGTTTTGGTAGTGTTAGGTTAATGGTTGGACTCAATGATCTTAAAGGTCCCTTCCAACATAGTCAATTCTATAATTCTATGATTCCATGATTCTAAGCACAGACAGATGCAGCTGCTGTGCAATGAGGTTGGCACTAGTCACAGAGTAAGATTCAAAATACAGACAGAGAAGCTCAGAACTAATTCACTACTTATCTACTAGCAAAAAGGAATTAAATAAGTCCAAAGATTCAGCAAAAAATACTTGCAAACTAGTTGTAAAAGCCTGTTGCGGCTTCTCTGCAATGAGCAGGGATTGGCTACCTGTGGAAGCAATTTTGTTTAAGGAATTACTGGACATCAGTCAAGGAGATTTCTTTTATAAGGTTTTTTTTTAAAGTATTCCTTAATGACTGAAGTTGGGATGCCTTTTGAGATGGAGCAGAGAGTGCTAGTGAACTTGGTCTGGATTACAAACAGTTCTTTGCTGGAAGAACAACAAATATTGGTCCGTGGCAGCACGTACAGATGTGGCTCTGTGAATGCATCTCACTCAAGCAGCCCGCCTCGGGCAGCCCTGGTTTGCTGTTCTGGCACAGATGTCTGTTGTTGAACAGATGTTGTCTTGTAAGCTCCCCTAAGCAGCTCCATTTTCCAATCAGAATTGTAACTGGAATTATGTACAGCAGATAATTGCAGTGTTTATAAAAGGGAAGTCTAAAAAAACTGGCCTTGCATCTCAGCGTATTGAGGTCACCCAACAAGCTGCTGCCCTCCCCTCCTGCTTTTATTCAAAAAAAAGCCAGATGACTTTATTAGAGCCAGCCGCTGAATAGATACCATTGGCATTACAAGCCAGGAAAGACAGCTAGGATACTCTTTTGTCACTAACTTATTTTTTGACCAGAGAACAAACCAATGCTTGCTGTATCATCAAACAGGTAACGGCCTATTGTGTAATCATAGCAAATTATTATAATAGTTATTATAATAATTTATAGATATTTGTCCCTTAAACCAGCTCCTTCATCATGTTTTTCACTGTCTGCTCTGTGACTGTCTTGTTGAGATCATAAGCATTTTGAGTAGGGACTGTCTGTGTCATAATCAGCGCTGGTCACCTTAATCATCCCTAAGGAGAGAAGTTCTGCTTTAGATAATTATATTGTAGCACTGAAATCAGCTATTAGTAACAGGAGAAAAAATTGTAGCATCTGGATATATAATAACTGTAAGGAATCACAATATTATTTTAATTGGAAGGAATCACAGTATTATTTTCCCTGCCCTTGCTTTCAAGACCTGTGCAAACACGTGTACCAGGACTGGATTGTCTATGCAGTTGTCTAATGAGACACTGACAATTAGTTTAGGCCTCAGCTTGTTAGATGCAATAGCCCTGCTAGTCAGCAGGCATAAATCAATATAAAATAGCTGTTGAAAATCTGACAAATAGATTAAAGAGAGCTATATCTGAAGCCAAGAAATAATCTTTGGATATAGCACTGCCTGAATAAAAAAAAAAATGTGGTTTGGATTAAATCTTCAGTCTGCAATGCTAATGTAATTATAAATTCAGAAAAATAAAGCATCAACCTGCTTAAATAAGCATCTCCGTGGCAGAGAGAACAGAAATTATAAATAAAACAAAATACATCTGTAAGCCAAACAAAAATCTCTTAAAAGACAATCCAGAGTACTTTTCTTCAAACAATTTAAAAGATTCTTCGTATTTCCCCTATTCGTTTATGTTCTAATCATGACAGGGAGACGATTGCCTAATGCCAATATCAGAGCATGGCAGATAGATGAGATATTACGCTGTAGACATGCTTGTGGTCTGGGTAAGGTCCACTGCTTTTGTAGATCTTCAGCTCTATGCCTTTTGGTACTTAGACTTGATTGCAAAATATGTATAGATGCAAAAGTGTGTACATAAATGCCAATGTTAAGATCTAAATGGTGCACTGCAAACCCTTGGATAATGGGCCATGAAACTAAAATGTGCAAGTGGAGACTTTGCTTCAGTCTCGGCTCTTCAAAGAACCTGCAAGTGGCAGAAATGTCCACCTCAAGTTCACTGCAATAACCAGATCCACACCAACACAGAATGCTAGAAATGCTTCGTGTTGTTGTTTCAAATATACAGTGCAAATCATACATGGATATATTTATATGTAATTATTTACATGCGTATATAATACACATGCATGCATACATAGAATAGAGAGATGTATATCCAATTGTAAGGAACAATTATGTATGGAAAAAATGATGCCTTCATCATCCTGGTAAGTTTTCAGTTTCTTTTAACTATAACTTTCTGACACTTTTGACGTTATAAGCAGTCAGACACTTAAAACAGATGATTTTTGTTGCCCACTTTACACAAGATGATAAAGGATGCTAAAAGGGTAAGTGGTATTCCAAAATACTGTAAAGCCAGAGGGACGGTGGATGAGTTGTGGAAGCAGGGCATTCCCAGCAGAAGCAGGTGGGCTGGCAGGTGAGCAGGGGTCTGTCAAAACAGGTCTCTGCACCCTTTTTTGTGTGCCTGTTGGGCGTTTGGGTTGATGCTATACGGCTCTGTGTATCCCGCTGTGAGACAGACATAAGGGATGAACATCCTTAAAATCCATGCAAAATCCTCTAAGATGTGTAAGTGACCTGAGGGATCTTTTTCCCCTGAGATCAGAGGGAGCTGGGGCTGGGATTTCACCCATGCCTGTTGCTATGGGCAGCAAGGGGTTAAAGCAATCAAACAGACAAAACCGTGGAGTAACAGAAATCGCAAAAATGGGGGATAAAAGAAGGCTGTGTTTGTGATGTACAGCAATTTTGGAAGCACCGGGTATTGCAGCTTTATGTGATCCCAGCAGTTTCAGAGCTGCAGCTGGCAATGTTTCCCCATGGTCAGCTCGGTAATCATCTCCCAGCTCATCAGAGGAGCCAAAGCAAAGGGCAGTCCTGCCATGTCCCTGCCCTGGAGCCGGTGCTGGGGCAGGCTGGCTGCCCTTGGCAGGGCTGGTTTCCTTCCCCTGCTGTGTCCTGGGAAGCGAAATAACTTTTGGGAAGGGAAAAGGGAGGTCAGTCCACCTGCTTGAAACAGAAGAGAAACCTTCCTTATCTATGCGCATGGTCAGCCAAGCTGCCTTCTGGAGATGTTGGCCAACTCCTGATTCCTGAATTGGTCAGGCTGTTCAGGTGGCCATCATTGAAAGCCCACTCTGTGCTTCCCTGCCCAGGAGGGTGCTTTAGCACGGTGTGGTGATGTGTGAAAGCCCCTTGGGGTGCCTACGGCTCTGCAAGCCTGCTCTGTAAAGATGAGGGGGGCTCATCTGGAGGCAACAAACAAGAAATCAAAGAGGAATCAGTCCCAGGCTGGCCATCCATGGTCAGAGAGAAAGTCCTGGCCTCAGCTGACAGCCTTGAAATATGTCAAAGCTTCCTTTCGCCAGCCCAAAGAGGCCTGGGAATTATAGCCCCATGGCCAGGGTATTTGTTGCCCTCCACAACAAGTCATCCTGGACACAATAAAAGCAGCCTCCTCGCCAGAGCAGTCAAGGCAATTGAGAAGGGCGAAGGAAGCTCTTAAACATTTGCTCTCTGGATTTTGACTGCCAGATCTCTCGGGAGAGGCTGGACTCCTCACAAAAATGCTTGACGGGAAGAAACTCCCTAGGAAGGGATTGTTCTGTTTTGTTTTGAACTTGAAGGCCTCCAGTTGGCTTGGGACACTGCCACCAGCCACCTAAGGAAAGCTTCAAGCCTTCCTACACAGGGTGGGGTAAAGTCATACTGTGGGTGTACAAAAGGCCTTCAGAGGCATGACTTTCCCTGGGAAATAATCTTCTTGCCACACTGTACTTTGTGGTTGAACATAAACTGGGTGTTTTGATGCTTTTAATGACAAAATTCTACTGAGGTTTCCCTTTCCCCTCCCACCCCCCACCCCCCTGCGGCTTTTGCTCTAGGTTAACATGGGGGTTTCCCTGGAAATCACTTCCTATGCATTCTACGTGCCTGCTATCACCTCTTTTTGTCCAATGACTCCTTTAAAAAAAATGCATAAACAATCCAAAAGGAAACAGAAAACTGCTCAGGGACAGGAGACCTCATTTCCCTTTCTCTCACACTCGTGGTTCTTCCCTGAATCTTGCATTTTAGGCAGTACATCCTCAAGCAGAAGGGAGAGACTGTTTTTCTCCCATTATTTGTTTCTCCTGGTCCCAGCCTCCATGTCCTTTCCCATAATTATGCCCTCCCCACTGGGGATGCTGGAGTCCCCCTGGGCTAGAGGAGCAGGGATGACCACTAGTCCGTCTGCATGTACTCTGACAGTGGGATGTTGGGCAAAATAGGGGCTCATATGTGTCTGGCTTGGTGCTGAGGGCTCCTGGCTGTGGCTGGCACAGCGGGGGCTCAGCAGTGTCACTATAGGAGCAGTTGTGCTGTGAAGGCTTTAGTGCTTGCTGCCTGCTGCAGATATCCTCACTGCCACCATCCGTAGTGGCAGCTTTGCAGGGACAGCTGCTGCATGTTAATTTTTAAGGTAATTTCATGGAAATTCTGAGCTCCTGAGTACCAGAATGATTTGATGGTTGTTTTGTGGATACCTCCCTGGGTTTAACACACAATTTCTGCCTAAATTCTCTTTTGGAGAGCTAAGTACTACTTTGGAGTACTGTTGCTAGACTATTCTTGACTCAGTTTCCTCAGATATATAATGGAGGTTACAATATTTTCCAGTCTCACAAGTTTACTGTGATGATGCACATGTTTAAGGCACTCAGCTTAAAATGAGGTGAAATGAATCTGCTACGTGTTTGTGATAAATAAGCAGAACCCTAGATATTTTGGTTGTTTACTAAAAGACACTTCTAATCAAAACCTTACAGCCTGAGCAGCATCTGTAGGAGTCTGCAGATTAATTTTCTATGAAGTGCAGTGTTAACAGAACAGGTGCAGTTCTCAGGCTGCTAAACCTCTGGTCTAACTACCATTTTCTTTAAAGGCATCTTCATTAAAGATCGAAACTGAGCCAATATGAGAGATTGCAATATGCTATGATGAAATTTTCCCCTCACTATGGAAGGAAAACAGTTGATTTGATTTATTAATCCAGAGATACAAAATAAATACCTACTCTGTTTTCTACTTATTTGCAACTCCCACTACTCCCAGGGCCACAGCATGAATTGCCCTTAAATTTGACTAGCACTACAAAATGCAAACACAGAAACAGGCAGAAGAGTATAAGCAGAGCTTGCCCTTTTTTTTTGTGTAGTGAAGTGCCAATGGAAACCTGCCTGTACGACGCACCACAGCAATTCAGCTTCAGCGTAGAGCTGGGAGCTTGACCTCTCCAGGTTATGGTGTACAAACTGTGCCCATGCCCTATTTAATTGATGTTCTGCTTACCACTCTGTTAAGCACCAGATTTGGAAAGTCTCCAGCTGGTGTGGAGGAAGGAATGGAGTCTATTTTCCCCTATTCATCCCCCCACTGCTCTGCAGAAAGCAGCAGGATTTGGCTCTGTTGGGATTTTAATCATTACTCTTCAAAATGGGAACTGAGCATTTATGATTTTCTTTCTGCCTGTCACATGCTAAGTGACATTAGGACTGACCTGTGAATGGAGCGAGGTAGTGGGGAACCGCTCTGGAGTCAGTGTTTCTCACTCAGCAATGCTACCCCATCACAAACATGCTGGTGACAACGCAATTTTTAAGTAACATGTAAATGAAAGAATTTGATCTACTCCATGTTAAGCACATCCTCCTTTTCAATTACAAATGTTGTCTTTCCCAACTGCCCGCTCCCAGTGTACCTAAGAAAGATTATCTTTATATTCTTTAACTACAGAAAAAATTGGACTAGCGAGCCAGAATAGTTCTGGTTATCAGTGTTCTAGTTTCAGATAACAAATACTGTGCTTGTAAAAAGCACGTGTAAAGAAATGAACTGACCAGTGTTGATTCACATACAGAATCAGGCTGCTCATGGACAGCTTGTGAATGGAAGGAAAAGCAAAGTTTTTTAAATATGTTAGTGTGCAGATGTTAGCTCTATTTACAGACAGATGAGCTGAAACTCATAAAGACTAAATTGCTAGAAAAAGTCAAAAGAAGAGACAGAAAAAGGCAATGGCAGGTCTGGGGAAAGACGTTGGATTTGCTGTCTCCGAATCATCAGCTCTACCAAACAACAGTACCTCCCTTTAATTAATTATTCATTGTTAAACGTTTGGAAACAGCTGAGCAACAAGCTTATAACAATAAAAGATGTCTCATTGGCATCTTTTTGGCCATGCAGGATGTGAGTTAACATTTCTCCATTTTGGCATTGAAAGCGCCTGTATATGGTAAAGAGCAGCTGTGCCTGGTCTTCATGAGTGATTAAAGGTGAACAATCGATTTATTATTTTTGCTACAGATGTTGTTGCCAACCATGCAAGATGTGAATTGCCTAGTTGTTTTTGTCTCAGTATCTGTAGTGTTTTCAGCATGATAAATAAAATACCTCTCTTCTGCCTTAGATGTGTTTTGCTAAACCATCACCTCTCTTTTGAATCTTGTCTTTCACAGGGGAAAGTTTAAGACTTTCTTTTCATTCATAAAAAAAAAAGAGGTGGGGAAAAAGCTTTTTGATTGTTTTCCATCTATATAGATCTCCATATCACTAAAAATAAAACCCTGGACTGTGTCCTTAAACATTTCCTTTCCTCTGGTAAAGACTCTACCTCCTGCCTCTTGCATTTGACTTCAGCATTGTATGCTTGCACCTTCCCAGGCCAGCTCCTATGAGTTATGGTCTCAGCTGTGTGTGCCCACCTCAGTCAGGCTGTTTCTCAGGGTATGCCAGGTGCCTTCAACGGGGACGCTCTGCAGCCGTCCAGTGTGTAAACGCAGAAGCACTTCCCCAGCAGGAGTTAGATGCCACCTTCACTGGAGTCTTTAAACTCATCCTAGAAAGGAAGGGAAGGTTTAATAAGGCTCCAAGTAGCCTGGGTGCTGCTAACCTTGCTGAGGCACAGGCTCTGCTGACAGTCCTTTGGACGGTGTGATGGCCGGATGCTCGTGAGGCCTCCACATGGAATGGGGTGCCTTGAAGTCACCCCGGAAGCAGCTCTTTTAGAAGGGCACAAGTAGTCCATGTCTTAAAAGCTCCTGCTTCATATCTAGTTTATTTGTGTCTGTCTTACACAGAAACACTGAATAAGCTGCGTCTGCCCACTAGACCTTATTGCTTGTCCCTTTGCTAACATAGCAGTCTTGCTGCTTCAGCAAGACTAAATATTTTGAGCATTTATTTGTTCCGAGTGTTGTTTGTGTGCCACATTTCCATCCATTCTGAAATCGCTGTCCATGAGTCCACTTATTCTCAGCCCTTCCGAAGTCCACATATCAACACCCCTCTGCCAGCACAGAAAACATGTCCCTGTGTTGTCCACCAGTCAGCTGGTGCAGATGCCTGCACGTGTAAAATATTTCCAGCAGTGTGCTCCCAGATACACAGAGAAATGACACACATCCTCAAATAATGCCAATGGACAAAGTCTAAAGGTTTCCTCCTTTTTCACCATCCTCCCATCCCTGCGCACAAAGCTCTTGCTCCAGTTAAGTTCATTGACCATGCCAAAGTCTTTCCTGCATTTCCACCCTTGCTCAGCTCATGCTTACCTTCTTTTTCCCTCTGTCCTACACTTTGCCTCCCAACACAAGAGTCCCACTGCTCTAGGGCTCTTCTAAGAAGTTCCATTTGTTGGACACTGACCAGTACTGTGCTGCTTAGGCTCTGATTTTAGGTTGCCAAAATTGTCTTCCTTCTTTACCCGGGCTTCTTCACCCAGGTTTCATCCTTGGCAACAGCAAACAGTATTTCATGCTGTAAAGCAGCTGGTGGCAAAGGGGACGAATGTCCTCTCACTGGAGTAAATCAGGAGTAACTCTAAATCAGGTGTGTTGCCATCCGAGCGGAAAAAAACAGGCCTGTGCACAAAATAGTGCCGAGCACGAAAGTTTAGTGTGCTGTGCCACTGCGAAAACTATGACCTGTGCACCTCATGTGACAGCGTTGCTAAATGAGCTTTGAAAAGAGAACATTTTTCTAGTGGCCTCTTAAAGAATGTGGGTGGCAAAACAGCGACAGTAATCAGCAGTTAATTGCAGTCACACATCAGTTTTTGTTGGCGTTTACCAACTTTCCATATAAAAGACATTGTTACACTTGAAAGCTGAGGTCAAGTTAGCTAATCATTCATAGCATGTTTACTTTCTCTCAGGATTGTCTAGCAGGAATTGTACCTTGTGTTTTAAAGTTATTTCAAGCAAAGAGCCTAGAGTGAAATTGTTTAATTGATTTAACGATCTTTATAGCTGAGCTGCCAGTGAAAGTGATCCAGATAACTAGCTGGTGGGCTGCCTGGTGAATTAGACTCGACTCTGCATTACAGTGATTGATGTGCAGAGTATCTCTGAGGAATTGATCTGCCTTTTTCCAAAATGTTGATTTCAGTGGGACAGTGTTGCTACATATTTAAAACCATCCACTATGTCTGTTGCTAAAAATCATGGGACTGTGAGTCAGTCGTCTTGGATGACTTACGGTTCAGTCACTGATTCACTGAAAATGAATGTCTACGTTGCACTCAGAATTAACCTAATGAAAGCTCAGACGCAAAAAGCAATCTAACCAAAGGGCCAAAGGGTTTGTCACTGGCTGATTAGCGTAAATTATACAGTTATAGTTTTATAAGGCTGTTTTATAAGACTGTAGTGTTTCCAGTTACCATGCATAGTTTTTTAAAAAGGACTAACAGTTCCTTTATAATCCTGCGCCCAAGGTTATCTAACTGCACAATGAGTGAATAATGTATTTTCCCAACTGAATAATATAAACTGAATAATGTACAGGCATAGTAAAGGGTTTTGAAAGGAGTATTTTAGTCATTGTGCTACAGTGAATTTGTTTTCTTCAAGTTATGGAATAAATAGATATATTAATAGATATATGAGGGAAATTAGGCTTTCAGTCACAGTATGTCTGTTCATAGGCCAAAGGTAGAATAGATTAAAAAACAAAGAGACAACTATAATTTGTGTTTGACTATATTTATTATGAACTATACAGTGCAAGACTCTGTCATGAAAACAATTGATGATTGAACTTTGCCAGTAAGTTATACTTTTTCCAGCCTCATTAATGACCTGCCTAGCTAATACCACCTTCTGCAGAGAAAGGTCTTATGCCAAATTGATCATTCAGTCATTAACAGTCATTGAAGGTTGAGAACTCCTTTCCCCAGGACACTTCCAGAAGCTCAGGGTCAAACCTGATGGCTGCTCCTGCGGAGGGCAGAGCTTTAGCTCAGATCATCATTGCGACGAGGCCTCCCTTCTTCAGGGTCTGCTCTGGCTCCTGCCTGTCACCCCTCTCCCAAACGCCTGATGCTGTCTCCCACCACACCACAGCCCCGTGCCAGAGGGGCTCTGCCCTGGGGAAGCCACCCAGGGCAGGCAGGGGACCCTTGGGTGGCAGCAACAGCAGCGGCAGGGAGACAGCTCTGCAAAGTGGTGGGCAGAGAACCCGTGCCAGGGAGCTCCTTCTTCTGCCCCCGCAGCTCCTCCGTGTCTGCTGCACTTGCTGCTGGCTTTCTGCAGCAAAGTCATCATGATTTTATTTTTTCAGATGCACTGGCACATGACCCCACCTCATACATCCAGAAAATTAAACCCTTAGGCACTGCCTTACTTTAACCTCCATATAATTTGCCCTAGGGCAAATTGTCCCCTCCATGCCTCGTCATGCAACACCGCGGTTACAAACATTCACAGACGGAGAACAGGGACAGAATTTACGTTACATTTTGTAGAGCTGACTCCTGACAGGACCCAAATAAGGACAACCTTTCTCATCCCTCGTGGAGTTCTTGTCACACACTGTAGCTTTGCTTGCTTCCATGGTGATAACTACGTGTGACTATGCTGTCATCTGTTACGTACCTCCTGTATGGACGGATCACCATGATTGGTGCAGCATGTCCTCCCATGTGTCCCGGTTTCAAGTACTTCAAACTGGGACACCATGCCATGAAGGAGCAGGGATCTCTCTGCTAGAGATTCTCTGTACTGAAAATCCCCAACGCAAAGGGAATCGCCTTTGGGTTTGGTTGGGATCCAGGGCAGGTTGGAAGGACTGGCTTCAAGACAAGGTGCCTGCCAACTAAATGGACACAGCTGAAACTTCACGTGCTTTCATACGCAATATTGTGATAAGAACTTTCCTTATATGTTCACGTTCGACCTTCAGTGATTGCTGTTGCCTGTCTCGGGTTTTCCCAAGGCAGCGTGTGTGTTGCTGTTGATACCGCTGTAGTGCTGATAGGGGACTGGTTATTTACGGCCTGTGTGCTCCCCTGCTCTTTCGCAAGCATCAGTCACTGAAAAAATTCTGTGGTCAGGCTGATTCAGGAAGCAAAACATTGCTACTACACACGTCTGTTTGTGTACGTGTTTGATACAGTCTTGAGTCAGCCCTGACTCTCTGATCTTCTTTTCCCTACACCTTATTTTTAATGCATTTTTCTCCTCCTGTCCTGCCTTCACCCTCCAAAACCTCTGTTCCTTCATTTCCAGAGAAAGACAATAACTCATATCTTGAACTAAAAAGATACGTTTCTGATTCTGGTACATTCACCTTTCTCCTTGCCAAAAGTCATTATGAAAATCATGGAGATGTTGGAGGTTCAGAGGGAAAACCAAAGCGCAGTGCTGATGTTACAGGAATCCCTTCTCACAGGCAGGGAAAGGAAATCTACAGTGCTACCAGCTCTGGAGACTGGCAGAGAAAATGGCATGAACATTCATTTCTTCTCTCAGATAGTTCCTCAGGAATGCTCTGAAAAGCAAATTATATAGGACAGTGCCATGGGATGGTCCCTTGTGTTCACACTGGGCTGGGAAATGGACTCCAAATTGCAATGGGAGAGGAGCTGGGGGCTCTTTATGCCTTGTGGTTCCCCTCCTTGAGTCATTTTGGCCACAGGGATACAAAAGGCTTTGTTTTGCTCAAAAGAGGCGGGGGAAATCTTTGAAAAAGGCAAGTTTAGGCCAACTGTGCTAGTTTTAGTAGCTGGTGCGGCGCACAATGCAGGGCTTTGTGCAGGCTCCAAGGAGAAGAACATATGTGCTTATTTAAATGGGAAAGGAAAAGAAATGCTCTGTCAACTGACCAGGAGCTGGGATGTTTAGGGATCAGTTTCCTTAGTGAGTGTAATGGCATGAGAGCAGTTAGGAGACGATTAAGACCGATACACAGAGCAAAGATCTCTGGAAGATCACTCTACAGATCATACGTAGGATCTCAGAGGATCTCAACTGAAACAGATCTCTTTGTGTTTGGATAACTAAAGCATAAGCAGGAAATGTCTCTTTCAGGTTTTAATTCTCCAGGAAACACTCCCTTATAGGCAGAGCAAAGGTTGATAGGGAATGAAACAGAGATGTCCACCTAGCTAGACATCCTTGTGGGATGTGGTTGCATCAGTAGTTGCCCCTTCCAGTTGCTTGACACTGCCAGTCTATTGGATGAGCCGCTTCTGAGACTGTTGTTTATTACTTTCATTGCTCAGCTTGTTTGACTGAGCTGATTTTCATCAGCAGCTGACTGAAGAGTGCTCCCATAAATTGCCCTGCCTGCAGGGTGGCTGGAAGTCACTGACAGCCAGGATAGCAGGGGAAGAAAATCAGTCCAGCAAGAAGAGCTCAAAAAGGTGTAAGACACCAGCCAAAGCCTAGAAACCCTATATTCCCTCAGCCTAGTGCACCAAGCTGTGAACTGTGAGCCTTGATAATTGCCACAGTGAGGGGAGACAGGTTGCTTGGATATAGAAACTAGGTAGGTAGAGGGACACCTCAAGTTCAGTATGGGACACAGTGGAAAAAAGGATGGATTACACAGGCAGAAGCTGTCTTCTAGAGTTTCATAGCTCTTCTGCACAATTCTTGCTTGCACCAGCAACACTGATATACCATGAATAATGGGAGGGATCTTTTATATGGAAACACCTCTTGTATTGCACATTCCCTACCTGCCTGGAAAGTATCCTAAAATAGGTGACAGACACTTGTGAATGGGCCACTGCACCAGTATGCCTCTTGAAGCTGAGTCATGGTTCAGACAACAGCAGAAGATGCCTGGGTTCAGAAGGACAGCCCATACACAGCAGTCATCTGGCTCTCGGGAGAAGGCTCTTCATCTCCAGCAGACAGTGATACCTCCATTTCTCTTCTGCTTCACGCATATAAATCCAGAGTAGGACAGCAACGCATAAAACCCATGCACCTCATGTTTCCTGTTGGGTAGGCAGTGCTTGTTCTGCATGCTTAAATCATGTTTATGCACTGTTCAGGGAATCTTATCTCTGGATTTCATTGTGAGGATTGTGTATGTAAAGCCTAAGGCTTGGCATTCCTGAGGTCTGGCCAATGTCTGGCCACAGGTCCTCTGAGAGCGGTTTCTTTTGTTGCAGGGTCACCTCTCACTGCATGATGAAATGTGCTTTTACTGCCTTGTGTTCAACTCTGGAGTCTCTAAACACTGGTCCTACCATGGAGCATCATGTTTTTTGATAGGGAAAACACTGTGATTTAACTAAAAGCAGAGCATATCTCAGTGGGTGATTACAGTTAGTTACTTTCCTCAGTATTTCTGCTGTGCATACAACAGTCTTTGTCCCTATGCAGCTGAAATATTAAACAGACTAACAAGCCACTCCTGGCCTTTCCTTCCATGTAGGCACCCCGGCCCACCACCTCTCCCAGCAATTAACCATTGTCAGGAATGATGGGCTTCTTTGCAGAGAGCCCAGCAGAAGGGAGGCCAACCTCTTCCCATTGTGGCTGAATGAAGGAACCTGCTCCTTATCATTTTTGTAGCAGCAGGGGGTGTGCATATCAAAAAGAGATAAACTAAGCTGGCAGAAACCGTCTTTCACAATTTCATAACTCTCCAGAGCAATTCAGTTTGTTTGCAACCCTCACCACATCAGTCACACTGCCGGATTGCTACAGGAGCTGAACGAGAACAACAACTCCTTCCATTTGCTGCCTGCCTCTGGAACAGGTTTGGCTCCTTTGCATTGCATGGACCAGTGACAGTCCCAGTGGAAGAATAGCACTGAGACCACCGATCCACCTGATCACCACTGGTGTCCACCTTGTCTTTACACCAACAAATGCTGAGGCCTCTGGGCCACAGTGCCACTGCACTACTTACTCAGTCGGTACACCACCAGCTAAGGTATCCATGGGAAAAGGTATTTTTAAACCCTCTGTCAGCTGCTCTTCCTTCCCAGACTAACATGTTGCCAATTAAACTGTCTTGAAACATAGCTGAGAAAAACATGAACATGTGCTCCGCATGTGTATCTAGCAAATAACAAAAAAAAAAACCAACCCAAAACAAAGCCCAAACACTTTAATCTGTTCCGTCTTCTTCCCTGTGCCTTTGGAAATCTGCCCCTGATTTCCATTAATTTTTCTCACAAACATTTGGAAATCAGAAGGTCAGTCCTCAGAGGTTTTGCAGTCACCTGGTTTGAGTAACCCGAGGAGCTAATGCCAGACCTGTAGACCTTGTTAACCTAGCACATAAGGAGGGCCTTTGTGAGTTTAACACCTAAATTTGTCCTTAGATGCTTTCCATAATTCTGAATTTATGTTTGAATAGAAATTTTAGGTGTTCTTACAAGGCTGTACACCTTAAAGGTGTTTACACAAAGCCCACACTACCTGCCTGCCCTTGCTTGATTTTTAGACAAACTTTTTCCTTGCCTCCCTCTTAGAGATTCTGCTGTGGCTGACACTAGATGGACAAGCTAGTTGATAGGATTCCTCTATCTGCCCTTAAAATCTACAATGGGCATCAGGCAAGGAGCCATGTCACCCCATGGGGTTGTATTTAGACCACTGAACACTTACCCATTCTAGGAAGTGATCCTTGGCTCCTATCACAAGGTCCACTATGGTGGTGGCTTTATAATATGAAGGTGAGGGCACATCCCCAGGATAGCACAAGAGCCTGGGGGTTCAAAGACAGCAGGGATAGTGATAAATTTCATGCAAGGTGTCTGGTTTGGTCTCACCCTCTCTGCTAGAGGAGTAGGGTACCTGGGGGTGATGTCACCCACACTACATCGGGGTTTTGTCTTGGGCAGAGCTGCTTGGATTTCTCCAAAACAAACCCCAGGAGAGAAGTGATTTTGTAGCGTGGGCAGTCAGGAACTCATTGCCTCAGTTTCTTCTCTGGATGGTTTTTATTTAAAAGGGTAGACATAACCCCAGAACACAAGTGGGAGATCTCACTGTGCAGAACCTGTTCTATAGTCCTCACTCTCACTGACAGAGAAGATATAGTCCTTGGTTTTTGAAAGAGGCTCTCCTGCTTAAAGTAATCACCCCTCATGTTTTTTAGTTACAGAAACCAAGTACCAGGCGTGGGCTACAGAAAAGCCCGCCCTGCATGCTGAAGATGCCCTTCACCAAAAGCTTTTCCTTCCCTCCCTCTTCTGCAGCTGGTTGACAGAAGGCCTTAGAGATTAGCTGCGTTTCTGTGAGCTATTTATACTGAAATATTTTGTGTTGAAAGATGTAAGCCCTTTGTTTCCTCTGTATGTACACAGTGATCCCTGAGGGCAAGCAAATCCTGCTTTATTTTGGATCAGATACGTTGTGAATTACTGTTGTAAAATGGCCCTGAGCGCACTTGTATGAGTCAGTCTCACCTTTACACTTCCACATGTCACCAGGCACTCTTGGATGTCTGTATAGCTTTCCATTTCCAGATTACCCTAGTTAAAACAAGTCTAATCCCCATTTGGGATGATGCTTCCAAAACATCTTCTCTGAAACAATATTTCTTGATAATTTTTCCAGGCAGAAAAAGCATTTAGCTCCCTGGTTGAGCAAAATAAGAAAACCCTCCAGTAACAGGGTTGGCCAATTTGCTTGGCTGATGTGTTGAATTAGGCAATCCTCATATGTAATGTAACCCTCATATCCTAAAATAAAATGCACGGAGCCATACAGTATTCTCTGCTCCTGTGAGTGGAGAAGGACTATGCTTCCACACATCCCAGGTGAGAGGATCTAAAAAAGAAACATGGAGATGAAAATGGTAGAAAAACCCAGGCAGGCAATCATATGGGTAGATTTCACCGTAGACATCCCTCCTCTTCCTCACAGCTCACAGGAGAATAGCTTGTCTGCTGGAGGCTATGGTCAGGCCTGCATGGGAAGAGCAGGCTCAGAGATGCAACCTCACAGAGAGACCCTGGCACAAGTGCCCAGGTCAGGATTTTTCTATATGTCTCTGCGTTGTGTGGAGCACGTGCAAAATGGGGATCTGAACAACCAACCAGCTCCACACCAGGCCGGCTTGATAGGACTGGAGACCCTCTGACCAAAACTCCCACAGGCTCTCCAGCCCCATAAGCTATAGGGAAAAGTCCAGAAGTATGAACTCTGAATATTGGGCTTGGAGGAGAAGTCAGCTGGCAATACAACATTGCCTTTCTTGTCTCCAAGCCAGCACATTTCTCATCCTCCCCTCAGCTCCGTGGTGAATCTGACAGGGCCAGAGGTAATGGGCACAAACTGAAACACAGGAGGTTACCTCTGAACACCAGGAAACACTTTTTTACTGTGAGGGTTACAGCACTGGCACAGGTTGCCCAGGAAGGTGGTGGAGTCTCCACCCTTGGAGATATCAAAAAGCCACCTATACATGGTCCTGGGCAAATGGGTCTAGGCAGCCCTGTTTGAGCAGGGGCATTGGACCAGATGACCTCCAAAGGTTCCTTCCAGCCTCCACCATTATCTGTGATTGTGTGAGTCTGTGAATCCACTGGAAAGGTCTCTTCCCCTGAAGTTTCCTGCAAGCTGTGTGGTAGCAGGAGAGCTCAACATTAGCAACAGCCCTCTGTTAAAGTCTCTAACAGGAAGACAGTTTTATGTGATCCAGTATGAGTCACTGGAGTTGCAGGTCAATGGCCTGCAAATTCTTCTTTTTGTTACACCCATTTGTCCTGTGGGCTTCAGCGAGTGGGAGGGTAATGGAACGGGTCCAGATACATTTTATTAAGCAAAAATGCATTTTGATCCAAGCTGTTTCAAAAGTGCTCAATAAACAAAGCACACTTTAATATGGTTCCCTGAAAAGGTCACCCAAATCTTGTCCCTTTGGGAAGAGAATTAATTTAAACAAGACCTGATTAAGGAACAATACCATCCTAAAAGGGATTTTGCTTTTTCTTGGACAGTATAGGTGGTCATCAGTTGCTGAATCCTTCCTTGGTTGCACAATTTAGTGATACAAACACAAAATGCTGTCATGTACTGGGCACTATTTACACTGCTAATTCCCCTGAAATGAGGTTTTGTGCTAACTGCTTCCACACTTCACTGGAACTCTGTTTTTAAGACTTTAAATGTAAAGACCTTTCTATTCACCTTAACTTTGATTCGAGGATTTCATTTTCCATTACTTGCAAGTTATCAGTCCCACACTTATTAGGCATGCTGCAACCTTAAAAGGCTTCTTCAGATCAACTCAAAACACCCTGAACATTTTCCCACTTTTTTATTATATCCTTTGGAGAAACTATGATGATTATTTTCCAGATTGAGACACCAATACTTACCAAATGCTCCAATCCCCTCCCAAATAAAAATCTCAACCAAACAAAAACCCCTGTTTATAAATGAATTTTCATTATATGGTCTTTATGAAACTTTTCTGAGGTCAACACGTATGAAGAAGGATAGCAGATGAATCTGGGCTGCAGTGTAGTTTTATTCTGCTCTGTAAAGCAGCAATGCTGTAGGAAGAAATGTCACTAGTGTTACAAATGCTGCTGCAAATTAACAGAAGCTAATTCTAACTAATAGGTTTGTTACAATTGAGTCTATCTACATGGTAAAAAATTCTAGAGTATTGCTGGTTTGTTTTTTTTTTTAACCAAACATATTTATGGAGAGTAAAACAGAAGATATTGGTGATTTGCAACTTTTATTTTATTATCTGGAATATTCACACTCATTAGATTTCTGATTTCTATTACCAAAGGGAAATACTCTACTTTTAAAGATAATAAAGCAGCCAGCTGTATTTATACAGAACTTAGACAACAACTCCACATTTTTCCTCTATTTTTTTCCTCTGGCTTCTTCCTACCTCATATGCTGCACAGTCTCCTCAGTCTACCAGCCCTGATTGCTGGGATTGTGCCTGGCATTAAACATTTAACAGAGACCTTTTGTTGCTAACTGCATGGTTATGACAAATGGCAGATTGTTAAAGCAGAAGCTGTGTTATCAGAAGTCAATCAAGGGTGTGCCAAAAACTCTGGCTTCTTGTAGAGAATTGAAATGTGGAATAGGCATCATCTAGATTGGAGAAAGAGACAACTCCTAAACACCGGCCACACAAACACCTTAAGGAGAGGAGTACAGGGGTGTGCAACTAGAACCAGCAAACGTGCCCCCAAGTATGTTCTTGTTTACCTTCTTTTGCTAGAAATATCCTTGAGAGAGAACCTTTGCAATCTGACCACTGTGAGGTGAACCCTGAGGACTTACGGAGAGTGAGTGTCCTATCTGCCTTTGTGGAGGTGGAAACGAATAAGAGGAACAAATCCAAGGAATTCAGCTGAACTTGGAAAGCTACTGGAACAAATTATGAAATGGACTGTGAGCATCTGGAAGATAATACGGTGCTAAGGAATGGCCAGCACGGTTTTGTCAAGAGTAAAGCACGTTAAAGGAATTTAGTTTCTTCTCTGACATGGGAACTCACTGTACAAGGTTCACGAGGCAAGGTTTTGGTAGCCAGGGGGCTGCAGGGGCGACTTCTGTGAGAAGCTGCTAGAAGCTTTCCCCATAGCCGAACAGCCAGTGCCAGTCAGCTCCAAGAGAGACCCGCTGCTGGCCAAGGCTGAGCCAGTCAGTGACGGTGGTGGTGCCTCTGTGATAACATATTTAAGATGGGGAAAAAATGTAGCACAACAGCAGCTGGGAGAGAAGAGAGTATCTGAGAGACAACTCTGCAGACACCAAGGTCAGTGAAGAAGGAGGGGGAGGAGATGCTCCAGGTGTCGGAGAAGATTCCCCTGCAGCCCTTGGTGAAGACCATGGTGAGGTAGGCTCTCCCTCTGCAGCCTATGAAGGTTAATGGTGGAGCGAATATCCACCTGCGGTCCATGGAGCAGGTGGACGTACCCTGAAGGAAGTTGCATCCCCTGAAGAGCCCATGTTGGAGCAGGCTCCTGGCAGAAGCTGTGGCCTGTGGAAAGGAGCCCATGCTGGAGCAGGTTTTCTGTCAGGACCTGAGCAGGGCGAAACAATTGCTACCCCCAACAGGGAGGTATCACTGTTACACAGAATTCCAGCTTACATGAGCAACTGGCACCAACGTGTATAGGCAGTTGCAACACTCAAAATGATCTCATTGACCAGAAGAAATGGTGTAAATGAATTAATTTATTAAAAACACAGAAATCATAGACCAAATAGGAGAAGAGAAACTCACAAGGCAGCAGTAGCAGAGAATAGGATCTACAAACCAACTATGAAAAAGTATGATACTTGTGCAACTAAGCAAATATCACACTGGGACATATTAGCAGGACTACTGTAAGGCAAACACAGGGGGTAAACTTTGCCATTCATTTAGTCCCGTTTCAGAAACAAATCCATAAACACACCCTTCAGCACCCTGGACTCCCTGATTTCAGTGCCAGCTTTGGATACCACACGTTTAAAAAGATGTAAAGAAAACAGAGACACTGATTGAAGAACTATGAACCTCGCAAGCACTTTAGGAAACAAGATTTATGAGGAGATGTTTTAAAAATAAACTTTATTTTGCTTTTCAAAATGCTTAAAGGGGGAGACAGCCAGTGGAAATGCCACAGAAACACCGAGATCAGAAGGCATCACCTAGAGAACCTCCAAACTCCAATGCTGGATGATTTCAAAACAGATTAAAAAAAAAAAAGATAGGGAATGGCTAAATTTACTTGATCTAAAGCAGATTCCCATTTCACATCACCTTCAACTCTAATTTTTTATAATTTGATATGAAAATACAGGTTCTGTTCTTTCCACTAGAAGCTGCTTGGCAGCCTTCTTAGTTTAAGGGGAAAAAAAAGGAATATTTGGAAAATGCTGAGAATTGCTTTCCAACTCTGGTTTCCTGTCAATAGAGTAAAGCCTTGATTCTTACTCAAAGCCTTAAGGCTAGTAGCCTGTTTTCTCAAATATACAGAGTGGTATTTTCATTTAGCATCTTTTTTTAATCTCTTTTTATGCTTGTGCTTTAGGTAAATATTTTTTGATTTTTTTGAAGTCTTGTGCTGTTTAAATGGTTACAAATACAAGAAACTGCTCGAGCTTCTCTAATCCTCTCTCTATAGGAAGCTGACTCAAAACCTTTCTTCTAGCCTCTTGCAGGGTCACATCCCCTGTTTTCCAGGATGTCTGTGCCTCCCTTCTCCACGTGCTCCTGTGATGTTTATGTTGTTTTTCTTCTCCAAATATTTACACCACCGGTAGATTGAGCGCAAAGCAATAAACAGAAAAAGACATGTTCAGCTTCCAGAGTTACTCGGTTTGTGTTTACTTTCTGCAGCAATACCTGCCCATCTTGAGCCCAAAGCCCCTATCATCTTGGCTACCTGCTTCGTCAGTAGGGTTTCCTAGACTTAAAAACATCTTAAATGCTGCTAAAGTATCTCTTGCATTTATCCTTTAAGTGAGAAACAGTCTGAACAACAAGAAATCGATTTTTCTGTTAATGACCAGGTCTGTTCCCCCTCCTCCTTCTCTTTGTGTTTTTTTTCTTGTTTCTTTTTTTGCTTCCTGCTACTATGTCCCTCCCTCTTACGAACAGGAAAATAAGGATCTGTCCTCATCCAAAATAAAAACAGACTGAACAAAGTACCTGATGCAATGTTCAGTTTTTCCTCCCAGCTGTAAGCACCTCAGATCTTTGATCAATCATTCAGGCTAGGATAGATATGTCATTCCTTTTCCTTTTCTATAAGCAAACTTTAGTCCTATATTAAGAAACTGATTTAAGTATCTAAATAGAAACACATATAAATGAAAATAATGAATCATTATTGTTATTTAACTGCAGGCGGGGCTTAGGGTGTCACAGCATGAGTGAACGTTTATCAGAAAAAGGTGTTTTAAAATAGCAGCTAATCCTAACCTTAAATATTTACCAGATCTGCAGACTCAGTATCACACCTCTGTGCCCTGGCTCAGTGTTTCTGCAGCACCAGGGAACACACAAACTGAGGCCCCTTAAGATTATTCCAGGGACGTTTGATACTTTGCCAGGAAAACTCTTGAGTACATAGTTGCTGGATGTTGGCAATGGGCACACAGATGATGTGGCTCTAAAAATGTCTAGTTCAGTACATGCAGCTGCTGGGGAAACAAAAAAAAAAAAAAAAAAAACAGAAAAAAAAAAAGAGAGACGTTTCCCCTTTTTGGGAAGAAAGTTCTGTTTTGACAAACTTCTAAGAAGAGGCGCTGGCAGCTGCTGAACCCAGGACACTTTTGGTACCAGTAGTTATCATGCATCGTGTTTGTTTTTGTTTTTTTTCCCCCTTGGGCTTTCAGTGTGCTGCTGGCTCTGTGTGATCATCCAGGCAGGGAATATAAGTTACTCTGCAACACTGGTAGTTGCTGGTCCCCAACAGCCAGGCACTCCTTTGAGGCCACTTGGATATAGGTGAGGATCCATTTTCTGCAGCACCTTCCCTAGACCAAGAACTCTGAGAAGCTGCTCCTGCAAATCTGTGTGAAGGAGGGTCCAAGCCAAGGATGTGGATTTTCTCATCCAGAAAGAGCCCTGAAGGGTGTAACCTTACAGTGAGGTTGCTCTCCAACAGATGAGGTTACATACCTCCTCTTTAGGGGGGAGAATCCACCAAATACCCCCACCCCCTGATCCATTAGCACTCTAAAAAAAGTTTTCTGACTATGAAGGTGGTGAGGCAGAGGAACAAGTTGCCCAGAGAAGTTGTAGATGCCCCATCCCTGGAAATGTTCAAGACCAGGCTGGATGGGGCTTTGAGCAACCTGATCTAGTGAGAGTTTCCTCCCACCATGGCAGGGGTGTTAAAACTAGATAATCTTTAAGGTCCCAACCCAAACCATTCTGATTCTATGCGTTTGTTGTTCCATGAGGTCTCTCATGAAGACGTGGTGGATCAGAACTGGAAGTCTTTGAGACCCTTCCTGGAAAATCATCATACCCACAGAAAGAAGAGCTGAGGTTTGGCTTCCATGTCTGCATCTGGAGCTTTCTGCTTGACCAAGACTGGGGTTAAGCTAAAAACACTGACATGATGAAAGATCAACAAATAACGGGTCTCAGCCAGCTCAAGTCTGTTTTTGGCCTTTGTTTTGGATTTGTAATATTGACAGACAGAAAGGACCTAGAAAAACTCCTTTCATCACTGAAAATAAACTGCTGTAAAGCAGCTCCCCAGCTGGCCAGCGGGATGAGATCTGTCCCTCCTCCCAGCCTGCATCAAGTGCCACAGATAGAACATGAGATTAAATTTGGCTCCTGTGGGCTTTTTTGTCTTGGAAATAATGACAGTGATAATCCAGTAGGAAGATTCAGATGTGCCAATGGTTTTGTAGACAAAGAATCCAGTTAAAGGTTTTTTACTTTGTCCATGCTACATAATAATATTTTTTAAAGCATTTTTCCCAGTTTACTGTAATTCAAAGTTTTAAATACTGCTGCAGAGAAAGTTTTATGCTTTTCATGATGTGTTAGCTACTTACGGTTAAGGCTTCCTTTCATAGTTATGAAATTTTTTCAGGATTTATTTAAGTTTCTAACAAGATGGCTTCAAAGATGACCATACAAACTGCAACAGAATTTGTTCTCTTTTGTATTCTGACAATTTTTAAAGAGCTGCTTTGGAGATGAAAATAACCTGTGATGTGTGGGACAACAAAGTAATAAATGCATTCCAGGAGGGAAAGCACGCTAAACAGGAAATCTTACATTCAGTAAGAAACGTTCTTCATGTCATCCCTTATCAGTTTGCTCAGGGTCTTTCTGAGCTGAAGGGACACAAAGTGTTGTACATGCAGTTTTTTCAGATACAGGGCCTCAGAGCTCAAAATATTTTGTTTCAGTGCATTCATACTATTCTCCCAGGGTGAAGTCGGTATTAATCATTCTGCTCAAATCTCTGATCATGAAGCTCAGATATGTTCATCACCGAAGTTGAGGCAACCCAGGGAAAGCTTCATGACACTGGGTACTGTTTTCTGGTGGTTAAATTCTCCCTTTTTGCAAGGCTGCCACAGATCATGCATGGGTGGATTACTATACTCAGGCCTTTCTGCAGAGTGTATCTACATGCACCCAAAATCTACTCATCCCACAATACTAACATTTGTGCTAGCTCCAATACTTGTAATGACTAATAACCTTGAAATATTCAAGACACAAACTCTGGCCTTATTCCAGATGACAGGGAGATGACAGGGAATGTCCTCACCATTTCAAGAATGAGCATTTTTGCCGCAAACTGTCTCTGCAGATTCATTTTTAGTAAACTGTAGCAAAGCGAGGTTCCTAACCTTAGCTCTACCTAGCAGTATAATACCAATACTAATGAATAATAATTAGGCATGTTTGTAAAGCTTTGCTACACTCTATTAAACAACTGTGGCCTTGCGTCCATAGATGTTGTATCTCAGTGCTGGGTGATGAAAAGCTGAATTAAATCATCAGTTATGCTGGCAGGCACGGGGTTCAATGAGGTAACAGGGCTAAACACAACCTTGCTGTCCAGCCTTTCTGAAAATCTGCTTTTTCAATTTGATACTGTTGGTGATCAGCCCACTGGGCTGAGGTTATGGGAAGCAGCAGCAGCGTGTGTGCACATTTATTTCACTACAAACTCTGGGAGCTCACGCCCGCAGAGCTGTGACCGCTGCTGGGCATTACCGACTATGTAGTACACTATGTAGCAAAGAGAAAGGTGATAGGACCGAGTACTGTATCTTCTAGCAAGGTTATCTTAGGATAGAAACTAGAAGGGTTTATGCATCCTAGGTAATAAATGCAACTAGGCATTTAAGATGCTTTTTTCCCATTGCTACTGTTAACAGTGGTTTCAGTTGTTCCTTCTTACTCTGCTTGGCCCGTACTCTGTAACAGTGACAAGCCTTAGGACTTTTTGCTATCTCTGTGCTCTGGATAGCCCCCAGGGCAGTCCTGAGAGTCTTCAATGGTTGTGACGTCCTTTTCCTTCTCAGCATTTTCACCTGAATTCCTTCCCGCTCCAACTGATGCTCCCCAGTCTAGTGCCTCTGAATCAAGTTCTATTCACCAGTGAGCTCTTCCATTTCCAGTGGCAACTGGAGCTGGAAATAGGCTACACAGCCTACCAATAACTTTCATCAATGTTTTCTGATCTAAAGCCCACTCTTAGCTGTAGCTCTGACAATGTGGATCACCTATTTGTTCAAAAAAAAATACAACAGTTGCAGGTTTTAAGTGAGGTTGACCTGCTTGCATTAAACCTCAGGTGTTTGCTCCCTTAGATACTTGTTCTAAGCATTAAGATGTGGGTCAGCAACATCCATTGCTCTTCCAAAATTGCCTTTGATTTTTAATTCTGAAAATTATTTTCTGAATTTTTTGGTAGGGTCTAGTTTGTTCAGTCTAGCAAAGACATTAAATGTCATATATACTAGTCTCCTGCAGACAAAATCCTGGAATTTTCCACACCCAGAGCTAAACCTAGATCATTCCTCTCTTTTACTATCAAAACTTTATTTGTTCTTGCAAGATATATATCTTTGATCCTTTTTTAGAAAAGCACTAAGTCCATCTGCCCTTTGGGCATGGGATAACTCCATTTACTGCTAATTGAAATATTATAGTAACTCAGACCTTTTGCCTCTTTAATTTGTGCCTTGGGTTTTTAAAACTCTAAGCTTACATTCCATATCCAGGGGAGATTCTGCATTAGCATTTCAGACCAGCAATTGGTTATTTTGGCTAGTTAGATGAAGCCTCCAGAGTTCAGCTTTTTAAGCCTTCCTATGTTGGCTTTTCTCTGGGCCTGCTACTTCCACTGAGCAGAACTTATTTTTGTTTCTTTAGCTTTGTGTTAGTGTCTTAAACTTCCATCTAATATCAAACTCCCAAGCTACAAATTGTAGCTGTTGCCTCATTATGTTCTCTGCCACTACTGAAAAGGGTTTGGCCTCATCATACCTGCAGTTTACTTTCAAATAGATGTAGGCTGTTATTAGACCACCTTGAATCTCCTCTTGCCAAGACTGAACAACCCCACCTACCTTACCTTCTCCTTGAAGGTCATGTGCCCAAACCCCCTAACTATCTTTTCAGCTCTTTGCTGAGCTTTTTTAAGGTTCTTGACATCCTGGTAGGTCCAAAACTGGTCTCACCAGGGATGAGTAATGGAGGTAATAATTTCCCTGGATCTCCCGGATACGCTTTTCCTGCTGTAACTCAATGTGGAATTTCCACCACCTGTAATGAGAGAAAACTATTTCCTCTTACTCATTCTGGCATCGACTACAAGCCCTAGATTCCCTTTCATCTAGTCTCAGCCATTCAGTTCCCAACCTGTGCTGATGCATGGGGTCATTTCATTGCAGGCAAAGAACTCCGCACTTTTCCCTACTGAATTTCAGGAAGTCCTTGTTGGCACAATTCTCATGTTTCTCAAAGTCCTTCTGGGTTCAAGCTTTGTCACTTGGTATATCATTCCTTTTTCTTCATTGACCATCATCTGGAATTGGCCGCAGGGTTTGCTCCACTGGTTCAATGACCCAAATCTTTGATGAAGACATTGAACAGTACTGGACCACTTTTTGACTGTGGCACTCCACTTTATATTGGCCTTCAGCTGGATATTATGACACTGGTTATTACACACATTAATCCTGGCAGTACCACCATTTTTCAAGTGACATACATGCATGCCATACTTTCTCAACTGTGGGTGATGTTGTCAAAAATGTCACCAGAAAATGTATATTATATTCACCACTGTCTCTTCATTCACATCGGCAGCCTTTTTGCAATTGTCAGGAACCTCCACTAATTGACATGATATTTTGCAGATGAAAAACATCAACCTAGCAATCACTCATGTCTGCCAGTTTCACCAGCTGGATGATTCCCAGACCAAAGAGCCTCTCCTTTTTGTCTTAGGCTGAGAAAAGCTTTCTTGGAGGTGTGATTTGGATTGCAGTTGCTTGCTCTCTACTCTCGTCTGTGGTACCTTGAAAACTCTTTCACTTTCATTTTGCTTTTCCTTTCCTATAAAAATAGAATAGTTATGTTTTCTTTATGGGAGTGTCTGTATATTTCTTTAAAAAACTTTTAGAGTTGTTCTTGAGTTAACTGAAAGCTGTTTAACACATTAAAAATTTCAGTTGCTGTGAGAAATAAGGTTACTATCTTCCTTTTGGCACCTAATTTCAGGCAGATAGGAGGTGAAATGCTGCTGAAATTTTCCAGTGTTTTCCACCTACCCAGAGGCTGCCAGCAGAAGTGGTGCTTTATCTGCTGCAATTCTTCACTAGTGAGAAGTTTTCGAGGAGCACTCAGGGCTTCAGCTGTTTTCAGAGGCTGTCCTCTGTTCAGTATCTAACTCCAGCTGGATGCATGTGGTGATAAAACCTACAGAAAAGCCTGCTCAGTTTGTCTGCATGTGTTCAGGCTAAAAGGGAACAGGGAAAGAGCTCGACACCCAGATCCATGACTGCCCACACACTTAATTGCTATTTGACTCTGTAGCTCTGGTCTGGCCTCTTCCCAGGAGCTGTCACCAGGCAGTATGGAGAAGACCATGTCCCAGCCTGCTCAGTCCCCCAAGGCTGTCCCATCAGGCTTCACATCCTCCTGCACGCTCATATGGCCCCATGCATACCTTGGGGTATGCAACATATCTCTTCAGCTTTGTGCCATAAAAACATCAGTCTTGTGGGTTGCAATACTGCCCTTAGATTATTTCAGAGCCTTTGAACTCAAAAACACATTAAAAAAATAATGGTCATGTTTTAGGACCATGGGGACACCACTTGTAGCACAGAAGAGCACCAGGGCCAAGTGTCAGACAACGTGTGGGGGGTCCGTCTGCTGCAGAGGGAAGGTCCTAAGACATGAAGCCTGAGCTGGGCCACGCCACTTAGTGTTGGGGCCAGAGACTGGGGTTTGGCCCTTTTATATTTAGCAATATGGGCACAGCATCTGTTGGAGATGCAGCTCGTACAGGCCAAAACTCCACACCAAAGTGGGACTTTTTTGTGACTCATTTGATTTGTTAATCTGAAACAGATTTACTGTGTCTTGTTTAATAGGGAACAGCCTTTCAAGTTATTAAATGAATGACTTGCTGATTTAGTGCTGGCTGTTTGATTCTGAGCAACTGTTTTGAAATGGTTGTCAAAAGAGAACGTCCAGTTTTGCTGCAAGAGCTGCAATCAGCTTAGCTATTGCTCTCTTCTCCTGTCCCCACTCCTTGCATTACTTTGTCTTAGGGCAACACACCTGGTCCTTGTCAAATGATGCCAAAAGAGACCCCTTAACCAGACTGCAATAAAACTTCTGTAAGAAGTGAGCCAACCTCCATCTTCTCTGCCTAAACACAAGACAAGGGAGAAACCCGAGTTATTTCTTTCACGGGTGTTTGCATTTTATGACCAGGACCCCAAGTCCATGAACATGTTCCCAATGTGAAGCAGGTGGTCCCAGACCTGTTGGTGTGGTCAGCTCTGAGTACACAGCACCAACCAGCAAAATCACTTTGTGCTTCTTTGACTGTGGGTTCAAAGATGTAAGAGCAGCATTTATAACCAAAAACCTTAGAAAACAGCTGTAGCCATCTAACTGATTGCAAGTGATATGTGTCATTTAGGGTCTCGCAGAACCAGACTTTCTTTTAGTTAATTGCTTGGCTGTGTTATTGCTATGTAAATGTGTGCTCAGGACAAAAGAACATATACTTCTAAGTGCATTTTCAAGCAGAGGACACATGACATTACTACGTTAGGAAGATTAGACAATGATCAGGACTTCTACCAGCTCTTCCTTATCAGACCCAAGCATTCTGACAGCATTCTGACTTGTACTTGCCTAGTTGCTCCTCAAACTGATAGGCACACACCAGCCTGTTTGGCTTGAATTCAAGCTATCTCTGTCTCGGTGGGTTCAAAAGTTCAGCTGATATGTGAGTTGGATGCTCCTTCAGAGAGGCTGTGAAAAAGGGAATGGGAAGGATTCTGGTACACACATATGTGCCTGTGTCTATATATTTGTGTGTATAGCAACGCCTCAGCCAGACTGAGTGGGAAGAGGAGGTGAGGTAGAGGGAAGTACTTTCCAGATTTCTAGCTGGCAGAGGAAATTCTTTTAAAGTATAATAACTAAAGGTGGGGGCTAAAGGGAGAGAGTGGAGCGCTTGCACTTCAGTTTTGTTTGGAGCAATTCTGCTCAGCCAAATAATGATCACAGGGAATCAAAAGCATGTCAAACTGCACTTGGTGCCTTCTCCCCTGGTCAGTACAGGAGTTGCAAGCATGTTGGCTGATGTGACCCACACCAAAGTATTTGGAATCAGGAGATTCCACAGTGGCTTCCAAATCCTGTCATCTCTTGCTTTGAACGTCATAATTTAACAGTGCACACACTCTTAGTCAGGACTCCCCTGGTCACACCTTTCTGCTAAAGAACAAGTTGCTGCAAAAACTGTTTCACATAAATGACTTAAAATCTTCTTCAAGTTCCATGTGCAGCCCCCAAATGAGTTCTGTTTGACCATCCCTAACACTGTGCCTGTAGGGTGGATATGAGCAGGGTTTTCCTCATAACACTCAAGTATATAGAACCCCCATTTTTCTAGTATCTGAAAGCAGCTTTTATGAAAGTTTACAGCTTAAAAGTACTTCTTTGAACTTGTCATTGAATTTGCAGCAGAGGACAGCAGTTGCAATTGATGGTCAGATTCCCCCTTTTTCCCTTTTTTTTCTCCCTTTTTTTCTCCCTTCTCCCAGTTGCAATTTGAGCCTTTTCTGTTTGAAGGAGGAATGGAAGTATGCGTCAAGTCCCAGTTCCCCTTCCAACTGCAGTGGGGATATGAAACCATCTCCCCGCCTTCACAATGGCATCTGTGAGCTGCAGAACCAAATTTTTCCTTTTTCCTGTCCAGTTTGATGGATTTTTGTTGTTTTTACAAAATGCATTATCTCCAACAGAAGAAGTTGCGGGCAAAATATTGTGCAATGAGTATATAACCACCCACTAGACTGCAGTTGAGACTTTTTCCTGGTAAGCAGAAGAGCTGTGATCTAACACAACTGAGTAAGTATGGTATATGAAATCAAGTCCTTCAGATGCCTGCATTATCTGTGGGTTATGGACCGTGAGGCAGTAGTAAAGAAACACTCAGTGACCATAGGTATTCATCTCTCTGAGAGAACTCACAGTTGAAAACCTTATGTGGAAATAAACATAAAATCTATTTTAGACCTTGTCCCTCTTGGCTTTTTCTCTTGGATAGCTTTAATATTTACCACTCATCATGTTGACTTCTCAGAAACCCTGTTCTTAAGCACTTAGTTGTCCTCAGACATTGGACCGAGACCGTGAGTGCCGAACGCGGGCCCAGGCAACCCTGTCACTCGGCAGCTGAGTCCTGCTGTGAGTTTAGCTCACAGATTCCACCCCAATTAACACAACTTCCTGCAAAAATGTTCCCTCTGGTAAAACGCCACACCAAAAACCTCCTGAAGGGACGTACCCACTCAAAGCAAACCAAAACTAACCCCCCATCCCCTTCACTCACCGAATGAATTTACAGATAAACCCTGGTCTTCTAAAATATACTTAAAAAATCTACTGCCTTTGCAAATGGCAGGAAGTTCATATTGCAAGACCAACTAAATGACTCACCCCATGTCTATGCTTTTGCTGAACCAGATAAACCTGCCAAAAGCAGTTTCCAAACTGGAAATAAGTACTTATGTGGGGATATGAATAACATCAGGCAAATCTCTGACAAGGGCATGTGAATCTGCAATCTGTGGTGTTATTTATTTATATTTTTTATTGAGGTCAGTGCCCTTGGTTCAAAGCTGCATTGGATAATTTTTGGAAAGGCAACCGATCCGTATGGCTACATGTCAGCATCATCAAGGGATCCAAAGGCAACAACAAAAGGCTATAGTAGAATAAAATTCCCGGTGGATGGGGTGTGTTATTTGATGGGTCACACAGGGAATTCTTTTGACATGAACCAGCAAACACCAAATATATTTTTCATAAAACATGTAGCTTAATCCAAAATTATCCGTGCTGTATTGTTAGCAAGAACAAGGGAACACCCAGTTACTTTTGCAGTGACTAATAATATTACCACTGCTTAAATGTAAACAGTGTGCACAGATCTTTCTAAAGAAATCCACAATATTATTTGCAAAAAATAATGCTGTGCTATTACTTTATTCAAGTCTTTTTCCTTCTTTGCTGCTCTAGTACAACCACTGAAATTTCCTGAGTTAATGCTGGCATGGCAAGAAATACAATGTCAAAGGAAAGAAGGATAATTCCATAATTAAAATCTGTTTCCATAGCATTGAAATAGATGGAATTGCTACCCTTTATTGGACTTTGGATCAGGTCTGTAGTCTGGTGGTTCTTCATTTGCACCACCCTCTTTCCCCTGGAGCCTTGTAAGCATTGATTAGTTAATGGCTTTAAAGTGCTATTTAAATGCTGAAATATTGTTACTGCCAGGTATTGGAGCACATAGGCAGGTTTCTGCTCAGCAGATATGATTAGTCTTTCTCTAGCATGGAAGTATACCATTTCCCTTCTTTGTGCAAACGTGTCTTTGCGTGTGTGTATACCTACAATAACCCAGTTTAGTAAAACAAAATAAAACAGTAAATCAGGGACTTGTTTACTTTAGTCTTAAAAATCTTGGACACCTATGCTGCAATCTCAAGTGAAAGCTGTAGATAACACTGGAGAGGGTTGATGCTTTCAGGTTAGTTTGAACAGGATGGTTTGTACCTTCTGCTGGTACAGGAATAGACATCTAGGGCTGGGCAGCCAACCCCTATAGAGATGCTCTTCTGAAAAGGACAAGTGCATTCCAGCTGTATAAAACTGGTTTATTAGTTAAAATAATATTTATAGTAGGAGTACTCATTGGATTTTCAGTGGGTCCATGTGGGTGGCAGCTTGCCTCATCTCCCATCTCAGTGGTTCCTAAAGCACACACATATGTACACGTACAGATACTGGTCCATGAGCCACTCAGCTGCTATGGGAACACGGTGAGAGCAGTTGCACCTGGGTGAAAACTCACTGAGGCTGTGGCTGTTGCATTGTCAGCAGTGCTGCTTTGGCAAAGTAAGCCTTGAAATTCCTGTTTTCCCAACCTGTCTTCTAAGCAGACTTTTTCAAGCAGAGGGGAATGGCGTTCCCCAAGTTTTCAGCTGTGCTTCTTTCTGGCACACGGCAGAATTTGGCTCTCTGAGTACAAACTTTAGCAATTACGTCTTCACATAGTAAAATACTTCCTAACTTGGATTTTTGGAATGACTTCATTTTATTTTGCAATCCACCAATCACCCTCAAAAGACCCTGTAAATCATCACGTTATTCTCAGTCATAACTAGCAAAATATCTGGGAAGAGTGCTTGAGCTAGCGATGGCTCGGTTCGGATGCACAGATTCCTAGGCTTTCCTGCTCACGTGGGCTCGCAGCTACTGACTTCTGGGGGCTTCTACCTGCCTGTCTCCAACAACTTTTAGGGTGCAACTCTACATGTGATCTAAATAACAAACAAACTGCAAAGGTCAAAGCAAAATGAAACATTTCATTCCCGTTCTCCAGTTCATTCCAGCCTCACTACTTGTTTTTTACTGCAAAAGTCTGCATTTAGTGGACAGGGAACAGTTCATTCTATTTGAATCTCTGGAACTTTCAGCCCCTTCCCCAAAAAGCAGCCAAGCACAGCAGACCGAAAAACTGCTTGAAGATGGGCCAAACCACACAGTTCAGACACTGACCCAGATCTGTTTTCTGAAGGACTGAATGTTTCTGAGCTAGGATTTTGTTTCATGGTCAGATGAAGGAAGGATTAATCCCTTGGAAAATTAGTCAAGCCCATCTTCTTGTTCTAGCATTTGCGCTTGTTCCATAACTTTAGAAGCCACTGCACTAGACAGATCTTCCATAACAAACATAGCAAGCCAGTGATTGGATGACATAAGTTTGAAGATACGACTTCAAAATAGACTCAGTTGCAAAATCAATTATTTGTGATGGTTTCATTGGTTTCCTGGCCTCACAGTTTACAACGAGTACGAAAAAGGTTAGATCTTTTATGATGAAAAAACCAAACAAAGCACACACAGAGCAGCACTGTCTTAGAATGACAAATGCTTCTCTTTTGTTGTTTTAGAAATACTTTTCATTCTTGCAGACATTAACTAATCAAAGGTAAGAAAACATGATAAGAAATTTCCTTTATTCTGCACTTAGTAATATTTCAGAGTTATTGCTGCACACCATGGTCTCCCACCATTTTGTGGTGAAAAAGGAACCAGATTTCCAGGCTTCTTTTTCTGAAGGCAGCACTTTCTGACTCAGGTGCAGAAGCTGGGTTAGGAGGAGAGAAACTAATATGCATTTGAACAGCAGCAAGCTTTTATGGACTGGACTTAAGCTTATTGTATAGCAGAGAAAACAGAGACAGAGAGTTGAACAGAGTTTCAGAGTTTCAGGAATTTCTGATTTCCTCTTCACGAGGGAGAATGATAACATGTTGTGGATTTCGTCAGTTTGGGTCACAGAAACCTGCCATAAAAGTGAGGTTGTTAAGTGAAATCACACACATGGGGCAAGCGATCTTTACAGAAAAGCCACAGAAAAAGCAGCTCAGGCTGTCACAGTTTAACCCGCCCCTTAGCGGGTGGCTACACGCAGAACTGTGTATATAGAGATATTCTGTACACAGTAGGCTAGGGCCTCTTTTTGGAATAAACGATTAGCTGCGCTTGTTGCCAAAGAGCTGTTGGCTGGAAAACTTACACAGCACTTGCAGCACCCACTGCACCCTCTGAACTTCATCAGAAATTTGTGAAGGCATTATTTTCTTCCTAGTACAATCAGAGTTCCTTCCTAGTGGTCATGTTAATGTATGAGCATAAGATTTTGCAATTCAGGGTCTGGTAAACAGACTTATTTTTATATAGCAGTACATATATCTGCACTTTTTTGACCAGGACCCCGCTGTTGCTGTCCTTTGCTCAGTCTTTCCCAAGACTGCTACAAGTTCGGTCCTTGGGTAAACCCTTGCACGTACTCGTCTCTCCTCACCAGATTGTGTGAAGCCTCTTCGTACCGGCACAGTTACGCTCGGGAAGCAGGGCGGCAGGTCTCAGCCGTTCACTGCTCCCAAAACTTGCCCGGGAAGGAGATGTCAGAGGCGAACCTCCCCCCGGCTGGGCTGCCCGCCTGGACGAAAGGGGGACCCGGGCTTGTGGGTGTGCGCCGGGGATCCCCCGCTGATATTTAGGGATCCGTGCAAACCGGGCATCCGGGATGCAGCCACCGCAAACATCTGCGGCCG
>JAOXJK010000012.1:152055796-152068612 GCA_025774025.1 Xenus cinereus | reverse complement strand
GGTGGCGGCGGGCAGCGCCGCCCGGCGGGCGGGGCGCGGGCTATAAATCCGTCCCGCGGCGGCGGGCGGGCGGCGGTCGGAGCGCGGCGGTGGTAGCGGCAGCGGCGCAGGGAGAGTGGTACCGCAGCAGGTAAGGGATGGTCCCTCCATCCACCTACCTAACCTACCTACCTACCTACCTACCTACCTACCTATCCATCCATCTAAGTACCTGTCCGCCCATCTACCTACCTACCTATCCATCCATCCATCTATCTGTCCATCTGCCTCCGTATCCACCAATCCAACCCCACCGGCCTCTCAGCCCCTTTGAGGGTGCATCCTTGCATCACCTCCCTTTTTTTTTTTTTTTTAAATCAATAAGTCCTTCTTGCTCCCCCCTCCTCCTTCCAAGCAGGCAGCCGACAGAGGAGCGGGTGGTTCTCAGTGGGCTGGTGGCTGTGTGCTGGTGGGAGGGAGCAGCAGACGGGGCACCTCGAGCTGTACCCCAGCCGTTCTCAGTTGCAGAGGCAGCTGTTGGATTCTGCTGCCACAGTCCAGGCTCCCCTGGCAGCAGCGTGCTAGGCTGGGCTGGAAAACAGCTGCGAAACGAAGGCACATACTTTTCCTACGGAAGTTGACTACTGGCGCTTGTTGCTTGTGCCACTCTGCTCTCACTGCTCTGCGTTGGATTTGGGACAGAGGACAGACTTGACTGGTGTCCAACCTTTACCGGTCAGTTGTTTCAGTGGGGTTATTGTCTTCATATGTGATGATAAGCAGAGTTTGCTGTCCGTGCTTCCAGGCGCTGCTCAGGTTCAGAGCACTTCATGGTAGTGTTTGCAGTGGAGGCACAGCTGCATACTGGGTCTGATGAAATAAGTGATTTCACTTCTGCTAGGGAGGATGTTTTGGTTAACGCTTTCCATTGTGTTATGGTTTTCCTATGAAACATTTTCAAACTGGCATTGCTCACTGTCTTACACACTGTTTTATAAAGACCACACTGCCCAATTTTGCACCCCATCCCCAGAATAGGGTACAGAACCCTTTAAGCATCAGATAGAAGTATTTACCAACTATGTTCTTTGGATCTTTTTCTCCTCAGTTGTCTGTTTAAATAAGAACTGTATTTTGAACCTAGAAAATGCAGATGCAGCTTTAGTGGCATGGAAGATGTCAAAGAAAACCTGAAGCTTTCTGTCCAGATTCTCTGCAAGGTGTTGCACTATTTTGGCTTCCTCTGGCTTTTTGACAACTCTTTTTTTTTTTGTGTGTGTGTGTGTCCACATGTGCCAAAGATACACAGCTGCTGAAAAACTCACTGTTGAGAGCAAGCAATGAAAATAGTCTGTAAACAGGAGCTATCAAATCCTTCAGGTAAACATGTGAGAAGCCTGCCTTGCTGTTTTTAGTCTTGACTGTTACAGACATAACTTCAAAACTTCAGTCAGTGATATTAAGCTGGTGCACTTCGAACTTGTGGGAACATTTTTATTTTTTTTAAAATTTTGTGCTCTTTTAACCAGAGTCTAACGTAGTTTGGCAGAGAATGACTGTGTTTTTATCACAAGTACTTGAGTAAACAGCAGGCAGCTAATGCTGTGCAATGCCCAGTGCACAGCAAGAATTTAATGACTGTGGAGGAAATGGCAAAACTCGGGAGTAGATGCAGCAAAAATAAAGTGTTCCTTAAAGGTTTGTACAGTTCCCAGAGTACCAATAAGCTCTGTGCCTTTGAAGAAGAATAGTGCACGAATGTGTTTTGACATAGAAAATACAGATGCAGTGGAAACAGGTTTTAATGTAGTACTGAGAGACTGCTTAGGGTGTGTATGGTTTCTGTACCTAATATTTTTTGGTGTAAACTGAACAGCTGCCGTGGCATAACGGTTTGGGGAACTGGAGACCGCAACTTCTGAATCTGAGTTCCTTGCACTGCAGTTTATCAGATACTTGAATGGGATGGATTTCAACTTCGAACAAACATTTCTACAATCAGTGAACTGGGAGGTGAATTCATCACCGTGAGAACGGGCACTCTGCAAAAGTGGCTGGCCTTGAACCAGGCTTGGGGAGAGAGATCTAGAAGGCCTTGACAAACTGGGGTTTTTATTTGTTTCCCTTTGGAAAAAGGGTTTGTGTACTGATTCCTTACATTCATTGGCCACTTCACCCAAGGTGACAGCAGGATAGAGATGTCAAGGTGTCAGGTGTCCACAGAATTTGGCAATAACCAAAGAAGTGTCACCCACTGCTGAGGGAGGGCTGCCACATGCGCCTGTCTGTGCTTGGGAACCAGTGTCCACACCACCAAAAAACAGACTCTTCAAGTTTTTCTGTTTCTCCCCTGCACAATGGCTTTTTTGTTCTTGCCAAAATAAAAGGGAATGCTAAAGCTGTGACAGATCATCTGGGTAGATTGTATGAATGCTCAGTGGCATTTTCTTTACTCCAGTGGGAGATACTCTGCCCTTTGAATACTTGTTTTTGCACTATGACAGTTACATGGGGAGATCACAGTGCATTTTGGGAGATACTTTGGCATGGGAGCCTGGTCCTTAAAAACAGTTGTAAGGCAGTTGGGAAGTTTGCTCTTGTAGCTCAGGTGGGATTAGCAGTGAACTGTTGTGAGAAAAAATCTTTCATGCAGATTTTTAAACCAAAGTGATTAATTTGTTTGACTGAAGTGCAGCATACATCTTCTCATGACCAGCTTAAGGCATTTTGGCAAACTTCTAATTTCCCATAGAAAATGCTGTTTTTTCACTTAACCTCATTAGAGCTTGAGAATCTGTTGCACAAAACATGGAGCCTATATGTAATGAGACATTTCCTGCTTTTATTATCTCAAAATAGACAAAGAGTGAAAGAATAGAGACAAAAGGGACGAAACTGGCTGGAAGCTCTTCAGAATGAAGACAACTAGGAACAGTGAAACTCTCAAAAATAGTAAAAATTCTAATTGTGGTGGATCAGCAATGTTTACATCATGCATACAGCTGGAAGCTTAAGGTCACAAAAGCCCGCTTGCTGCCGGGGGAGAGTCCAGCCTGGGAAACCAGCGTCTGAATCAGCTCAGTCCCAACAGTGTGCAGCAAGAGTGACTTTCTCTAGTTGCTCTGGTTTGATCACTTGAAAGGAAAACCTTCTGAAACCCAGGAGGTGCAACTGCTTGATATTAATAGGGATGAAATGCTGGTCCTTGAGAGGAAGTGTGACTTCAGCTGACAGTTTGTTTACATCCAACTTCCACATCATGTCACAGCACCTAGAAATCTCAGGGAGAAGTACAGAAGAGCCCATTTTGTCCTGTCACTTTTTCACTAAATAGATGGTATTGTATGTAGACTGCCTTTTAGCTTCAGCTTTTAGGTGTAAATTTTTAAATTTACCTAATCTGTGGTGGTGCCTCCCCTGCAGCCTTTTTGGTGAAGAGCTTTCCTGGACTGAGGCGTGGGGAGTGGATCTCCAGCTGCCGGCAGGTTAAGGAAGCAACAGTTACCCCTCTGCCATCTGTCAAAAGCTCTGTTCCAAACATTGCAATTAAATTACTTTCTAGTACTGGAACATCGTGGGAAATATTCTGAAACCGTTTAGAAGGCTGAGAGTAAGGCAATCCCATTTCCGGGTTTGGTGGTGTGTGTTGCTACGGATGACTAAAATCTGGGTTAGGCCTCTTGGAAATCAATGGCCATGAATATAATGGCTATTGAACTTGGTGTTTCTCTCCAATGGTGGTGATTTTTTTTTCCTATCTGTGTCACTTCCAGAGCCCTGGGTAACTTCAGCAGGGCCAGTCAGCAGGAGGTAATCCCTATTGTTGATTCCCTTTGGCTGCGGAGCTGGAGCAGCAGTAAGGAACCATTCAGAGCTTCTCCTGAATATGTGATCATGTATCGTTAAAGTGTTATTATGACATAATTAAACTCAGTACTGAGAGTCCGTGAGAATCAGTGCCAGTATTCACCATTTAATCCAGCACAGCAAGTGCTCAGAGAGTAAAGTCTGCAATTATCCGAGTTTCAGACTCAAATGTTGCAAGCTCCTATGTTGGGCGATGAGGGAGATGAGTTTAGATTTACTTTTAGCTAAGGGCTGCTGCAGGATCAGGCCTGCTTTGTTTCCCAACTGGTACGAGAGTGTTGTCTTTGGATAGTGCCCAGGGGTTTGTTGTCAGATGGGATGTTCCCCTTGCGGAGGTGCTCTGCTTGCTGATGCACAGCTGGACTGCCTGTGCTGATGAAGTTTTCCACAGCTGTATCTGTTTGTACAAAGCAGGATGTATGTCAATTCTACTGCTCTTATTTTGTGTGGCTGATCACGTTTCCTATGTTTCTTTTGGGTTTTGCACTACTTCCTTTCAGTTAATTGTCACAATTTTAATGTATCTTTTTCATCTGTCAGTTGGGTTTTTTTTTCTCTTTATAGCTGGAGGTTGGTCAATGCAGATCTTCCTTTTCAAGCACTGTTTTTAAAACTGGATATTCACTACTTTTCCAAGCCTTTAACTGTCTCCTTCCTGTCTGAACTAAGTATAGCTTCAAAAGTATAGCTCTTTTAGCTTATTTTCTACCATGGATGTGTAAGGCCAGGCTGCTAGTAGTGTATGGATGATGTAAAAAATAATGGAAAGAACAAATCATAAGACCTAGTGCTACATGAAAACCTGGCTGTAAAACAAATCTTGCCATGTGCTTTCGACCATCTCTTGTTTTTGTGTGTGCCCTTGCCATTTCACCACTCTTCCAACTTGACTTCTTTAAGAAATTCTGATTTTTTAGGAAGTTAAAAGTAAGTGCTAAGGATATAAGGATCTTAATCTGTAATGCCCCTGATGAAGACTGTAAATGGAGGAACTGGTGTTTAAAACGAAAGAATGGTAATAGATTTTATTTATATATGCGTGTGTTTGTTGGTAAGCAGAAGGTGATGTGGAAAAGTAATCAGCAAAGCAGAACACAGCTTTTAAAGGAAACTTTATTTGTGAACAAGCTGAGACATCCAAGTGGGAAATGCACTATTAGAGGAAGGAAGGATTGGTCTTGCTGTGGGATTTGGGGTTGCTTCCTTCAGGAAGCTCATGTGTACCTTGTCAAACTAATGATGTAATTTTCCTACTGCTATAGCTCTAGAGTGCTCTAAACATACTTTGTATGTATTGTAGGTAACATATCCCTGCTAAATTTTAAGATGCATTTGTGTCCTTGGACAAAGTTGTGACCTGGTGGGTTATGTGATCATTTTATGAGGTAGATGCAATGCAGAGTTTTATGATGACCCTTTATATTATGGCAAATTCCAAATACTATTCTTTTCTCTAGATGATTCAAGTTTAGAACATCACATTATTTTTTTTCCCATGTGAAACATACTGAATTTTATGAAGTTGTGTATAAAATCCTGATCTGATTTAAAAACTTGGGCACATATAACTCCAACCCCTCTTGTAAATGGAACCTGGAAAGTAATAACTGTAAGCTCTCTGCCTGATATAATAGATGCTAACCTGGGGCATGGATGAGTAAGGTTTTTCACAAAGTCAGCTGAGGATGAAGAATTGCTTTTTGCCCACTTTGAAGGATTTTGAAGGGCCTTATTTTGAGAAGCAAGGAGTATTTGGGGGCTGGATAGCACTGATTTAGACTCTCCCTCACCAGTTCCTTCAGTTGCGATACAGGCAGGAGTGTACTCAGTCCTTAGGAAGATCACATTGTATCTCTAGGTGCTGAGGCTTGAAGTCAATGGATGACTGGTACACAAATCTAGTCCTGAGTAGTTCAGCATATGCAAATGCTTAAATTCGGGTGATTTTATAATGGGAGTTTCTTGGGAAGAATGAAAGATGTGTCCATAACACAATGGCCATTTGTGCAAAGTCTGAATCAAAATTAAGATCTAGAATGCTGAAGTTCATCCTAGAAGAGGGGACTGGGAACTCACAGGAAAAAAATGATATCCATAAATTATACTCTCCTCCTCAAAACCAAACAAAAATCCTGACACTTGTCATGGAAAACTTCAGCCCAGACATTTTGGCAAGTGTTATAAAGAGAACTTGTAATAGCAATGAGCAAGCAATTTTAATAGGTGGCAGAACAAGTTGTATATGTACCCAGAAGCTGTTACCCATATAGTATTACCTAATGAATAAATGTAGCTTAAGATACTTTGTCAACCTTAGCTGCGATGTTTTGTAACTTAAGTACTTGTCTTTGCAACATCACTTAAATTTGCAAAACATATGCAAAAGAAACCACTAGGTACTTGCAAGGGTGCAACCTAGAGAGCCAGATAACATTTCTCATCTCTGAGTATACTGCGAGCCTGACCCTTCTGGAATAATCTCGATATGGTTTTGCCTCTAACTTGCACAGAACCACCCACTTTTTGAAGCAGTTGCAGCTGGGCAGAGGCTATGAACTATAAAAGCATGGCAGATTGAGAACAGGAGGGGGTGGGGAGCATGGCTTGACACTGGTGAGCTGCAGGAACAATAGCTTGTTTCTTGTCTGTTTAGACTGCAATCTTTGTGGCAGAAGCTGTCTCTTCCATGTTATGAAATGCTTAATGAATCTTTGCAGTATTAGCTATTTAATCTGCCCCCAAAGCACAGCCAAACACCCAGGTGCGAGGCAGGTGTAGGGATCTGTACCAATGCATCATCACCTTTAATCTTTGCTTAGGACATTTGTGGTTGCAGTGAGTTGGAGGAGGAGGTGGATGGATGCAGAAGAGGATGTTGGGAGGATGCTGGGAAGGTGCTGGGGCAGTGGAAGGAGACGGGACAGCTTGGTGGGGTAAGAAGACAGCTGGGGATTGCTCTTCACTCTTTCCACCCTGCGGTGCTGCCACCCACAGCCTGGAGTTATTTAAAGCTAAAGGACAATATTGGCACCAGTACAAACGGGCATCATGTGTTTCCAAGTAAACTTGGGCTGCCACTGGGATGTAGGATTTCTTACGAAAGCCCCAGGTTCCCCTACCCCTATGCTCTGCAAGGACTGCTTCCAGCCGTGTCGGTCGTGAGCGGTGTCTGCCTGAGGAGGGAGGTCGAGATAACAGCAGTCTTCATAGCCAGAGAGTCCTGGGAGTCAAAGACATTTTTAATCTCTTTGAAGAAACTTCACATTATTGGAGATAACCACTTCTCACAGAGGTAAGTACAGAAGCAGTTTCAGGTGCCAGATGCTAAAGAAACCTGAATTTTGGAGATCTTCATTAGGATTACAAACGCTAATCCTCATGGAGTTGTGATATTACAGTGTAGGTAGCATTAGGGGTTGCTACAACAGGAAAAAAGCCCTCAGGCACTGCAAGCTCTCCATTTCCTTGATAGCTAGGAATAGAATAGCTGCTCATAATACTGGGGGTGAGGGGGAAACAACAGGGGTGTCCAGCATAGAGGAGAGGGGGACAGCAGGCATGTCCTTTGGCTGGAACAGGAACCCTTTCCACAGCCAGTTTCTACTCCCGTGAAGCATGGGAGGACCCCGAGCTTTCCAAGGAACATTCCTCATTGCATCCCACAGCAAGAGGATTGTGCAAGCCTCGTTTCAACAGTTTTCTTGCTCAACATCTGCGGAGTAGACAGAAGCGTCGCTCCCAGCTCACTTTGTTTTGATGCTAGTATCGATGTGCAGCTGCCACAGCGTCTCACACGAGTGAAGAGGAACCAGTCCCTGGTCAGAGGAACCATCAAGTTTAAAGGCTGTGTCTGATCCCAGAGTGCCAGTCACAGAAGTGAGAAACAGCCAGAAGAAAAGGACTGGAGACAAGCCTGAAGGTCTTGTCTTTCTCACTGCAGGGGTGTGCTGGAGCCGTGGGAAGCGTAGCTGCGGGAGAGGCTCCGGACCCACTCCTGGGTGTTGGTCTTGGGAGCCCTGTGGGATAAGCCGCTGGTTCTGTCCTCGCAGCCCTCTCTGTGTGGCTTCACCCGGCTCTTACTTGGCACAGGGCTCAAGTTCTTGGCTGAAACATTTCATTTTCCTAATCAGATTGATTAGCACGTACCATAACTCCAAACTTAAAAGTGGCTAAAACCTTAAGCCTTTCTTGGGTTTTGGCTTTGAAAATCACTGTTACGCTACATTATACTCCTAAAAACCCACTTTTTTTTTTTTTTTTCTGGATGCCAGCCTGAACTCTTATTTTCAACTACAGCCTTCACTAAAGCTTGCTGGTGGAGCAGCTCGCAAAGGGGTTTGAACGGAAATAAAAGCAAATTGGTTAGAAACAAACAAAAATAATTAAATTGGATATTGGCAGCGTTCTGTGCTTGAAGAGGGCTGGGTGACCATGATTCACAGGACGTCTGTGAACCGAGGCCACCAAGCAGTATGGTTGTTTCAGTATTTAATATAATGCTTTGTTTCCTGACCTTTTCTGATTTGAAACTTTTAGTTATTTAAATGTTACATTTCCAAGCTTCCTTTGTGTCAGGTTATTAACTTTTGGTTTCAAATTGAGGTAGTCACCTATAGCCACAGTCTAAGGAAACCGAGAGAGTCCCAAGCAGTTGAGTGTCTTCAGCTTTTGACACTTGCTGTTCAGACTGTTTAGTCAGATGCTAATTGACTGTCAAAAGTCATCTGTTTCTTTTAAAAGGGGAGGAACTTCTATTAAAACCTCTTTCTTGATTTATTGTGTGGAACTATGTCAGAGAAAATCAGTAACTCAGTACACAAAGGACCTCGTGACACCAGTGCCTGTAACAAAGAGTAGCTTAAACAGGGCATGGTGTGGGCAGATGCTTATGCATGAGCTGTTTTGGATATTTGCAAAATGAATAATTTTTAATTGGATCACAAACAGGAAGATCAGATTGTCAAGTTTATTATAAAATATCTGAAATGTAAACTGCACTTCATGAGAGCGCGCATTGTGGACCATAACCATACATGGGTGCTTTAACTGATGTCCACTTGTCTCTGTTTAGTGGAGACAAGTTTTTTTTCAAGCTGCTCTTCAGTTTACACTAACCATCTTTTTTTTTTTTAGGGCCAGTAACTCAGACTAGTTTACAATATTTACTGTTAATGACCGGAAGAGGTCTAACTGACCGTATGTCAGGCTCAAAAGGTGTTTGAGCGTCAGAGTAACTTTCCTCACTTCACTGTCAGAGGCCTGAGCTGCTTGGTTATTTTTCTGACCTGGAACTGATGGAGATCTTTGCTAATTAACATCTGCAGAGCTCTGGTGACATCTTGGCTCTCTCCATCATTGCCTCATCTGTGCTTTGGTAATAGTGCTTTGAGCTGCTCCAGATGCTCAAAGCCTCAAATTGCCACCCCTGTCCTTCCTACCTGCTTTGGTGCCTGCGCTCTGAAGATACTTGTGGCTTTCAAGGGATAAAGTGCAGAGTGATGTAGCTGGTTTGGAAACACCTCCCATGTGTGGCCCTGGAGCCCAAGTCTGGTGTGGTCTTTCTCTCTCCAAAGAGAGCAACACCAGTGCTTGGGAGCTGCAACCGTCAGTGCCCATGGCCTTCTCCCTCGTCTTTGCCATGAGATGTTCATGAGTATTTAATTCCATGTGTAAAACGATTACTGTCCCTCCTGCTTGCTCAGCCTGCAAAGATGGAAATGCCATCAGGCTATTCTGGTGAGGTTACCCATCTGTATATTGGTACTCAAAACAGAATAATCTCTGCTGCCAGTGTTTAAACAAGCTGTTTTGAGGAAATTGCCTTCTTCATGAAATGCTCAGACAGGAGTCCTTTCCTGTTCTTTGGGTTTTTTTATGATAGCACGTAAATAAAAAACAGTTGGGTATGAAGGCAGAGGTAAATCCTGTAATGCTGGTAGCGGTTCCCCAGCCCTTCATGGACGTGAGACCGTCACACATTATGATGCACCCTGAGACACAAAGTCAGACAGCCGTCTGTGTGTCTTCAGCAGAATAAAGTTTGAAATGAGGGTTCTTTGAACTTGTTTAGCTTCTGTGCTTGGAATCAGTTCGGTCACGTATATTAGGACTACCTAATGTTCGGTACTTATGATTGCAACATTGCTGGTGTTCGAGGATGGATGGCCTGATGTGTGACTTCTTAGCTGCTTTTCACACCGTGCAAAGCCAGGCTGCTCATCCATCCTGTATCCCCTGCAAAGTCCTCAGCGGTGACTGTCCTTTTAGCGGTGATGCTCTGAACCTTTAAGAGCAAAGTAATCAGGCTCTGTAAAGTGACTCCTGCGTTACTAGCCTTGCTTATGACACTCGCTCGGGTGGTTTTGGAAGCAGTGGGTTTGGCTGGAATGGGTACAGAAAAACCTCTTTGAATGAAGTTAGTGAACACAGTATTACATAGATAACTTCACCCTTCCCCACTTGCTTCCTTGCTTCTTAGAGGCTGGTTTGATGCCTTTCTTGCTGGTTGGCAAAGGTAAATACGTGACCTGTCTTAAAGCACTTTGCCAGCTGCAAAGGTGCCTTAAACCTTTCTTTTTTTTCTTAGTTGGAGGTATGATTGTTTTAAAACTTAATCCTCCGAGCAGCAGTTGTAACTGATATCTGGGTGCAGGGCGGTGGGTGTCCACTGGGTGGAGGTGGCTTGTCCTGGAGAAGAGAACTTGGACCCTCTGAGCAGGCTGAATTGGCCAAGTGGAGTGAAAAAAAGTTGTTTTTCCCCAAGTTGGCAACTTTACACTACTGCTTGCAGATATAAATGAACTTTGTCTTTTGAAGACTTCTGTGAGGCAAGTGCTTTGAAATGTGTATAAAGGAATGCTTGTATGGTTATCTATTTAGGAGAATTATGCAGCTATATTAGCTTCAAGCTACCCTGTCACATAACGGGGTGGAGGGGAGCACAAAGCACTGATTTAGAGATTATAAAATTTGTGCTGAACATGGGTGGTACAAAAACACTTCCCCAGCATCTTTCTCTTTGGAAAAGAGATGTTTTTTACAGTGCTGTCAGATAGCAGGGCTTTGTTTGCCAGCTCTCGTGAACAAACAGCACGTTGTTGTGCCGCCTCATCACAAGGTTGTTTCTTGGTAGGAATGTTTCAGGTATTCCTGATGCGGTGAAGGAAAAGCCAGAGCTTGGAAAATGCCTGATCTGAAAACATTATGTGGCCTCAAGATCTGGTATCCTTCCAAAAGAGAGAACTTGGTACATGTTGGGCTTTTGTTCAGCAGACTTTATGGCAGTCGTGTAATCTGCTGGTCAGCACTTCCTAGTGCTGGTTCTTTCGGAAACATAGAGCAACAACTTTGAACTATTATGAAAACAGGATTGTTTTTTAAGGCTATAAAAGGCATCCATCTTGTTCTTTTTGGCAGAGTTTTTTTTTGGTCATTTGTAGTCAATGCTCTGAGTCCCTGAAAATCTGAAACTACCCCGTGTAAACAACTTTCTTCCACAAACACTAGCTGTGGCTTTGTTCCTCGAGTCGCTTCTTACTGGAAAACTGCAGGGGACCTGGCTTCTTACTTTCCTCCCCTATAGGCAAAACATGGAAAAATCTCTTCCACTTCTAGTCCCTATTGCTGAATTAGGTGCAACATTAAGGTGCTATTCCTGTCTTAACAGAATTTGCTGAATTGCAAAAAAAAAAAAAGAAAAAAAAAGAGTTAGGTGCAATTGCATGTAAAAATATTTTTGACCTCCAAATATTTTGGCAGCATTTTTTTTCCCTGTATGCCATGCACAATTGCTCACTGTGTAGAATGGCAAATTACATAGATGGCTGTAATTACGAAAATATGTAAGAGTATTTCTAAACTGTCACTTGCAGTTGCTTGAAATTTTGGCAAACTTGTTTTTCACTTGTTCTTTGTGATTAAAATCTGTAACAGGCAAAACTTATTGGAAAACCTGGAGAAAAAAGGTGAATCAGAGTGACTGCCAGGGAATTAACTCTGTCTTGACATTTCTGACTATTTAAGAATCTCTGGTGCCTTGTTGTAAATTTGGATTACAAATTACTGACAATGGGCTCAGTTTGTTCCTGTCCCCATGCCTTAAGTGGTGGGGTTAAATATTCATGAAGCATTTCTCTGTGCTTAAAATCCCCAGCCTAATTCTTTACCAAAACCCCAACCAATTGCACAGCTAACAAGAAGGGTTCCTAAAATCTGAAACTGTTTTTCACGTGCATAGACACCACTGTTTTTTCAGCATTAACTTTCTTAATCAGTATGTGCCACTTCGTAGCTTCCTGCAACACCCAGCCGTCTTGTAAGCTTTCCCACTGGAGCATCTTTGCCCAGGGAAAAGCATGTTGAGTTAACCCATGAGACAGATTAATAATGCTGCTGCTTATGGCTCCTGAATACTCCTGTGGGCTTCACAGCCCTTCTTGAGCACCAGGTCATTTATGTAGACAGGGTTGCTTGGCTCAAATCAGATTTAAGTAAGGAGGTGGGAAATCATGGTTTAAAGAGTCAATTTTGTTCTGTAGTTTTATGCTAATCTGCAGGAAAATTGTTAATAATTAAAATGTTTGCAGTTACGCTTAGTCAATAATTCCTAAACGTGTTTCAGCCTTTTGGCTTGCTTTATAAATACACTTGTATGTTTCACTTGAGACAGTTCTAAACTTTTCTTAAAAAGTAAATAAGTTATTTGTTTTATAGCTGTGTAGTTAATAAATTTCCAGGTTTTTTTCCAAAGATGCCCAAGACCCACATGCCAAGCATTCCTCTGGCAGGCCAGAGGATACGTAACAAACATACTTCAACTTTTGTATTTGTCATCTTGCTGTTGAAACAGTTTCAGTATCTCTTTTGAGAACTGTTTCTGGTCATTCATTAGAGCTTAGCAGGGAACAGCTCTCTCTCTCTGGCACCTTATCTTTGTTGAGAGAATGAAAAAAAGTCGTTGTTCTTGTTTTT
>JAOXJK010000012.1:151957668-152055524 GCA_025774025.1 Xenus cinereus | reverse complement strand
CGTTGTTCTTCTTTTTAACTCCCAGTTTGGCTGATATGGTCACAGAACTGAGCTGCCTGTTGGTCTAAATGCAGAAGGTGCCCTGCACCAGCAGCTCTGTCTAACCCAGCAGTCGCCTCTCCTGGGGTTGCAGCGGGTGCTTCGGCATTTCGGCATTCAGTTACTTCAGGTTTTCATTTAAATGCAACCCTTGTTCAAGATTTTTCTAACACCAGTTTAGTTTAACAGTTTAATTTTAAGATTAAACAGGTGTCCGTCCAATTTGGAAACGGGGCCAGGAATCTGGGGTCTGTGGACTTGGGGTGGCGTGACTGTGCTGGGGCTGGGGGTGCCTCTTAGCCAAAAGATTTCCATGGGCAAAATACATTGGTCATCTTCCATCTGGCTCCACATAAATTAAATGTGAAAAACAATTCCTCAGCTCTGCAATCCTTCAGGTTTGGCCGCATCCATGTTCCCAGTTAAGGTTCCTGCAGACAAGCGCTGAGTATCGTGATGCTGATCCTTTCCTAGCACAGGATACAGAAATCTTGTTCCTTACTTTGACAGTTTTGAAAACAGCATTTTTGTATAGACTTTGTTGGTGTCCACTTAAAGAAGTACTGGTTTTACTTGGTATTGTTTGTTTGTCCAGGTCAGGGAAGGTACTTCTGTCCCAAAGAATGGAGCACGTTGGTCTGAGAGTAAAATGCTGCTAATGAATGTCCAGTTCAGTTTTCTTACAGTAAAGATCTGGGGGATAGAAGGGGAGTCTGCATCAAAAGAAAAAAAAAAGAAGAAAAATAAATAAATTTTGGAGACCGGTGTTCAAGCTAATTCCAGGAGAAGGTGGCTGTGCAGATTTGGCTGTGCTGCCTTTCACCTGTGAAATGACAGTGACCATGGCTCGCTCTGCTGGTCCCTGCCCCGTTTCCTTCAGTAGTCTCCATTTCGAAGCTGATAAACGTTTGTTTGATCTTGCAGCCTTAACATTTCTTTAATCTCATATTGTGCGGCGGTGTGTATATAAATAAACCAGGGAGGCATTTTACAGGAGATTCACAACCTTCTTGCAAAGGTCTTTTAAACTATAACTGGAGACACTGGGTCATTGGTGGGGGGTTGGGTGGAGCAGGATCTTTATTTGTTCCTGTATTTAATCTTTGATGGAAGCTGAGAAGAAATCTTTTTTCATCTTTACAGATATCAGCTACTGACCATGTCAACAGAGTTCCAGGATGCTCACCTTGCGGAGGTGAAACCTCTGGTGGAAAAGGAGGAGGTAATTATTTTAGAGCTTTTTACTCTTTATGTGTTTTATTTCAGGGCTGCTTTTGGACCTGCACATGTGTTTTTTGATTAAGTCTAACATATCATGTAGGAAAAACAAGTAAGAGGAGCGGGAAATGGAGTAAGAGGCTGATTTTTTTAAATATTGCAAAACTGAACCTTAGTTCTCAGTCTTTGGTTTTATTTTTCTCTAGTGCTAATCTGGTGGTGACATTTTTTGTTTTCTGAATAATGACAGCTCTGTGTGTCTTCAGGGATTTTGTATGGTGTCAATTGGGCGATATCATGTAGATCCATCTATACCTATAGACTTATCAACACAGAGATACAAACTTGGTTCCATTAGCTACCTTTTGAAGAGGCACAGAGTGAGCCGTTACTTTTCCTCTGGGCACACCTGAGTCCAGAGGTGCAACTCTGCCCCATCTTGGTCCTCTCTGGCTGCACTGAGCTATGAGTTACAGCCAAACTGCTGTTGGGTCTGCAGCTGGGTGGGTGTTCACAAGCCACAGCCATTCCTCTGGGGTTTCAGCATAGAAACATCGTCAGCCTTTTTTTTTGCTTAACCCTGTTGTACTTCTCTCCATTTGCTTTTGTACCATTTTTCTCCAAAAATCTGCCCACAGTTTCTGGGTTCGTTGGCTGTTTGACTCTGGTCAATGGTACCGAAACTCTGTGCTTTGGTATATTCATGGCAAAAAATTCACTGTACTATATGAACCTCTCAACTTTTTTCTTGAATCAAAACTAAGTTTTTTCTTTTGTCACCAATGTCTATAATTCTTGACAATGATGTATATAAATGTGTTGGGTTTTTCCTGGGCTTGGTTTTTTTTCCCACTAGAACTATTAATTTCTCTGACTACTTTCTTTTTATTCCCTCTTTTGCATAAACACTCAGAAAATGATTTCCACTTGTGACTGCAGTGAAATGGCTAGAGAAACTTTTTAAACACAGCTCCTTTGCCAAGGACATTGCATGAAAGCAGAGCTTGTTTGGATACCAGTGAATACAGCACTCAAACTTTTCAGAAGCTAAGATCCCTTTTTAATTCCAATATTGTTCAGTAATAGCAAAGCAAAGCAGATACTAAGCAGTAGTTTTATGCGTACTGAAATACCTTTGCTTCAGAGTTCAGAAATATCCTAAAACACTGATTAACTTCCTGGTTTTGCAGCATGCAGATCAAAAGCTGGTGTCTTGACAATTAAACTTATGTGCTTTTATTCTTGATGTTAACTCAAGTTTTGTCTGTATGGAGGAACTGGCTGAGAGTTTGATTTCCTTAACGTAGTGTGAAGGAAGTTATTTACTATATTTTGAGAAAGTGGAAAAGATTGCCCTGAAGGACACTCAGCACATACTGCGGATAACAGTCACGTCCTGGCTTGTTGTGCCTGCGTTTCTTCTACAGCTGAGTCTTCATTCCTGGGCAGTGCTGGACCTTTATTTCATATGCTGTCTAGGCAGCTGCCATTTCTGCATTTTCCTTTCAACTCAATTCCCCACTGGAACACGGGTGTATGAAACAAGCTATGTTTAAAAACTCATGAGACCAACAGTGTAGTAAAAACAAAAAGCAGATTGTCTAAAACTAAGGCTGTGTAAAATGACTTCCACAAGCTCAGTCAGCTCTTAAGATAACTGCTTGTATATACAAGACATTGCCTAATTACCTGAAGATCACGTCTCAAGTGTCCCATAGTTATGGGTTGGACTGCAATGCTTTGAGGTCTGCCGTCTGAGATGATATTGCCCAAGACAGCAGCTGTATTGCTTCTGATGTCGTCCATCCTTAATTTACCTGGGTTTCTGGGACTGTGTGACCTCCCTGCCAGGATCCTAAACTCTGTTTTTTATCTCTATACTTCTGTTTCAACCTTTGGCTTCTCTGTCATCCTCTGCAGTGTAACAAGTGTTGGAGCTTGTCAGTAATAGTAGTGGCTGGTCACAGGTTGGAATGGAATGGAATAGAATAGAATGGAATAGAATAGAATATTTCAGTTGGAAGGGACCTACAATGTTCATCTAGTCCACTGCCTGACCACTTCAGGGCATGTTAAGGTCATTGTCCAAATGCCTCTTAAACACCGACAGGCTTGGGACATCAACCACCTCTCTAGGAAGCCTGTTTCAGCGTTTGTCCACCCTCTCGGTAAAGAAATGCTTCCTAGCATCCAGTCTCTCTGTCTAACCAACCTCCTAAACATAACAAGGCCTAGTTTTGTCTAGGGTAAAACTCTTCTCACCTTCAACATCGTGTAATCAAATCCCAGTAACAACTGCGTAACTGAGTTGCAGGACGTGCTTGAACAACAGCTTTCCATCCTAGGTAGGACTGAAGTGGGCTCTTGGCTGTCCCATGGCTACAATAAGCAGTGGAGAAAAATTCAGTCTTTTACTGCTCTGAGTTGCCCAGTGATTTAACAATAACTGCAAATGAACCAGTTTTTGTGCTTTGTTTTTCTGGTCTATAATCTAGCATTTTATTGCTTTCATGTTCACTGTGAAGATTAGTGGGTAAAAGCTCTGGGTGAATTTTGGTGTTCAGCAAGAGAGCTTTCATTAAATGAGGGGACAGAAGCTCTCAGCTGCAGAACCAGTGGGTTAGAGCACACGTGTCCCAGCACAGATTTCTGTATGCCCCAAAGCTACCTGCTCTGATGCTTTAAAATCTCTTCACAGGCTATCACTCGCCTCCTTCCAGACTTCGATGTTCAGGCAAGTAACGCTATTCTTATATATATATTTTTTTCTTTTGGTAAAAGGGGAAACTGACTTGACATTTGAGAAAACAGCAAAATGTGATCAGAAATGACTGACTGCTCACCAGAAATACTGCTTCTGTGGGAGAGGGGTCTGAATGGGGCTCTGACATAGCGATGGGGAGGGGACTGCAGGAGGTCTTTTCAGATCGAAGCTGAGAAATTTTCATCCAAAAGAGGTGGCTGGGCTGCAAGCAGCTCTATTCTTGCTGAGAGAATGAGATTCTTCAGCTGTGGCAGTGAAAGCAACATATTCCCCTCCCACATGGACACACACTTTCCCCAATTAACTTGCTTTCATTAGTGTTGTGCATGCATTTCCTCGGAGGAAATGTCCCTCTCAATGCATCCCGTTTTGCTATTGAAAGTTTCCAAAAGATTCCTGAAGCCCATGGAGTGGTAGAAGGCACTAAGCAATCAGTTTTGTCCATAACAAGAGCAATGGTAGTTTACGTATGTTTATTTACAGCCAGAACCTAAGAGTTCATAAAGCACACCACTAGGTCAAATGGTGAATTCCCATTGCTGAGGACAAGGAATTTCTGTTGGGAAAAGTGGCTTGCCAGGTGTCTTATTTTTATCAAGGGGTGTAGGGAGGGAAGTAGGAGGTTGTGCAGGAATAAGGAAAGCTATTAAATTGTTCTAGTGTCTTGAATGTGCAGATGGAGGTGCTTGGAGGAAATAACTTTGTACTTTCTAGCATATTGCACTTTTTTTTTGCACCTGCCTATATTTTTATTCAAAGCTGTGCAAATCAGTTAAAAGTCCAGCAGAAACTCAACCGTCTTCCCTACAAATGGAGACAGTTACCTCAAACATCTTTAGCATCTTTCAATGGCTCTTACTTCCATCGTAAAACTGTAGTTTACATAAATCCTGCAGATTCCCCCTTATCCTTTTTAACGATGAAATCTACTGCCTTAGATCTTGATAAATCTAAGTTAAAGTTGTCACCATGTGGCTTCCTGCAGGACTGTGCACAGCATGGGAGAAGCTTTCTGTTTGGGTACAGATTGATCACTTGTTCTAAATACATCTGAATCCCAGATTAAATCTGCTAACAGGAATACTGCAGCATTTTGATTAAGAATCCAGAACTGACCCATATTTCATTTCTATTCTTGGAATAAATTTGCTTGGTTTGTAAACCATGTGTATATATAGATTTTTTAACTTGCAAGATCAAGTTCTCTAAGCCTTTTTGGTTTTTTGTTTTGTTTGGTTGTTTTTTTTTTTTTTTTTCCCATGTTTTGGATTAACTGTCACTAATCCAGACCAGTGGTTCTTGTCATTTAGCCCTGTTCTGCCAGCTCTTGCCTTTTTAATGATCTTTCTTTCTTCGAGTTTAATCTTTGGTTGTTCTAGTTCAGGAAGGGAAAATGTGGAAGAACTGTCTCAATCTGTTATGTTAAAAACTGCTGCTGCAAAGGAAGTTCAGCTTTGGTCCTTAAAACCACACATAACCCTCCCTATGTGTCTTTAAGTTCTCCTGTGGTTGATTTATGACAAACACGGTTTGGAGCTGTTAAGAGAGCCTTGATTACTTAGCTCATTAGAGAAGTTCATGTCTGGCCCTGGAGGACCCAATTCACTTGGGACTGACACTGAAGCTTGTGTGTGCTCTTAATGAGCAACCCATCCCTTGAAACACACTTGGGAGGAGGATGGACCTGGCCAGGGAAGGAGGTGATCAGCACTTGGCAGGATGGAGTTCCTTATTTAGTGCCTGTGTATGCATGTGGGTGTCCACCATATATTACTTGCAACTTGCTCCATCCTTTTGAGGACAAGTTATGCAGTGTTCAGCTAATTATGTTTCTGCCACTAGTGAAAAAGTAGTGACTGCCTGTGAGGTGTGTTGGTTCCAAGAATAAATTATATCTCGTTATTCAGATTTGGAAAGAGATAGACTCTTATTTCACATGGTGTTTTAGGCAGACCTGAGTTAAACATACTTTTCCATTTTAAGTAAGCCACTGTATAGTGCAACATCACCCTTCTGAAAGCACACATTGCAGGACATGTATGTGGTTAATCACTGGAGGAAAGCTTTCATGGAGTTACCAGGGAATGGCCAAGACAGAGATGGAAGAACTGACAGCTCTGAACTACCTCTAGTCAGTCTGTCTGTCTTGTCTGTGGCACTTGAAATTTTGAGTGAAGGTCCCCTGCCTCCCAAGAAGGGTGGTGTTCCTGACCAAACCTGGTTTTAGCACAAGTGATGATAAACTGGTGCAGGTCACTGTGTCCCATGCTGCTTTATGTTGGCTTAATGCCAGACACATTTTAATTGTATTTCCAGTGTGATGTATGTGCCTATTCTCTAGCTTCGGCAGCTTTGGAGCCAATGGAGACCTGGCTCCTCGTCACTGTACATAATTCCCTTAGCTTTGTGTTTCAGAAGTGAGCAGTCCCTCAGGAGGCTGCTTTCTCACTAAGCGAAACTTTCCGTGCTGTGAGGTAGCTGTAGGCGGCAGAAATGAGTTGGTCCCCTGCAATTCATGGCTCGTGGCCATCTATATACACCAAGGACCATTTCTGCTTTTCCTCTTCCTCCTCCTGCCTGCAAGGGGAGAAGGAAGGAGCCGCCTTGCAATGGGAGACAGATCGGCTGGTCCTCATGGCACGATGGGGTGGGTTTCCTGCTGGGATCAGTGGATGTGATTTTGGGCTTTGGAGCATGTTACGTGGATTTCCTTGTCCTTTTAGGTCTTGAAGGAAAGGAATGGGGGTGGTTGTGGTTTTGTGCTTTTGCAGAGCAGTGTGAGCCGATGATAATCAGGCTAGGAAGAATCCCTGGGCATTTATCCCTGCATTTACATCTAAGAACTTATTAATGTACCCAACTCACAACCTGAATCAGGGAACCTTTTTCTTAATACAGCTAATGTAAAATAGAAGTTCTTAACAAAACAAACAAACAAACAAAAAAAACCAAACGCAAACCAAACCAACCAAACAAAAAAATCCACAAAGAAACCCCACCCAAAAACAAAAAGAAGAAAAATACCTGGAATAGTGGGTACTTGGGTTTTAGAGGAACATAAGATTAATTGACATAATTATTTAAGAGTAGAAAAACCTAGGGGAAAAATGCTAAATAACTTCAGGGCAAGGGAGATTTGAAACCCAATATTGCAATACCACATTAAAAGCTCAGATTTTTTTCATCTTCAATATATTGAAAAAAAAGAAGTGAAAAATAGCATACACGGTTATTAGTATATTAAATGTCTTAAGAAATATGAACATAAAATATACTGTCTCCTAGCAATTTAGAAGTGATTTAAATCCTCTTTGAAAGCTCTAAAGCTTTTCCCTCAATTCTGAAGCAAGAGAAGGAGGTTTATTTAAAAGGCATAATATTATAAATTAAAATAGAAGCATGAGATGGTAATTGAGGATTAAGTATATTTGAAAGCTTTTAAATAACCTTGATGGAATGAAGTATTTTACCTAAAATATAAAATAAGGTGTGTTTAGCAAAATATGTGTGTGGTTCTCCTTTTTAGATATCTAAGTCATTTTAGTTGCGTATCCCATAACACAGCAAACAGCCAACTGTTCATAAACATGTTCCTCAATCCAAGTCTTCCTTAGAGAAGGAGAAGAGAAGGAATAAATGAGTTATCCTGTGTTATCAATTTAGAAATTGCTTCCTGGCTCTAAAGTCATGACAAAATCTCAAAAAAAGTCACTTTACCCCAAAAAAATCTGCTTGAGAATGGATCAGCTCCTTCAAACTAATATAGCCTCTCTTAAATTGCATGTATTAGAAGTATTTTCATGTGTGTTTTTAGGGCAGTAAGATAAGACTGCACCTCTGTTAAAGTGAGAGATGTGAACAGATGGTGTGTTTGTCTTTATCCTTCTATCGGATTAGTGTACCTTGGATTTTTTTCCAAGATAGTGTTTTAATACAAATCAGTTGGTGAAGAGCCTCTTACTATAATGTTGACGTTGATTGGGATGTGCTGCCATCTGTTTTCAGTGCTCTGCATTTTGAAAACATCCATCCCTACATCACGTAGACAAATCTCTTCATCTTTAATAGGATCAATAGGGATGTGAAGTTGTTGGTTTGATGTCACCGAAGGAACTGGTTTGAATTGATTGGTTTTTAGGAGAATCTTTTGAGTATTTGCTGTTAAGAATTCACGTTAATGGAAAATAGCACAACCCTCTTGAATTAGGGAAGTCTTACTGTGAAGATAATGAGGAATTAAACCAATTGTTAAACTGACTGTGATTTATGCCAGTAATTAAGAGTATGGTCACTTGTCGTCTTTGAACTATTTTTAGTTGACACTGAGTTTGAACTAGACTCGGACTTCTAGTTCGAGAAGAATTAGCAGAAGAGGTCAGTGGGATGTGCAGGTTCAAGGGTCTGGCATTATCTATCAGGGACAGATTTTTTTCTTTCATGTACAAAGGAGGAAGATACCAAATAGTGAAGGGTGGCCCCTCCTAAGAAAACACATTCTAGGTTTTTAGTGCTGTTACTCAAAGGATCTGGCAATAAAAATCTGATGATACGAAATGCCTATTAGTCTCTAACTGAGGAGGAATTAATTTCGATATTCCACACTCAGCAGGAGCTGTGTTACACAATGCTGCATACTCTCGTTACCAGTGTTAAGGTTGCCAAACTACTGATTTTTATGCTTCGTATTGAAACTTATCTAAGTACAGATGGAAGGTAGAATATGGAAAATATTAATTGCTATTATAATTAATTGCTACCTATTCTACTGCTAATCTCTTCTGGAGTACAGCATAATGAATATACCGACAATACCCTATTTTCTGCCCAAAATGAAATGTACGGTAACGTTAGTATGACTGATGTAGGAATACTTTAGGCTAAATGTTGCTTACCTGCTTGGAAAATAATAGATTTCAAGTATTTAAAATTCTCTATTTTGTTGTTGTTGGGGAGAATCATTCTAGCTTACACTAATTTTTCAGTCTTTTGTGTTCTCACTGGAAACTTTAGTCCTGGCTTTTAGGAAAGAACTTGATTTAATTTAGAATAAGTTTGGGGTCTTCCAGATAACAAAACCTGAAATGAAGTTAAACTTATCAAAACCTGGTGGAAACAGCAACAGGAAAGACTGTACTAATTCCCAGGATCTAAATTTGGCACTTTGTACATTGTGTAGCAGAGACTTAGCTCATCTTTGATGTCTGAGCTCTATGTAGTAAGTACTTTTCCTGGTCAAACCTGACTCAAATCCTATTTAAGAATGACGTCCTCATGAATTAGTCTGTTTTGGTTTTTCTAGCTGGGCATTATGGGAGTCATAAGCCTATGCAGAATAGCAGCTTCTCTATATAACCCAGTTTCCTACTTGAACAAAGTAGAAACCAGCTACTGTCCTCTGTCCGACTCGCTGGATTTATCACCCTGTTTTGCCTAAAGATGGTGCTGGATATGGAAGATACAGCTTACCTGCTAAACAATGCAGTGAGTATGCAGAGGAATGAATCTCTAAGGAAACATAAAAGCTGGATGTTAGTGTTTTGATGGAGAATAGTTCAGATAGTCCGGGCAAGCTGAGGATCACTGCTATAAGTTGGGGGGGGAATCTTGATTCATTGCTATGATTGTAATTTAAAACTGATGTAAACGTATAATTGCAAGAAAAATAGGTGAAATCTGGAATGGTGTTACCTAGCATCCTTATTTTTCCCAAAACGCGTGCTGTATTTCATGTATGAAATTACCAAGCTGTGATTTTGAACAAATTAATACCTCAGATCTTTGAAGAGCTTCTGGATTTTGCTACGTAAAGGTTTTCACAGGGGCTGTACGCACCCAATTTCTACAGCATGATTTGTAATAGATTTTAATTTAACTTGGACTTTGCCTCTGGGCATTACTGCATGGAGCATGTCAAGCAAGCCTGGCAGCCACAGCCAGTATTGAATGATGTGGGTATCTGTGTCCTGTACAGTAAATAAAATATTCTGGTGAAATGCTAAGACTGGCTACTAACTACATATTGCCTTGACTGTTATGTGAGTGTGATAGTACTGTAAATAAGTATGATAAATAACTGATGTTTTGTGATTCTCTTTATATATGTTGGCAAAATAAGAAACTTTTTATGCTCATCTGAAGTTTAAGTGCAAAAGAAACAACAAACTGTTCCATATGTTCTGGATGGTAGTGCAACCCAAGTCACACCTAACTTACATAGACATCCAGTAAATAAAAGATGGTCTTTTATTTGATAATAAAGGTGTCTTTAGCTTTAAGATCATTAACTAGTACAAACTCCTGTTATGTCAAATAACAGCAGTATGCTTCTTAACATTATTTCTCTGGTAATCACAACTGCTCTATAGCAAACTCTAGACAGTTGGGTTTATGCTCAGGTCTATGCATAGCAAGCCGTAAAGTTAATACATGTGGCTGTCCTGTTTATTGGGGAAGACTACTATAATCACAAGGCCCTACAGTATGATAAGTCTTTATGGTGAATACAGGCTACTTAATACTGCTTTCTTTGGAGAGTAGTAGTTATTTGCTGAGTTAAATTCCTTTCCCTGGAAAAAAGTATTTTATCTTGGCAACTTGCACTTCTGCAAATGTCAACAGTCATAGTTGTAAAATGTTATTTTAGGTGTCATTGCACCAAACTGCTTTCCTTTTTTTTTTTTTTTTTTAATGCTGCCTTTTAATGAGGTTAAAAACTATTTAACTATTCCCTCAGCATCTGGTTAGAGCTAGCAGCTTAAGCGCTTCTGTAGTTTTCTGTGGACTGGAGTGTGTGAGAACCGAATGTAAAACATCAGCGTGGAATCCCCACCACAGGGAAGAACAGGGTGGGTTAGGAGACCCCCGGGGCTGGGGCAGGAGTGCTGGTGGTCAGATAGAGGTCTGCTCCAGCAAGTCTTCATGGGAGAACTTGGACAAGCCCCTAACAGATTCCTCCTGTTCTCTGCAGGAGCAAGATGTGGAGACTGTGCATGGCTCGGTCCATGTCACAATGTGCGGGACTCCCAGAGGGAACCGGCCAGCTATCCTCACCTACCATGACATCGGGCTGAATCGTAAGTAAACTTGTTATTTAATAGCACAAATATGGCTTGATTCCTTAACACTACTGCCATAATCAAAGGGTGTAGAAGCGGCGATGGATAGGAAACCTTTCCCAGGTCCTTGCTTGTTTATGTCTATTGCAACCTTTTAGAAGGTTCACAATTCCTCTCTGGGTTTAATTGTCAGATTTTTTTCATCCTCGTGAAGTAAATAGTTGGAATATTTCACTTAAAGGAGCAAAAGATCTATGGTAGCTCATAGAGATCATGTATGAATGTGGTAAAAACATCTGCAGAGGATAGCTGAGGGAATATTGCCAGCAGGATTGGAAACAACATCACTGATGCTTTGTCTCACAACCAATCTTAGGCTGCTGTGGGTTTGTATGAATTTACATGTCAAATTAGGATGACGAAATGGGTGCTGGCATTGTGTCCTTAGCCAGTATTAAGAAAATAACTTTGATAAGTGCCTTTTATCTGATCTGTCATGTCCAAGAATATTGTGACCTAATATGCAGATCTGCTCTGTTTTGTTCTTTCCACCAGTACTGTTTGCTTTACACAATTTACTGTTTCTTAATCAGTTATCAGCATTTACGTTTAAAAGCACCTGCAGATCTTTAAAGTCTGCTATTGCTGGGGGGCAGATATTACTCATAAGAAAAAAATCTGTTTTCTTGCCTGTTTTTTGTGGAACTGGGTACTTTATTTTGGATTTTTGGTGGGTCAGCGCAGAGCTTAATCCGGATCCCGTTTCTGATTAAGACCTTTTTCTTTCTAGAGTTACAAATTCTATCTTTATTGTAAATAAACTATCTCTCCCTTTGAAAGGGGAGAAAAGTTTTCCAAAACTTGCATATTCCTCTAAAGCTGATTTTAGCTAAAAATGTTTTATATTCTGCAATGATTTTGCTTGTATGTTGTAGTGTGAGGACATTCAGAAACACACAGAGAATATTGAACTGTTTTCTAAGCATCTTAAAGATGGTGCTATAGAATTCTTGCTTTCCACTTCTAGGAGGAAAATATGCTAACCCATTCCCCACAGTAATACTGCTTAAAAATCAGAAATCAAATCACCTCAAAGTTGGGAGCCTACAGCACCGACTATCCCAGAAGGACGCCTTTTTTCTTGAGCTGCCTGCAGCAGCTGATCATGTAACATTTATCCTGTAATATTTGGGCAAAAGCACAAGTCACGATCTCAGCCTTGGATACCTTTTGCCTCCATCTGTTTTGACACAATTCAAAGACAAATGACTGGACAAGTAAATGGATAATTTCATCTAAGCCAAAACCTGGGATGAATACTCCCACCTGCATTTTATTAGTATTTTAACTTTGCATAAAGAATAATTTGTTGAGATTTTGGTGTACCAAGCAGGTACTTCTGGCAGGTATCAAAATAACATGGATAAACCTTAGCTGGCCGTGAGGAAGGAGCTGCTCAGGGTTTTTGCTTAAAGGAATTAAAGTAAGTTGGCACAGGTTGCTTTGTAGCAGGGCTTTACTGGTCTTTCTTCCTTAGAAATAAAGGACTGCCGCTTTTTCCAGGCTATAACATAGCTCACCTGAATGAACCAACTTTTCATTAACCTGCAGGACAGGTTAATAAATTAATTTATTATAGCTGCAAACTTACTATTTCCCCTCAGCATAATTATTCCATGTTTTCTTTTCCTTCTCAAGATAAAACTTGCTTCAATCCTCTCTTCAACTTTGAGGATATGCAGGAAATCACCCAGCACTTTGCCGTCTGCCATGTGGATGCACCTGGTCAGCAGGATGGGGCACCATCTTTCCAGACCGGGTGAGTTGCCAGGGAAACAGCCCGTGCTTTCAAAGTTACCCTCTTTCTGCATAAAGAGCCTTGATCTGCAGTTTAATTAAAAAGCACTTGTGGAAACCACAGTAGTTGCCTTTTGAACTCAAATCCTGACACTCTGTTTCTAAGGTACTGGGGCTCTGGGAGCTCTGTTGTGTTGTGCCAGTTCACAGTAGACTTCAGGGCTGTCATTTTGTGCTTTATCTCTGACAACTAGACTGCTTGTAAAGCAGTTCCTGGATAGGTGTCTACATCTGTCAATTTAAATGTCGCATTACCTTGGTTTGTAGTGACATCCTGAATACAAATACAAAACTAAATTTTTATTATAAACAAGACTGGCATTAACTACTATATAATGTCCTTCCTAAATCCATGTCTTTTATGGAATGGCAGCATGTTAGATGTTGATAAGTAGACTTGATAACCCACCTGGAAAATTCAAGTTGTTGGACAGTAACAAAATGATGTTCCCCCACAGAATATCATAGATAGCTGCACACTCCTGCCTGTGTATCATGTATGATGCTGTAACTCTTGGATACCTTGTCTGCCATGAGCACTGTCTTTGCCAAAATGCTTGTTCCATTTAGTTCAAAAGAGACAGGTTTCCCTTAAGATGCCCCTTTGACAGGAATCGGCTTGGTTGAGGAAGGGAGCAGCCAACATGCCGAGTGGAGGGTCCAAGGCAAGGAACAGTTGTTCTGTAAGAGCTAGGTATTAAGGAGCTTATATGTACCCTTATTGCATGAGCCAGTCTATTTCCCTTCTTAATTTTTAAGCTGGTCTGGTGCTGAAGAGGTCATGATGGGCCAGGTTCTCAGCTAGAGTTAGCTACGATGGCCCAGTTGTCTACCAGAGTAGCCTACAAAGCTAATTCAGTCACCTCCCCTTTGTATTTGTTTGAATCATGAGCTTTTAAGTGTCTTAACCCACATGTCCTGAACAAGTGTTAACACTTCTAAGTTGTCAGCTGTATAGGGCAGCCATCGTGACCTCTGTTAGTAAAGACCGCTGCTTAATAACATCATGAGTCCAGCACAAGAAGCTGTATTATCCCTCCAGCTGGGGGACCAGTATGCTCAAGTTAAAAGTCATAGATGTTGTGGTGACATTAGCTTTGTCATGACAAGGTTCACTTTCCCAACAAGAAAATCTAAGAAAATAACTTAAAACAGTTTTGCATTGCTTGTTTGTTTTGTTTGGTGTTATTTTGCAGACTAAACTAGAGAATCATTAGGTGTAGTCCTGATGGGAAGCAGAGATTTGGATTCATCCTAGGCAGATGTTCTCCAGCTACTTTGTGTGGTTTTTTTCCATGTGCTGCTCAGTTGAGATTTTGCTCAGAATTTCCTTCCCTTAAAATTTTGTTTCTGCTCTGCAGAAGACCAGGAGCATTAAATTACAGCTGTTTTTATTGAAATTCCTCATAGCCCTTCCTATGCCTTCATTTTCTCCATCAATATTTATAGAAGGCTATCCTCATTTATCCTATGGTAATTTGTGTGTCCCTGAAAACACGCATGCACATAATTTGCCAAAGATCTAGGTCTCATTGTAATCTGTGATTCTGCAACACGGGGAAACTTTTTTGTGGTCGACTCGAAGTACAAATGTGGTGAATGTGGTTGGAAACTCACCTCTCGGGTTCGAATTCTTTCATAAGTTTTAAGTGTTAACTTTTTTTTGGAAGGGATTCATTACGGTCTGTTTTGCTCTCAGCCAGACCACACATCTATCATCCTGTAAATCAGAAGAAGTACCATATAGATTATGTTCATATTTCTGCTAAATTTCTTACTTGTGCTTGCTGTTGATTTAAATTCAGCTCATACTGTCAATGATCTCATAATGAGCACATTTGGTATTAAATCTACAGTGACCGCTGTGTCTCTAAATATACCAGCTTACTCTACCAGTGGTGTAGTAACTCCTCAAACACATATTTGTTGTAGGTATGTGTATCCTTCCATGGACCAGCTGGCCGAAATGCTTCCCGGAATCCTGAAACAGTTTGGGTGAGTGTAGAATTATTTACTTGTTTTCCTCATTCTTGTGGTGCACCGAAAAAGCAGGGCAGAGCAGGTATTTGTCTGTGCTGCCCCTGAAGATTTGTTCTGGCTATCTGGTGTTTTGTTTGTTAGAATTACAGTTGTGGTTGGTTTTTTTTAATTCCTCTGTTATAGATGGATCACTTTTGCCTTTGTTTCTGAAAGAACTTATTTTTTGGCCTTTTTTGAAATGCCTGTTTATTTTTAAACAGGAAGCAACTTTTGAGTGAAATCCCATGTGCCTAATTTAGGGGCTTCCTCCAGTGTTTTCTATGCATCGCCCTCACAGGGGCAGGGCACAGACAATCTGTTCTTCCCCTTGTAACAACCCACGTTTTCCTGTGTGGTTAACAATTAAAAAAAAACAAAACAAAAACCAACATGGTCCCATCTGAAGATGCTGTTTTGTTTCTGTGGCTTGAGTGTCTTAGGGGGTCAGTCTGACCTCCTTAAGCCTCTTCTCCTACCAAGTGCAGAAGTCAGGTTGCCGATGCTGAAGGACCTGGTGGCAGTGCTCCTCTGTTGTCTGCCTGCAACAAGTTTAAGTGGTTTAAGTGTGTGTCCTCCCTTAAAGCTTAGCTTTAGCAGGAGCTGTGGCTGAGAAAGGTACCTTCTCTGCAGAGTTGGTGCCCCCGGTACACAATGAAGAGGGCAGGCAGACACCTCCAAGGGGTTTTCAGACCAAGCAGAGAAAACCTGGCATTCAGGGTTAGGCAGCCTTGGAGAACAGACAGGCTGGACTGTCGGCAGGGGTTTTAGTCTCAAACCAACACCCCAGTTTAGACATTGTTCAGTTGTTGTAACCAGCTTTACAGGACCTTAGACCAGTTTACCTCACTACCTTCTTAAGAGATGTGTTTTTTAAAATGCTTAATCTAAGGCACAGATTTGTCAATTTTGCTCTTGCACTGAAAAAATGCTAACTTAATGTCAGTGCCTTGAAAATCAATTATACTGGAGTGTACTTACAAAGCCTTGATTTAATATTGCTAATGAGAATGAAAACTATCCTCAAGAATTTTCCTAAAAGCATTGTATAACCTGTTTTTCTGAGTGGTTTTGTCTAGTCTTCCCTTCCGTGTATTTTCTAAGACCTTGAAGGCGATGCTTCAACACCAATTTCGGTTAATGCAAATATTTGGTTTGTCTCTGCCCTGTTTGGTTATGAAGCTTAAACTTAATCACCCCAGTGGCTGGATAGCATGAGAGGTTTCCCTGCCAGTCCCCTGTTAGAGAGGAATCAGCGTCCCAGTTGGAGAGCTGTACTGGGACGGGCAGGGGGGCCCTAGGGAGGAGGCAGCCTTGTAGTTAGGCTGCAGATTTCAGGACTGTATCTTATAAGTTGTTCTGGCAGAGACTAAGCATTTCTTTCCAGGATCAGAACAATGGTACGGTTTCTCAGTGTATTTACTTAAAGATAAGTGAGAATTGCTGCTGCCCTGCAATGCATGAGGACCAGCGTCCTGCAAATCTGCCGAAAACAAACCAGCTGCTGTGTCAAACTCGTTACTGGGGCTGGTGGCATTCCTGAGGGTCCAGGGTTTGCCCGAGCTGCAACCCACCCTTCTGTACATACGCACTGGCAAGTGAAAGAGGAAGGCTGCTGATGCAGGTTTATTTATTTTTGGTGCTGTCTTACTCATTTGTCTCTTCCCTTTTGTTGCTGTGCAGGCTGAAGACCATTATAGGAATGGGAACTGGAGCCGGTGCCTACATCTTAACGAGATTTGCTGTAAGTTTTGTGGAGCTTCCCTAAAGCCTCAACCCTGATTTCCCTGATGCATTGTCTCTCCCGTAGTGTGCGCAGAGAATTCTTGCTCTGCCGTGCCCATTTAAGTAAGCAGTTGGGCTTTTAAGTGAAATACCAGAATCTGCGGGATAGCTCATCCAGAAGACCTAGATTTTCCATTTTAAGGCCTGGGCTCTACCCGGTTAATTTGCAGAAGGTTGTTTTAATGGGAGTTCTCTATTTAAACTGAGGGTGGAGAAGAAGTTAAATCCTAATGTTCTCCAGCTGTTCAGTTGAATTGCTTTAATGAAAAATTTTTTTCCATACATACACTTGTTTTCTGCAAGATAAAACTAGACCTACCGCCTTCCTCCCCAGGAGATAATTTGCTAATTTCAATTTTATGCTGACTGTCAAGTTGCAAAGGCTACGTGATGAATCTTAAATCTTTTCTTTTGCAGTTAAACCACGCAGAGATGGTGGAAGGATTAGTTCTCATTAACGTAAACCCTTGTGCTGAAGGTTGGATGGACTGGGCAGCAACTAAGGTGAACATTTTTAAGTTAGAAAAATAAATCAAAATAACTGTCTGTCAAACATGAGGAGCTGGGCAAATTTGTGTGTAAGACATGGCTGCAGACACTGAACATCCTGGGCTAATTCTTTGGGGTTTATTCTTCCCTTTGCAAATATACCTCCTGCAGGGCTAGTGATAAAAATAAGTACTTCGAGGAAACAGAAAACCATGGTATAATGGAACAACTGGGTATGGACAATTCTTAAGAGCTGGTTACTGCTGGGGAAAATCTGGTTTAACCTGAACGTAGGGTAGTTTTGGAAACAACTTTATGCTTGAAGTTTACTTGAGGGAATGTAACATTCAGTTCTTTCTTGTCCATAGCTTTGTTTACCAGCACAGTCCAAAATATGAACTAGAGCACAGAAAAATGTTCAGAACATCTTCCAGGTTTCAATCATCTGGCTGAGTCCTGATGCCAAAAAGTCTGAGAAAAGGGCATTAGCTGCAGTAACTGTGGACAGATTGTCCATACAACCAGACATTTAAGTGAAAATGTTCACGTACAAAGAACTTCCCGTTAACTGTATTCTTTTGTAGCTCTAAGAAGGATTGCAATGTGGGAAGACAGGCGCTGAGAACTAGTTTCAAAAAATCTTCCTGGAAGCAGTATATATAAATAAGTATAAATGTTACATTACATGTCACTCAGACTTAACCTGTTAAAACATTTTTCAGGGTAAACTGATGGAAGGCACTTTGTATCATTCAGGGTCATGCTTAAATGAATGGCAGTTGTTATAAACACTCGAAGTACAAAAATTAGTGTTATTTTTTATCCACACATAGAGTCAACCCGTTGTAAGTGTCTAGGGTGATATTAAATGTAATGACAACCTTATAATAATAGGAAAAACTTTACAGAGCTGGGATTTAACATTCTTTCAAGGCTTAGTTTCTCATTTTTTAAAAATAATTTTTCATACCAGTTTATTTTGGTAAGTTTGATCTGGAAATATATTTAGTAACTCCTCTACATTGAGATGTACCAGTTGACCCATTTTGATTATCTCACCTAATGTCTCACTGTAATTAAATTCTTCTATATCTGTGGATATACTCTCTTAAGGATTGCTGACATGAGGAGTACAGCGGGTGCCCTGTATCATTCTGTCCTTCCAAAGTGAGAGCACATGCTCTGGGACCTGAGCTTTGGGTACCAGCTGCAAAGTATTGTCAGTGTGGGTTGTTAGGGAGGAGATTGGGCAGTGAAATTAAATGACGCCCATCTGGCTGGTTTGCTTGGCATTCTTGCAGGGAGTGATGCCGTATACACTTATGCAACCTGTAGTGTGTTCCCTGTATAGCTGTATTAGTAAAGACATCCTGTGAGAATGACTACAACTACATTTTATGGTGTTATTGTTGGACTGGGGGAAAAAATATCAATCTAGGATATTGTACATACAAGGACAACAGAGAAACATCCATTGGTCTACTTATGGGTAATTGAAAGGTTTCAACTGTTCAGCTCTTTTAATATTTAGATAATCTTGCTCTTCAGATTTCAGGTTGGACAAATGCTTTACCAGACATGGTCATTTCACATCTGTTTGGAAAGGTAAGGATGTTCAAAAGATTCCTCCGATGTGTTCAGTAATCTCCATTTATCTGGGGCTGGGAGGAGGGGAGAAGCTTTCATTTAAACAACAGAGTGCAAAGTTAAACTGTAAGGTACTATTCATACTTGTGTTCCCGGTATTTTGGAGGTGCTGTGCTTGCATGGGGCTTGCTGTGTCCCAATGGCTCAAGTGCAGCTCAGTCATGACAACTCTAGTAGGGGCAGCTCCTTGTTTAGGCAGCCAACACTTAAACATGAGTGTAAGTGTCCTATGTACTCATGTTCTGAGCAGAATTACCCCACAGATATTTTTTTTTTTATACCATATTGTTGTTGTAACTCTGGGAAAGTTGGCTATTAGTACTAATGGTTATCTCCAGTGCAAGCCTATACAGTGCTCTATTGTTTTCTGAGGCTACTTTCCTGTTCTTGAAACTGTTAGTAAATGCAATGGAAAACTCCATTCCAGCCGAGCGAGAAACTAATCTATAAAGACTTTAGAACCAAACTGTTTGAAAATGTTAGCGATTGAAGTCCTTGAAGCTTAGTTATTTACTATTGTGAAATTGAGTTCCACATTACATATGTTTGTAAGCTTTCAACATCTGCTTTACCCTAGAAACACTTATTGAGCTTCTCACCCTGAGTCTTTTTTGGTTTTTAAACCTCACACTTGTCTGCCTGTAACCATCTGCACTATAACTACATGTTTTGCAGTCTTAAGATCTTGACATTACAACATACTGAAGTTTTAAAGTGAAAAATGTGGTTCTGCGATCAGTAACCACGTTAATTCTGGGTGATGCCACTGGGTGCTAGAAGTTGTCCCTCCTAAAGGTGCACTCCTGTTGTGAGGATATAAGCCTGATGAATGACTGCTGTGCCATGTCTTCAGCTCTTTTCAGAAAATAGTCCCTATTCTGAACAATTCTCTCTCCACTGTAGGAAGAGATTCACAGCAACCATGACCTGATCTATACTTACCGTCAGCATATTATTAATGATATGAATCAAAACAACCTTCATCTCTTTGTCAACTCTTACAACAGGTAAATACATTTACCTGCTTTCTAACTGGAAACTGTTTTAAGAGGCTGTGCAGCTGTTAGAGCCAATATTACTTGTGTGGTGGAGTTACTTGTGTTCTCCAAGTATAGAGTTCTGCTTGACAGTGCCTTTAGGGATCTCAGGTGGTTTTCTTATGGGAGAAGGACCTTGCGCATTTGTCGGGAGAAAGAATGTATACTTGGACTAAGACATTGATACTTAAGTCTAAGAGTGGCTCTCCATCAGTTGTGGAGGCTACAACATGCATCAGATTAAATTAACATATGTGAGTGTCTGTGCTTTCTCTAAACTGGAAGAATATGGAATTATCTGTAAAATTTCAGTGTATCAATAGCCTTTGTTCCCTCCATTTATTTTTTTTTTTAGTCGGCGAGACCTAGAGATTGAGCGTCCTGTTCCTGGAATAAATGTTGTCACCCTACAGTAAGTATATTATTTCTTCCCAGTTCACCTGTGCATGATGTGAGCTAAGAGGTGTGATCAGTGGGTGGGTGTGCTGCATATGCATTGCAGAACTGTACCTGCATGTGCTTGTGTGCTAGAAGAGGATCTTGTAACTTCATGTAGGAGATAAGAGGTTACTGCAATTCAGGGACCACCATAATAAAGACTTCCCCCTCTTCAAACTTCAGGGTTGGAAAGCTAAATAGTTTCTGTCACTGTGTATTTACAAACTTAGGCTTACGGAGTAATTACTTGAAAAGTACTTACCGTTACCTGGAAATATGCCCTAGGTAATGGAAACTATAGATGTGAGTGCACTTAAGCTGTGCCTTTGCAACCAAGAGAACATAAACAAAACCAATTGAAAAAAAAAAAACAAAAACAAAAACAAACTTTCAGGAAGATGAAGCAGGTATGAGAATGACTATCTGCCAGATCTTCTGCAAATAGCTTTTCACTTATGCTGCAACCTGTGCAACAGAACAGTTGTCAAGGCCTTCTCTGCTCAGCTACTGATGTTTACACACAGGAGACTTTGAGATTCTTCTGCCAGTCTGGTTGAAATTGGATGACAGGTCCAAAAGTTGGAGCTCAGGGGGCAGGGAGGGTGAGGGGGGAGACTTTGATGCTGATGCCCACATTCAATTTCTTATAAAACAAGGAATAAGAGCACTGGGAAGGGCTGATTGATTGCTATAAGGTGGCGAAAAAGACGGGTTTTCAGACAAAGTATCAGAGCATGTCAGTAGATCTGCAGCTAATACAGTGGATTTGGTGTATCTTTGAGGTGTCTGGAATACAAACCAAATCATTTTCCCACACTTAACTGTCTCATCCTTCCAGCAACACAAAATGAAGCTTAGGGCAAGTCTGGGCTGGATCACAGAGATAATACTGCTTTTATGTGCTTCCCTGCAGATGCCCCGTCCTCCTGGTTGTTGGCGACAGTTCCCCGGCGGTGGACGCCGTGGTGGGTATATCGACCTGTGCTTTGCCACCGTGCTAATGGGCAGGCGAGCCAAGAAGCTGTGCGAGGCCAGCAGAGCTCACCCTCGCTGGCTATCGATCCAGCCCAGATGGCTCTCCTCTTCCAGACCGCGGGAGAGCTGCCATTAGTTCCTCGCTGTTTGTCCCCTCTGTCTGTGCACTATTATTTAATAGCTACTGCCTTAGGAACAATCGCCACAGCAGTTCCAGTGAACCGCAAATATTTTCCTTTAGAGAGGAATCTGCTGCTGGTATTTCAGCTTGTTCTGTGGTGTTGGAGTTCTGCCCTGGGTCACTATGGAAGCAAAGAGCTTCTTTTTGACCATTATAACGTGCCCCAGATGACTGGGTGACTTCAAATGTTGTGCCTTAACAGGCATGCCCAGTCCGCTGGCCGGTGGCCATATGGCTGCTCACCACTTGGGACGCTACCAGATGACCCAACATCACAAGATAAACAACACTTGTTGCCACTGGAGTACCAGAAACAGATAAAAAAATCTTGAATTCCCATGTACGTGGAAAAGAATACAGTCAGAAATGTGAACCGACCTACTTGAGTTCAAAGATATATTTATGTGTACATAGAGTCTTTATACAGAAGCCAAAGATACCCAATTTAGTCTGAAGTAAGACAGAAAATGAGATATTTAATCTGTTTTCATCCAGCAGTTCATAATTAAAATCTTCTTTATGATGTCTTATGCTGCTGTTCTTTAATACAGGTTGAATGCAATGCAAAGCTGGACCCAACAAGGACCACGCTTTTGAAGGTAATAACAAAAGCTGTTTGTTTGGGTTTTTTTAATAAACATTCTCCTCGTTTAAAATCAGGTAGATTAACTAAAAAAGCAGAACCAGAGCAATGTGCTGCAGTGCAGATAACACAGTGAGAATCCAGTTCTGATATGGAAGGGCAGTTCCTTCAGTATTTTAGCGGAATAAACGAGACTAGGGGCTTCTTGTCGAGGTTAACAATAGGGAATTTCTCAGCTCCTCCATTTTAAAACACTAGGGGTGAGAACTGAAATGCTCGGTATTTCACATACCCATAATGAATTTGACTAGAGCTGGCAAAATTGATCTCGAGGTATTTCAAAAGATTTGAAAAAGCCCAGCAGCAGAGTGGAAGTGCAAACCAAATCACTCTGTTCCTGTGCTCGCCCGTCCCTCAGCAGTAGTGTCAGATGAACAGACAGCTCATCTATCAGCCACACTTCTGTCATCCTCCCTTTTATGTGGTCACGGTCCAGGACATCTTACTGCTGGAAATGTATTATTTTCCAAAAACTTGATAAAATACACTTCCAAACAACAAAACATTATGCAAAGGCTTTGGCTGCGAGTGCAATCTTCAGCTCGTTACTGGTGATAACATGCAAATGGTGAAACAAGTTTGGTTGTGTTTCTGCTGGGAACTTTTACAGTATCTCTCTGTATTGAATCGATCAGTGAAAATGGTAATATACAATTAATTTTAAATGCTTTTTCCTCGTAATGTTGAGGAGTTACACTGCCACATGGAGATGGCAGACTCACCCTAAGAAAAAATCTGACACTATCTGAAATCCTCTATCAGTGGCCAGCCTTTGCTCAGGCCAGGGGTACGGCTGATGCCAGATCCTCCTGCAGGCCTGTTTTGCTGCTAACTAACCCTAGATAGGATTTGGGGTTTCCTGTAATTCACAACTCAACTGTTTTCAGCTTGTGGTGTTCCTTGGAACAGGACTGTTTTTGTTGGGTTGGCTTTGAGGGGTGGAGTGGCAGGAAAAATGAAGTGCTCCAAAAATATTGCATGCACTCAAGATAGCTTTTCTAATTTGGCTTTCCCTGCTTCCCGTGGCGAGTCAGGCTGATGCTTGCCATCCGCAATCTCAGCAAATGGTTTTTCCCTCTCACCGCTGAGGTTTAGGTGTTTGTTCTCTCCCCCCTGTTTGTCATTCAGGTCAGTACCGAGTCACATTATTGTAATTCAGAACTGAACTTGTAACCAGGACTAATAGGCTAGTTTCTAAGAAACTGGTAATCACTGCCTAGCAAAAAACATTTATTTGTTGCTCCAGCTGATGATTTGCCTGAGGGTCAAGACACTTTGGAGTTTTCTGGGGTGCAGTCGTAGCTTTTATAAACATTTAACTGCCTGCTTTGATGCTTTCATCTACACATATGTTACTCGCACAACAGAAGGAAATGTTTTTCTGCCAGATAGCTAAAAAGGTCATTTTAATATATCCTGAGCATAAATGAGTTCCTCTGGCATGATGCTAACTGGCTGTTCTTGTCCCCCTTTCAGATGGCTGACTGCGGTGGGCTCCCTCAAGTTTCCCAGGTAGGATTGGGCTGACGGAAATCCTACTAATCCTGTTCTGCAGCGTGTCAGACGGCAATAAATGGGTGTTTTCCTGTAGGGTACTTGCTGTTCCCAAATGTCAGCCAAAAGGATGGTTATGATTTCACGAATAATGATGTCAATCGGTCATCTGAGCTTTCTTTTTTCTTTAAAGACCAATGAAGTGCAAAATTAAGATTGGGCGGGGATATTATTTCCTCTAATTAAGCCTTAACAGAGTAAATGTCTGAGGTGGGAATGCAGAGGTATTATTTTATGCCTATCTACTAAGCTAACATGGATTAGGGCTTGAGCACTAATGGTATAAAAACATATTTATTTGGACTATTTATAGCATAGATCAGGAAAGTGGGAGGCAGGAAATAACAATGTTGTGTTCTTGCATACACTGACTTGGCTTGACTGAGAATAGACTGGAGGTTCTGAAAGATATTTAGGCATAAATTCCAAGGCTGCTAATAAAAGCAGGCTGGGAAAGTTAAAATTTACCTATGCTCGAGTGTTGCTTCACTAAAAGAGCTGACCTGTAAATCAGCTGTAGAATGTGATGTTTTCTAACAGATTTCTAAGCAATACAATGTGGTGTTCACGTCCTTAAGGAAAAAAACTGAATTTGTAATTACGTGCAGCTGAGAAGTCCCTGTACAGTCAGTGTGTGCTCAAACAGTGGGAGGGGGGAACAGACTGTTTTAAAGCCCCACAGGAGTACTTACATTGCTTCTGTTGTACAAAGTCCATTCTTTGCACTGATTCAGATAGAACTATGCAAAAAAATATATGTAATATTGGCATGCGCAGTAATTGAGACTGTGAGGCTTATTTGGCCACTGTGTCAGCGGCAGAGAGAAATAGTGAGTGCCTCGTTGCAAGAATGTCAGTCGCAGCCAGTTGTGCTTGTGTATTCCTGGTTAGCTTTTTTGCCCTATGAACATAAGTATGAGCTCTAACTAGCTAGGTTTGTTCTCTGCTGATGAGGAATTGCTGCTTTGTATATTCGGTGAGACCAGTTGTTTTACTTTGGCTCACCTGCCTCAGTAACTGCACGAGCAGTTTGGGCCAGGCTTAGATCACTTGTAGTCTAGAAATCTCATATGCATTTGTCCATTTGATAAAATAACGGGGCAGGGGAGCAGACTAGGGAGGGGAACGGTGGAATTCTCTCATGTTAATTCTCAGGCATTCTTTGGAACTCAGTAAGATGTCCCCGTTAAGATATGGCATCTATAGCATCTATAACATTGTAATGTAACTAACTTGCTGAGCACTGCATACAATAGTACTCTCTTTCTTTTGCAGCCTGCCAAGCTTGCAGAAGCTTTCAAATACTTTGTTCAGGGAATGGGATACAGTAAGTATCAGTTTTATGGAATGGTTCACCTGGCTACCAAAATGCGTTGGGCATCAAAGCACGTGGAGAGTCTTATGATCCCCGACATGTGAGCTTATCCCTGTTGGATATGCATTTGCAAGGGAAAAAAACCAAACCTGTGGTGTCTGGGAGAAGGGTTTTCAGACCAAATTATGTTAGAAAATAGTAGAGAACTTTGTAGACAGCTTATACCCACAAATACCTGTTTTACTTTATCTTGATATTTTTATCAAGGGTGGGTATTTGTAATAGTGTCCCCTCATTGCATCAGGGGAGATGATTCATATGCTGCACTGAACATTTAAAACCTCATTCGTTCAGAGACTTCTTTAATTTGTAGCTGTTTGTCCTTCATGTACGTGCTTCTGACGAGTGCTGTGGTGTAGATGCATTGCTAGCCTGGGCTGCTTCAAAGGTTCAATATCTGAAAGTTATGGGTCTGAGTCTTAGTCTTCCTCTGGCTTGTTGCAGCCTGAGCAACATGCCATAAAGCTCTCTCTCGAATCCCTCAGCCCCAGCCACCAATTTTGCCTCAGTAATTTGGGCTCGTTAACTGTATGCCTGGAGCAGTGGTACTTCTACACTTCAAACTACCATGAAAAGTATATATTCAACCCTGATGGCTTCTCCAAGGGTGGTGAGGGCTGGAGAGGAAGGCAAGGGCTTCCTTCCAAGCCCACAAAGCAAGGCGTTAACGAAAGACTCTTCTTCCAGTCCCCTCTGCTAGCATGACCAGGCTGATGAGGTCCCGTACCGCTTCTGGCTCCAGCGTCACCTCTTTGGAAGGACAGAGGAGCCGGTCTCACACCGGGGAAGGCACAAGGAGCCGGTCTCACACTGGGGAGGGAACGAGGAGCCGATCCCACACCGGGGACGGTGCCAGGAACCGCTCCCACACAGACACGCGCATTGAGCTGACGCCGAACTCGGCAAGCAACGCTGAACAATCAAGCCCCAAGTCCATGGAAGTGTCCTGTTAGATGGCTGTGGGAGGTTTAAACTGGTCACAGTGTGAAAAAGTAATGGATGCCCCCTGTGTATCACAAAAACATAACTGGTATTAATCTCAAGCTATTCTGTAGGATGAACTCTGTTCACCAGGGTCTGGCAGGGACCAAAGAAAAGAAGCATCTCATTTGCTCTGTCATTATTCTTGTAACTCAGACAGTTGCTGCTATCGTGCCCTCCTTCAATGGATGCCAAATTCTAAAGGATACTTGCCAAAAGCTGATGTGGTTGTAAACACTTCAGAGTCAAACCAGGCTTGCTTAATATCCTCCTTTAAAATCAAAGCTGTTACATGCCCCTTTATCTCTTATTCTCTTGAAGTAAACTGGCACAATTTGAGACAACTTTCCAAGAGGGGGAGAAAAAAATCACTATTATGGATGGCTTTTAAAGAAGGAAATGAAACAAATGTGTTATGGCCTCATGTTGAAGCTGGAGTTGAATTCATTGTATATAGCTTGACTTCAAATGATAGAGAAGTTAATGTATCGTGCATTTATAGGCCTTCTAATTCATTAGTATTCAAGCCTGTTTTCCTATGTACAATAATATACTACTAAAATAGGCGATTTTAATGTGACTTTGAGACGAACTAAATCTTTAAGCTTTTTTATTTCACTTTTTTGAGATTTAGTTCCAGTCTTCCTTTCCTTCCCCCCTCCTAGACCCTAAAACCCGCTTAGCCAAACGAGGACAGGATTTAAATTTAATAAGCAAGGTAGCATTTCCTCTTTGGGATCTTGGGCCAGAGGGTTTACCATACTGCAAAAGTGGGTGTAGTTATAACGAGTAGGGTAGCTGTACATGCCAGCAAAGCAGAAACAGCTTGATTTTTCCTTCAGACAGCTTCTTATCTTTGCAGCTCAAGTTTTTGTGTCCAGCACAATTGTGATAAATTTGGAATTCTGTAAGCGAAGCCAGATCCAGCTGTTCTTTGTCAGGAGAGATGAATAACTGTGGGATGGCATGTAATTAGATACTGTACATTCAACTGCCACTAATTACTAGATTTGAAACTCTGATGAGATCTCACTGGTGCTGAGAAGTGTATTCCACAAAGTGGTGGAGAGGCGACACTGTATCTGTAAAATACAGTGTGTAATGACTGCATAAATGTAATGATCTGCTGGTTTTGCATCTTTATGTAGCCTCCTGATACCACAGGTTACTTTCATTGATGCCAGTGGCTTGATACCTTTCCGCCAGTCAGATTTTCACAGTTGGGTGTTCTGAAGTCTGTCCTTCCATAGGTAGTGGGACAGGATTTCCCGAGCTCCAGTGCGTACCTGCTGCGTTGCAGTCCTCACACAGACAAGAAAACTCAAATGCCGAGCAGTTAAATAGCAAATGTTAATACTTTGGGATTGCTTGTTCAGAAGAACACCATCTAGATTACTTTATATTGACTAACTTCAGCTCTTGTGTAGAATATCCGTAACAGCTTGTGGGAAGAAAAGACAATTTCCAGAAAGAATAAAGCTATTGTGTAAAGTCTATCAAGAAAAGTTTCTTAATGAAGTATTTGTATTTATTTCAAAAAAAAATAAATTTGTAACTTTGCAATGTCTGGTGTCTTAATGTTTTACCAGGAGTACAATAGTCTTTCTCAGTGGGAGTGTATTCTTGCCACCCCTTTGTATGAATGAAATCTTTTGTTCTTTTGCACATAACTCTGCCCTTCCCTACTTTTGTGCTTGGAGCTCTCTTTTTTTTTTGCCACTCGAGCCTACTATTTATACTGAGAAAACACAACACACTTCAGTATGAGGTATGACTGGCTATTCAAAGTACTAAAGGATAATTTTCCTCTAACAAATGCATAACAAATTTGAAGGCTTGGTATGGTGTGCGATTTATTTGCTATTTTAAGTATAGAAAATAAGAAGTACATTTATTGTTAAGTATATATTAGTACTGTCTAATGTACAGACCTGTGGTCTGTACACTGATTTCCTCACTGGAGTTGGTGCCATGCTCATTGCATCCTGTCTTTTCCCAATCTGATCTGTAAATCCACTGATGCGTGACGTGTCCCCCACTGATCTGTGGAGGAATTTGGGCCTCTTGACTGAAATTGCAGATGCCACTCTGCTTCTAAAAGCTGTTCTTTTTGGACATCTTGTAAGAATCTAAAAGTAAAGAAAAGCTTAACCCTCCATAAATAAGTTTTAAAAGGACTCCCCAGATACAAGAGGGATGGGAATCTAAAGCTTTAGGAAAGAATTAAAACATTGTTTTATTGCCTTTCTTAAAGCAGAAGTGCAGTTGTCCAGCTTAAGCTTCTATTTATCTCAGTGGTTTCCTGTTTAAAAAGTCGGGGCTTTTTGTAACTTGAGCAGTATCTGTCCTTCTGGGGGATGCATCCTTCCACAGGTTTGGAGGCTCCCTTTGCATGTCACAGGTGGGCTGGGAGCACTGATGCTATTCAGCGTGGAGAATGGGTAGGAAATAACAAAGCCTGGTCTCCAAAATGGCTCTACTCTGCTTTTTGTGTTGCGACCTTTGGGAGGATACGGTGCTCTTGCCCAGTGACTGATCTAACACGCTCGGGTTTTCAGGGACAGGTGGGTGTGTGGCTTTGCTGGAACTATTTTGGGCTGCTCCTTTCTCCCGTATCTCAAAAAATCCTGTGATAGGAAGAGGCAAAAGCAAATATTTGGCATGTCTGAGCCAAGGCTCTGCTAGATGTGCTGATTCAGCAGTTGTGATTGGAGTGATACCAGCCAAGGGCTTGATTTGGTCAACCACCGCCTGTGCCAGCGCCAGTGAAAACGGGAGGAACCTGTGCCAACTCATCTTACAAAAGAAGGGCAAAGTTAGGTTCTTCACTGAGCTTTTCTGGGAATGGCTAATCATTCCTTCCACAAGAACACCATGGTGTGGCTGTCAAGCCCAGGCGGTTTATTTTTGTTTAATGGGGAGGAATGCATCCAAGCCTCCTCGGAGCACAAAGGCATCTGCGAGCACTTCTGAGCAGTGAGGAGTTGCTAGGACCACTACAAATGCCAGCTTTGCAACAAAAAGTATTCATTTGGCAAGGAACAGTGTGTACCTGTACAGAAAAGCTGGAGGTCAGCACAGCAGAGTGGTGTCTTACCTTTTACAAGGAGTTATGACTCCTCTTTTCGTCCAGTACTGGTCTCTTGGCATCTTTAACTTCTGCTGTAACTGAAGAGTTGCAAGTGGCTTTCAGATTATTAGAAATTTTTATAAAATTTCTATAACCCCCTTCCTAGAGCTTGCAAATGCTTTATTCTGTGTTATTCTTAGAGACAGAGCCTGGATACTGTAGTGTCATTAAACCAGAAAACATGAGCTGGGATTTCACCTTTATCTCAACAAATGAATGGCCACTACAATGAAAGGAGCTCCTGTGGCATAAAGGAGGCTGAGATCAGATAACAGGAGGTTTCCAGAAAAGAAACAGTTCACCCCTCACAGTGCTTTTGGGATTATAAAGGGTGGAAGAGGAGAGAATGGGCTCTCAGGGACCAAGAGGCTTCCTGATTGCATTAATGTATCTCAATACCAAAGCTTCGCTGTAGTGGTGCTCTTCAAAACTGCCAGTAGAAAGGATGTCATTGCTGAAATCCAAGTCCTTTCCACCTCAGCCTGGGCCTCCGCATCTACTGTACAAAAATCTGGCTGCATTTCAAGATGGTTTTCCCACTCCCTGTCCTTGCAGAGGAGGAGTGGGAGAGGATGTGCCAATATCACGTTGTTGCAGCAGGACTTTTGTGCTGAAGGATGCTGCTTTCCTCTTTAAAAGTCTCTAGAGACTAAACAGCTGGAAACTTTAGCCTAGATGTGTTTTGGGGGTTTATGATTAATGTCATGTGTTGCAAGTGATGGACCGAGCTGGAGAGAAAACAGTTTATAGCAAAGCTGCTTATTTATTCTCTCCAGTGCTGGAATCCTCTTCCTGTCTGATTTTGCATCTTGGGCAGGGTATCTGTTGCAATCCTCAATGTGCCGGTAACAACAGTCTGTTGTTTCTACCAACACAACACATTGAGCGGTGTCCCGCAAATGCTACTGGCAACTTGGTCCTCCCCCTTCTCACATGCTGTCTGCTTTTTTTTGCACTATTTTGCACTATTTCACATTCACTAGAACTGACCCTCCCGGTCTGCGTATATGAACAGCTGTTTTGATGTGTGGATTTAGTGTTTCCACTGAGCCAAATATAGGCTTTATGTTGGTAGCTGATCACTGCTACGCCCAATGTTTAAACAACTGAGAGAAAGGATGTCGGGGTATTTTAAGAGATCAGCCCTTCCCCCTCAGCCCTTTGTAACACCCAGACACAGCCTCTCACTGTTTCTATCTATTGCTTCATTAAGGGCTCCATTCATTTTATAAACAACACAGCTGCTGACCGGTGCTGGGGGAAAAAAAAAAGGCAAAAAAAAAAAAAAAGAAGGCTTCTGATTGCAACTGCCAAACAGTTCAATGTCTGTTCCCTGCAACTCGGCGTGGGGATCGTTTTCTCACCCAGCACCTCCTGGGGCTGGAGGAGAGCTGTTATTTGGATGTAATTAAAGAGGCAGCCCCCCCACCTTGCATGTTTTTGGCACTGGTGGCTGTGGGATGTGCTTCAGACACTGGAAGCAGACATGAATGAGCATCCCCAGAAGAGTCCAGGGTTTGGGAAAGGGGATAGCAGGCAGCTTTTCCTTCCCAAGTAGCACAACCACAGTGAGTTGTGACCCGCAGCAGAGCTGGAAAAAATATCCTCGTGTGACCTGCCACTCTCTGCAATTGCTTTTTGGCTGAAGTGGATTATGGTATTCAGGTCAGGGTCAGTGAGCAAAGGGGACTGGGGGAGGGAAGGGCTGTTTACAGGGCAGTTGCACTCGGGGAGGGCTAGGGCAGCTCCAGGCAAAGCCTAACAAGAGCAATAGCACTCAGAAGACCTGGACTTTGCAACCCTTGGCTCTGTGCGTGTGTGCATGTGTACATGCCCTGGGGCTACCAACATAAGAAGGACATGGACCTGTTGGAGCGGGTCCAGAGGCGGGCCACAAAGATGATCAGAGGGATGGACTACCTCTCCTATGAAGACAGGCTGAAAGAGTTGGGGTTGTTCAGTCTGGAGAAGACTCCAGGGAAACCTTATAGCATCTCTCCAGGATCTGAAGGGGGCGTACAAGAAAGCTGGAGAGGGACTTTTTACAAGGGCATGTAGTGATAGGACGAGGGGTAATGGCTTCAAACTGGATGAGAGTAGATTTGGATTAGATATAAGGAAGAAATTTTTCACTATGAGGGCAGTGAGGCACTGGAACAGGTTACCCAGGGAAGTTGTGGATGCCCCATCCCTGGAGGTGTTCAAGGCCAGGCTGGATGGGGCTTGGAGCAACCTGATCTAGTGGGAGGTGTCCCTGCCCATGGCAGGGGGGTGGAACTAGATGATCTTTAAGGTCCATTCCAATCCAAAGCAAACCATTCTATGATTCTATGTGTGTGTGCAGGTCCCCACCCAGTAAGATGGGCAGTGAAGGTGTGGTTGCCAAGCTGTGTTTTTTCCCTATGTGGTGGGCCCAGCACTGGCGTGGGGCTTGGGAGCCTGCCACCAGCAAAGATGCCACCCAGCCCCTCACACACTGGTGGGATGCACTCCGTCCGATCCCTTTGCCTTACCTCAGGCCTATGCTTGCATCTCCCCAGCTGGGAAATTCTCATTTATCGACTGATTGCACTATGTTTTCATTTTAATGATAACCAGTGACCAAATCAAAGCAAATCATAGTTCATTGTCACCAGCTGCCAACGTTGAACTTTGATCCTGGGGTGAGTCCTTCCATGCTGCTCATGCAGGGTAGGAGATCCCATAGGGTCAGAGCTGAACACAATTTCCACACAATCAGCACTTCATTTGGAAAGCACTTTGCACTTAGGAGATGATGGGTTTCCCAGAATAGTCTAAATGTGGTGGCTGAGAATGCAGCCAGGAAGTCCCTCATGTGCAAGTAGAAGATGCAGAGGCCAGATGGGACTTCTGGTGCCGGTAGAGGCAGCAAGGAAATGTGCTACCCTTGCTGAAAGCTGTTACCAGAGGCACAGCTGGCTGGAATGTGCTAAAAAATCCGGAGGACTTCCCTTCCCAGCAAAAAAAGCTCACACTGAAGGAGAAGGCTGGGGAGAAGATGCTTTCCTAGTAGCCATAAGCAAGCCCAACACAGACTCATCACTGTGCAGAACAGGAGGCCACTCAAAGTGTTTAAATTCCTATTGAGGCAGGTAACCTACCTCAGGCTGGAAGGCAAACTTGATTTGCGGGAAAACTCCACAAGTATTTTTTCCTAGAATTAAATGGTAGTATCCTTAGTGAGGTAAGCTCTGAGGATCTGTAAATGCAGTGATATGCAATGATGATTCTTTAATTTAAATATTTTTCTGCATGTCTTTAATAAGCTTGTTTGAACAATTTCTGTCTGTATGGCTGCTGCAAACAGGTTACTCTTGCAGCCTCTCAAGTGAGCTGATAAAGAAAACATTTTTAGGCAGGTTGAGTAACATGCTCCACTTTGCTCGAAGACTCTAGACAGGCTATCCCAAGTCCAGTAAGAGTGCTGGGGGTGGGGTGGAAATCAAACCCTGGAGCCAGAAACAGATCAGAAAAGGACATGTGAGTTGGGGAACACCTGGATTTCCAAAGCTGCCAGAATATTCCCACTTAAGGAAATGTTCTGATAGCATCCTTTTTTACCACATTTCTGGCTTTTTATTTTTATTTTGTGTCCTTCAGTTCAGGGCTTTGTCACACATTTCAAACACATACTTGGACATTGGCCAGACAAAAAGATTGGAAAAGGAAAAGAAATGTCAGTGGCAAATATATTTCACCTTCTTTTGCTTGCCTAAGCTTCTAAATGAGGTGTCAGTCATAGATTCATTAATCATTTACCACTTCAGAAGTTAGTTAATATCTTTAAAGCATAGCAGCAGCATGCCACCTATAAAATCTCAACATGATGCTGTACGAACAAGTAATATGTGTTATATAGTTGGTGTGACTTAGACTGACACTGCCAAGCCAATCTGTTTTTCCCATTAATTTTTAAAATACATTTCAGCATATGAAGCTTACAGAAATAACTCTATACAACTGTTTAAATTAGAAAGTCACAGTTTGAAAAGGTATGTGTATGGATATGTCTCTGTGGTTAATGAGAGCTCTCTGTCTCCATCAGTTTAATAAACTGCTTGTCTTAAAACTCCTTCAAAAAGCTAGGAGAAAAAAAAATCCCAGGGTTTAATTTCCAAGATGACACAGTGTGTCTAAATATTGTGATCTTCCTGGAGAATGACATACAGATGGCACAATCCTTGTGAGCACAACAAAATTAAAGCAATGACACTATGCCCTGTTTCCACTTGCATGCACACTGAATGTAAAGGCATCTTTATAAGTCACACTCTTTCTTCTTTTCCTCCTGCAGTGAATGGCTATCGTGCTTTCTGGGGCTCCCAAAAAAGGCAGCTTGAGCCACTGAACTGACTCTAGTAAAGCCCCTAGAGAAGGCAAGGAGCTATGGCCACTGGAGCTAGCTGGAACCTGCCATTCATATCAGCATGCGCTGACCCTCAAAATCCTGTCCTTCATCCTTATCCCAGCCTGCAAGACCAACAGGATAATTGGCATCAGCAGAACGTGTAGCAAACTGTCTCAGCTTAGCCTGGATTGCAAAATTGTCACTCCCATCCTTTCTCAAGCCTTTTCCTGGACCTCTGCATCAGAGGGGTCTAGCACCAGCTCAGAGCCTGGTATCGCCTCAATGGCATTATTGTTGGTTTCTTGGATGATGGTACCGCTTTCAGGTCCCAGCAGAGACCTGGGCCCATTGTACGAGGCACTGTACAAATGTACAGTGAGCATCAGTTCCTGCTGGAGGAGTTTTTGCTCTCAACAGAGGCGATGAACAGTAGGGCTTTGTTATTCCGGTTCTGAAGAATTGAAGAAAAATGAAGCGAAAGGCTGGATCCGTGAAAGCCTTTGAAGATCTAGCTCCTTAATGTATTTAAACAGTAAGCATAAAAGTACTTTTGTAAAGCTACATGATTTGCCCAAGTACACAGGGAGCCAGGGAACCAAATCTAGAGGCTAGTCTGTTGCCTTAGTTCTATGGCTAATCTTCTTGTAAACATCCGTTAAAACAAAAGATCTCTAATCACCACCAACTGCAAGTCCACTGGCTACAAGCATTGCTCTTCCCCTTTCAGTGCTGCTGGACAGACAAGCAGTTGCACAAGGAGTTACAGTAGTGTAACGACCACTATTCCCCATCTGTGATGCCTTCAGCTCTCCCTCCTCCGTGGCTGCTTGTTTCCAACTGGAGCATCTGTTCAGAAGCCCTTAATGCTGCCGTTGTGGTTGGGCCATGCTGCAGATGTGTTGGCTGCCAGGCAGATGTGCATGGGCTTGGTAGGAGCAATGTGGTGGGCTCCTCCCCTGTCCTGCTGTTTTATTTCATTTTTTATTTCAGGAATCACAATGTTTCTGAGATCTTTACTCTTCTGCCTACTTTGACGTTTCCCTCAAAGGCACTAACTGACAGACAGACAAATGGACAGCACGGTTGCCTATGCTGTCTTCCCTTAGGAAACCAGGCTAGAAAAAGAAACCTCTTGGGTGCTTTGGGTGAGATCTGTAGTTTCCAGGCATCCACTTCACTAAAAACCAACACGCACTGGAGCTACTGGTCATGCATTAGCTTACAATGGCTTCTTTTATCTCGCAATGAAAACTCTGTGTTTCAGCCACGGCAGCATTTGATTACAGTGGCTGCAGCATTAGCTAATTGCAAAGCAAAGCGAGCCTATGAAGTGCCACAGTTTTGGGTATGTCTTCTGATCCTGTTTTCTTGTGTCCTCATGTGTATGTGTAAGACAGTGAAAAACTGATTAGACATATAAACACACATTGTATACACACTCTATTTTATGCACCACTGACTGCACTGCAGGAATTTCTACATGTAAATATACATATATATATATTAATGGACATGTTCAGATATGGTTTTATATATAATATTACATATAAAATTTTATAAATGCATGCATATAGTATTTTATATGTGTATGTACATACCCATATATGCATGAATATGTGTGTATATTTGTATATATGCATATACAATATGTATATACACACATACAAATATATGGTATTTTAAGATGGGCCAGAACTAGAACACAGGATTCCAAGTCATACTTAAGGGATCTTATTGAAAAAGAGATCCTAGGATGGCTTCCCTAGCAAGCACCACAATACAGACCATTTTCCTTTTTGGAAAACATGGTCAACTTCTTGACCTGTTTTTCATATGTTCCCTTGGGCCTTTTTTTTTACCAAGTGACAGAGTTTAAAATGTAGCTGCAAGTGCTGAGCTCTCATTTAGGTGGAGGTGCATAGGTCAGATGTGATCTCTCTTGTCACGTCATCCAGACCAAAGGCAGTCATGAAGCTGAGTCTTGCAAAGTGCTGGTGTCCTCAGGTTCCTCATCACCAGAGCAGCAAACAGGAGAGGTGCATTGCACCTGCACTCGAACATGCAGACAGGGCTCACCCTTCTTTTCTGCCAGTGAAGCTTTCAGGGAAGCTTCAAAAAAGTAATAGTAAAAGCTTTGAATTAAGGAATGAACTAGCTCTATGAAAAATGTATATGCCAAAAACTTTTATACAAAGAAAGATGCTACTGAAGTTAACAACTTTTCAAGATATACAGCATTTCTTCCAGATGTTTTTACATAGGGATTGCATTATTTTCAGCCTGTTCACAAGAAGCTTTAATTCATCATAGCCAGAAAGATTTATGTCCCCTGGGAACTAATCTAGCTTCGTCTGGGTTATCAAGATGAAGACAGACAACTTGCCAACTAGAACTAAAGCAAAATAAGTGACTGATTTAAAACAGTTGCATCATCTGAATTTCAGCCCTGTACGGATCCAGTCTGCAGTCCTTGTGTCACTCAGCAGGTCTGCTGTGCCACCAGGGATTTTGCAAGCAGATACTACAGATTGCCACGCAGAAACACATTTCTACTGCTCAGCTCTCCCAAGTGAAGCAACAGCGAATGTGCCATGGTGCACGGGGGTCGTACCAACAACTCACTGGAGAAAAACTGCCTCCAGTATGGTTCAGTGATAAGAAATTTATTGCCTGGAAATCTAATGACAGATTTTTTTATTCTCTTAGCTGACGTTTACATGTGAAACCACTTCTGCAGAAAATGTTTACATTGATGTTTACTGTGAGCAGCAGCCCAGTTGCAACTGATGCACCAGAAGCTATGCCAAAGGTTGTCCTCCCCTTTCACACCCACTCATCCACAGAGCTGATTGATAGGAAGCCTAACACCTGCCTTCTCATTTAACACCTGCCTCCTTTCCTCCACCCCAGCCATATAAAAAAAGGTATGTGTCACTGGCAAGGTGGCAGTGGGAAGCAGGACCTGAATGCTGGTAACAACATGGGAAGGAGGTGGTACTGGTCCCCAAGCAAGGACCACACCATTTCTATGTGAAGAACTGGGTCCAAAAATGAGGTTTTTTTCCCTCATCTGTCACCCTTCAGGTCTGCAGAACTAACCTAGAAGCAGTATGTAATCCATGAGCAAGAAGATCTATCTTGAAAATATGAGCTCTGGGATGGTCATTTTGGATTCAGAGCATTCAGGCTGCTGAAGATCAGAGCTGGAAGAGAAACTGTGAAAATATCCCTGGTGCAAGGTACTACAAGAGATTAGGGTGAGTCCAAGGAGAGCAGGACACAGAGGATCTTTGGCTCAGCCTAGTGCAGTGCGACAGGGACTCCTTGAACAAATATTTAAGGAAAAACTCTAGGTTCTTCCCTATGAAGAATCCATCAACCTGACCAAGGGGCAGGATTTGACAGAATGACAGAGGGAAAATTTCTAGGACTGATCTCAGTGTGACAGAGACCAGAGTCTAGTCCTGAGGGTCACCAGTATCAAAGAAGTCTAACGTTGAAAATAAAACATATATACCAATGCTCATTTTCCATCTTGGACCACATTATTCAAGAAATAACAGTAGTGAAATCTGAGGCTCATGTCTAAGCTACTGACAGCCACGCTTTTGCTGTCATACTACTGTACTATTTTCTCCTTTGGGCAATTAAACTGCTGGCCTAATAAATGGCAGTGACAACAGGGCTGTCATTTACGTCTGGAATCTGTGCATAGAGGAATTTCTGGCTTCCATAAATGGATAGAAATCTGAGTTGAAAACCCTGCTTGTTCAAGGCCTCTCCAAAAAAAGTGTGGCAAAACATCCCAACTCAGGAAAAAAACAAATTGTACATTGGCAGTAGATGAAAGATTCTCCTTTTATTTTAAAACCTCTGTAAAATCAGAGCAATGGGTCAATTCCAGCATTCAGCCAATTCAATTAGCGATTTCAGAGTAATCATGGTAATGAGCCAAGTCGGCAAAGATGTCATTGGGATTCTTGCAGTTCAGGTTGCAAAAACAAGCATTGATCCACATGATTTTCCAGGAAAATTCAGTTCCATCTGGACATTGAAACCTCACTTCAATAGTCTTGGACTTGTAGGGTGTGCAGCACCTGTTGTCTGTGCAGACGCCACAGTATTTGGGTCTATATGGACTTTTGCTCACACATCCTGAGATGGTGTAGTTCATTGGTTCATTAGCCCTGTAGACAGCCAAGCACTTCTTCCCAGGCTAAATCAGAGAAGAAAAGAAAAAGAGTCAGGTTAATACTCAGGTGTTAACTACCTAATACACAGGTAGGATATGCAAAACCACCTTCCCAATATTTAAAAGGGATTGAAGCATTTTACAGCCTGATCTAGAGGGTGTGACAGATTTATACATTTAGACATATGAACACAGAAACTGCAAGTAGGATACTTGCAAAATACAGTTCATGGCCATGATCGGCAGTTCACCATCACTTTTCCACTAGCTGAGTCACAGGTCTATCCAAACCAACAGCGAGCACAGTGGACTTGCCTTGCCTTTCCTTGCAAGGACATTTTGGATGGAATTAAAGCTCTCAGGGGAAGGTTTTTATATCAGCATGTGGAAGAACAGGGAGGACACATTTTTGACCTCTCTGCAGCACAGCAAGTCCATGTGAAAGTGCAGCCCGCAGAGGTCTGAATGCTTCCAAACAGAGGCTGACCCTGTGTCCAGACAAAGCTTGAGAAGTGCATGGAGAAACAGTCCCCACCTTAATGTGCTTGGTTATATCCACCTCGCAGGGCCGCATGTTGCACAGGCGGCTTTCCTTCAGGAGCCGGCACTGGTCATTGTCATTGGAAATCCTGGTGGAGATGCCCAGCCCGCAGGTCTTTGAGCAGGGACTCCAGGATGAGGTGTGAATGATGCAGTTCTTCTGCCAGGCTTCATCCTCTCCCTCGTACGCTGCAGACACCAGATTAACCCTACATTATTCAACCGGGGCAGCTTTCCATATTAAACACCCTCTCCCCAGCTCATTACACATTCAGGCCACTAACCCAAATAATTAAATCACAGTGAAGTGTCCCAGCGTTCCCGTGAACCTCCTCAACCCACCCCCTTTGCTGCTGACCTACTTGTGTCAGACCCTCCAGTGTGGCAGCGCTCGGGGCCAGGGCTCATTTCTTTATTTCCCTTTGCAGCATCACACAAGGGGGTCCTTGTCTGGGACCCTCAGGTGCTGCCACAATACAAACACTTATTTACAGAAGCCTGCACCAGCCAGTGCAGAAAAGGGATGAGATCTGATCTCACCGCGAAGGTTTATTTCTGAGCCCATTCAGTTGATTCCCTGTAGCAGAAAGCGGTTGACAGTCTTTGCTGGATGGCCGAGGGGCTTGGGAAGCAGCCACAGCCTTTCACTGGGAGGAAGAGCAGCTTGAATAGCTCTCAGGGAGCTCGGCAGCCACGTGAAGAAAGGGTGGGCTCTGTTTTGAAAGCAGCCGACAACCCCAGTTGGGGTTCCTTCACAGCCTTGGCCAAAGTCCCCCCTGGCCTGCAGCTCACACTACAGCCCACAGGCAAAACTCTGCTGCACTGAGCTTGCTCACTATTAAATTTATTATTGTATTAATTAATAAATTAAATATAATAAATGCTAGCCTCACTTCTCTACGTATAAGAGAAAAAGCTAGGCAAGAAAAGCTGTGTTATGCCCATTTTGGGACACAGGCCATGCAGACATAAGGCCAATTTCAGTAGTAGATGTTTTGAATTTGGACCCACCTCACAGTTCAAAGCTACCAGGGACAGAAGTGAGGGCTAAACTGGTATTTTTAACCCACAAAATTGAGGCCAAGGTTTTGCTTTGTAGAATAAAAATACAGACCAAGGACTGGGAAAAAAACCCTTACCACGAAGGAAAAAAAATCCTGATTTACAAGCAGCATTCTATGTCTCTTGGAACTCAGCTTTTGTGAGATAATAGTCTGTAAACTGGAGCTAATGTGGCCAGTGCCACTACATTGTATCACAGCGTGATATGAGGATAAATTTAAGACACATGGCAAGGTAATTCCACCTTAAACATTTAGGACCATGTTTGAGGCAAATGGTATCACCTCTATGCAATGGGCTATATGATCCCCACTATGAATGTGAGTGTGAGGAAAGAAGATACCTTATGCAATAGATAAAACAGATATTTCAACAATATAATCAGTCCAGAATTGCTGAAAAGCTATATTAACACAAAGACAATTTAGCCCAATTGGTAGTGAAACTTCCACCACAATAATTGTTTTCAATATGTTTTGTAAGTTTAGGACTACTAAGATACAGGGGCTTTAAAATCATACTTCTAAAGCAATATAACCCAGGCAAAAATTGCACTGAGCCCATTCTGTTTTCCAGAGGCTCCAGACTGAAAAAAAAAAAAAAAAAAAAAGATGCGGTAAAAAGAACTTGTGACATCTTCAAAGTGCAAGCAGATGTGTGCTTCAAAGGGGCCTTTGTCACACAAGCATGTTTGATGAGTCTCATATTGCTGCTAAGGAGTTCAAGCACACCAATGGTGTTGGAATGTCCTGTCCTTCACCACACGCTGTACAGGAGTCTCTCTACCTCACTCACACAAAGACTAGATGTCTGCCAGGCCTGGCAGTACAAGCTTGTTGGTTGTAGAGACTCTGATTTCAGTTGCCCAATGACAAAGGAGAGGTCCGCCTCATTCCCACCGTACCTGCAGAGGAGATGTGGCGCGGAGACGTCTTCCTGATTTTCTTGGAGTCATCACAAATCCACTGCTCGCAGCACTTCCCTGCCATCTTAATCAGCTTTGGGTTTGGGCACCAGACGAGGGGAGGGCGTGAGTTTGTGCACATGGGAATACAGCCCACAGCCCCGTTAATGCACGTGCAGTTGTATTTGCAGTTGGGCTGAAACGTGTCCCCATTGTTATACCTGACTCCGTTGAGGACACAGCCTACACCGACAATCTCTGAAAGGAAACACACAAAAAAAATACACACAGAGCACGGTTAAAATACTGCTGGCAAGAAACGGCGCTGATGTGCTTCTTTACCCAGCTGCTCCCTGGGCAACATGGGAACCACCATGGAGATATTGCAGTGCTGCGGGGCGACGTGTTCAGCGTGATGCTGAGCCAAATGGAGTCACACCATCTAGGAAACTGTTTCCATTCTGAATCACAGCAAAAAAAAAAAAAATAAAAAATGAATATCTTAATTCTTCACGAAAAAAAGAAGTTAGGAAATAAAACAAGTTTTATCCACAAATGCTCACTTAAAAAATCATTTCATGGCATGTTGGTAAGAGTTATTTGCAGTAGCAGCAATACAAGAAATTGAAAGATATTGAGTGAAATTTGAGACTTTCAGGAACATGAGAGGACTAGATGGAGCTGTAAATAAGGTACAGCTCCACATGACATCTGTACCCTTCTGAAGCAGAAGGGGGAGGATGGCCAAGCTAGCAAAGGAGCACATAAAATTGCACTGGATTCCTATATTTAGGCAACTAGATCCCACGCAGCTTATCACAGAACAGTTTTCTCAGAAAATGAAGGAACACATTATAAAGTCATGAAAGTTAGTATCTGATGTCCATTTCTAAACAAAATCACTAAAAATCAAGCTTTTTAATTGTTCATGAACAGAAATGACATTGATTTAGGAAGTGAGACGCAAGTTGCATAAAGCAGGAACTTTGCTGTTTCAAATTATGGACAGTTATTTGGAGTCAGTGGCAGAAATCTTTTAATGACAAATTCAAACTTCAGTTTCTTGTTTGGTCACAGGGAGGCAGTGTGCACGCACACACCCGCTTGCTTCGGTTTTAAATCTGGTCGGAAATGGAGCTGTGATGTGGCTGCTTCGGGGCCAACACAAATTGAAATCCTGGATTAAAAAATTGCAAAGGCTTCCCATTTTTAGAATGGGCTGAATGAAAACACCGAATGCTAATCCCTTCTTCTGCACAAAAATGAGACTTTGTTGGAATTTGAAGCACAGATCCAGATCTCCAGTTCACGCTCTGCTCCAATTTTGCTTCAGCCTCTGCATTGGAGAGATGCTACTCAGTGCTGGAGCTGAGAATTCACTTAAACTTCTAGGTGTGCACATGGGTTAAGACAGTTCAAACAAATGCTGTATTTCCTGGTATTTTCCTACCAGCATAACCCTCCCGGGCTGCGTTAACTCAGCCTCCCATAGGTCTCATACATCAAGTGGTTCATCATAAGGATATCCCAAAACATAGACAAAGGGGCTGTTGAATTCCTACATGCAGAACCACATGAATCTGCACCTAAGTCAGGCAATCTGGGAGCAGTTCGCAGTTCCTGGCCCCATGTGCCCAGTGCCTGCTTCCCCCCTCCCTGGGCTCGGTCAGCACCCTGCTATCTCCGCAGTCAACAATAAAATGAGAGCTGTAGTGTCCCCCCGCAGGCTCCTGTCTGACCTCCAGGTGTTCTGGGATACACCTGATCATGGCAGTCTAGATACAGCCTGAATTTCCCCCAGTTTCGCTCCAATGCTTTTACCAACACCCTTTCCTAGCTCTTTCAGGATCTTTATTTTCAACAAATTATATTATTTCTGTAGTCCTGTGTGCACTGAATCATCTAGACTTAGCTGTTGGCATCCAGCTGCAAAGCAAATTCCTCACAGCAGTTAGTCCCCAACACGTGGCGCAGAAGTTCTGCTCCCGTGGTGAGGGCACTAGCTGGTGTACTCAGAGCAGAGTGATGTAGTCCATATATCACCCAGTGCACCAGAATGAAGATGTCAGGCAGATCCTGTGCCTCTACTTGGATGCTGAAAGCAAAAGGAAGACCACGGCTTCACTTCCCAACCATGGAAAGACCTACTTCTCATGTCCCTCAGCTGTGCATGCCACAATGGCCCTTACCATATAACCAAAAATGTCACGGAACAGGGGATATATTGTCATTGCAATAGGGATACAAAAGTGCATTAGATTGGAAACCCTTCCAGATCTGTCTGGGGAAGCTGGGATCAAACCTCCTACATCACAGTGCTGTTGCCACAGACATACTGAATGCCTGTGATATATGGGAGGTCTACAAAAAAAACCCCAAAAGAATCAAGATTTAAGACACCATCTGGCTTGTTTTCCTCTCCCAGTGCAGGGCCAGCTGTAGCAATGTCATTCTTGACAAATGTTTGTCTAACCTGTTCTTACAGACCTCCCATGGATGCTCTTCACACACACCAGACAATACATTTGAATGGTCTCATAGCCTCATTTCTTAACCGTGGATCTTTTCTAATCTTGAAAATCACTGTTTAAGCTTATGTCTCCTTGCACATACCTTCTTTTGTTATTTTGCCCGTATCCTAAAAAAATCTGTTTAGACTGCACTTTCTGCATGCTTGCTTTTTGTGGCTGAACTAATGCAAAGCCAAGTTCACGTCTTACTACACTTCCCGTCCCTCTTCTACAGGGAACACCTAGAACACCTTCTACAGGAACAGCAACACCCTGTATCATTTCTGTGAGAAACTTCCAACTACCCTGAACCTCTTCACTCCTCAGACCTGTCCCTTCTGAAGCTTCCGCTGATACTCTAAGTTTATTGACGTGCACTGTTTGCAGTCTTTTATCTTTCTTGTCCATCAGTTATCCTATCTATTCATCTCACAATCAGCTCTTCTCCAGGTTTCCTTCCACCTTTACATTTTCTGTTAGTACTTAATTCATGATTATATTCCAGCCTAGAAGACCATCCCTGTTTTTTCCTGTTTAAAAATCTAAAGCCTTAACCAATGTGTTCTAATAGCTTGCTCAACAATCAGCATCCTTTCTTATCAGCTATCTGTGTGGTTGTACTCATGATCCTTTCTCTTTTAATGATTCCTAGAGTAATGATTTTCAGTCATTTATGATATTTATGAGCAGATCAGATTCCCCCCATGTTCTGGATCTCAGAACACATTAATATATCCTTGACACACAAAACACTACCTCATTTCTTCTTCCTCTTCTTGAATAAAAACATTCCAGTCACATGAATTATCCCGCTGAGAGTTTGTTATGACAGGCAGGAAGAAATCCTTCTGCTTCATGGCAGATAATGTGACTGAAACCATTGTAAGATTAAGGCTCAGACCTCAATTTGTCACCAAGAAACTTTGCTAGGAGATGATTCATCCCTGACCCTCTTGACAGGATACCAAGTGCTATCCTTCCTAGGGATCCATTATTGGAAATAATCCAAAAGCATTTCCTTAATGTCATGGTCTTCACGTAGATGGCCATATTGCTTGTCTTTAAAATCAGCTACATATCCTTCCTTCATCCCCAACCCACTGCGGCACCTCCTCCTGTTATGGGACATACAGAATCATCTGCTTGCAAGTCTGAAGACCTTCAAATGCTGGTTGCTCCTTGCTCTTGCCTGCTGCCAACTCAAAGAGCAAGAATTCAGACGCCATTTCTCATCCAGCCAGCTGCCCTGAGAATTCTCCTGGTTTGAGGTAAGACAGCAATAAGGAAATGGAAGAGGATGAATGGAGGAGCTGATGAGTATACAGTCAGGTATCGAGATAAATCTCAGCCACCACTCAGACCGAGGGGAGCTGCCAATGTATATCTAAGTCAAAAATATATGTACATCACTTACGTGCACATACTCCTATTTCGTACCTAGGTCTGTCTCCACTGTAGTCGCAGTACAAGCCCCGGTGGAAATCACAGGTGTCGGCCTCAGTGCAATTTTCTCCACGCTGCTTGGCACACGTCTTGCAGCAGTCGCAGCCGTCTGTGACCAGGCTGACGCCCACCGAGCACCGAGGTGGGGACTTCGGACACTCGCACGGCCACTTACAGTACTGAGTCCGTGTGTAGGCTTCTGTCACGGTAGGGACGGTGGGGGTCATGGTGGTGGAGGTCTGGGCGATGGCCTACAAACAAAGAAACACAGCTTGGAGAGCGTTCCAGGGAAAAGGGGGCTGCAAACCCTGTGGTGATTAGTCCTCAATAAAAATCCCCTCAGGTCTAAAGAGACTGCAAGGAAATCAAAGAATAAATGTCAAAGAGCCATGGAAAAGGAGCGGTCACTGCTCTCTTGTAAACCCCTTCAGATACCAGCCGAGGGTAAACAGTCTGCAGCTTGGACTAGAACCCAAACCTCATCGCCTCAGCCTGCTGGTACTCAGCCTTTTCCAGACCTCTCCTCTCTAAACAGAGGTCTCTTCCCATGGAGGAACACAGGCACAGATGTCAAGACCCCTCCAATATATGAGAAGAAGGTTCCACATGTGTCCATTCTATGTCACCCTGTAGTACTTGGTTCTGGCAGGGGATTGTGCCACCCGATAGCTGTTATGACTGTTTACTGAGGGATGGCTCTGCCATCACTGAGGGCCTCTTGGCTACTCAGAAGCTTCCTCAGGCAGCAGCTGAACAAGATAAAGGTCATCGTGTTGCAGTGTGAAAGCACATGTGGCCCTGTTGGGCCTCATCTTCCTCAGGTTTACCTTTTTGTGGGTCTTGCAACCAAAACACGGGATCCCATAAACCCTTGAGGGGGCCAGCAGCAGGCCTGTGAGCCCACCACCCCCACAGACACCCAGTCATGAATCCCTCTGTTGTGAGGATGATTTGAAACCCACAGGCCTAGCACTTCATCGTGGACCTCCTGAGGATGTCTTGGCCGTTTCGTCTCTTCTATGAACTATCCATCAGGATACCTCTGCAAAACCCGGTTACTATCTTCTACAGTTTCCTTACTCAAATTTTGTTAAACTACATTTCTAATTCTGCTACTTCAATATCTGAAGGTGTATTTAAGTATCTTAGCAATTAGTTACCCTGTATTTAGAATACTAAATTGTTAACACACTGCTAATCGCTGCCAAATAGGCAATGTGTTTGCTCTGGGCATAATTCCCAATTCCATTAAGGCCCCCTTTACAGTTGGCCTAAAAGTTGGCTTAAAATCACATTTAAACTCATGTTTAAACTAAAACATACCAATATAATTTGCTCCCACTTTAGGGCTCCTTGATGCTGCCAAAGTTGTTAAAAGAGGAACATTCAGATCAATGAAAAGCCCTGGCCTTTTAATAGCAGTATTTTTCATTCCACTCACAATAATTTGAGTAGGTGCAATGATCTGTCACTTGAGAGGAGAGGCCTCTTCAAGTGCAATAAACCTATTTACTTTGTTGCTGATCATTAAAAAAAGTGCTTAATAATCAAATCCAGATACACAGACAAAAGTCACACCACTATTTAAAGAGCTCATTGCCATGGCCCAACCCTGTAAGTAAATCCCTTCAAAGTCCCTTGTTTCTATTGTCAACAAGAGCAAGCAAACAGCTTCTCCCCTGTGTAGGTATGAAAGTGTATGTGAATCAACACACGTAGCAAAGAGGAACCAATAATCCCTGCTAGTCCTTTTTTTAGTTAATATGTGAAGGACTGAGGCTGAATTCTTGTAAAGGACCAGGTAGCTGGGAACCATTCAGTGGCTTGTGACAGGAATTTAGAGTATGTTATTTAACAGCCCTTCCTCTAGGTCTAAAGCCTGAACTGGCCAAGGAAGATTTTCCAGTGTCCTTCTAGTGACTGTAGTTGTAGTTCTTGGACATGCTGGATGAAATGTCCATTGATACGACCAAGTAAGCCGTAGGAAGGACACTTAGTATGGGCTATATTACCATCTTTCAATAATCATTGTGGACAGGCATCAAAATACTATGACTCTCATATTTTGCAAATAGGGAAGGCATGGAGAGATGGAAGCAGCATCGTGTCCTAGGCTCCATCAACACCCAATCAAAACCCACCAGAATAGTTCGGGTTGGAAGGCAGCTTTAAAGGTAATGTAGACCAACTGTCCCTTGCAATAAGCAGGGACATCTTCAACTAGACCAGGTTGCTCAGAGCCCCATCCAACCTGACCTTGAATGTTTGCAGGGATGGGGCATCTACAAATTCTCTGGGCAACCTGGGCCAGTGTTTCACCACCCCCGTCACAAAAAATTTCTTCCTTCAAGTGGAAACTGTTGTCCACTGGACACTAGAACAAGCGTACAACCTGTACAGCTTCCAGGCCCTCCACGTCTCCCCTCCTAAATCCCTCAGAACTTTGCTATGGGAGAAACAATTCTGTAGATTTATAAAATTCTTGGCTTTTCCTTTTCTGTGGTCAGCTGTCATTACTGGAATATCTAAATCCCTTTCAAAATGTCATTCAGCCCTACTACTTCAATGTCTCAGAACATTTTGGGCTATGAACACTTTCTTATTAATAGGTATGATGGTTAGAATGCCATGAATAATACTTTATAAACACCACAATAAAAACAACTCTTTCCACATGTGCTATCAACACGAAATCACACTGTAATGGCCTTCATCAATGGCCACCTCTAACTAGAAACAAACCAAAACAAACAAATAAAAAACCAAAACCCCTCATGTAAGTTAAGGTTTCAGGAATCATGTCTTTAGGGTCAATATAATGTATAAGAGGACAATGGTTTCGTAAGAAATTCAAAATGAGAATGAAGAGAAACTGAACACCCAAAAGCACAGTGGTTTGAAAATTTTACTTTAAAATGTCAGAAACATAAAAGAATGCACCTGCTAGGGAACTAATTTTTCCAGATACTAGTAATTAACTTGTTTTGTATGATTACTCTTCAATCTTGGGGTCTGCAGATTTGTTATCTTGGATGCTAAGGAGAAAATATTCCACCACAAGTTATTCATGAGCTGTAATTTTGCTGCTTTTGGAAGTACAAGCCCGTTCTCATTAAATCAAGATGAAGCCTTTCTCACCCTGCCATGGCTGATAACTCTCTATTAAAGTCGTTCCTGATTTATGCTTGGCAAGCTCCAAAATTACTTTCTTTTTGCATCTGCAGAGAATAATATTTCACTAGCAGCAATTTCCAACTAATTTCTGTGTTCATGTTCAAGAGGAAAGAAGGAGAAAATAAAAAACAACTCACTACTTGCCATGGCCACAAACTCAGTATTTTTAATACACGTGAATTTTACTATCCAAGTCTCAAAGACGCAAAATGGATAGCAGCATTTTAGCAGCATGTTCTACCTACTGGCAAAATATATTTTCAGTTTGTTGGAAAATACCGTAATTGTAAGTTTGTTTTAGTTTTGAAAATTGGAAAGACCAAACTACAGTGTTGAAAAGTGTGCATATAGTCCAAATTGCAAGGCAGCCAGGTATATAGCAGCACTTTTAGATAATGTGTGAGGAAACCTCCAGCTTTGCTTTTAAGCAGCAAAGCCCTAGATGCATTGCAATATATTCCTTTGCTTCCAGTTTTTACAGGTGTTAAAAAAATATTCATGTGTATTTATTTCACTATTTCAGTGCTGCAAGATCTTACTCTTAAACCCTTTTTATTTCAAGTGTTTTTCTCATCACAATGAGCTGGGTGAAGGGAGGGAGAAGTTATCCATGTTCTTCTCCTCCACTTTATTGACAGGAAAAAGTCCTGAAAGGATGGTGACTTCTAAATTCAATTCCTCTAGCTATTGGCAGAGCTGGAGAAAGGGTTATGAGAAGTTGGCAGGCAGACGTCTGCTCAGACCATAGTACCTTATCACCTCCTGTTGTTTTCTCCTTGGTGACAATTTGCTCTAAAAGAAGGACACAAGCTGTGTTTTGCAGGACATATGCCATTGGGTGGAGTTTTAATTTCCTACAGTAAAATACACTAAAGGAATTTTTAACCTACATTTCTGATACTGCCTTTCTGAGCAAATGCCAGACATCATTGATGGAAGGATGCGACGTGATCCAGATTATCAGTGAGGAAATTTTTATTAAAATGTCCTCCTCACTATTGCGTGATCATATCAGCTGATTTGCAGACTGATCTAAACATCAGTGGGAGTTCATGCACCAAGGCCTGACAGCATTACTGTTTAGAAATAACTGTGGATTTTGCAGTTTGACTGTCCTAAACACTGAAGGTAAAACCACATCTTTAGGTGGACACCTAAGGGTGCATCTCCCAGGAATGGGTTGTGCATTTATATTGTCTGGCTGCCAGACAACACATCTGCTTTCTCCTGGTTCCACCTACTGGCTGAACTATTTAGACAGCACAAGCAGAAATGCCTGTAGAGCCAACTCCAACACCACGTACCACCTCACAAACTAAAAGAATTTTTAGAAGCACCCTAGGAGACTCACATCCACATTCACAGAATTGCAAACATCCTAATAATAACCTGACGTAGCACTGTTCCCAGTGGAACAAGGTGGCTGGAGCTTAATAAAAAAGTAAAAGCAAAAAGATTAAATGAGATATAAATAATCTATTAAATAAAGCCACATACATACCCTTCCATCCCTCAGTTGCATCTCTGGGAAAGCATACAGACTGCTTATTTTCATCCCAGAGCAGACAGAGGTTAACAACTCATAATGCCTGTCACGGATGGGCACATTAGCAATGAAAAACAGGACTTGGTTTACATCAGTGGGCTTAAACCAGGCCCCCAAGGTAGAAATTTATCTCTTGATCTTACTCAGCTGAATATCGCTGCATTATTATTACACCCAAAACAGGTGGGTCAACAAAGAGCCAGTTCTTACAGCAAGCTCAGCAGTAATCACAGCACCATCAGGACTTCCTCACTGCTATGCTCTTGCTGAAGTCCCCATGAGTGCTCATAAACTTTCACAAGGTAATACTAGTGACAAGTGAGCTAGCATCAGGACAGAGATATAAATCAGGAGACGTAATGGTAAGAGGAAAATATAATTATTCAGGGCCCAGCTTCCCCAGAGCACACATGAGCTTCTAGATACCTCAATAAAATTAATCCCAGACATGAAATTTCCAGAGCATATTGTAAAATAATGGACTCTGAACCCAGAAAATATAAGAGTTTTATACATGTCAGGTGCCAGCTGGATTTATTCTTGCTGTGCACCATAGGCTGAGCAGAAAGGAACGTTCTGCATGAAGCATAACATCAAATAGCCTAAGAAAATAAAATATCCACAGTGCGTTAACCATTAATATTTCTGTGGATATGTGAATGATAAACAATCAACTTCCCATAACATTATTTTGGGAAATATATCTGTGGGAAGAATGTAGGTAGATGTTTGGAATAGTCTTTTCTAAGTCAGTGTAGACAATTACAGAGTGAAGATTACATGCATGCACGTCTTTGCCAAAATTTTGCTTATACTGGCAAACTCAGTGTGGCCTCACAGTTTCTTCACATTTTTCCATGGAGTGTTCAGAGGGAAAGAACTTCCCTGGTAGAAAGTAACCTGATGTTTCATAAGTGTTATCCCACTAATAGTAGCACTCTCTTAGAATAGGGTAACCTAAAAATGTTTGGAAATTATTAACAAATTGACACTGCTACCACAGACTCCACTAATTGGGATATTAAACACCATAGTTTCTGTGCTCTAAGAACATTTCAGTGTCTTGTGCTGCACACGTTCAGTTTGGGCAGCTAATGAGCTTATCCAGTGAAACTAGCTTGAACTAGAGTTCGAAAACTAACAGGGAACATCTGGAGAAGCAATGGAGAAAAGTCTCCAGAAAGAGCAAATTAAGAGACTTCATTTTTAAGAAAATGGATGGTAGAACAAATAAGAGTGCATTGGGACTGTCCATGGTTACAAGGAGTTAGAAACCCTCCTAAAATTGTACAGAACAAGATGTTGATATTTGAGCCGTCAGCTGGGTAACAAAAGCAATATCACAGTTCCAGCTCCCAGACAAGAGCAGACTGCTTTGGCAGAGGTTTTACTTTGCAATTAGCCATGCTCTGCATTTGCTTATCTCCTGTGTTTCAGTCACGGCCTTGAAATCAAAGGGAAGATGCCTTCTGTCCTCTTACTCCCTTGGGACATTCCGTCCCAAGCTGAGTGGGAAAATAAAGGAAGTAAAATTAAGAAGCTCCACGTATTTATTTTTTTTCCCATAGCAAGAATAGAACAGGTTTTGTGGCATTTTTAAAAATTATTTTGGTTTTCAAAATAGTAATCTGCAACGTATCAACAATTTTCTGTTTCTGTTCCCATTCCAATGCAGAACATTTTGACTTTAAATAACTCTTAATTTAAAAATTTATTATTTAAATTCTCAAATCTGAAACAGTTTGCTTGACCTAATATCTGTACCTCCCTAGAGCTGTTGATGAACTGGCAAAGTTATGCATACGTATTTCTTTAAATAGCAATTTTCCTGTCATGTCAAGTTTCCATTGTTATTTGCCCCTAGCTTTGGCTTTACAAGTTGATCACTTTATTTTCCAACAGTCAAAGTGTCTTCCTTCTTGAAATCCATATTATGGGCTAGTTACTTGGTCTAATTTTGCCAGGGTTTAATAGGTTGTTTAGTCAGAAAATAATCTGGTGTTGGTGAGATCCCAATAGATTAATTCACTTCCTGAGCTACAGTATTGAGCCTTCACTTTAAATGGAATATCAAGGAATCGGCAGTCCAGAGGAGGGCAACCTAGATGGTCTGAGACCTAAAGATCATGACCCAGGACAAGGTACTGAGGGAGCTGGGCTTGGCTTGAGTAGTCTGGCAAAGAGGCCAATTTAGTATCAGCCCACTCCTCTCAGTTGTGGCAGAGGGTAGACTAATGGACAGGGGCTACAAAATGTAGTTGAGGAGGTTTAATCTGAACTCTGGGAAGGCAACTTCTTCACTAGGAGAGCAGTGCAGCACTGGGACAGGTCACCATTCTCCATCCTCCACTGTTGGATTAAAGACCTCCACAGGGCACTGACAACCAGGGTTTCTGGCAGCCTGTGAATACATGCCTTGCCAAAACCACACGTGGAATACACGCATAAGCCCAAATGACCAAAGAAGATCTTCATCAGGTCACTCCTGTGTTGTGCCACCTAAAGTCTTGTTCTGGCACAGAAAAATAAAAGGCAATCTTTTTGTTAAATGGTGCATTTAATACTGACAAAAGAATTCTATTTCACAGGTCCATCCCCTCTCATATCATAAGCACAGCCAAAAATGTTTTTTGGCAGCTAATTGTTTTATCTGATAGCATGAAACGTACCAGAAGCCTGGTTTTGTAGCTGGAAGATTTCAAGACAATAGAAGGAAAGAGAAGCTGCTGCTACTGCTACTTCAATGGCCCCTTTGGAACACATGGTATGTGTGGATTCATCCAAAAAAACATAACTGCAATTTAATATAGTGTTGTATCATTATATCAAAGCCACCTCAAGACTGTCAATGAAAGATGAGCAATAAGATGGCATTGCTACATCCCTGCGGTTAAGTAAAAAACAGATGGAGCCTACAGCTTGGCTGAATAAACAGCAGCATTTCCAGGCAGAGTCCCATCGTGAAAGGATATTTTTGCTCCAAGCATGGCATATTTTGGAAACTGTAGCTTATAGTATGTGATGAGATCTGTTACACAGAGAATACCGACGGAAGACATATAGGTCAGCAACATGCTTAGGAGCAACAGAAGATGCTGAACGTTTGTACAGTCTAGGAGGACCTGAAACTAATTCAGAGTCTGATTGCAGAACATTAGGACCCAGCTTGAAATTATATATGTTATCTTACTCATCGCCAGACAAAATCATGGCAACAGTCTCTTGTAGCATCTGAAACAAGTTAGCTCTGTGTATGCAGAGAGATCAGGAAAGCAGCATTTGTATATTTGAAGCAAAGGCATCCTCATCAATATCTGCCACAGCCTGGTCATCTGATCTGGGTATAGTCTGGCCATACTTCTGTGAGGAGAGCAGCTTTTCTTCATAGAATCACGGAACCCAAATGTTCAACGAGAGTCTGACTAGTGCCTGAGACTGTTTCTAGAAAACCAAATCAGGAAACTACCGAAACCCAGGATGGGAGAGGGGTATCATCAGACTGGATCTTACATTGAGCAGTGGAAATAACAGTAATACTGCAGTTCTAAGTCCCAGCAATGCCAAACCCCATGCATGTGATTGCTGTGTTGTGCGTGAAAGGCCAAGTCTTGCACCTTGGTCTCCTTTAAAGGTCCCTTCCACCCAAAACTGTTCTATGATTTTATGATTCTATGATCTGGAAATCTCTGAAAACAGGATCATAGGGTTCCTAAGATATATGGGAAGTGAATGAGTGTTGTTATCACACTGAGAGTGCAGAGGCAAAAGAGACTCACATAGTCAAGAGACGAACCACAAAACCTCCCTGCAAGTTAAACTCATATGAAATGTTTAAGGCAGGGCCAGGGGGAGCTATGAACATCAAATTACCTGTGTGCCCTTGTTGTCACAAAGAGGAAAAGGGAGCTGATCTCCTTCTACCTCTTCCCCAATCTCTATTGGCATCTCATCACGTTGGCAGTGGGACAGACACAGTACCATGGCCTATAGTACTTTCAACAGTCAAGTTTTCTGTCTTCACTATTATATGTAAGTCTGTTCTGCTTATTTCTTTTCATAGGAAATATTCCCATTACATTTCTCCGAGTGCTATAAGCTAATTCACACAAATAGACACATATCCAAAAAATCCACTTCAGGTCCAGGGATCTGAAGGAAAGAATAAAACAATACCCAGCACAGAGCAGATGCTGCTTTAAATCACTTCCTCAAGGAATTAAGTATTGAATTCCTTGGGGACACATTATCTTCTTAATCTGTTTTCTTCCTAAGGTTGATATCAAGCTTTTAACCATATCACAGGGTACAGAAGTCAAACAACTGCCTCTTAAAATCCTCCCCAGCAGATTTAATTAGACATTTTGTCACTGTGTTTTAGAATGTGCTGAGAAGGATCTCAAAAAAGAAATCTGAAGTCCTTTGCAGCAGTGATATCTGATGTCTAAAAGAGAAGCAAGCAGCAGAATGCTAAGCACACACTTCTGAAGTTTTTTTCTTTTCACTCAAAGAGCAAAAATCTTTAGAATGAGTACACACACACAGAGGCTAAAGACTTTTAAATAAAAGCAGTAAACTCAATAGAAATGTAACTGCAAGCTCTGGATGAGTTCAGATGTACAGAACATGGCCGGAAGGGAGACTGCACACCAGGTAGACAGCAAGCCAGAAACATGGTGACCCATAAACTGGAGAAATGATGAATCGCTGTAAGCTCATATTAGAAGTTAAAGCAAGATCAGCACAAAAGACCTTGCCAAATTTATGGTGAGATCATTTAGCAGGAGTGTGGTGATTAGCTAGAGGCCTCCTTTTCCCAAGCTTATCTGTCCCAAATCCCTGGAACAAGCCCAGCCTAACTGAAGGAATTTACTAGCTCAACATGTGGAACAGAGACATTATTTGCCAAAACGTGTACACAAAGATCCTTCACACAGATGATATTGGAGATCATGAAGTCTAAAGCTAAGAGGATGGAAGAGGCCAGCAAACAAATCTGGAATTTGTTAACTTTTCTAGATGATAATCAAGACTCTGCAGCAGATTAGATTACAGGTTTTCTAAGCAGAGAGAAGACTGCAAATTGACTACACTCATTGTACTCATCGTTGGATGTACCAGATCCAGGACACTCCTGTGCTGAGTTTTTATGACCTGTTACAGAGAGAAGGCTGCCCAAATAATTTATAGTCTGACAAAAGGACAAAGGTGGAATGAAGCATCCTCTTTCTTTGACATCTAGTGATGTTCTTACTCAGATGCTCAGTTCAGTCTCAGTGGTAGTCAGGTGTGCAATGCCATACAGTACCTGAGCCTAAACGATATGCAGAAGGACATCAGAAGCCCACAAATTGAGTGCCATCTAGTATTAAAATAATCCCTTAAACCTGGCACCTATCTGGAACCAACAAATGAGTTCTTCATAAGAGACTCTGACCTGTCAATGCCATCACTGCTTTCAAAGACAAAAATAGTAAAGGAATTTCAAAGAGGGCGTCTAATAAGAGAAAGGTTTACCAGCAGGGAAAACCATGAAGTCTGTTTATATTCTATTATTAATTGTTTATAATGTCATTAACTTCACCTGAGCTACAGGTTCATCAACAAACAAACCAACAAACCTCCATTTCTTTCCTAAGAAAGAAAAAAAATAAAATGCTGTTTTCAAGACAAGTCTATCAGGAGGGCAAACTTTTGGAGAATACAACCATTTAAGGGCAAATTCATCCCATTAAAGGCACAAAAAGAAAGTTTTTCTTCTCAGTGAATGCAGAATCTACTCAGTTCTTACATGACCAAGAGGGCAAGCTTTGCCCCAGAAAATGCAAGAAAGCAAAAAATCCCTCTCATAGGACATATTCAGTTGTGTTTATCTAGGAGGATGGCTGGAGAGGAGAGTGGGAGGAAGTATCAGTATGAATAGTGAGAGGTAGGAAAGCCAGAGCTGCTAAAAGGTCTATAGGCCTGTGGCTACGCTGGTGATGTGCCTGAGAAGAAAAAATTTCTATCTGCTCACTCATAGAAAAATAAGTATTCAACTTGTATGAATTTTGCTGAATATGACTTTCAGAGGTGCCTGGAGGATTTCAAATGCAGGGAGACACCACAGTTGAGCACCTTCAACCCATCTAGTTTAGCAAAAAGACAAGTTTTCTCCATTTTGTTCACATAAGAGGAATGATTATCTGACAGCCAGCCTTTTCCTCAGCCTGGATATACTTGCAGCTGCACACCACCATCACAGAGGTATCACTCAGGATGCCACCGCCAGATCCAGCCAGGTCAAAACCAATGGATGTGATACCACCGATGCCATCAATTAATTAGCCATACAACACCAGAATGAAAACAGACACAGATGTGATGAAGATTCTATTCTGGTATGAAGGTCTGAAATACCCTTGGTACGTAATTTATCCAAAGCTGAAGTCCAGTACACACTTTCTCATCTCATGCAATCGATTTTTTGTTTACTGAGTTTGGTAATCACCAGTCTGATGATGCCCTTGATAGGGAATGTATTGACTTAATTTTAATTACTGTGAATTAAACTTAGAAGGTTTAATTACTTTCTACTGCACAAACAAAACACCAGAAAGTGGGACTTGCACAGGAGAGAAGTGTTTTCACCAAATGCAAGAGGAAATCCTATTCTTTTTGAATAGTGTTAAACCACAACAGGATGTGAAATGTGTGGGGATGTGCAAAATAAAAAGGAGGAAAAAAAAAAAAGGTTGCTCTGGACAGAGACAAGAGGGGAAATTTGCTGTAAGGAGAGAAAGTGGTGATGCTGAAGCAACACAACTGTAAGATTTGAAGGGTTAAACTGTTTGTTTACTGAGCCATCCAGTAGGAAACACACAGCTGTATCAACAGGAAGGTGGAATCTGGAGTCAGAAGTGCTTTTATAAATTTGTCCTTTTCTTTCTCAAATCAACCAAGGAGATTAATAGTTCAGATTTAATACAAAAAGAAAGACTTCAACTGTGCAAGTTCTGCAGCAATGGAGTACAGAGACTGGAGAGAACAGGCTCCAGTGTGCTGGCAGCCGGACAGCACTTGTCAGCGATAACATCCACTTTCCAGGCCACCAGGAAGATATAAAGCCCGTTCAAGGTTCAAGGAAGTCTGACACGATGGGAATTTACTGGCTTGAGGATGACTGCCAGGCCCTAAGGTCAAGCTGAGCCAGAAGCAGGCAAATTGCTGTGGAACAAACCTCCCGTGACTGCCCATCTCTCAGCATACGCCCCCACATTTCGCCTGGTCTTCAGGCGACTTTCCTCCACTCTCTACTACTCTTCTTGGCTGAATAACCCTATGAAGTTATAATTTCAAATTCCTATTTCTCCATTTCTTCAGCCAAGCCCATGGCCTCATGGGAGTGTCCAAGTCTCATTGGTTTCAATGTGGATTCAGACACAAAGTAGAAAAAATAGATATCAGAACACTGATGTGGATCTGGTCTTGGGTTCCTGACCCCACACAGAGCTCCTATTAGCTTTCCAAGAAAACAGTTGAATTCAGCATATTAATTGTAACACACAGCGGCTTTTCTCTCTCCCCACCTTCCCCCTCCCGTTTCTGTCACAGAAACTGTTATGCACTGTGTAAACCTGGGACAATTTTCATTGTCTGAAACCCCTCTAGCACATCAGAACACTAGAGAAAGGCAGGAAATGCATTTGGCCTTATCAGAAAGTGAGCAAAAAATGTGAGTTTTGTTACTCACATGACGTTCGGGGTATCCTTCCTACTTGGCCTCTTTTATTGGGAAAAACACAAACACAAAAGCAAGAAAACCTTTTACAAAGAGACCGATGCAAAATAAGAAAAACAACAACTAATAATTGCAAGACTACTACAAACTGCACTGTGTTTGAGGGGAGTTTCGGGCTGACCTTAGGGACCAGGGTCTCACACCCCATATTCACAGAGCCCACAATCATTAACTCCCTAAACCAGAGAGGAACAGATACTGCCTGCTTTTTTAGTGGCTTTTCAGAAGATTCACGTGTTTTACAATCATTCTGCTACGTTTTCATCTTATTTTTCATCTTTAAGAGTGATCCAGATCCATATCCTGAATTTTTTTTTAGATGATTACCCAATTCAGGGTAAATGTTGATCTATCATTTCATGGAGTATATCTCAGCAGCATCAGTTAATCCATATAGGTAGCAGTCTAGCAAAAAACGAGTGACAACTGTAGGGACAAATTTTATGAGTAATAGCATTAAAAGGAAAAAAGTGATAACAAAAAAAAAAAGTAAAAAAAAAAGTAAAAAAAAAAGAAAAGAGATTAAAAGATACAAAAAAGCACTGGGGCTTTCCACAGGCAGAGGGTGTAAAGCCAGGGCAACTCCTAGGAGGCAGCAGGTACATTTGTAGTATTAAGATCATTCAAAATGACTACTTTTCAAATACCTCACATAGATTTGTTCAACATCAGTGAGAAGGGAATAAGAGAATGGTTTTGTTCCAAAATAGTTCTTCTTTAGCACTGAACTGGGAAATGCTGAAGAAGGAACTTCATGAAGAAGTTCCCCTCCACAAATGCTCTGAGATCTCTGCAGCTCAGAATTTAAGAGGAGTTTCTTTTTAATAGTTTGGCTACTTGATAGTGTTCTTTAAAGAAAACCTTGAATCCAGATTCAAAATATTTACCTTGATGTTCTCTCGCAGTTGTCAAATTACCTTAATTTGCCATGGACAATTTCTCTGCATCTTGTCTGTGTTGGTCTGGATTTCCACGGAGTGCTACATTTAAAATGCTACGGACCTGGCACGGGAAGGATCCTGCTTTTGGTTGCTAGCTCATGGCTAGGAACATAATTCTTTCCCCTTCTGAAAATCAGCAGGGCTTTGCCCAGAATATTTGGCTTGCAAGAATTGGATACAGTTGGTTAAGTCCTTATGTAATCTGAGGGCCTTTGCATTGCAAGACAGTTTTACAGCAGGCATTTGTCTACCTCTTGCTCTGGAGCCACATATCAAGAGGAGGCCCCCTGAATCTGTGGGTACATGGACACATACGTCACTAGTCTAGGTTTAACTGTCTTGGCCAGCCCCATGCTGTAGCCCCAGGAAGCAGCGTGTCTTTGGTCCTGAAAGAATCATAGAATGGTTTAGGTTGGAAGGGACCTTAAGATCATCTAGTTCCACCCCCCTGCCATGGGCAGGGACACCTCCCACTAGATCAGGTTGCTCAAAGCCCCGTCCAACCTGACCTTGAACATTTCCAGGAACGGAGCATCCACAACTTCCCTGGGTAACCTGTTCCAGTGTCTCACCACCCTCATAGTGAAAAATTTCTTCGTAATATCTAATCTAAATCTACCCTCTCCCAGTTTGAAGCCATTACCCTTTATCCTATCACTACATGCCCATGTAAAAGGTCCCTCCCAGCTTTCCCGTAGGCCCCCTTTAGGTACTGGAAAGCTGCTATAAGGTCTCCCCAGAGCCTTCTCTTCTTCAGGCTGAACAACCCCAACTCTCTCAGCCTGTTTTCAGCCTGGTGCTCCAGCCCTCTGATCCTCTTTGTGGCGTCCTCTGGGCTTGCTCCATCAGGTCCATGTCTTTCCTGTGCTGAGGGTTCTAAAGCTGGATGCAGTACTCCAGGTGGGGTCTCACCAGAGCAGAGTAGACAGGATAGGATAACAACATGGAGTTCTCTCACCTATGTTTTGTCTGCCCATAGCAGTAGCTGAACAGAGCATCCAGGATGAGGACCCAGCAGGAGATAGCCAAGGGAAGCTTGGAAAAAAGACTATCCATGTAAGTCTCCCATGTGAGACAGAGATGGGCTGACCCAAACAACTTTTCTAAGGGGCATTTGCTTTTTTTGCAAGAATTGCTGGAGGGCAGCAGTAAGCAGAGTCATGGCTACAGGCAGCATTTTGTCCCACGTGCTATGAAAAAGGAGGAGGGGGTGGTGATGAGTCCTTGAAAAGGGGGAACAGGCTGTTCCTGAAGAGATGTCCCAGAAAGAGCAAAAAGAGCAAACTCAGGCAATGGGAAGGAGGGGGCTCAGAAGAGGTCAGCACCAGCCCACAAGCCAGCCCGGGCTTTGCACAACACTAATCCAGACACGCTTGCAGCTCAGATCCTGTTTTAATACGCAACAGAAAGTCCCAAAAAGCATCTGTACCTTCTTCCCCCCCCGCCCCCCGCCCCGACAAAAGATGACACATTGCAAATGGGGAAGGAAGAAAAAAGAGAAAGGCCAGGAGATTCGTTCTTGGCTTTTGCAAGGCTTTGGGGACAAAACAATTGCTTTTGAATGAAATACAGTGGAAACTACAAGTGGGGAAACTAGAACACCTCCTGGCACAAATTCATAAAGAAAAAAGAAAAGGAGTGAAGATATTAGTATAGGAAAATCATGTATTGTGCTGGAGAATGAATCGTCCTGCCCTTGAGGTCAGTGGAAACAGAACTGAAATTCAGTGCTTTCATACAAAGATGTCAGGGAATGAACCTAGAATAACTGGTGCAGGCAGTAAATGTAAAGGTTTATGTACTTGGAGGTATCAGCTCTCCGTATGGGAATGCACACACGGCACTCGCAGAGTATGTCACGGCCTGATTCTAGTAAGGATTGCTCATGGTGGAAAGCAGCACCTTTTTCAAGGAGAAGGCTATTGAATAACCCTGTTTTAATCTGGGGCCCAAGACACGAAGTGACTGTCCCGAAGGCAAACAGGAAGTCTGTGGCAGAGCCAAAAATAGCAGTTAGATTTCTTGTTCCAACACTGTAACCATACCATGATCCCTCCTCCTACACACAGCTAATAAACTAAGTTGTTTAGTTCTTACTGGATGCAAAAAAAAGCAGTTCTACTGAGCTGACTCTCAGATGCTCTCAGTTCAGCAAAGTGCTTAGTGTTTTATCTTTCAATCATCACATACACCTGGTGCCTGCAAAAGGGCAAGACTCTTCCACCTCTCCAACACCTCCAAATCCAGCAGATCAGTGGTGATCAGCAGTTTATAACTTGATGCATCCATGAAAAATTATTCAATGGGTCCTTCACACATGATTCCCTCTTGTTTGCATGCAGCTATGAGACCTCCTGTCTAAAACAACCACATGACAAAATTCCCCTTTCTGATCCAGAGACCTGTTGACACCACGAATGGGGCCAGACTCTTTTCAGTGGTGCTCAATGACAGGATAAGGGGCAAGGGGTACAAACTGAAATATAGGAAATTCCATTTCAATATGAGGAAAAAATTCTTTACTTTGAGGGTGGCAGAGCACTGGAACAGGCTGCCCAGAGAGGGTGTGGATTCTCCTTCCCTGGAGATATTTAAAACCTGCCTGCATCTGTTCCTGTCCAGCCTGCTCTGGGTAACCCTGCTTTGGTGGGGGGGCTTGGACTAGATGATCTCCAAAGGTCCTTTTCAATCCCTAACATTCTGGGATTCTGTGATAAAATAATATTAGTAATAAAAAAAAACCCCACACAACAGAAACGCAAGCCCCCTTGCTCAGACCAGGGTGTTGCTGCAGCTCCACCACAACCCACTGACGTGGAAAGTCCTGCACCTTGGCACTTAAGAGCTTTATCAGGTCGCAAGGAGAAATGTGCTTACTTCATGCCCATTAGCACCCCTATGCCTCCCCAAAACCACACCACGCAAATGCCACCACTTCCCCATCCTACACACCACCAAACTGGAGAGTGGCACCATCAACAGTTAACGCTGCTGCTTTCATACACAGAGGTGAACACCAGCCATGTGTTTTGTCTCCAGGAGAAGAAAGATGAATTTCTAGTTATATGGGCGCTGACATTTTTGCTTGTCTCTGAATAACCGGTGTTGGCCGCCTGTAGCCCAAAGCAAGCCAAGCAGGAGAGGGAGCTGTGCAGAGAGCACAGGTTTGGGCTCCAAAATCCCTGACACGCGAGGGCGGTGTTGGCACACAAATGACAAAGTTGTGGTGCTCCCCAGCAGCCCTGCACGGCACCCTGCTCCTTCCGAGCATCCCCCTGGGCCAGGGCTGCTCAGACAAGACTCCTGCCAGAAAAAGCACATTCGGGAAGCGTATGGGGAGGGAGGTGTTAAGCCAAAATATTTATATCCACACAGCTTCCGCCGTAGAGGCAGTTTTTCTAAGAAAGTTTCCTCTGTATGTTACGGGGTGAACAATAAAAGCAAGATCAACACCTTTATGGTCACATAGTTCCACGGGAATGAGACAAATGCAATTCTTTAATTATTCCTCTATAAAATGGTACAATTATCAAGGATGTTTTAAAGGAATCTCAACTTTGCTGCCATAATATCCATTTCTTCCTGTAATCAAATGCTCCAGCCTCACAGATGATACTCTGCAAAGCATTTTAATATCACTGGAGATGGGGGGGAAACAGTCAAAAATGTGGCACAAACATCTCCTCAAGTGCAAACAGACTGCCTGCATGATATGTATGGAAAAACTGACACAAATCATAAAAATGGAGGGGGGGTGGTATAGGCATATGTGTGTTATATATATGTATATCACACAAAATCAAACATATAATCTAAAAGAAGCAGAAGCATTGTATCTGTGCCTGAAACCAGGCACGTAATGCATCGTCCCACCACAAACTCAGAAGCTCACCCACACCTGGGCAGCTTTGGTGGGCGAGGAATTCACCAGCAAGCATGAGCACAATCACACCACCTCTTTGGGGAACCCCAGTGCACTGAGGAAACTTAGTACAGCTTTTGATGTAAAATCTGGGAAAATAAGCCAAGTGACCTCCAGAAACCCACTATCTCCTAGAGATGTCAGCTTGCAGCTTCTCTGACCCCTTTGCCAGGCTCATAGAGAGCTGTCCCTGATAGAAATGTTCGATTAAATACAATTTTAAAAATGTACACTTGGCACTCTATTAAAAAAGTGAAAATTAATACTGAATGATGTCCATAAATGAACTGCAATGTTAAGTAGCAGGGATGTCATTATATATTAAACTTCAGTAACTGAAATACCTAGGGTCAAATGTGAAAAAAAAAAAGCCAACTGAATTTGCCCTCATTTTCTCACATCAATGTATATCAGCCCACACACAGATGCTGTGGGTATGACCTAGTCCTCCAAGAACAAGAACCAACAGGAAATATTGCCGGCAGTGCTTATAAATAAATCACCTGCTGAATGGCCAAAGTAGTTAATGGAACCTGGATATTTTCCTGATTAATTTTCCACCCTTTTTTTTCTCATAAAAATGTAACCAAAGAGTTTTATAGTGTAATCCACTTGCAGATTCTCAGCACTGGCTGCAGTTTTTGTGGTTTAGTCCTTCCTTGCTAAACAGCTAAAATGACCCAGCTGTTCCTCTAAACCCAGGGAATTGGTAGCCTGCGGGCAGCCAAGTACATGTGCCAGCCATTTGGAGGAGCACTTAATTCCCTCCATATGGATTTCCATGTCTCTGCTTTCTTATCAGCCCTGATACAGAAAGTTCTCTTTGTCAGAGCAGATATAAGCTGGTGACCGTAAATCTGAGCTACAGCCTGCTTGGTCATCATAAACATTCAGGAATATCTTGGTGGACTTCAAAAACCAGAAAGGAGATTCCACAAGTCCAAAAAAACATCAATGCGGTGACATCGTGCACCACAAATATGAGAATGCCAAGGACACCGTTTATCAGGCTTGGCAGTAACAACGACAAGTGTTTAGAGCACAGTCAGGAGATGCTTTCAGATAGTGACTGCACTTTCTGGGGAAGTTACCAGTCTCTCTGCAGAGCCCTGGTACATTAGTTGTCTGCCCAGTGCAAAAAGACTGGCCCCTTCATGGAACAAAACAAGTTCACCAGAGTCACCGCTTCAGGTGATTAGTGTTGTCCCCAAAAGGCATCAAACTGTGCTTCAGCAAAACCATCCTTCCTTCTTTTCTCTGTAGTCTTCCTTTCACAAGCCAAGCATACATGGAGTTGAGGAAACTTCAGCAAGAGAAAGAAACAACCCCCCCCTCATCTTGCTGTTTCTTGTAACTCACAAAGCTTCAATGAGAAAACACCAAAAAGGAAAGAAGAGTGGTAGTCTGGAAAGATGGTAGAGCATGGAAAGGAATCAAAACTTTTAAATCAATCAGAAATTAAAGTTTCAGTTGCATTCATAAATTCTAAAAAGGGGAAAGTGTAACTGTTCACATGCAGATAAAAATTACTGAAAAAAAAAAAGTAATAAAAAAAACCAAAACCAACAAACAACTTCCCTGAGTCATCCAAAGCAATTTTGGTCCAAGTTGTCAAGTCTATGTGGGTTGCACTGTTCCTGGTGGCACGTAACAAGTTTTGTGTCAGGTATTGTACAGAATTACAAAGTTCTTACTACTATTGACTTTACTTTGTTCTTTCCATTATATACAGATACTACATAAAATATTTCCATGTTTCTAAATCTAATGTAGCTACTAGCTCAGTCAAGCCAGACAGTTGCATGCTAGAGATGTAACAATAAACCCAATGCTTCATATCCACCTGGAGGCCTTTCACCAGAGATGATTTCAGTATGCTGGGAAGGGAAACAACAGGTTCACCTTAAACTGAGTAGAAGGAGTTTGTTTCAGCTCTAAGAAAAAGGTATAAAAGCAGACAAAGCATTTCAGGTATTGTGAGTTCTGTTCTTCTGAGTGTCAATGAAATACTGAACCAAGTGATCTTGCTATAAAATCATAGAATCATAGAACAGTTTGGGTTGGAAGGGACCTTTAAAGGTCATCTAGTCCACCCCCCGCCCTGCAATCAGCAAGGACATCTTCAACTTGGCCAGGTTGCTCAGAGCCCCATCCAACCTGACCTTGAGTGTTCCCTGGGATGGTGCATCTACCACCTCTCTGGGCAACCTGGGCCAGTGTTTCACCACCCTTGTCATAAAAAAAGCAGAATGGGTGATATGCTGCCCTGTCACTAAAGAAGAGAGATTTTTTTCTTATAACTCCTTCCGAATCTCCAAAGCAAGCTCTTAGGATAAGGTCTTTTTGAAGGGCTGGAATTGCTTCATGACCGCAAAGACCTAACTGCACACGTCCAGCAACATCAGGATCCAGGTGACTCACAACCCTCCATGGATGATGCATGAGCCCAGAATTATTTCTGCAAATACCTCTCAGGTTTCCTTTTGGGCTCATTGCACACCATCCTGGAGTTCATGAAACTTGGCCTTCCAACTCGCTCATCTCTCGTTTGCTTTATAGGTTAAGTAGAATGACAGACCCAGACTAATAAAACAGAAGAACAACGTGGGAGCTATTGAGAAAGAGAAGAGGAACACAGAGATGACCACACAGTCCTGGAATGCATTACCAACCCAAGTATTAGAAATTCATTATTCAAGTTGTGCTGCAAAGCTTAGCTTAAGTGTTATCTTCTTCCACAGCTGTTTCAGCCTAAAGGCTCTCCTTTCCTTCCCCATCCACAAGAAGAATTACTTGTAGAGCAGAGCCAGCTGTTGGCACCCACAGACATAAAAATGCCTCTTCCCCCTTCTACTTTCCTACACCTAGCCCAGATGTAAGGATTACAAGTCAAAACCCAGCAGCAGTCTATTAGAAGGCACAAGGGATTAAGAAGACTCCAGAAGCTTCGCCCAGGTTGCCAGAATAACCAGCAGCCAAGAAGGAAACACATAAGGTTTCAGCATAGATGCGATAAATAACAGAGGCACCAGTGGGGGTACCCCCCAAAGCTGGGAGACCACCAGGGTGCAGAAGAACCAATGATCCTCACCCACAGCTAGGAAAACCAGAGCAGCACTGGAGAACATCAGCACAAAGCTGCTAAAGCAGCGGAGTCAGAGTCCCTTGACCCAGGACACATGTGCGAAAAAAACCCAACCCAGTGATGCCCCTACCAACCTGCAGCAATGGAAGGCCAAAGGTAACTCATCTCAGGACACAGAAAATCCTGGCTTGGACAAAACTTGGAAGTGGGAGTGATGGTGAAATTGGGTGCTTTAAAATCAGTCCAAGAAATTGGGTCTGAATTCTTAGCGGACATCAGAACGCAGAAAGAAAACAAATGGGTAGACTTTGGGCCCATCACTGCCACGCTGACAGCTGTCAGTCAAATTTTCTATTTAATAGAAACAGCAAATTCTATTTTTAACATAAGCACCCTAAGAATGAGGACGGTTGAGCTATATTATAAGAAAGTAAAGAGGGAATCAGAGGGAACCTCCTAATCCAGGGAACCTACCTCCACCTCCTGGTGACAAACTCAGATCTGAAAGAGTGAGGAAACTTTATCCAGCTTTCTGGTCCACAACATGAGAGACTGTCAGGCTTGATACTCAAATGTATCTTCAGCTGAATCTGTGGGCGTTCAGCTTTTGCCAGGCCACAACTGCCAATGTTCACATACATGATATTATTTCTTTTTGTTTAAAACAGCTTCTTTTCCACTCATGCATGAGAGCCAGGGCTGTCCAGACAGGAAGGCTCAAGACCCCGCTGGGACACCAAGGCCATCCAAAAAGAGCCGTTCCCAGTAAGCTGAGCACTGGCAAGATGCTAAAGCAATGCTTAACATCCCGGTGTGGGAGCCCAGGGCTTCTGAAGAAATAAGTAAAATCCTCATGTGGGTATGGAGGACTTCTGAAATTTTTGACCAGTGCCTTTTCCTAGCACCTGGGGAAGGCAGGAGAAGCTAAACATGCACAGCTCTTTCAAAGGACAGACACTCAGGATAATAATGTAAATCTTACGCTTTTGCTAGAACCCACACCTATCATTTTTAACTAATGCTTTTCCCTTGAGAAGGTCTCCTGAACTGCTGCAGTGTGAAATGGGAACAGGACCTGCCTGAGGGGACACAAACAGGCAGTGGCACAGCTGCGAGGGGGGTGAGGAAGCCAAGTTCTGCCCCCAGCTCTGTCCTGGTTAATGGTGGCAAAGAGACTGTTGTACACTGGCAGGTCATGCCTATCAAATGGCATATGTGTGTAATTAGGGGGCATCTTCACTTTGTCACAAGCAGACCTGGGTCTGGATCTCTGATCCACCTGAAGCACCATTCAGGGTGCTGCCTTGGCTGTGATTTCATTCTGCAAGCGGGTCTGTGAGGGGGGACTGCCAAGTGAAAGATCAGCTTTGGGAAAGGCCCAGATACGATGCAGCCATACCTGCAGGGATGATATCTACCAGATTTGAGCCACAGGATACTCACTTGCACAGCTGATTCTTCAGCTGCTATTACCAGAGTAATTTTAATTGGCATCTTCCATTTATGGAAGTGTAGGATATGAGCCCCTCTAAAGACAAACGTATTGACCCTGTCTCTGGTGACCAGACGCTGTTAAGCAACGGGGAATGGTAGGAACTTTAGAAGGACAAGACACATCAACTTTGAACCTATGCTGCCTGAGATTATCTATGTGTCATTACCCTTGTGTGAGTCTGTAGCCTTCTGGTATAAAGTGCTCAATAGACAAACCTCAGGTCACCTCCCCTGGAGAGCCAGGGGACTTTGCAGGCAAGAATAAAGGTGTCTGAAACTTTTAGCATTAGACTATATATGAGCTGCTAGCAAAGCAAATAGATAAATGAATAAATCAATCCGTAGACTTTTCTTTTTTTTTTCTTTTCCTTTTTTTTTTCTCTCCTTTTTAAATTTTTTTTTATTTTGGATCAATTTTGGTCAGAATGTGGTTTTGCCTGAAAGAACCCAAAGAAATGTAATCATTTTTTCCTGCCACCAAATCCAAACAATTTACAAATAAAATTCTTGGCCTCGCATCTATGCCAATAAATCTTACAAAAAAGGGGAAGGAAAAACTGCACATTGTGGTTCTCAAACCACTTTCCACACAGCCTGAGGCAGCCCTGAACTTGGGTCATTATTAGTGACTACCTAGGGAAATTAATGCTCACAAAAGAGATTGTGCCTATATAAAACTGTCTTCAAACATCTCTTTGCTTCCACCTTCCCACTAAAGCTGAAAGCCTGGGGTTTGTGTGCTGTGACTGCCATCACATCAAATAAAAGTGTCAATACCTGCCTACGAGCTGATGCTATTTGCTCCTTGACCTGTTGCTTACAAGCACCATTAAAGGAAAAGTCTGCACGTTTGCATTCACCTCATCCACACACCACCCATTCCTCTACTACAAACATTTTAGAAATCTCCAATGCTGCTCTTCTTCCTATATAATCTATTTTATTAATTTTCTACAAAGTGCAGGATTGCTTTTCTAATCATCTCCCTGGTTTGGGACATTTTGTCCCGTTTGAACAAAGACCCTCATATCTGTTGAGTCATCGGGACTAGAGGCTGGAGGTCCTGGCTCTGGTTCCTCAATGTGCAGCACTGAAAGGGGCCAATGCATCCAGCCTTAAAGTCCTTGCTGCAGAAATGACTCAGGCACTGAGGAATCTAAGCCTAGTTGACGGTACTTGGGCTCCCATGGTCTGTGCCCTTATGTCTATTAAAAAAAAAAAATTTAAGAAATATTTGAAAACTTAAGCCTGAATTTACAACTATGCTCAGCTATTTTTCTCTTTGCAAACCCATCTCCTGTGCAGTTATGCCTCAACACAGAACCTCGTTGATAAAATTGTTTTAAGAGCTCTGTAACTGCCTGTAGATTAATCAGTACCGAGGGACAAGGGACGCTCCCACAGAACCAGACAGCTGCTTTCTGAAATACCCTTTCAGACCTGCCCGACCTTCTCGTACTAACTCCTCTGCCTTTCTCCCTGGAACAAGCATATGTATTCCAGTTATATTCCAGATAATCAACCCTCCCCTTTCCCAGTGGAGCATCTTTTTCTGTCCATATTTTTTCACATATACAAAGAGTGACAAGTCCCCAGGGAGACCACAGGGCTTTGCCTGTGCACAGTGACCTGCCTGACGCTACCACTCCATGGGTGCCTCTGCGGTGTTGGAAAGATTTTTAGTACTGTTGTGAGGGTGCCACCAGTGGTGCAACACAAGAGACAACGAGGTGGGGCAGTGTCAGAGCTTTATCAGCGCTCATTCGTAATGACCCCTGTGATTTAGCTAAGACACCTCTCATGAGCTGGCCATACCAGCTAAATATTCACAATATCCCACACCAACTGCAATACCTCTTGCCCCTTAAGACATCCTTCCCTTAAGCAGACCAAACTCAGCCTGCTCTTCTCCCAAAAGTCCTTGAAGTATTACAGAAACTACTACTGCCTCCCAGTTGCTCTCCCCAGCACCTCTCATCGCTCCATGCTATACACTCTTTTCATCCCTATTTCTGCACTCCCTTATGTATACCGGACAGAAATCTGCCCTTCATCAGCCTCCCAACCCCCATCACACCCCAATTCAGGTGTGGAGAAGAGCCACAGTAAGCCAGTTCATTACTGGGGTGAAATCAGCTCTACTCAATGGTTTCTAAGCACAACTTTCTAAGGTCCAACTCTGTGTTGAGGAGGTGACGGTGCCTCTGGGATGCTCCAGAGACACAGCTTCACCTTCTCCATTCAATGGAAAGCTTGAACTGAAACAACTGAGACCCAGGATGCTTTTAAGGCTATTTTTGAGACTCTTTCAAACTCTGTATTAGATACTCTTTGGACCAAACATGCTGCCAGCAATATTTGGATTGCGCTCACCCCCACAGCAGGCGCGTGTGTCTGCTTGCACTCACACATACTTTCATGCTACAGCAGCTTTTTTTTTTTTTTTTTCAAGCATCTTTGATATCAAGGGAACCCAGGACAACCACTTTAAAATTTACAAGGCTCACGCAGATCTCCTCTAGTAACACTGTTTGGGGAGGGGGGGGCCCTCCCTCTGTGTGACTTTTTACTTGCTCAACAAAAATCAAATGAGGTAAGAGTCAAGGTACCTCAGAGCGGCCAAGAGGTGCATTTTGTTTGTTTGTTGTTAGTTTTGTGTTTTGTTTTATGTCTTTTCTTTTTTTTTTTTTCCTAGAAGAGGCACGATTATCAGTCCATCTCCACCTTCACGCAGGAGTTATCGCTTTGCCATCTGCGTTGACACAGGTGCGCCTGCTGTACCACACCACGCCTGCTGTACCACACCACGCCTGCTGTACCACACCACGCCTGCTGTACCACACCATGCCTGCTACTTTCTGGCTTTAAAGCCCCCCTTTATCTCGCTGCACACGAGCCAACCCCTGACGCCAGCAGCCCTGCACAGCAAAATACCCCCTGTGCAAAGCAGGTGATGTTACCCCTCTCCGAGCAGAACTGATGTTCAGACACAGCTTTATAGGTGGCTGGCTCGGGGAATGTCCCAGCCTCAAGCTGGGCAGCCCAAGGATGCGCGTTCTTGCATCTCTCTTTTGGGGTCCCCAGGGCTCCCCGATTCCAGCGTTGCCTCCGGGGATGGGGGTGAGGAGAAGCAGGGACAGGGACTCCCCGCACCCGCTGTCCCCCTGCCGGGATGGTCCCCCTCCTAAACAGCCCGGCTCAACGACCTCTCCCCGGGGTTCGACACCAGCCGAGAGCAGCGTAAGGGGAAGGAGAAACACCCCCTGGGCTGAGCGGCTTTCCCGGGCAGGTTTTTCCAAGGAGGAGGGGAAGGAAAGCAGCTGCCGCCTGCCTGGATCGGGCAGCTACAGAGATGGGGAGAGGGGGAAACAAAACCCTCCTTCTCCTCCTCCGGGGCAGCGGCGGGGCTCACCTGCCCGTCCCGCTCCCGCTCCCCGCACGGCTCGGCTCCGGACCCGCACCGGGACCGGCCCCGCTTCGGGCCCTGCGGGCACCGCCGCCCGTCGGGGACCTGCCCTTTCCCCTCCGACCCGCTCCCCCAACAGCCAAAATAAAAAGAAAACGCCCCGACTCCACGCTGCAGTTTTCTGTGCAGATCCACCTGGATGCTGAGCAGAGATGGACTCCATTCAAATACACTTCTGCACTCTTTCCTCTTCCCCTTTCCATTTTCTCCTTTCCTTTCCTTTCCTTTCCTTTCCTTTCCTTTCCTTTCTTCTCCTCTCCTCTCCTCTCCTCCACAGCTCACCTCTCCCTTCCTATTCTCACATCTCCTACCTCCCCAGAGCTCACCAGTGCCCACCTTCCCACATGCACCACACTCCACCGTCCCAGCCCACCGTGCGTTAAACCCCAGTGTGTTTGCAGAAGACGACTGTCTGCTGCAGTTTCCAAACTCACCTGCAAAACGCTGCTTGCTGCTAGAATCCAGGGCAAAAGCCACCTCATCCCTGGAAGCCGGGATTAAATACATTGATTGAACCCAGATTTAGAGCCGTTTTGAACAAAAACACCACTTTGGGGAATGCAGAGCAATCCTGAACTGGCAACCTAGCCTAGGCACTCTGCCTTTTTCTCTTGGCTCCTTGGGGATTTTATTAAAGACAGATCTGACGTCAGGGTGAAGGACAAGCCCTGCATTTTTCCTCTGGAGAAACTTTTCCTGCCTTCACTTCTTCATTTTTGTGCGTGGTGTCGTCCCACCTCCTGCATTTCAGTGCATCGCCGTTAGCCAAAGGGCTCTTAAAGGGAAAGCTGCAGCGCCGTGGTCCATGGCGCTGCGATTTTAGCACCGCACTGAAACGCTCAGAGCTCACCCCTCATGCTGCTCAGGGCATTCCGACTCTTCCAACTCAGCCGGTACGGCAAGAAACCTTTGATCGGAACTTGACTGATTATGATTAATGACCTGACATGTATGCAAATGCGCACAGATGCTTGATTCATTTAATCTTTCAAAAAGAGTGGCTTCATTTGAAGTACAGAAGAAGGATGTTTGTCCTGCAAGCGCACCCGGTGGGAGGGGGTCTACCGGCTCCTTTGGGACCCCCCAGCACTTTACAGAGCAGCCCCACGAGGGAAACGAAAGGAAGGGCACACTATCCCCTGCCACGCTGCGCACCCCTTCTGTGATTTTGGTGATGTGCATCAGAGTATGCATCAGCTCCTGGGCCCAGTTACGTTTCTATCCTGTGCCAGCAGTGGGTATAACAAATACTGCCCGAGCACAGGGGAGTGCAAACCCCACCCTGAAGAGAGTAAGCTCTCTGATCACCTGTTAATATATACCCTGATTTTAGCTGGGTCATCCCTGATGTATTTTTCTCCTTTTACCTAGGCACAGACGCAGTATTTTCCCTCACCCCTCTAAATCTGAATTTGAAAGAATTTAAAGTCTCTTTCGTCCTTAAACTGACATAGAATAGTATAAGGAAAACAACTGCTTGCAAAGGGAAGAAAAATCACATTAAACAGCTTTATAGATCTTAAACCTAAGAGCAAGCTGAGACATGGGTTAAAAGGGATGTCAGGGCAAATTTTAAAGTAAGGAAACATTCCCGCTTGGTATGGCAGGCTGGGCAGTGCTGGGTGGGTGAACACTGATGGCCAAACTAGAACTGAGATGGTGCCTTAACCTCTGTGCAGCCTCACTTGCCTCCTGTAACTCAGGTGTGCCAGGTCGGGTTGGGATGAGTCCCCTGGAAGCAGTGACTCCAGAAGGGGTTGGGGTGAGTCACTTGGACGCCCCCAGCAGCCACCCCAGCTCTCCAGGGGATGTGGTGGGGTTTACTCCCTGGACCCAGCATGGTTGAACGCTCAAGGCTGCAGCTGATGGTGGGTGGGGAGGGGAGAGAGAGGAAGCTGTACTCCAGTAACGCATATTCTCACAGCGACTTTCACCCCTTCACGCTGTGTGATGTGACACGGGCGGTTTAATAGTTTTACACCAGCTGGACCAGGGAGCTCTAAAAGGACCAGAGTTTTTGTGTGACAGCCTGGACAGCCAGCTGCCCTGGGAAATGATTCAGCCAGAGCTTGGCTGCAAACTGGAGGAAATGCCACCTTCTGTCTTCCTCCTCCAGCTTCTTCACTCCTACCTCAGACCCTTCCCAGGACATACCAACTTGAAGACCAGGCTGGGGATTGTATTTTCTGCCAGGTTCCTCCAGGGCTGTTTCTCTTCTCCTTCCTCTATATCCTTCCTTCTCTTTCCTCACTTCGTCCTCTGTTCATTCATTCCACCTGTCTTTATTTCATTATTTCTCTCTCACCCCTCTCCATCACCAGTACACATCACAGAATCAATGGTAGGGGTTGGAAGGGATCTCTGGAGATCATCTAGTACCCTCTCCAGCAGTTGCCTGCCCTTCTTGAACTGGGGGGCCCAGAACTGGACACAGTGTTCCAGATGGGACCTCACCAGGGCAGAGTAGAGGGGCAGGATAACCTCCCTTGACCTGCTGGCCATGCTCTTCTTGATGCACCCCACAATGCCATTGGCCTTCTTGGTGACAAGGGCACATTGCTGGCTCATGGTCATCCTGTTGTCCACCAGGACTCCCAAGGACTCCCACCATCCTTCCTCATACATCAGGAATACTGAGTCACAGGCACTCTCTTTCTCTGCTGAGTAATCTAGAAAGAAGCCTGCTATCCTCATGTCACTCAGGTGGTGTTCATCTGCACATTTGTGTTCATCTACAGGTGGTCATCTACCACTCAGTACCTGACTTTGGGCTCCAAATCCCTGAATACTTTGTGAAGTGAAAGGAGCATTTTGAAAGTGCAATTCCTTTGACCTAGGTGAGATGGACTCTTAAAAAAAAAAAAAAAAAAGAGGTAAAACTAGATGGATTAGCCTAGGGCAATAGGCTCAGATGTATAGTAGGTGGTTAACACCTCATACAAGTTGTGCTTGCTGGCTTGGAGCTGAAGGGGCCGTGCTAGCAGTCCTAGCAAAAGCAGCTTTGCAAATGGAAGAGGAACAGGAGTTCAAAACTCCTGGGTTATCAGACTATAAAATCAAGGGAAAGAATGCTTTATAAATGACACCAGAAATGGCAGTGTGTTGTTCTTGGTTTTTTTCCCCAAAAACATTTGGTCATATCACTCTCTTTTGACTATTTCCCCTGCATATTTCATTCCCCTCAGTGAATTCCTTATCTAATGCTGTGGTCAAGTGCGTCAGCAAGGACGGAGCCTTTGAGATGTGGACATCTGGCTTCTTGCAGCTCCACAGCTCATCTCATGTTGGTCGTGGGAGTTTGTCATGTGGCAATCACAAACCAGACACTCCCTGGTAGCTTGGATGAGACAGGGATCAAGGAGAGGGCCTGCAGCTCCAGGGCAGGGGTGCTGGGACATCCAGCTGCCTCAGCAGCCTTTCTGATGGTGATTCCTGTGTGGATATGGCACACCAGTGCACTTACAGGTGTGACTGGGTGTAAGGCTATTTCGTTAAGTCTCAGATGACAGGGACATCTAGGCTCTTCTTTAACTCAGTGATGGCAGCAGCCCACACCTTGGCTTTGCTTCTGGGGGCTCCCAGTTCTCTCTAAGGATGAAAATGCTAAAAGAGACCAATACAATCCTGTATCACCCTGGCTTTATTCTGGGGAGTCTCATACAGACCACAATAAACGGAGGCTCTAAAGATACTCCTTTATCTAGTTCAAAAACTTACATTCAATTTAAATTTTCAAATGATGGAAAATCCACTTCATGTTTTGGTGAGTTCAGTTACATTCACTATTAAAAGTTTGTGCCGCATTTTCAGTCTGAGTTTGTTAGTTTCATCTTTTTGCCAGTGTCTGCTTGGCTGATGAGAATCCAGCACCTTCTTCCAACATATAAACATGCAAGTGTTCAGTAAATCACCACTGACTCTTCAGTAAAACAAGGAAGCCACATTGCTATAGGACTTAGCGTCTAATTGGTTTTCTGGACCTTGAAACAATTTTATAGTTTTAATGACTTTTGTCTCTTTACTTTTCACCTGCCATGGACATCGCGTCTGTGGATGCAACTGTCCATCACTCCGCAGTCATCCACGGTGAACTGGAAACAGGTAGCACACCCTAGTGCAAAGCAGCTCCGATTCTGTTAGCCTAACACTTCAATATCACTCCCACCTCAATGCGTCCCTTAGGCCTCTCAGCCACATAAACAGGTTTCCCAATTTGACTCCATTTTATAGCCCTTTTAGACTAAATAAACTGGGAAATGCATTGATTTATTTTATGCTGTTTGATGTGCCTGACACTTTTACTGAGGGCTGTAGCTGGCCAAAGAACACAGGGACTGCTGAGAACAGAGAGTTCAGGGAGGATGGATGCTGCCCTTGCTTTCAAAAGTGTGGCAGGAATAGCTCATTGCCTGTAGCGGATTTACCCTGTAATAAGTGAGATCAGAGTCTGCCTACAAGTCCAAGGGAAAAAAAAAAGCACCTTGGAATTTCCTGACTCATAAAAGGTAAAGGCTGAGTCACGAATCTGGCTTTTAAACAAGCCAAATAAATAGCTGTGTTAGTTCTCTACCAGCGTGCCTTTCTCCAGGCTGGGGTGATGGAGGAGACACCCCTTCCGTGCAGGATTTGCCTGCTGAGTAGCTGGGACCGCAAACAGCAGGAAGACTGGGAACGTCACCTGCTTTAGGAGGCACATACTGGGACAGGAAGGGAGGTGGGAGAATCAAACTGCACCATCTGTTATCATTGTTGTTATCACTACTTCGGTGTCGGGAAGGAGCATTGCATCAGCCTGGTCCTTTGAAATATCGAAGAAACTTTAGAAACAAGAAGAGTATGAAAACATCTGGTTTAGCTTACTCTTGATAACATCAAGCGTCTGAGCACTCAGCCAGCCCCACTTCAACACAGGTGAATATCTCATGTTCACAGAGTTCCTGGCCTTTGCAGATGAGCCTTGACACCACAGAGTGCAAGAAGCTGCAATACAGCAGGAGGACACGCTCCTTTGCTGCCTAAGCAGTCTTTCCAAAGAAGAAGATGGAGGGGAATCACAATATGGATAGAGAGCCAAAAGCTCCTTTGCTCCTGTTCAGCCTTGTATCCCCGGTATATGATGCAGAAGATATCAGCAAGGAGCTACTTTACTGTGGTAAATCCACCACTGGATGCCCTCAGTCCCTTAAAACATGCCAGGTGAAGGGAGGTACCTTGAAATGTTATTCTATCCAGGTTTCTGTTACCGAGTAAGGATGCACGATGCTGTGTGACTTGCAGTCCTCGTGCCGTCGTACCTGCAAGGCTGATAACACACCCAACAGCTAAAAACAAAATCAGCTCGTTCAGGTAAACCAGCCTGACAGCACTCCAGGACTCAGGGATTATTTCTCCAAAGAGCTGGTATAAATCAGATCCACTGATACGGATGAAGTGGCAGCTAAGTCTGAAAAATGGAACCTTCAATGTTTAGTTCATTCATGCAGCCAAAATCATTTATATTTGAGTGAGAATCCTGCCTTTAGGGAGACACGACTGCGGTTTCATCCCCCATAAATCCCTCAGATTTATGAGGACAGGTCTTCAGCTGGTGTCAATCTGTGTGACTGTTGATTTCAGCAGTATGAACCTGGCTGACAGCAGCTGAGTTGTTCCACTGTGAGCAAAAACATGAGGGTTTGAGTGACAGTAGCAAAAAACTATGCCACTAAAATACCAGTTTCTGTAAGTTCCCATTTAAAAAAAAAATAGAACTTTATAGCAATTTACAAATTTGTGTCATATTAGATTTTCAGTTATTGATGCCACTAACTTCAGATATTATATTTTCTTTATTGCCCTCAAAAGCAACGGCCTGACTATTGTGTTCATCTATTCTTAAGTTCTCATAATTTCCTGTTGGACACTATGTGGGCAAAAAAGACATTCTGATGGTTTTGAACCAGTACCAGGCATTTGTGACAGCAACAACAGTACTCTGGGGTACCCAGTGTTTTTCCTGAGCAATTGTCTGTCTCAGTATCTGCTCTCAAAAAGCATCTGCTTCTTAATTAAAGCTTTCAAAAAGAACTTAGAATAAAAAAAAATTAAAAACCACAAAAAACAATGAACCAGCACACAAATAAGATGCCAAGCTCTGAGAATAATTAATAACCAAAATTAACAGGCCATAGAAAATCAGGAACCTGCCTGAATTATGAACAAGCTCTGATAAATTCTTGCTGTAGAAAAGGAGTCATCTGGAAATAAAGATTTACATAATAGTTGCTAACCAATAAAAGCAGCTGGATTAATAACACATATTGAGTCTGAGCCTCAGCTGGTATAAAAATGAAGTCCTTGGAGTTGCATTGATTTGCGGCATTCATGGGTGCAATGCATTATTCATAAATGTTAGTTCAACTATTTGAACAAACGTGGGAAGTGCAGGGGAGGAACTTTTGGGTTTGGCTCCTACAGATGTTATTCTTGATGCACATGAAATGAGAGGAAAATATATTGACTAGCAAACTATGAAAGGATGAAGAATCCCAACAAATATTGTATACATTCCTGAAGTCTGCTTTCTTCGTAGGTTGGTCTGTTTCGTTTCATGGTCTCTTTGACACATAATTTTATGACATGCTCCAAAAATTGACTTATGAATAGATCTCCGAGAGATCAAACCTTTTTGGAACATGAAATATTTGAGGACCAGTTTTCCCTCTACGGCCCGAGTATCCAAATTCAGCACTCTAACTCCGGCAACCATTTATTCAAAGTTTCCTTTGGTATTTGGTTACTAAATGTTTCTCTTTCAACAGCACTGCTTTCATTCTCTGTTTCCTGGGGAAATGGAGTTTATGCAATCTCTTCGTACGTGTTCATGTCTGTCTGTCTGTCTCTGTCCCTTTGCAGTCATTTTTGAGCCTCTTGGCCAAAATCAAGCCAAATTTGTCAGACAGAGGGATACCTCACTGGTGATCACATTCCTGCGCATTTTGTGAAAGAAGGCATGGAGGAAGAAGAGAGAGGCCTTAGGAGTCTCCCACCTTTGGGAACAGCAGGGTGTTTACTCACGCTCTATTAGACGCCAGAGAAGCCACACAGCTGAGACCTCTCAGACAGCCGACTGCAGGAAAACAACTTCAGCTGGAGTTTGCAGTCAGCCACCAGACACAAATCTGTGGGGAAAGCGGCTTTATTGATGTAGTGCTCACAAAAATCCTGCTACTTTAGGCACACATAGTCCACATGCTCTCAAGTTCTCATCATTTTATTTTTTTATTTCCTTCAAGCAGCACTTTAAGTTTCCTCTCCTCCCAGACCATGCCAATATTTTTCCTTAATTTAGCCTCAGTTATAAAAGCAAAAAGGGTGAAAACAGAGGTATCCATTTTCATACTGCCACCTTAGGAAATAAAATATTAAGTCCATCACAAATTCTTCCCTGGACTCTTTCAAAGTGCAAAGATACGGTCACATTCCAGTGGATATACAGTGGTTCTGCCTCAAGAGAGTGAATAAACTGAGGGTCTGATAAAGGCTGTTTTAGAGAACTCAGCAGAAGGATGTCTCATTTATGGAGAGCATTCAGGATATATGTGTTTTTATTACCATTGATAATCGCATCTGAAGCATTTAAAAAAGATTATAATGAAGATAATAAATCACTTTTCCATGCCCTGGAGGGTGTTCACCACAATGCCTGCTAGTGCTTGTTATCAGTTTTACAAAATTGGGAACATTATGGTTTTATTTCTTGATTTCATTTGGAGCCCTGTTGTTTGGCAACCCAAAAGACACAATCCCAAGGCAAAGAAAGGGAACAGGGCTCAGGAGGTGACATATCCCAGCTGGAATGCTGAAGCAGGTCACTGCCCCAAGCTCTGCTGTTTGTGATCAGTGTCCACCTTGCTCCAACCCTGCCTAGTGTGACAAAACTTCCCACCCTCTCCTGGACTGAGGGCACCACACAGAGTAATCACTGTTTCCTTTTTGGCTTATTTTTCCTTCCTCTTCCTTCTGTCAGCCTTTTGGAGCAGATGGGACAATAAAAACTTGTATTCAACCCGAGGGAAAAGGAGAAGAACAGGCTGGAACAAGGTTCTGAGCCCACATGCTTAGGGGAAATCTTGGTGCAGTTGATGTCTACCTTGATCCAGCAAATGCTTTTCTTCTTCATCAAGTAATAAAATGGTTTCACAGGATCTGGCAGTATTTCTTGCCTTTGACCATGGCTTTAGTCCATCTCCCTTTAATCACACCCAAAATTGTTAAGTCCCTGAGGAACTGCTGGGCTGCACATGTTCAGCAAGGACAGGCTTCCCAAAAAGAATTTGGACATATTTTGGGACACTGTGTGAGACAGGCACAGCACAGGAGTGGAGAAGAAAAGGAGAAGATTCCCTCATGGGATCCACAGCACCATGCTCCTGAGGCTGTATTAGTTACTCCTGGTTTTAAGCACTGGAAAAATATACAAAGTGTAAATCCTGTATCCCCCACAATTAGGAAAAATTGTGGCCAGTGTGTGGTTGGTTTTGGGTTTTGTTTTGTTTTTTAAAAAGGAAAGCTAAAAATGCAACCTGTACATCTATCAGTTTCACTGAGATGGTTGCACCTATTTTTCATTAGTCAGAACTCAATATGACATTAGCAGCATCATTAGATGCCAAAAATGAAAATGCTTCACCCTGTCCCACAAAGTCATTTTCTGCCCCAGTGCCATTGCTCCCCACTTCTTACTTGACAAGGGAGAAGTGTGTTGACTTGAAGTCCAGAAGAGACGACCTCGACTTCGGATGTCACAGGTTGAGGACTTCAAAGGTTGATTCCAGTGAATCAAAGGGCCTTTCTCACTCTGTTCCCACTCCAGTAGCTTTTTTGATGTAGCTCTTCCTTTCTACTGGGTTACAATGTCCTTACCTTTGCAGGGCTCAGGACTGTTGTTCAGGGACTATCATAACACACTTTCAGTCCGTGAATAGTGTGTTCAGGCTCCAATACAGTGAGAACTATTTTAACTGTAGTGAAGCTGCTCCCCTCATTCCGTAGGGTCCTTCGGCTCCGTGCAGGCTGGTTTCCATTACTCCCACTCACTCTGACTCCCTGACCTCTGTTTGGTCCATCACAACACGAACCACACGTCTCAGATTGTCCTCTGGGGCACACCACAGAAAACACCTCTCAAAAAAAAAAATGCAAGTGCTTAGTTTTAAAGGAGGAAACCGGTATTTCTAGCAAAAGTGGTCACTTTTGACAAATAAAGTTCTAGCTTAATTTGGGAAGCTCTTTCACTTGCAGTCTTATCTGTTTGCTTTTTCAGTCTCAAATATGTTTCTCTGGCATGATGTCCCTGGTTTCTGGTGGCAGCCCTTGAGGCACTGGCTGGCTGCACTCCCAGCACCTCAGAGAGCAGGATTCAGCATGGAGCCAGAAAAATGCACAGCTCAGCCCCATGACTGAGACACCAAAATACTCTTGTGGGATAGATAGTTTCCTTTATTTTCACTTCAAGTTGTTGCAAGCTGTGGACGTGAGGGCTTTCCCAGGAAAGCCACCCTTCTCTTTGCCCAGCGGGGACTGTTGTCCTCATATCGTGTCACCTCCCAGAGGAACCTTAGAAGAAAAACTCTCTGACCCATTTGAGGCCTCAAGGTGGCTGCTGACACTACAAGTAAGCTGGCCAGCTTAGAAGAGCTTTCACGTGTTAAAAGCCTTTTGGCTTTATTGATTCACCATGTGCTGGGTCAGGGTCCTTAAAATGTGCCTGGGGAAAGTGTCCACCCAAGTGATGGAGAATGCTTGGAATCTGCAGGGTACCCATGATGGATTGTAGCTCCTGGCAAGTCACCTCTTTGGGTGGGAGCCATCACAACCTCTCTCCTGCCTCAGGACCCCAGGTTATTGGTTTTTTTGAGCAGGGAAGGGCCTGGGCTGAGAGTGAGGCCAAGGCACTGAGGATCTAGTGAGTAGATTCAGGAGCTGAAGAAGGGAAATGGGTGGGGTGGGAGGCAAGGGAATATGTCTGAGGCACAGTCAGAGGGCTGGAAGAGACTCAAAGGGTCCTCTCATATATGCCATGCCCCAAGGCACAAACTGCATTAAATAAACACTTCCTAACAGATTTTTGTCTGACCTTGTCTTCAGGGAGCAAGACTATTTCCCTCTGCCCACTCATCAGCAAGCTATTCCAGGCCTTCCCTGTCCTCAGAGTTAGAGAGTTAAGCCTAATGTCCACCTTAAATCTCCCTTGCTGCATGTAAGTAAGTAAGTCCACTGTTCCTTGGGTACACTGGAGGAATTAATCCTTTCCTGTGCATTGCAACAGTTAACCAGTTTAAAGCCAATACATATATCTCCACTGCAACCTTCTCTCTTTCCCCAGTTCTCCCACTCTCTGCTCAGACATCATAATTTCTTGCTCTCTCTGTAATCTTTGAGGTTCCCAAAACCAGGACTAGCACTGGGACTAGACAGAGACTCCTGTTTACAGTTCCTAGAGTTCACTTATTTCCCACTTACTTCTTCTTGATCTGCAATCCCTAGATTACTTCTGCAGGAAGGCACCTATTCCCACCACGCTGGTTGTTCCTGCTGCGGTCAATGACTATGAAGCCAGAACAGGTGGTCACCTGAATGGCCACAACCCTGTTGTTAGCACCTGGGAAAGCAAGTCTGGTCACCACTGCAGCAGGAGAGGGAGGATGTCTGCAACATCAGTTAAATCTTCTGGGGTAACATGATTGACAATAGCAACAAAATCTCAGCAGTAACTACGCTCAGATATGCCCCGGCAGAACCAGTAACCTGCAATTTTACTTCTCTTCCCCTCTGTTATTTCCAAAGTTAGTTTTTCTATCGTAAATGCATGTCAATTCTGTTCCTTCATCCTTGGAGAAAGAAAATAAATAGTGTTGTTGATACAACTGAGGAGCCTGACCCAACCCCATGCCTACTGTTATCCTCAATTCCTTTGTGAACTATTTCAGAGGATCTCTGGGGTATCTTTTCTTTTCAAACCTTGATTTGTATCATCAGCAGATGTAGCTCCTACGCACTACTGCCAAGACAGGAAGGTTTTGAAGGGCTACATCCCAGTGCCTCACTCCAGCTATTCCTCCGGGGCAAGAGAGCAGCATGGATAACCCCCACTGAGGATAACTCTCCTACCGGATCACCATCCGCACCACAGGATTTCATCTGGGCTAGATTCCCATCTCACTTGAGCAAATTTCATGTGAGATAGTGTCAAAAGTTTTACTACAGTCAAGATCAAATCACACCACAGAAACTTCATCACCTTCTTTGTACATATTCTGTCTCCCATACCCTCGAGATCTGTCACAAATCTGGTGTTCTTTTAATCATGTTTGTTTATAATCAACATATGCTTGGTGTTGCTAAGCTCCTTCTGATCTTCAAAGTGATCAAAAACGGTCTGCTCCACTTCTTTCAACATTTTTCTAGGTGTTGAAAGTATGCTGATTGGTAGATAATTCCCTAGCTCTTCCTTTCCCCCCACATCAATAGACCCAGCTCTGCCCTCTCCTTGCTCTCTTAGGTCTCACATATCCTTCAAGATAGTGAGTAGCCAGTTCTCTGATTTAAACAAAAATATTTGTCTTTTCAAAGAACTCCTTTAGACTGCCTTTTGCTTACTGTAGACTGAATTCCTCCTTCCCACTCATTGGTGCTGGCGTATTAGTCATTGGCTCATAGCAGTTATAGTGCAGGCTGATGTGTGAAAGGCAATAACCACTTGAGCCCTACAGGCATTATTAGTTATCCTTTCTCACTAAGAGGAGGCCCAGGTTCTTTCTTTATCTTCCTCTCTCTGATGAAATATTAATAGAAAGCTCTTTGTTACCTTTCATGTCCCTTGCTAGTTGTACCTCATTCTGTGCTTTGGCCTTTATGATCTTGTCCCTACATGCTCCAGCAATTCTTTTATAAGCATCTTTAGTAAATTGACCTAGTTTCCACTTCTTTCATGTCCTCATAGACCATCTGTCCGATGCATGCAATTGCTAGCTGTTACCAGCACAGGCTGTGCTTCACCTCTGGTATGGAGATTGGGGAAACCGGGATCCTCTACCAACCCATTTTCACCAGGATAATGTTACTAAGAAGAAATACTGTAGGATCATTGCTTCTGTGAGTGAAGAGTCACCTCAGTGTTGCACTAGGATGGACAAGCAGATGCCTAGGAAAGAGTTGTGCCATCAAATGACAAAAGGTACCAGCCCTCTGAATTCAACTATCAATGTCTCTTAAATACAGACTTTCCTTGAAAACTGGAGTGTGGGATTTATGAAGAGGAATAGGTTATTAAATGGTCTCAGACTTGCAATAGTGTGCATGAATCTTCTCCTAGCTTTTCTTACAAGTTTTGCTCCAGAAAAAAATCAAAATGGCAGCATATCCACACCAACAAGCCCCAAACCCTCATTTCTTTTGCCATCTCCCGTGTAAGCATTCCTGTGGAGCTGCAAGTACTTATTGAGGGGTAGCTGTTTCCACTGTACTTTCCTGTGGAGCAGCATGGTGAAGAAAGTGCTGGGGTAAATTATCTGCTGTTTGAGTTATTGTCATGAATGATAAAACAGATGTTTCACATGCATGAACTTTTCATGATCTTGGGCTGCAGACTGGCTAGATAATGTGAAATCCTATTACAGCGTGGAACAAGGAGCTGTAGCGGGCATGGAAGTCCCAAATCTAGCTCCTGATGATACAGCTTTTTCCACAGCTTATCCCTTAAACCACACATGTGCTAGTCCTTGCACATCCAGCTGCATTTCGGTACCCATTCTTAGCTGGAAGTGAGACTTTTGGCAAATTATTTGGAAAACGCCATAAAATATATATTCCTGTTTCCCCAGCTAACGCTCAGCCCATCACCCTTCAGTGCGCTCAGGATCTCTGGAAGGTTTCTGGCCATGATTGTTTCTTTTGCCTTCTCCCAGGTGTGAACATTTATTCTTACACCTACCATTAGCATGCCCTAGGTTCTGCAAGAGAAAATGCATCAAACCCCTTTGCACTGCCCCAGAGACACAAAGCAGCCATAAAGCAAGCTAAAGCAGTTAATTGCTCTGCTTCCCCAAAGCAACATAAAGGAGTTGGAGTACCCTGGAGAATCTGGCATTTACAGAGTAATTTCTGTTGCATGAAAGGCATAACCCTTAAAATCATAGACAGAATGCTCAGAGGGATTTTAGGGCATCGCGTAGTCCAACTTTTCACACTGAGGTGGGCTCAAGGTTAGAGGCAGGTTCCAACGGATGAAATTTGCTTGTGCTTTTTTTAAAACTGAAGGTGATTAAAGAATATATTTCTGGAGACTGATTTGTACCTCGACATGCGGAATGGTTGAGGTTTCCAAACAGATTTGCACACCAAATCCTCGGTCTATTCTTTCTGTTTGCTGTGCAACTTTCATACCTACTGTAGAGTGGCTGACCGGAACCAGCACTGGAAATAGTAGATTATGTGACTGTCATATTCTTTCTTTGTAAACTGAATGAAATGTGGTGGAGTTTTGGTATAAATGACTCTGATCTTGAGTAATTCCTTGCAGCCCTTCCTCACATTTGCCCTACTAATCATGAGGTTAGGGAAATACTGCTTGAAAGATGTGGTAATGACTTGGAGCCCAGCACAAGCAGTAAAAAATTGCTCTGTTTTAGGAAATATTGTCATTATCCCATAAATATGGCATATCTGCATAGTCTCTGCCTTAGCACATATGGACCATGCAGAGGAAATTATATTACATCATCACATTGTCATGTGCAGTTGGCAGGAATTCTGGGAGCAGTTCCTTAATTCCATGTTCAGATGAGGGAAAGAAACAAGTGATAGGTAGAGTTATATCAAGGTAGAAGGCTTAGTTTTTTAAATAACTTTTCATCTGAGACAGATAGCACGATGATGGAAATAAAACTCATCTTGGCCAAAGCTTCTATGTGATGAAGTCCTTCACGTGTAGTTGATGAACGTGTTGAAGTAATTTTCTTGACTGTATCCTAAGAAAGGAGAGACATTCAGTTTTCTTTACAATACGAAATAAAAGTAATTGCTATGCAGGCCAAAGCAATGTATTCAGTTTGGCCCTACATGCTACTCACATCAAAACTCTCAGCAATAGCATTAAGGGAAGACCTGTAGAATCAAAAAAGGTGGAATTCATCACATCTGCCATTGTAGGAGGTAAACCCGAGTTGTCTGTCTGGGCTTCCGTCCAATCTGAGTCAGTACAGCTTATGGTTCGGTTTATCCACCCACATACAGGTGTGTATTTCAGGAGATGAACCACCCCCTCAACCCCATTGACGCTACTACTCAGCTCTGCGTTGATCATAAAAGGAGCCTGGGTTGGTTTGGTCACATATAGACTCCTTACTGAGATCTGCACTATGTGATGTTAATCCTACTCAACGACTTCTGTGGAAATCTGCAGAAGTCCCTCTTCCATGGAACTGCATGTTTTTCGGTTGGGGTTTGTTTGGTTGTTTTTCAGGAGGAAATTTGCTACATGGTGGAAAGGCATCACTGATGGGTATTGCAATGCCAGGTACATACCTGGGGGTCTGAGGGACTTGCCATGTCTGACATGCTGGACTGCCACCACTAAAGGAAGAGAAAGGGGTCAAAAAGAGCAGAGAGAAATGGCAGAGCTCTAATATATCTTGCTTCATAATTCTTATTAAAAAGGGAGATATGTGTACATATATTAATGCAAAGGGCTCCAAAATCTCTCTACAGTAACACATAGATATAATTTGTACATTACCAAGCACAAAGCAGCACCATTTCTGCAGGATTTGAGACAATCTTTCTTGTTTCCTCTGAACTGCAAGTCACAGAATATCACCCAGTTGCCTGCAATCAGCTCATGCTAAATGATTATCTTGAAAAGCATCCAGCCATGGCTGAAAACAGCAGGAGACTGAGCTGCCACCACTCCTCGTGCTGAGTTATTCCAGTGATCTAATCCATTTCCCTTTGGAGACACTGGTAGGCCTTGCCTCTACCTTAAGCTTGTCTCAATTTAATTTCTAGCCATTGTTTCCTGTGCAACTTTTCTACCTTTGTATTTTTTCTGTGGCTTTTCTCTGCTTTCTGTACAATTTCTTCAAGATGTCTTTAGAAACATAGTTATCAGGCCAAGATGCAGTACTCCAGTACACACTGCTGTTGCAAACCCAGCATCACTTCTCTTACTCTCCTCTGTGTATGTTTGATGATCACATCAGTGATGCCATTTCCCACAGCATCATTCCGAGTTAAAATTCAGCTGTGTATCCAATACCATCTTCAGGTCTGCTTTGGTCTGTGCTTCTAGGATGCAGCTGCCACCTTTATGCAATTTCATTTACTTTGAATAGGCCTAATTTACAAAATGTTTCCTTGTCTTTTTATTATTGCCCGGTCACAGGATAATTTCCCAGTCTGCCCATCTTTAAGTCACTGGGAATCTCTAGATTCAGCTATAAAACTGCTGATAGAAAAATGGAAGGGTTTGGACCAATTTCAATGAAATCCACCAGAAGATCTATTGCTTCATATATTCTACTCACTAAAAAAAAATAAATAAATTGCTAGCTGTCAGTTAAGTGGTTCGATTAAAAATGTGATTTATTGTTGTACAGGCAATAGTTTATTTTATTTTTAATATTATGTGGTGGCAGAAGTATAAAACATCTAATGTGTAGGCAAGCTATGCAGTCTCTTTAATCAGTCAGTTTACTGCCATATGCAAATTATCAGTTTTGTTAGATAAGAGCTATTTTCATATGAACATGTCATTAATGATCATTAATTGTAGTCCTAGCCTTTAACCTCATTATTGATTTATGAACATGTCTCTTTTTGATACAAATGGCTGGTTGGCTTTCAGCCTGTCTTTGCATTGCCTTGCTTGTCCTTGGCAAATATTGGCAGAGAACTAACATTTTTCCAGTCATCTGTAATTTCCCCAGCATTGTGAGATTAAAAAGAAACATCAGGGAACCAGAGACCACATCAGCTTCACTTCAAGATGCCCGAGTCAATGTTATCCAGGCCTGCTGATTACAAAAAGAGTTGTTTCATGTTCTCCGAACCACTAAGGGCTCAGAAAGTAGTTTGTCATCCTCATGTGATCTTAGTGCATCATCCTGCTGTATCCTGTATCATCCTCCCAAATACAGACTAGAAGCACGCTACCTTTATCGTTACTAGCATTTAATTTGTTCCTGACACACTTGAAAACCCCTCTCTTTCTTCCTGTCTTTGGCCTTTTCAGCTCTGGATAGCATCTGATGTCTTCAGCTTCCCTTATCAACCACCTAATTAGAGAGAAATCACAAAACGTATTTCTAACCTTCTCATTTGCTATATTCTCTTATTTTTAAATTGCTTCCACTCATTGCCTTTCCTTGCCAATTGCACTTTTAATTGCTGGGTTGTTTTTTTTTCTTTTCTGATGATCTGACACATTCTTCATAAATAAAGTCCAATTGTTAGTCCAGATGACTCTTTATCTTCTTTCTTTTAGCACATTTTAATGCATTTTTGATTACAAATCACACACTTATAGGTAAACCTCACAGCTTCCATTTCTGTTATGGGTAATGCTGAATAAAAAAGAGTTTGAAACTTCAGCAGGAGAGTCCCGGCATACAGATGGTAGCCATGAACATCAAAATAATAGTAACAATTAAAAAAAAAAATCACTGTAATTAATCTACTGGGGATTTTGTTAAAACATCTACCTGAGGACATCAGAGCAGCACACAGGGCACCAGGTCGATTGTCAGGAGCAGTAAGGCATCAGCTGGCCACTGCCTGGCTGTGTGGCCACTGTGAACTTTTTCCTCTTTGTCCTTTGAATATGAACAGATAATACTAAATAAATTGTACAGCAAATATCTGTGCTCAAGAAAAGTTCAGTGGAGGTTGCAGATGCAATCACAAATCTGCCGGTCCTGACTGTTTGAAGACCTCCTTTGCAATGAAATAGTTTTCTTCTGCATATCTCCTCTTGTTTGTTTGCTTTTGGTAATATGCTGTTTCCCAGGGATCAGTTGTTTTGTTGTTTGTTTTTTTTTTACTGAGGGAAGAAAGTAGCTTTCTCTTCATACATTGCTGCTTGTTTGCTTGCTTTTTTAATATGCTGCTCCCATGGATTCCTCCTTTTTTGTGGCGAGCGAAGAATCCCACAATGTATTGCATCAGTCTCCGCACTCTGCACCAGCAGCACAAGCTTGAGCCACGTCCCGGGCGCCGCGGCAGAGAGCAGAGATGGAGCCAACATTAACCACTGGCAGGAAGCATCTATCAGCCACAGCCAGCCAGGTGCTGAGCAGCGCTGAGCTGCCGAGCCTGATGTGGTAGGCACAGGTGAGTTTACAGAGAGATCTTGTCTTTCCCTTTTTGCCTCCCGCTTTTATGTCTCCGAACTCCCCTCGGTGTGTTTTTCCTGGCGGGGGCCCCGCTGTGCAGAGCGTGAATATACGCAGCCACACATTCGTGCTCCGGCACCGTAGCAGGCTCACAGGGTTTCCTTGAGAATAACCCACGAAGGATGAATGCTGATTTTTATGACTAAATGCAACTTAAATGAATACAGCCAGAATTCCACACAACAAAAGAAAAAGGAAAATCTCTAGACCCTAGACTTCCTTGCAGTGAAATTTCAAAGGCCAGCAGACAACAAGGCTCTCTTTGCACTTCCCAAAAACATTAGGATAATTCAGGAAGTCTGAAAAACCTCTCTATATCTCTCCCTCTTGTGTTATGACAAGGTCAAGGTAAATATTTGTATTGCTCAATTTTTATGCTGCGTCACCATTATGACTGTTGTTGAGCATGTTGTGACCTACCAGCTGTGAAGGCAATGCAGGAGACACAGGGACCAGTGAAGGGAAAAATAATTTACCCCCTGGAAGCTACTGAAATCTGTGAAGATTCCTTTACAGATGATGGGATTACTCCTGGCAGAGCACATTCTTCTCCGTAAAGCAATCACTGGCTGATCTTTTGAGGGCTGAGTGACACCAGCTGTGCTCTTCTACTCTGGAACACTTTTTAGGAAACTATTAGAAAATGTGATTTCTATAGTCATTCAAATTAATTACAGATTGAACATTTGTATAGGAAACTTAAACTCATGGCTGTATTTCCTGACTGTCCTCAGCATTTTTTTCAAATGGGCCTTGTTCAGAAGATGCTGGAAAACAATTTTTTATTGGAAATTCTATTGAAAATTTGCAAACAAGATGTCATCAACTCAAATTCTTGTGTCTGTATCTATATTTTTTTTTCTGAGGCCACTTATTAATTCCACATTTATTATCTTGTTGTGATGATTTCAGCTGGCAGGATACAAGATATAAATGGCACCAGCAAAAGTCAGCATGATCAATTGCTTAGCCCTAATCTCTGAGCAATGCATTTGCCCGTTTCCACTCTTTCTTAGAGAATATTGGGTGATGCATTCACACTGTCAGGTAACATCACCCAAAATTTACTTTCAAGTCTACTCCCTTGATCATTCACTTTGACAAAATATTAGTTGTAACTTGTGCTTTCTTTTGGAATGAACTCTCTCTTCACCCAACATAAAACCTGCCATGGGGAAATAGTTCAGCTTAAGGACCCTTCCCAATAAACAGAACGAGTAAGACTGCAGTGCACATGGCTCCAATCATCACATTGCACCCTCCCTCACAATAGTCCTCCAAGGCATGTCTTGTGTTTTCGTGGTCCATGCCACCAAAACATCCCTGGTCCACAGAGTGGTCCACAAACTGTTTTGGGCAATTGAAACAAGAATAATGCAGAGAAGTAGATAATGATATCTTAGAGGCACAGAGCACCTGATGCCCAGAGAAGACCAGTGCCAAGCGTTATGTAATGTGACAACTAGAAAGTGCCAGAACCAAATGATGTGGATACCAGCTTTCTGCATCATTTGACTGTGGGCCCATACCCGCTCTCTAAATGGCTATAGTAGATACATCTAACAATATAAATGCAGCCTGAAGTGTCTTTGCCTTGGCTATGCAGCTTATAAACTCTTCCCGCTGGAATCCTCTGTGTCCAGTCCTCTAGGTTTAAGAAAGAGATTTGACCTTTCCGTTCCTCTTAAAATATTCAGAGTAAACATTATTTTAAGTTGAAATATCCAAACAACATGTCTCATTCTATGTTTAACCCACTTGATTTTTTACTAAGCAGCCCCTTCAGTACTATAGCATATACCAATATCCATAAATGGTGAAAGAACCCTGGAATCCCCAGCAACCCTCCAAAAATAAAGAAATGACTGTTATTATCACAATGTGCAATGGGAATGCTATTTGAGCTACATCATACTCTTTACACACTGCAAGAAGCATCCTCTGGTGCTTGAATCCCATCATTTTCCTTGGAAAAAGGTCATGGAAATCAAACCCACAAACCTTATGTTTAAATAACATTGCAGGCCTGGCTGCAACCCATGACAGTAATGAAAATGCTTAATTAAGGTTTCCAGTTTACCCCTAATTCACTCCACATTGCTTAACTATTACAGCATATGTCTCATGTTGTACTTGCAGTGAGGTCTCTCAGGGACTGAAGAGTCCCTCTAAACCATAGCAGTCTGAGTGAATTGGAAAGGATTTTATCCCAGTTCTTGAACTTATTCTTTCTGTGGGTTTCTGAGTGATCTTTAATGCTATTTAAATACTGCAATCTTGGTAGTAGAATCTGCTTTTTACAATAACATTAAAATAATCAAGGGCAGCCTAAATATGGAAATGTTATTAGCAAAATTATTGAAGATTACTGCTTTATTTTTTTCTCCTCCTATTGCTACAACATTCAAAGATAAAGCACTAAACAAAGTTCTTAGGAGACCAGGCTTTCTCACAAGGTTTCTAGGTGACTTTGGATAATCACCTGGGTCCAGATTTAGCCCAACAAGCTTGATTGTAAGCTTCCTATATTATCAAAGGATAAGAAAGACAGAGAATGAAAAAAAAGAAAGAATAGAAACTTTCAGAGAGAAGTTCATCCCACGTTAATGAGAATTGTCCAGGTGACTGACTTTCTTCTTTGAAAGCTGAGGGAACCTTGGCCAGCTGTTTTCCTGCTTGGATAGCTTCAGTCAATTAAAATAAGAGACATTTGGACATATGTCTCCAGGCAGCAGATCCTTAACTGGTACAATGGGCAGCATTGAAAAAAGATTCACTGGAGAGCAAGGGATGCTGCATCCACAGTAGATCAGCTGGGCAAGCACCCAAACACAAATCCTGTCAGTAGGCATCCAGTCAGATATTCATATGGTCCTTAAACTCACGTAGAGGGCAGGGTCTTCACTGGTCCATGTGGATTGGTTTCATAGAACGTTGGCTCATACCAGTAATAAGGTCTGGAAAACTTTTTCCAGAATCCAGCACATGGGATTCTATGCCAGGTCCTGCAAGAACAACATGTGAAATGTCCAAAAAAGTGGTTAAAGAGTGGCTTTGTTTTTTGTTTGGATTTTTTTTTTTTTTTGGTATTAAAACACATCCAGCCACTCCTATACCGAAGTATGGCCTGCCTTGAACTCCCATTGCAGGTTCTCCACGGCTTGTAGCACTTTTCTGCAGGGAGCCCTGGGATGTGCAAAGGTGCCGCAGTCATGCAGAGTGACTCCAAGAGTTACCTGCCTGACTCTGGGTGCTGCTCTGATGAATGGTATATCTCAGAGAACCATAGCAGATCAGTTGAAGAAAAGTTGAAGCTTCACTGTTGCCATTCTTGTTAGTGCCTGGTTCATCCGGCCCACTCCAATTGCAATTTATCAACTCAGGTCCTGCTACTCATTGTAAATTACTATTTACCTCACTCGTGCTTCTTTAATAATGACCCAAGTTTACAGCAAATTTAATACAGTCTAAATGTGAAACATGTTTGACTTCTTAAAGCTGCTTCAGTGCTTTGTTGACTTTTATTGACAATTGTATTTATTTTTACAGGGATAGTGTTTTTCTTTTCCCATGTCTTAGCACATGATTAAGAGGGAGGCAGAAGATTAACCCTTCTACATCCAGACCATTAAAACTCAAAGCCCATCCAGCCAAGCTGCAGAGCCATACACAGACTCTGCTCAGGGAAAATATGCTAAACCTGTGAGGCTTCCCAAAACCAGGGGCATCTTTGTATGGGGAGAACACATTTTGCTAGGAGAAGGTTATGCCCTTAGTGAACACTATGCAGTAAAATATGATTATAACCAAGTTTATCATATCTTGGCTCTGACAACTTTCCCAGTGAGTGGCTATGCCTAGCACAGTACGACTAGTCTAGAAACTAATTTCAATTTTGAAGGGGTCTGTAAGCTGTGTCTGCAGCAAGTGGCAACCACATAGCATATAGTTCCCCAGATACGCTGCAAGCTGATTAGGCTGAGTATCAACAGCTCAGAGCTTTATGTGGATTTGTTTCCTCAGGCAGACAAACTAGCCCACCCCCAGGCCATCGACAGGATGCTTCTGACATCCAAAGGGGAGCGCCTATTGGCATGGGCCAAAACTAGACCAGCTTTTGTGCCAGCAATTAAACTCTAGGCATGACCACAGCACGGTTAAGCCCATTCACCTACTTCACAACTGTAACCATACAAACAAGTCTGAACCCAGCTTGATGTTCCTAATCCTGATGAATGCCTGCAAATTAGCACAGGCACTGAAAAATCCAGAGGGTCACACTTTATTAAGTCCTCATGTTATTTCATGAGGCCGTGTTATTTCATGGCAGTTGAGGCTCACTTTTTTACAAGACATAAGACAAAAAGAAGTCGGTTTGCCAAGAATGGATGTGTTCATTACCACTCCATATATGTATCACAGATGTCTCACAAGACAAAAAGCTAAGACTGTTCTGTAGCAGCAGAGATAATTTATGTTCCCCTTCCACAGCTAACTGTCCTTCCACGATTACAAAATATTTCCTTCTCTTTCCTCCTCAAAAAAAATTTAAAAAAGCACTGGTTGGGATGCTTGGTGGGATGATGGAATGTCTGTTATGCTGAAATAGGGGACTGTGTTGGCTAAACATTGATGTGTGGAGTGTAACTTTTATGTAAGTTGTCATCTTTAAACATTTAACAGCTGCTCCTCACACAGGATGCCCTCTTTCCCTGCAGAGTGAGCACACAACAAAGCCTGTGGTGCTGAAATATTTTGCGTTCTGGGATTTAGAACATCTCTTCTCTTAGGGCAGGATATAATAAAAAATTAACCCATGGATCATTAGGAAGTGCTTAGTGAGGGTGGGAATTCAGGCAGTGTTTTTGTATTCAACTGAGTCCCTGTTACATAGTGGCTAACAGATGCTATCGTCCTGAGATGAAATGCAGATTTGAGGTTCAAAAGTAGAATCTGTGTTGCCAGCTTGCATTTCTGAGACAGAACTATGAAGGTTTACTGAGACTAAAGCAAATAAAGTTTTCCAAAATAAAGGACACTAGAATATAGCAGAAGTACAAGCCCAGTAATGGGATGAGAAGTTCATCACAGACTGAAACCATGAAAGGATCTAATCAGCCTTGTATTTTAGCATTTTTTCTCACGATGAGACCAGTTAAAGGCAAACTTTTTGAGTGCTCCCTTTATTTTTGGTTCTGTGTCATTGTTTATGGAGGATAGGATGGAGAGGTTTTATTGTTCTTAGGTTTGAATTTATTTCAGCAAGTTACTCATCTGTGACTAATTATCTTTGTTATAACGCCACGGACATGTTGTTCTAGAAGAGCCTTTCTGTATTTTTTTTCTTCTTTTCTGTGTGCTGAATATGAATTTCCACTATAAAATCCTAGCTAGGATCTCACGACTCTTATTTCTCAGTATTTATTAATCACAATAATTTCCTCAGGAACCAGAAATAAAATTACTGTCAGCTAAATATCATATATACTCAGAAAATAAAAAAAAGATAAGACTCCAATCTATATTGTTGTCTATTCTCCAAGTGTTGGTCTTTAATAACACAGTATCTCAGGCACAGCATGGAGGATGAGCATGTTACAGTAAACAGATTCTTTCTCTGATAGTTCTTCACCGCTAATCCCAGTTCCACCACTGATTCAAAAAACATAGGAAAAGGCCAACCTTAGTACTGCTCCACACTCAGAATTTGGGGTTTTTTTCATTTGCCTTCCATATTTCTATGCAAACATATTTCCCTTTTCAACCGAACCATGAGGGTTAGAAGTACACTTTTATTTAAAAAGAACAGTCAAATCCTCACAAAATCACATGACCTCAAAAGCTGGATTTTGAGGAAAATGAAAAATCATCGGTCTTCTAATGATATCATTCTCCTTCCAGTTTTCTTCTTATTAATTGCAAGTTAGTCTAATTCTATACTTCTTGCTAAATACTAAAGGTAGGATGGAGAGCAAGAAAGGCAGAGTTCATCAGTTTGACCACAAAAATGTTATGATGTCCGAGCTAAGCTAATCATAGGCACATTCCAGAGGCAATGGAAGAAGCCAGGGATGGGGGATTGAGCCAAACTGTTTTAAACACCTATCTTATTATCAGAACAATTTCCCTCTGGGATTGACCAAAGAGGGAGTCTAGTTTACTATTTGGAATACATGCATAATAGATGCGTAATCTAATTATTTTAGATGACCTTCTAAATTCTACCCTATATGCCTTTATCAGAGCACCAGGAAGTCATGGTGTGCCTTGCAGTATGAAAGTGTTCTGGGAAAATACCAACCTTTGCAAAAGGCCAGAGCAGAAACCCTACATCAAAGAGTGCTTCAAAATAGCATTGTTGTGGGACATAAACAACATGTATCCTCTGTGCAAGGACAAATTCTGCCATCCCATTGATGTCCTGCTCCTGAACTTTGGACATTGCAGCCCTCTGGGATCTGGTAACGGGGACAAAACATTTCACTTATTTAATATGTGCTTATAACACACATGGGCATCTTAAAAAAGCCAAAATCCTATGGAGCAGTACTGGATGTTAGTATACCCAAGATGGAAACATCTCTAAAATTGAGTATTGGTTTTCTACCCTGTGCAAGTAATTCCCACCTGCAATCCATATACATACCAATGTCTTTGTAAAATAAAAACACACTCAAAATCTGCTGAGGATCTTCAGATTCATCTTCACCACAAGCTCCCCCTGGTCTGATGCTGAGGTATAAATAGAATATATGCTTTCCTTTGTCACACCAAGCCAAGCCTCAACAATGCGGTACTTCCGTTGTTACTATTACTGTGGGACAGACAGGGTCTAGCTCGAAACACCACAGTGAAAGAGCACAACCCTAATTGCCTTGAAATTGGATCTAGAGGGAGCAGTTTCCTGTCTAAACCTGCTGTGCTAATTATAGTCCTGCAAAATGAACGTGAACTTTGACCCGTGTTAGCAGACATAGCTTGGCCTGGCTCCAGTAACAACCTCCAGGCGGGTGGGTCCCAATGCTCATGGACCACGACAAAAGCAGATCCTCCACGTGTACATTGAAAGAGGGGAAAGAACGTTGGCTGAACAAAGAGATTCTAAACAAAAATCTCTAATGCAAACAATGCACAAAGAGTTAAGATGGCAGACAGATCTTGTGAAAGTATATTTGTCTAAGCACAGCATGGAACATAAAGATTGTTCTATAAATAAGATACGAAACTGAAGGGAATCCAAGTTCAAACTCTGGCTCCTGTAGACACTTGTTTCAAATTTTTCATCAAGACACTGATTCAATTTGCAGAGCTAATACAGACCTTTGAAAAATTGGGTCCCAGGTCCCCTTCTCTCTGCAAGATGGAGAACTTGTAATCCTTCTTTATACATTTTGGTTTTTGCATGAGCCCCTCTCCTCACAGTCTTGTAACCATATGAAGGATAGTTAGAATATGTAGACATAGCCATACACTTTGCATTCACTACTTGTAAATAGAGAGTGCCATAAAACTCTAGGCTCTGAAATAAAGAAAAAGTATTAATAATAATTAGAGAAGTCATTTAAATGTGTAAAAAGTTTAATTTCCTAGGGATATTTCAGCACAAGCAAAGTGAGCTGAACCTTCTTAGATCCTTGGTAATTATCAAGCATCCTGAAACAGTAATTTAGTTGATGTTTTAGAACCTATACCTGAGATTCTGGATTTAAAATATAAGTGGGAATTATGTAGTTCAAAAATTTTGAATATAAAAATGATATCCCAGAGGGCATGAACGTATGAAGAGAGTGTACATTTGGTGGCATCCATTAGAAATGTGTCTGTCATTTAGGTCAGCACTGACACGTAAGTTCGCTGTAAGTATCCTATAAATAAGCAGACAGACAGACTAATAAATGTATTTAAAAACTGAGTGGGGGGTTAACTCATTTTCTGATCCTTCTTCTAATATACTCATAGTTAATATCAACTCCTGTCACGACAGCCCTGGCTCTGAGATGAAATGTGCTGATGTGATTGGTGACAACCCTGTATTGCTGTAGTGACAGAGGCAGCCAGTTTGCCTGTGTACTCCTCTGAGTAGCTAAACACTTGAAATGAAATGCAGCTTAGCAGGAGTACACTACTGTGCTGTACTGAAACACTGGCCCATCTCATTAAAAGAAGGTATATGCCTTGGGCCTTTGTCTCGTGCTGCTCTCTGATGATTTTTTTCCATACTTTTGCCGGTAAAATGTGGCAATCTAACCTGCTCTGCATCCCTCCCCGCTCGCAAGGTTATTCCAGGTAATTTATATTTCATAAACCTTTGTCTGAGATGAGACAAGGCCAGGAGATGAGGTACACCTAAGATACTCAGATCAAACGTCTCCATTTTTTTGACCTAAAATTCCAGGAGCTAAGGCTGACCTATGTCAGATGTCAGATTAAAATGTCTGACTTTAGTAAGATAAATTCCTCCATTGGTATTGTCTCTCAGAATGATTTCTCATTGTGCCTGAAACACAGACAACCCTTTCAGAAATCAGTGGTACCACTGTAAGGCGATAAGACATGCAAACCAAGAAAATGGGGAAACTAAGGAAAACTATCCTCAGCAAGTTCCCCCAGAAAAAAATAAGTGCAGCAGGGAAATTATCACTGGAATTTCTCACACGGATCTTGGGGAATGGAAGGACTTTAATATAGGAGCATTTGTAAACAGGTCAATTTGTCCACTACAGCCACTCACAAATCCCCTTTAATTTTCCTTCTAAGCCTGGCAGTGTCTTGAACAAGGCGCTGTAACCAAGGTTGCATGGTTAGACATTGTTAAGGACAGTAGGCTTTTCATTAAGGGTGGTTTTCAAAAGCGTCCCATTTCGAACGTGGTGTTCAGCCTCCTAGATACATCTAAAATGCCTACAACTCACGTAGGAACATGCATTATTAATTATTTGATTTCAGCCAGAAGTAACAAATGGAATGTACTAAGCTAAAGTGAGAGTCTGCCCTAAAAGTCTTCAACCTTTAGTAGGGAGGGGTGATTATTCTGTCTTCAGCCTCAAAAAGGTAATTGTTATTCAGTTCCAAAACTCTAAGCACCGACAGTCTGAGCACTATTTATCAAGGTATTAAATACATCTGACAGTGGCACAAGATTTTGAAAAATATTGCAGCCAGGGCAGGATTACTGATGTCTCGTCTGTTACTACAGGTAACTGGGAAGAGTAATCAACACTAGTGATGTGATGACAAGGGGAAACATCCAGAAGTGGATGTCTTTTTCAGTAAAAGTTTCTCTGAACTTGGCTGTGTAAAAAACTGGAGTAAAGGGAACGTTCAGCTTCCAGGTTTCCAGGTTATGTTAGTCACACTGGCATTAATAACACTTAGAAACAAAATACCTTCTTGCAAAAATACAGATTTAACTTTGGTAAAAATGATAATTTTTTCATTGATGCAGGCACTGAACATGATCGAGAATAAATCTGTGTTTCTCATGTGAGAAGCCCACAAAGCACAGCCAGTCTCCAGTACCTGCATTTTGTGGGTTAGGGAACAAAAGGATCATACGGCCACAGGCACAGTGGAATTTCCATCACAGCAGACCAGAAACCCATGTTTTCTCATCTCAACAAAAAAAGAAAAAATGAACACATGCCTTGGAATTATGAAACTGTGGTTGAATTTCCAAGAAAGCTTAGCAGCTGTGATTGAGCCAAATGCCTCAAGCCAGGAATCCTGGTGTACGCACATTAGAGGAGGAGAGAGTGTTTGGGATGCTTGTGGCAAGGAATGTCTTCAGGCTCAGGGAGGTCAGTGGGGCTGCTCAGAGAGCGGGACAGGCTACTGGGCTGGGGCAAACAATGTGTAAGAGGGTTTCCCGCCAAAGGGATTACAGCAAAAAGCAGTTGGAGATTAGCATTTCACTAAATAAAACAAGACCTCCTTGACATTTCATGCATTCAGAACTGACTGATGTTGATGAACTTTAGAGTAGTCAGGCAATCAGGAATCCCAAGAAAGAGTATTCTGAAGAAAAGGCCCAAAACCTGAAAAATGGTTGTGACAGGAAAACTGATCTTCTAGAGAAAGGTTGGGCTGGAAATGGATCTTTCAGCTGCATTTTCTTTAATCTCTTGTCCTTTTCTTTGCTCCTTCTCTGTCTCAGACAGACGCTCAGACACAGCCATGAACATGGCTCAAAGGAAAAATAATCCTTCATATGAAAGACAAAAATACTAAGAAGAGAAAACCAAACCCTAATAAACCTGTCACTTCACATTTTACTCAAAATTCATTCAAAGCTCTGTCTTCAGACGGTTGAAGAAAGAGGATAGAAGGGATAAGTAACATTTTCCCTGACATGTGGACAGCTCTTACAGCAGATGGAACTGTCAGGATTTTACTGTGATGGTTCACTCTGGGAAGGAGCCAGTCTGAGTTGGGAAGTCCCCTGCTCACACCGGCATCTTAGGATCTCAGTGTGGGACTTCTCTGGCTACATTGTGTTGTCTCACAGGCATCCTTTAATGGATGGTGATGGGTCAGTAGACTTAGGCCATGAAACATCTGATCCATGGGGTGCATCAGCCCTGGGAGAAACCCTTAGACCATGCCCTGGGCTGCTCTGCCTCACCTGCAGGGGAACCTGTCTTCTGCCAATACCTGCGGGTAATCATTCCTTTCAAAAGGCTCCAGGAAAACCTACTCCCAGTTTTTTTGTAGTTTATGGGGGAAAAAGAGAGATGTTATTAGCAAATCATAGAATCATAGAATCATTTAGGTTGGAAGAGACCCTTGGGATCATCGAGTCCAACCATCTACCCTACTCTA
>JAOXJK010000012.1:151945060-151957005 GCA_025774025.1 Xenus cinereus | reverse complement strand
AGGAGGAGGGCAGGAGGTGCCGCAGGCCCGGAGCAGGGATCCCCTGCAGCCCTGGAGAGACCCCGCTGGAGCAGAGATGAGCAACATCTGTAATGTCTTCCCTAGATCTGAGCTTAGAAAAAAAGTATTTGGCCAGTGGATTTTTTGATTTTCATACCATTGATAGAGAGAAAAGTGTCAAGTTCCTACCTGTCACACAACCCTTAAACTTTGCAGACTTTAAGAGCTGCAAGTGAAGGAAAGCATCTTTCCTTCTCTTCCCACACATCCTCCTCTCCTGGGTGTTTCCTAGGGGAGTGGGACCAGGTACCAGTGACAGTACAAAGTGGTGCTCGGGGTGCTAGATCTCCCCTTGTCCCACCTCACTCCATGCCAGTAAGAGACCTCTTGCTCTGATGCATCTTTTGCGTAAAACAGGCAATTGCTCCTGTGTTTCCTGGCCCTCGATTATCACTTCACTTCACATAATTCCCTGTCAGAATTATTAGTTCTGAGAAACCATAAACAGTATCAGTGAACACAGGAAGAGGCAACAGAAATTTTTTTTGAGGATAAAACTTTTCAAAACACTCTGTAGATGAAGATTGGAAAGGATTGAATTCATCCAGACATTTAGAGTAGTAGTGAAACACCTGGCCCCAGATTGTCTCTGATTTCTTGCAGGATGATGAAAAATGAGAACCCTTGAACAACTTGCAAAAGCAAATGATTCAAGGACTCCTGTTTTCTGCAAAGGCTTCTTTTTTTCAGTCAGTTAAGGAAAAAAAATGAAAAAAATGAAACTTGCATTTTGTATTGTGTTTGCTGCTCTTTGGAAATAAAAAGAGAAAATATCTTCTATTTCAAATTACTGGTCAGCAGACCGAAAATTTCTGCCTCAACCTTCAGAGTGGAAGTGCGACTGGAGCCTCTACAACAAAATCTCCTCAAATAGCCAAGGTTTATGCAAGAAGGAATACACTGACATATCTTTCCTCTTTTTTTCTCTCTGTATTTTTTGCAGCAGTTGGTTCTATCAACACCTTATTTTTCTTCATTGAGAAACAACCTTTAATCCCAAAGGACCCCTGAATGGTAGCCTGAGGCTTTTCAGAGCTTCAAATGTTTGGATTCCTTAAGCAGAGAAGAAAAATGAAAGAAAAATTCAGCTCTCCATCTGAAGACTGTGTCTGACTCACCAGCTACTGGACGACAATCTGGAAAGTTTTAAACTCTCTTGACAGTTTTGGCCATTAATAACTGAGATGATACATACTTTTTAGAGACTGCCAACAACCTCATCTGTCACAGCCTTTGGTCAGGACTCTGTAGATGATTTTTATGTCACTTAATGCTTCTGTGCAGAGGACATTTCAGTTAATAAAGTTGTTCACAAGAAGGCCCAGCAAAGTGTGGTGTGTGTGTGTGGAGGGATACCTGTCTCCAAAGCCCTTGTCAGCTCATCCCAGCACTGGTACAGAGACTCCCAGGCCCTCCATCGGTATCATGCTGTGGATCCATGGATCCTTACATGTCCTGCAATTTCTGTAGCCATAAGCAAGCAGAATGGTGCTGTCTAGAAGAATGCCATTCAAGGTCAGGTTGGACAGGGCTCTGAGCACTCTGATCAGAGTCCCTGCTGATTGCAGCGGGGTTGGACTAGATGACCTTTAAAGGTCCCTTCCAACCCAAACTATTCTATGATTCTATGACTGAGAAACCTGATACTGCTAAGTGCTTTTGAAAGTTTCCCTTTAGCTACCAATGGTAGTCTGTGTTTTGGGATTTAAGGTAAGAGGTCTTGTTGCAGCTCTCAGTGGCTGCAAATTATTTCCGTACTCATCATATTTGCTGTCTGTCTCCAGACATTTCCCGAAAGCTGTAATAAAAAACGACATCCCTCACATGCCACTAACCCCACATGTTCAGATATACAGCCAAAGAAATAGTGCCCAGTAAAGTCTGAAGCCACTGGGGCAAACAAATATATAAGAGTAAATTTGATGCTCTTTCATTGCAAAAGATGCACAGATGATAACGCACAAGAGAAAGCCAGCAAAGTGTTACTGAGCATTGAAAAGTGGTGTAAAGATTTCATCAGGCATGTGAAACAATTTACACTGTATCTTAGTAGGGTGAGAATATATTATGTATACGTGTGTATACATAAAATGCACTTTTTCCTAACTGAGACTAGCACATGGTTCACGTCCAGAATTTGCTGAAAATGCTCTGCCTTGGGCTATTGTTTAAAACATACGAGCAGGTGGCAGGAAATATGCACTCCAGTCATGCATCGCACTTGACGGGAGGCTTGGCAAATAGCTAATTGTTTATGAATCACAGAATAACAGGTTTGAAGGAACTTCAAGGATAATCTAGTCCAACCCTTCTTAGCAAAACACAGTCTAGACAAGATGGCCCAGCACCCTGTCCAGCTGAATCTTTAAAGAGTCTGATGCTTGGGAATCCACCACTGCCCTGTGGAGACTATTCCCACGGCTGGTTGTTCTCATTGTGAAAAATTTTCTTGTTATGTCCATTCAGAATCTCCTCAGCAGTAACTTTTAACCATTACCCTTCATCTTTCTATGTGACTCCTTGTAAAAAGGGAGTCTCCAGCTTCTTTGTAGCCACCCCTTAAATACTGGAGCATGGTGATAAGGTCTCTCCTAAGCCTTCTTTTCTCAAGGCTGAACAATCCCATTGTTTTGCCCTTACCTGTTCACTCCTCACATCAGGGAAAACATTGACTTGAAGCCAGAGAGATCTTTGCTGTGGCTTTTAGTGGGAGGAGACCTCAGCTCTGTTTGACCCTCTATTTTCTTTCAAAGTACACAAAACAGAACTTTAGGCTGCTTCCAGGGCCAGACACTTTCTTGGCCAGTTGCAAGAAGCCTTCCTGATCTGGCTGCAGTACAAGCGGTCAGAATTTCACTTGGATGAATTGTTCTAAAACAACGTCTCCAATGTATTAGGCAAAAAAAGGCTTTCTTTGATGGCAGCTGTGATGCAGGGTTGTTTTTTTTTTTATCTCAGCACACTTTTGTTCACAGACCTATTTACTGTGGTGGCTGAGTGAAAACGTTGAGTGGGAATTAACAATGTCTCAGGCACCACTACAGTGCAGTTTTAATTTGTTTATTTTTTCCTCTATACTATTACTATTAGATTTTATCTACTACCCTTAAATGTTGCTCTCTGGGGCTATGAATCAGTCCCTTTCTGCAGAGCTCCATTGTTTTAATTAGCACAAAACTGACTCCCCAAGCACCTTTTAACAATACAAACACTATATAAATTTTGAGGCATTGTTTTTGGTTTTGTTTTTTTCTCTCTATTTTTTTCTATTCAAAGTCATCATAAAAAATGAAAGTGGAATAGCTCCAAGTTCCCCACAGCAGCAGGACAACAACAGGTAACAGTACAACTGCAAAGCACAGTGGGTAAAAAATCTCTGTTGGGGCTTTCTGCACTTAAGGACAGCATCACAGCATAGAAGCCAAAATGAGCAGGGTGCCCTTTCTGAGTTCCAGTCAACTGGAGAGAAGAGGGGTGCCTTGCCAGGACTTTACAATGCACCCCAGCTGTTGGCTTTCCATCAGAGGCTCAGGTTGAACACAGGGGAGAAGAGTTGTGTGAAATTAATATGGACAGTGTGAAGAAATAGGGTAAAGTGGAGATAAATAATTAGGGGTTAAAAAGAACAGAAAAACAGCTGCAGCGGGCAGGCTGAAGTGGGGGCAGGAAGGAGACTGTGTGCTGGAAAGTTAAGCCTCAGCAGGCCAAGGAACGGCTGCAGATATAGAGCAGGACTCTTCCAGGACAGCATTTCCTCTTGACTTAGGGGCTGTGATGAAACCAGTATCAGTTGGGGAACGTGGATTTCTTGAAATATTTCTATACCGGCAAAAGCATCACTATTATCATAGAATCCTAGAATGGTCTGGGTTGGGAAGGACTTTAAAGATCATCTAGTTCCAACCCCCCTGCTCTGGGCAGAGACACCTTCCACTGGACCATAGAATCATAGAATAGTTTGGGTTGGAAGGGATCTTTAAAGGTCATCTAGTTCAACCTCCCTGCGATGAGCAGGGACATTCTCCACTAGGTCAGGTTGCTCAGAGACCCGTCCAACTTGACCTTGAATGTTTCCAGAGATGGGGCATTTACCACCTCTCTGGGCATCCTGTTCCAGTGTCTCACCACCCTCATAGTGAAAAATTTCTTCCTAATATGTAATCTAAATCTACCCTTTTTCTGTTTGAAGCCATTACCCCTCATCCTATCACTACATGCCCTTGTAAGAAGTCCTCTCCAACTTTCATGTAGGCCCCCTTCAGGTACTGGAATGCCATTACAAGGTCTTCCAGGAGCCTTCTCTTCTCTAGGCTGACAACCCCAAATCTTATCCTGTGCTCCAGCCCTCTGATCATCTTCATGGCCCTCCTCTGGACCCACTCCAAAAGGGCCATGTCTTTCCTCTTCTGAGGGCTCCAGAGCTGGATGCAGTACTGCAGGTGGGGTCTCACCAGAGCGGACTAGAGGGGCAGTAACCAAAGGAGGTGAACCAATGGCACTGGCCTTGGGTCACTGACAGACTTGTGCAAAGGGGAACGTGGGATCCTCCACCAAATCCAGCCTGGTCGGCTGTGGGGAACTGCATGCCCGGGAGAGCAATGAGAATAGTAACGGGCAGGCAAATTTCACCCAAAAGAAAAAGTTGTAGGTTAAAGTAGTAGATTAGGTTTCTCTGGGCAGATCCCATGCACCTGATCCCAAGGAACCAGGTTTAGCTTTCTAGGCCTTCCACAAGGCTTTATTGATCTCCAAACTGTCACACAATGTCCTTACTGAGAGCTAAGCATAGGCCAATAGGGCTATTTTTATCATGTTAAAATGTTCCAAAAATGTTTAAAAAAAGGTTTAAATCTGGAACTGGATTCCAAGGTGGATAGTTGAGGGATTTTTTTTTTTTTTTGGTGGAAAATGGCTTCTCAGAGAAAGTGCTCCTTTTGAAGCATTCGTGGCATCTTGGCAAAGGAATAATTCATTCCCTCATAAAGACAGTCACCACTCTGAGTGCAACTGGTGTAAATCAGGGTAGTGTTCAGGCTCTGCCTCTGCTGGCATTTCTGACTTCAGCCGAAAGGCAGGGCTATGGCTTTTGCTAGAAAGATCACTGCCAAATTTAAGAGCTTCAGCTCTCATTCAGGCGTTTATTACCAGGCATGAGAGGAGGGCACAGCACCGTGCAAGCGATCCGAAGAGAACACTGACTTCTGTCTCTGCCTGTCAGCCCTTTGCTGCCTTTGAAAGCAGTCAGGCTTGTGGCTGTATGTTTGACTGCATCAGCTCAGTCAGAAACAATGTCAGGCTGATCGTTTCACCGGCTCCGTGGGAGCCTGTCGCCTGAGAGTGCTCGCCCCAAATGATTCCCACAAGTGGGCATGCACCCCTTCTGTCGTGAGATCCAAGGGATTCAGCCTTCATCTCACAGCACAAGTCCTGACAGCCCAGGAGGCTGTAACAAAAAATGTAAATAAAGAGAGTATTACAGACAGAGAAACTAGGTCATCAGCCACAACTCTGGCAAAGTCTTGAAAGTCTTACTTCGTGTCCACATATTATACAGTATTTATCTACAAGGATTAAGGATAGGGCAATGGATGTAACAATATGCTTAGCTCCTAAGGTACTAACAGGTGCCTAAATAACTTTGTGAATTTGGACAAATCGGGGACATGGCACAGTGATCTCTTCAGCACGTTTTGGGAAGTGACTGCCTCCTTTCTGGATGCTTAATCATCTACATAGTCCCTCCCTGGTGAGGTCCATCGTTCCCCTACTGTAAGCATTACTGGAAACACCCCTATTATTTCTGAACAAAGTGCTGTTAGTCACCACCCCAGGCTGATCTACACCCTATGGGATGGGATCTGACTTCTATAACTGCCATACATCTTACCCCTGCTGTGAGTTGGGATTTTGAATAAAAAACACCCATTTGGAGTTTTTTTGCACTTTAGGCTGGGCTTGGGTGCTGAATGTAATGATGCTGGTTTTGCCTATTCCAGTTTTGGTAGTTACAGAGTAAGGTAATCAGCATCCAGCCCTTCACATTTGACTTTTCACTCCACAGATCAACCATTAATTCAAACTTGTATTCACTGTGTCTTATGATACAAGTACCGAGCAAGCTCTTCAGAGCCAGAACAAATCCCTGCCTTACCTAGATATCCTGTTCTTAAGGTACCTAAGCAAAACACTTTTAAACAAAAGACTTTCCACTGAAAACTCATCCTTTTATTATTTAAAATTGACATAGTTGAGCAATTATGATGGTCTAAATGTAATTCTTTTAATGAGAGACTTAAAATGAAAATCGTAGCCTTTCTGATGCTGGTAAGTTATTGGTTTTATTATTCTTCTATTCCCTCTCAAAAAAAAATAGTTAAAAAATCAGTTTGTCTGCATCCTGCAGGGTCACAACAATCTTGGAGTTCTTTACGAAGTACACTTTTTTTTTTTTTTTTCTCCTCCCTTTGCTCTGAGTTTTTGACCAGATTTGATTTTTAGCCTCTCAGCCCAGAGGGTCTCCATGTGTTTCGCTATGGAAAGACAACTCTACTTTACACACCCTCTGCACATGATGTGTCAATCTGTGGGAGCTGAGCTGAGAAGAAACAGTGAACCTCTTTGCTAATCAGCCTGGGCTCGCGTTTCACTTAAACTGCCTGACACGTGCAGACCAGATCACTGTCTTCAGTGGCACATACGAAATGCTGCTGTAAACTGCTTGCGACTCCACTGACTTCTTTTATATTGTTGCAAAACAGGGGTATGTGGCATGAGAGACAACATGTACAGTAATAATGAATAATGGACACCAAAAAAAAGGTGAACTTTTGTTGGTCTGTCTTGCTAAAAATCTCAATCTTCACCAGAGAAGCTAAGCAAGAGGCTAAACTGTCCCTTCACAAGCCATGTACCGCTGCCAATTGCAACGGTGCTTTTCGATGTGGACATCCCTTCATTATGAGAGGGCCAAGGCTCCTAAACAAGCACTGACCATTGCACAGATGTTGGTGGGGTTTCCAAAGCCACAATGGGAACCGGGCATCCGAATTCCCTATAGGATGGTGGGATCTGACTTACAGAATTCCTTAGTCAGCTTTGAAAAACAGCTGTAATATTTAAAAATATCCAGTCCTGGTTGACTTTGATACAGCGGCCTACAAGATACTATCTAGCAGCTTCGTTGACTTTGCCCTCTAGCCTTTCTGTAGAGTGATTGCACAGAAAGCAGCCAAGATAAACTACTGAGACATCATCACCTCTTGTAATGTGATAGCAAAATACATAAGCAATAACAACAGTAAGGAAAAGGAGGTCTCCTTAAAACAACAAAATAGCAGCTTTTGTAATGATTCAAAACCTGTGCTGTGAAACGTGGCATTTCCACACCCAATCATACAGCCAGCCTTCTAAAGAGTGAGTAAATTTGGCAGAAATTGTGATGCAAAAGTGTCTTAATTCTCTTTGACGGCGTATCAGCTCTCAGCTGAAGTTCACTGAATTTTAGTCACTGCTGGAATTGAAGGGTCTTCCTTGGGCAGCTGGAAAATTAGGAGAGGGAGCTCAGATCATCATGACCAAAGGCCATGTGAGAGGATTCACAAGTGAAACGGCAGGAACTAGTGACGTCTCAGCTTTGGGCCAGAAAAACGTAATGGAAATAGAAAAAGTTGAAAGCACTGACTATCACACTTCCGATTAACCAAATTCTCTCCCCACCTGAAACTTATATAAAATCCGTGCTAGGCGGGTATCTATGTTTCAAAGACCAAATGAGAACCATGTGGAGGATCTTTGCCTTTGTGATAATGTTTATTTTTTTAGCTTCATATGGGGAGGAGCAATGGACCATAAATCTATAATTACTACTATATAAGACACTGCTGTGTACTGTAGCTGGAGCAAGTTGGAGAGAATATGAGCCTTTCATATAATACAGAGCATTGGCTGTGATGCTTCTAGGCTGGAAGACTGGGTCGATAAATTTAGCCAAGAGAATTATGTGATGTCGGTCCCTGCAATAGCAGGAAAACAACCGTGATGTTCCAGCTGTATGTGTCAAGTACTTATGAAAACAATTAACGTTCCAGCATTGCCATTTAGTCAGTTGTTTTCTTTCCAGCTCTGGATGGTAAAATCTTTCTAATACTCTACCTTTTTTTTCTGTTGCCTAATATCTCCTGTGCTAAAGAATCACACAAAATACTGTAGGTTAGAGATTCAAGCCTTAAAATACAACATAACTCACCTCCTTATACAGAAAGGTTCTGGTTGCTTGTCTTTCAAGAAGTTCAGATTAAATAACTTAATTGGCATTAACTTGGTTAGTCCATGTGTGTGTTCACAGGGAAGTTTCAAAGAATGCTTCCCTTTTAATAAATTATAGCTATTTCCAGCAGGAGGAAGGAAAGCATGGCTCTAGTCAGCCTGCTTCTGTGTATTGTTTCGCTACCAGATCGCTGAAGCCTTTGGTATTTCAGCTTAAAGCACAATGACCTAAATAGTCTGAGAATGTATTTTTCTTAGTAAGAATTATATGTGGGAGCAGACTTGGCCTCTTGGTATCACTAAGGCTAAAGTCTCCTGACCTCTGTCAGACAGGCCACGCGTAGGCTTTTCTAATTAAATCTCCTTATTGGATTTGACTGGGCTATTTCTAACTCTTCCCATAAGAAAGAGTAGTAAAGTCAAGAAGGTGATCAGATTTACAGCCAAAGACTGGATCACTTCTGCAAAAGTCACTGCAGATTTCAAAGATGCTTGAGCTTAAGGACCAAGGATGGAAAATGGGTGAAATACAGGATTAGATGAACACATGGGATCATGAGACTGTGTTTGACTGCATCGAAATGCACCTTGGCAGAAGTGAGTTACAGAGGTATGGAGAATGAACAGGACTAGCATAAGGGAAGAAGAGGGTGCAGAGAACTGGGAAAGAGTATTTCTTTTTCAGAGGAGGAAATAAACAGTGGGCTACAGAAAACAGCAAGAAGGCTTCTAGGAAACTCAGAGGGAGAGAGGATGGTCTGAAAAGCAGCATCCAGTGCGACAGGCTGGGTTTGGGGCAGTCAGTCACTAATGAAATAAAGATGTTTTACAAAAATTCCATACTTAAAAAGGCGCTTTTACCAAACTGACAGTCAGGCTGAATACCTCAGAAAGGGGTGACCTAAATGCTGGGTCATACCGACCTACCTACCAAGCCTACCAGATGGCCAAGACTGTAATTAGGAGGCTACAAGGCTAAGCTGCTGAGTTCCTAGCTCAAAATTAAAACCTTTTCTCAAATTCCAGAGACATATCTGGGCTCAAGGTGGAGCTGAATACCGAGTGGGGAAGATTACGTATTTGGCTTCACTAATATGAGTCAATACTGAAGACTTTTAATTCTGTCCTCTGTTTACCAGCTCCACGGGCAGTAGATTTATACAGGGGTTTCTGTGTTCAGTAATTATTTCTCAGATATTTAATTTTGTATGTTATATTTTATGCTTTATGATACTGTGATGCAGGAGACAGTACGTTCACAGTATTATGAAAGGAACCCTGCTGAGAAGAGCATTTCCTGTTGGAGTTATTGAAGTTATCGGAGGTGTTTGTTTTTTCTTATGATTTGATTCTTTGGAAGCCAATTGTGTTTAATTGCTTGCTGGGAAGCTGGCCTGTTTGGAATGACACTACCAGAGTTCGTATACACAACAGGGAAAAAATTATTTATTTGCATTTCTTTCAGTGAACATTCCTCTACATAAAATAAAAAGCATATGTTTATAGTTTACTAGGATTTAAATTATTTATTACATTCAGCATTCCAACGTTCATTGTAATAGCCTTTTTATGTCTTTTTAACAGGAGCGATGGGCTATTGGGTTGATTCATCCAAACTTTTAGTCCCATGGTCCATTTTCCCTCAAAGTGATTATTTGACTCAGAGTAATAATACAGCCTGTCGTATGGCTACACCGAGCCTTTCTGCACAAACAATGGCCCATTTAAGGTCAGTATTCCACGGGGATTTGCCTGATATTCTGGTGTTGTGGAGAATTTGATTTTTTGGAAGAGTACAGTGCAGAAACAAAGAACGTTAGCTGAGAGAGGATGCCTCAGTGTTGGGATTGAAAGACAGGAGGACCAGAGAGCAAAATGTCCTAAAATACTTTTAGATGAGCTATAATGCATTTTTTTACTGGATGAAAAAGACGTTTTTCACATTTCCTGAAAATGTGTGTATATATATACACACACATATGTACATATACATACATATATATTATAATAATAAAAATTCACAGAACTATTAGGGTCAAGCTAAGGAGGACAAGGATGCTGCTATTGCAGAAATTAGGTTACAGAATTAGAGAAACCCACGTTTCTTTAAGCCAACTGTTAAATGAATATGAAATGTGCTATCTCAGCTTTGGGTCTTCCCAGGGCTGGAGATATGCACAGTCAGTCTGCATATGTGGACACATGTAAAATCATACCCGTTATTAAAATAAGAGGTAATGGCAGGGTGCATTAAGTTTTATAGAGAATCTATTAGACATCAATTTCCAGAAGCAATCTCAAAAGAGGAAAAACTAAACCCAGTCTTGGCCAAGGAATCAGCACTGCTTCATCTATAGTTACTGCAAAGAAAGCATCCTCTGTGAGTTATATGGTTAAGATCTGGCCTTTTTAAAAAGTTCTTAAATCTTTTTTGTTGTTGTTGTTTTTTTCAATACTAGTTAGCTAGCATAGGTAAAGCTAATGATAGAAAACACAGTTTGATTTCTCTGTCTTTACTTTTTTATATTTAATCAGTTAACAAGCTTCTTGATTCTTCTGTTATTTTTATTGTTTATTGATCAGGATGTAAGTATAAGAACTATGAGTGATACACAGTTTTTCTTCTAGCTGGTAAAATCTTTGGAAACCTGGATACATGGCAGACAGCAGTAACTGCTCATGCACTGGCAAGGGTCCCAAGCAGCAAACAAAACTTTATGAGTTGTTCTATTAAATCGTTTCAACACTGCACAAGAAATTTGGGTCCTACTGAAATCAATGGAAATTTTGCTATTAGTTTCAGGGCAGCCTTGATTTCACTTTTTGCTCTCAAGTTTCATGAATATCTGTGTGATTTACTGTAAATTGAATATTATCTGTTACCAAATGATCCCAGCGATGAATTAACAACCTAAGCCAGGCTACCTTCAGAACCATTAGAGATACCCTATGATGCACTTTTCCTTGCACTTCCAAAACTATTCTATATCTCACCTTCTCCTTACAAAAGATACAGGACAACATATTCTAAGCTTCAATTAACATATGCTTTGTATTATCTCTGTTGTGTGTTGTGCTTTACTCAAATGGTTTTATACATTTTTTCACAGGCGACCATGAGCTGAATATACCTTGCTCATGTGTCTGACTTCACGTGATCGCACTCAATGCACACTTTTGATTCCCTTCTCACATCGTTCTTCCTGGATCCAACCCTTCCCCATTTTGAAGCTTTTTCTTTTACTCCAGAATGCCAAACCAGGCTCCCAATCCTATCAGCTGCTTGTGTTAAGTCAGTTATGGCATCTAGCAAATGTGAGCCTCATCAGCTGAACAACTTCTCAGAGTTTCACAGAATCACAGAATCTCCATGGTTGGAAGGGACCTCTGAGATCATCGAGTCCAATCACATAAAAAAAAACAAACCAAAACAAAACAACCAACTCAACAAAACACCAAAAAACAAAAACAAACAAACAAACAAAAACCATACAAAAAAGCACCCACCAGCCAAACCCCATACCAACACCACCACACACAACGCCCCACCACAAACCAATAATCTTGGGCACTAGAGCATGCCCTGAAGAGCCATGTCTACACATTTCTTAAATACCTCC
>JAOXJK010000012.1:151879780-151944960 GCA_025774025.1 Xenus cinereus | reverse complement strand
CTGATCTACTCCTTTATTAGTGATTAAGTTTTAAACTATCACTTCCTAGAATACACATCTGATCCACCCTTACAGCAACTCCTTTGTATATATGCCCTGCTCTCCAACTGACATGCATATGGCACCTAGCTTTTCGTTTTTAAATATATTCAACAGAAGAGCATTTGTGTGTTTTCATGAACTTAGTTGGGTTTCCATTCTGTCTGTTCATTGTTTTCAATTGCTGACTTTCCAGTTAACTTCAGAGAGGATAACTGTTTTTCCAGCTTTTACTACTCAAACATGTATGCTCTACCAAAACCTTAAATGAATTAGTATAAAATTTAGAGCTTCTTGGTGAAATTCCCCAACAGGAAGATGCTATGCTTTAGCAGTGTAGTGGAAAAAAGCATGGAGCAATGCATAAAGTCCTCAGGTGCCAGTGGAGAGCAAGATGAAGATGAAGTATGAAGATGCAAAACAGAAAGCAGTTGCACAGTTGAAAAGCTGGAGATACTCAATCACTGCTCTTTTAACCATCAGAGACAGCCAGATTCTTTCACATTATGTACATAATGTACTGTCAGTTAAAGTTAGGGTTGATAAGGGGAAAAAAGAAAAAAGTCAACAAAACCTGAAAACGTTTCTATATTTTTTTCTTCCTGCTTTTTGAGTGTGCAGAGACATATGTATCTTCACACAAGAGAAAGCCTAGAACGATTCTGAACAGCTGAGAGTTATTCGCAAAATTCAGCCTCCATCATAGCAATGTTTTCACATTACAGAAAAAAAAAGAAAAATCCTACTACTGATATTCCCTTTTAAAACCTTATTCAAAAAAAATCACTGTATACAAGACTAAAGAGGTACTTCTATAGGCATTGAATGACTTGGGGGGGGCAGGGGCTGCTTGGGTTTTTTGGGGTGGTGGTGGTTTTTTTAAGGTATAAAGACACATACTAAAATGAGTAACATAGTATATCAGCTCATGTCGTATTCTTGATAAGAAACTATCACTTTACTGGGGAGAGAAAAGGGGAAAAAAAAAAAAAAGTGTAAAATAGTAGCTCTACCCTAAGAATTTCCCAAGTAGTCTTAAGCAGTTCATGGGTTTATCTTGTGTTTAATACTCAGTCCATATATTTGTATTGTTGATTTATTTCACTATTAGAATTTGCTAAGTAGGGATGCTAGAGTGTCTAACTTTTACTGTATACTTCAAGCTATGCTTATAAGCAACTCAATCCTGTGAAGTTGTCAAAAGAAGAAAAATCTTACAAACTTATTTTCTGTTTAGTGAACCGTAAGCAATACAGATATTAAACAGACTGTGCATCTTAAGTATATTGTGAAAAATATTCAAATACTGAAAAGAAAGCCAGACAAAACAGTACAATAGCTTTGAATACAACATAAGGGCTTGTTTGTTTTCTCCAAACAAATTATTTTTATTAAATCAGACTAGGAAAAATATAAGACATGATGAAATTCATAAATAAGGAATAAAAGTAAGTCTCAGACACACTCTAAGAGTTCTTTTATTTATATTATCATCCTGCAATAAAAAAATACCTTATAAGTATTTATATAGGTCATCAGGTGAGCAGACAAATCATAAAACATTTGCAAATCACCAACAGTAGAAGAAAGAATGCTTCACAATAAAATGCTAAACCCAATTAGAAAGCATACATCGTTCAGAAAAGAACTCAGAAGAGAAAAAAAATAAAAATTTGAATAGAAATCCTTGAAGTCATCTACATAATATTAACTCCCAGAAATTACAAGTGGTGACATCTTCTGTAGAGATATACTGTGGCATTTATTTATATGAAACTGAAGTTTAAAAAAAAAAAAAAAAACTTTAAAAAGAGTCAAATTGAAATTCCAGATGCAGCAAGTCTCCAGTAGAGTCCGAGACTTTAATGTGTTATAAGTAGCCATAGCTTTAAGCTCCTCTGACCCTTTTTGATTTGAAGTTTCTTTTACTACCAGCTATTATATCACCCGGGTTGGAAAATGTTCTTGTGTAGGCAGTGGGCAGAATGCTGATGATGTAATTCATGATTATGCAGAAGGAGGTTGTAATTGCTGACTTTTAAAAATAGCACCAGCTAATTCCCCCATGACCTCTTTGAGCCAGTGGAAGCTGCTGAAGGAGACATCTTCATAGTTAGAGTAATTAGGAAGCTTGGGGATATGAATCTCTCTGGAGGGTTATCTTCATTTATATTGTGCTATTTATACTGCAAGTTTTAATGCAACTATTAATTCCTTTTTTTACGCGTCATCATGTATCAGCTATTAGATTGCTATGAAGAGAGAGAAAAAGAGGGGAAAGAACCCAAGGCAAGTGGACTGGAAAGCATGGACCTCCAGTACCTAGTGAGACTAAATCTTCCACTACTATGACCCAGGAAGAGAGATTTAGTGAGTTACATCCACAACTCCCAGCCTGACACCAAACCAAGTCAATAAACTAGTTAATAAAATACTGTATTTTTCAATGTTCTCTATAAGCCACAAGGTAAGAGTACTCTGCAATGAGGAAAGGAAAGCGGTCACTGGTAAAAATGTAATAGAAAGGAAACAGCTAATATCTTCAGGAATAATAAAATACTATGGACCTTTCAAGAGACTTTTTCTACTATGATTCCCCCTCTTCTGTAGCTAGAGTTCTTTCTTTTCAAAAAAAGGCATATCCCTCTACATTTGAGCATTCACTTTGATATTCACACACTCTACCACATCTTGGGCATTTACCTATGTAATCATAATTTTAATTCTTTGTGTTGAATATCTAGATAGACATAGCATTGCCAACCTTGAACAGAAGATTTCTATTTTCAAAAGCATTTCTAGTTTGCAGAAATGTAAGAAGGCTCAACAGGATTCATGTTACTACAAACGCAAAAGTCCTGTGAATATGGCTTGCACAAATTAAGAATTTGGGAAATCTGCAAGCTGGAAGCAGAGAGCTTCCCTGCCACAAACAATAATAAAAAAAGTGTCCTTGATCAGATTTGAAATTACTGAGAACAAGGCAACTATTTAAAGTCTGTGTCACTGAATGTAAGTATTCAAAAAAATTGTCATATTGGAGAATAAAAAAACAACCCAAACCCCAACAACACACCCTTCCTTCATTCCTTGAGGTAAAATGGAGGTTCCATAGGAAGTTCTGCAGCAGCCTTCCTGAATAACAGCTCACAATAAGAGTGCAAAAGACTGGTGTCATTGAGATCAGTTAGTATGAATAGTTTCTACTAGCAGCTCCCCCCTCCCCTTTTCTTGTATTTTGTCCAGGCTATTCCAATCAAAGAACTTGTACCCAGAAGGACACGTTTAAAGTCTAAGCCTTTTAAGTACAATGGTTAATTGTTGCTACCTATAGAGGTTCAACAAATTTTCATACAGCTGCTGACTCACGTAGGTAAGTAGAGACAACCTTAAGAGGAAGGATGTCAAGGAGTATGTAGAAAATTCATACAATAATCTTAATTTTCTTAAAACTACCCTAGTTTTTAAATGAGGAAAGAGACCTTTAATGAGTCAGCATGGGAATCTCTGCCTTTTAACTATGGAAGCTGATGAAGAGCACAGTATATCAGAACCTAATAGAGACCAGGTAGTTCAAATAATGTCAGTGACAAATTCCAGATCTTACTTCCATCTCCATCAAGCAGAGAAATCCAGTGCTGATGTGCCAACACAGGAATTTTATTGCTACAGAACAGAGCCCAAAATTATTTTCTCAAGATATCATAGGATAAGGGATGAGAAAAGAGAAGTTTGTCTTTCTATTGTATAGGTCTTAAAAAGCAAACTACCTTTCTTTTCCTCCTTACGCTGTGTCTATTTTTTAAAGAAATCTATTTAGAAGTTAGATGTCTTGAAGTTAAAGGTAGAACTCTGAGGGAGCAGCAAGGAGTTCATAGGTCAAACACCAGACTTTTTGGTGATTTATAACACAAACTCCTTAGAAGGTGTTGAGTTTTTTTCCTTCCTTAGTTATTTCCTAAGGTAGATATCACAGTAATCATTCAGAAGACAATGTCCCCAGAAGTTAAAAATTGCAAATGATTACTTCTACTTGAAATATGTAAGACAGAGAAAACATGAACTATGTTAGCAGAAAACTTGATGGTCCTGACATTTCTTTTTTCTTCCCTTCCCTGTTAATAACAGGACAGTTAATAACAAATTAGCAGTTGCTGCCACACAGCCTTGCGAATTCCCACTTGCATGCACAGTCGAAAAGCACAGAAATGGAAGCCACATTCTGCTGGAAAATCAAACAAACAAAAACTAGTGGCCTCACGTAGGTAAACATGACCTCACAAGAAAACAGCCACATGAATAGGGAATAAATTGAAGTACAGGATCATGTAATAAAATCTTGTCTTATAAAACCCATCATCTTAAGAATTATGTCGAGTTTCTTATCGTCATCTCTTTGCGAAATGTCCTTTTATCCTCATGGCACAAACAGGATTCCACAGATGCTTGTGAGGTAAATCTAAAGTACAAGTTAAAGAGACCAAATGCCTTTAATCTGATGCCTCCAGCATATATATGCTATTCTGAGAATCAAGAGAAAACCTTTAGCTAGTGAACACAGAGTTGCTCCACTGAAATTAACAGTTTGCCACATCCACTGAAGAGTTCACCTTCTCTATGTAACAGCTTGAAATGGAAGTTAAGGTTGAGTTCCTAGAGCCCATATCACACATGCACACATGACAAGAAATAATACCAGGTTATGTCAGTAACATCTAAACAGCAGGCTATGGGCACTTATTACTGTTCATTGCTACCATAATGTAGACAGCCAAGATGCAAATGGAAGTACTTTTAACGTACTGGATAACCCATATATTACACTTATTTTTACATTTGTTCTGATACATTAGAGACTGCAAACATAACAACATATTGACTCAAAATGACAATCTGTACCCAGGACTGCTGATTGATAGAAAATTTAGATTGAAAAAAAAAATACTGCCATAGAGATGGCTGGAAGTTTAGGATTTTCATAAAAGATTTCAAAAAATAAAATACATCAAAGGAAACAAAGGCACACAGAAGGAAAGTTTTGTGACACTAGTCTGTTTCTTATTAGGACCCAAAAAACCCACAAGAAGTTAATGTTGTTTATTGTCTCCAGAGAATCATGCTGACTTAAGCTTCAGTGGTGGCAAATACAAAATACACTGCTCATGTTTTTAATTTACCATAATACAGCTGTCTAGAATTATGTCAGAAATTACAGTGCAGATAAGCCTGTCCGTTGTATCATCTGTTGCATTGTTGTCCCTGACAATACCTCAGGGTCTTCCTTCAGAGTGCAGTGAAAAATAAATAGCCAAGGATATTGCTAATAACTTCAGAATTTTTTTACTACAGTCTTCCTTATACTCTCACACCATCAGCACAAAATTCCTTTTCTCTGACAAAAAACCAAAGAGGAACAGAATAAATCAGTCCACAAAATTTTTAGTAGAACAGATTCCTTTTAAAAGGGAAGTTATACTCTTGCATGTATCTACCATCAGTCAACACTAAGGTTCCTCTACTGTAATCAGACTATATTATTTTTAATTGACAGAGATACCTGTCAAGAATTAAAAGTATCAATCATTTTTCATCTCTGCCTTCTTGTACATACTGTGTGTAGCAACAAAAAAGAGCAAGTGAAACAGATCTTTTGTCACAGAAAAAGTAAGCAGTAAAATGAATATTTAATAAGTTGAAGTCAAGGTAAACAGCACTCACTGCTCTCCCTCTGCCTACGCAGCCCATGATCTCATCACTTAAAGTAAATATATGGGACAGTCATAGTTTGCCCTGCGTAAATCAATACAATCTCACTGTACCTGAGCATGGCCAAGTTGGTAGCAGTGACAGGTTCTGTCAACAGACTCAGAAAAATCAAGGTCATGTCCAGGGACTGCCCAGGACACCAACTCAGGAACAAGAGGAAATGAGGCTAGAGTGGAGACAAGCTACCTGTAATGTGTCCACGAGCCAGCCAAGAGACTGGACCAGGACCAGAATAAGTACTGGAAAAAAGACTACCTACAGTGTAGGTCTGGGGTCCATGCAATCAGGACAGCAAGGAACAGGACTGAAGACAGACAACTGCTTATGGCATAGCTCACAGCAAGGTTGGACCTCTGGGCCTGTGAGCAAACAATGTGGGTGTCAGAGCAATTACAGCTTATTGGTGCACTCAGGGCCCTGAGAATTGATCAACTTCCTCATTGAGCTGAGCCTTTCTTAGCCCTCATTTTGCTGCCACTCTTGTTGCCGTTCTTGTTTGCTTCTTACAAAAGCAGTCTTGTTGCCTTTCACATCCCTCTGTTTCAACTCCATGTGAGCTCTGGTTTTCCTAACCTTGTCCATACAATGTGTCTGTATTTCTCCTGGGTAGCTTGTCCCCTCTTGCACCTTCTATGTACTGCCTTTCTGTATAGGAGCTCAGTCAGGAGTTGCCTGTTCATCCATGCAGGCCTTCTGCTACACATGTACGCTGGACTTAACCATGCTTTTTGTGTAAGTTATCCTAGAAGATTAGCCAGATCTCCTCTGCCCTGACCCTCCAGCACCCTGCCAAACAGAGCCGTCAAAAACCTGAACCCTGTTCCACTGAAGTGCGGGGCTACGACCCTACACAGTTTTGCTAACTCTTCTCAGGAAGTTTCAGTCACTGCTATCAAGGCTGCCTTTGACCTTTGTACCTTGACCAGCTCTTCCTTATTTGTGATTAACATGTCCAGCAGAGTATTTCCCCTTCTTGACTTGTTGAGCACCCAAGTACAGAAATTGTCCTCAACACACTCTTGAAACTGTCTGTATTGCTGTCACTCACTTTTGCCTCTTCATGCAGATCACAGAATCACAGAATCTCCATGGTTGGAAGGGACCTCTGAGATCATTGAGTCCAACCACATTAAAAAAAAAAAACACCCACCAAAAACAAACAAACAAAAAAACCCAAACAAACAAACAAAAAAACACGCAAAAAAGCACCCACCAGCCAAACCCCATACCAACAACACCACACCACTTGAAGGGAGTCCAGCCTTCCTGGACTCCTTTGCCTTGCAGGACTGTCTCCCAAGGGACTCTCCCAATCAGGGTTCTGAACAGGCTAAAGTCCGCCCTCCGGAAATCCAAGGTGAAGGTTTTGCTAACCCCCTTCCTTACCTCACTTAGAATAGTAAACTTAACCATTTCATGATCGCTAAGACCAAGCAGGGACCTGTTTCCATTCCCCCTCTGAGATCTCCTCCTGTTGCTTGGTGACAAGAGGGGAGGGGGTCCTCTGATTTACATGGGGCCTCAACCTGTTCCCCTACTCTCAGGGAGTGGGCCCACCAGTCAATTTCTCTTTCACACTCCCTGATGCTCCTCAGCCTCTCCACTTCATCCTTCAGCTGGGCCACCAGGCTGAGCAGATCATTCACCTGTTCACATCTGATACAGGTGTTGTCCCCGCTGCCCTCCATTGCCAGGCTCCGGCACTCTCTGCAGCCAGAGGCCTGCACGCCCGTATGTTTGCGTGGGGCCTCTGTCTGGGTGCCCACAGCTTTCCTACAGACAGCCTTCGACCTGGTAGAAACCATAGCTGAGTCCCCGGGCGTGACGGACCTTACCTTGTACGCTGGTCGAGGCACAGGGCCCGGCCGGTGCACACACCAGCACCGGGTGCCCGCTCTGTGGCGGGGCCTAGGCCCTGCCCTCCCTGAGGCCTCTCATCCCCTGAGGCGGGATCCACCGGGGGCGGCGATGGCTCCGCCCGGGCTCCCTCAGCAGCGCCGCCCCCCGGCTGACAGCCCCCAGGACAAGCAGAGGCCTTGTGCCGGCTTCAAAAAAGCCCCAAAAAGAGCTTCTCGTCAGCCCTTTTTACTACAGATCCCTTCCCCAGCGCAGTCTTACCTGCCCTGAAGCTGGTCTCCGTGGCAATGTAGATCATTTTCTGGCTGGTGGTACTACAATATGTTGGCATTTGGGTACTTGCAAGAAAAAAAGTCCAGGTACTTTTGTTTTGGTTTTGCAGTTTTTATTGATACTTCATTTTTCAAATTACAGTTTCTCTTAACCTAAAAGTAAAAGCTGTAGGGTCTATTTTGTGCCATATTCAACAATCCTCTTGAAAAACTACTTTCTTGAAAGCTCTACTTTACTTGTTCAGAAAGTTAACTAAAGGAAGCAACTTGTTCACCTGGTGTGACACAGTTGAATGGATGTACAACTGTGTGACAAACCCATCCAATAGCACTGATTTTCTATCTGCTGTAAGACACCTTGTCTCCAAGTGGCTGCCTCTCCTGGGAGGTAAGTCCTTCACTGGGAGCTTCGCTAGGGATGTTTTCTGCAGATGGCTCTTCATTACTTGTACTTCCTGAAAAGACAATATAATTAAGATTAAAATACATGTCATATCTTTGATGCAGCAAGCTAGAAGTTACACACTTTGTCAATGACACTTAAGAGCATTTTTATGCAGCTATAAATGTTCAGGAAGCTATTTTTCTCAGTTTGCAGTCCATTTCCAAAATGCTTTAGGCTAATGGCAGATCACCTAATTGTAATTAAGTATCATGCTTCCAGCATGCTTCAAATAACTGCCACTGGAATGTATAATAGCTTGCACTCCACTCGTGCAAGACTTGTTCTCCTTTATTATTGTCTCCCAATACTTACCTACTGTAGGGAACATTTTTTTTGTCTGTCTGGAATACATAAAGCCCCAAACACCTGCCTTTGATACAACTCTTCTTCCTTATTCTTTACCTTCTATGATTTTAGTCTTTCACTCTATTTCAGTAGTGCCGTTGCCTCAACACCACCAAGAAAGTGTACTGAGGGTGTTTATTTAATGTGTCCTAGCCAGAGTACTCCCATTGCTGCACAGATGTCCCTCATGCTAAAGGAATCTGTTTTCTAGTGGAGATTTCCAAAAAGAAGGTGTGAACAGAATGGGTAAAAGACGAGTGCTAACCACAACATTCCTGATTCTGTCTTGATTCAAGTCCGCACTATGAGCACTGTTGCTTTATTTGGACTCTTGTGTGGCTACACATGGTGTCTCAGAGCTAATGGAGAAGGCTTCAGCTTTTCTAGCCATGGAATTTTGTACAGGTGAGGTCCCATCTGGCTAACTTGGACATGTACAGTATGCCTAAATGTCTAAATTTAGGCTCACAAGTTAGGCAGACAAGATTTCACTGTGGAGACACTACATGTATAGCCTTCTCCCGTGTTGCAACACCGCCTATGGAGGCACTTATTTTAGGAGGACTGGTTCTGTTTAGATACCAGTTAGATGAGAGGGAGATGTAGACTGGATCCAAGTCCACCTGTTTGGAATGCAGTGAGAGGACTGTTAATAAAGGGATTCACTGTTAGGCAGCACATTCCACCACACTATGCAAGGGGAATTTTAGCATTCAGACATACTGTCTGAATATGCATAAACATTCTGGAGCTGAATTTCAAGTTGTTAACACATTCCCTGGAAAAAGCCATCCACAGCTTTTTTCCACAATCGCCACTTTTCTTGTTTCTCGTTTTGATGTTTCCCATGGAAACCATCATGATTCACAATATAAAGCATGTCTTTGAAATACAACCATGAGAACTTCCTTTACTAAATCCAAACATTTTCAAGCACCATCGCTTTCATAATTCCCCAGGTAAACTGCAGTCCAAAATGCCAACTTTACAAACTGGTTTCAAACAAAACTTCAACAGATTTATAGATCATCTGCAATGAAACAGATTCAAACTTTCCTCTATAATTTGTAAATTATGGTAGTAAATACCATGAAGAATCATTGCGTTTATGACACTACTTTTGTTAAATAATCTTCAATTACGACAGCATACATTTTAATTATACGCCAGGAACAAATGATACATTCTGTCATTAAATATTGCAGTTTGATCACAAAATGAAACACCTACTTCAACTTGGACAATATTTTTACTAAATGGAAAGAAAATTACAGGTAACAGTTAAGCTGGATATATACACAACAGCTTCTAGATCCAGCATTAAATAACATAAAAGACATGTAACTTCAGCTGTGTAAAAGATTCTAAATATGAAAGGTTTTACTCCAGAAAATGAAATTTATAAGTTTAGGAGTAACTCAGTTTTCTGTTGGACTGAGATCTAAGGCCTAAGCTTTGAGCTTATAGCTATCCCTAATATGACATTTCTAAGTCAAGATATTTTACACGGAATAAACAAAGGATCAAGAAAAAAAATTGAAAATCCAGTTGCAGTTAGATTTTATGGTTACTGGTTTGTCCAGTTCTTCTCCATTTTACTGAAATATGTTGACTTTTTTTTTGCTCATGGATCACAGATGATATACAAAGCTGGAAAGATATTGATTTGAAGGAAGAGGTGAGATGGACAAAACAGGATTAATCACAGTTGGTTGAGATTGCATCAGTATAGACCCTCCACAGCTTTGCACTTGAATGTGAAAACTGGATTTTTTCATGAGCAATGCCTCTTGCTGCCACACTTGTAAACTCTATCTACTTGGCATGAGGCAACAAATTGCAACCCAGAACAACCGAGACTCAGCAGTCAGAACAAACAGTGTATCATACAATCCAAAAACACTGTCATGAAGATCTGTAACTATTGAAAGGCAGGAAACTGTTCTTTTTTCCACAAAATATGCGTTAGATTGGATGCCACAGTAGCTGAGTGGCAAATAGCTTCCCCTCAGGATGGAGTGCAAGGTACATCACCTCAAAATGGTTTGCAGCATTGCTCTCCCAAATCTAGCATCCAACATTACACCAGGTTCCCATATGACAGCCTGGCAGCACTCCAGGAACAGAGTCTGGAGCTGTCAGGTAACAGCAGAGGTGCAGTGCTTCAGCCCTGAAGCGAGGTACAGCAAGTTACTTCTGGTGCAAGGAGGCACACCAACCAAGCATCAACATGATGCTTAGGGACTTAAAAAAAAATTTGTTTCACTGAACACATTCTACAGTTTCACTTGTCCGCTCCTGCAGAGTGTAATTTTGGGGAGCAATGCAAGTGACGTACTGATGGAATGACACTGCTTTGGCATGGATTTGTCACAACCTTCTCTCAAAAAGAAATTGAAGGTGTTGAGCCAACAGCATCTGAAGTTCATAGAGCCCTTCTAGCTGAACTGATGAATATTTTGAAACTTTTTTCACAAAGATGTGGGTTCAGATTGTCATCAAGATACCCTCAACACAAGTATCTGTGAGTAACCATCCCATGCTGAGGTCTGGAGCAGAAACGGGTTTGATGTGATGCCTATTTAAATGAAGTCAAAAGAGAAGTTTCAGTATTCAAAGGTTGAGATAAGATTAAAGATGGCTATCGAAGCAAAGCGACAAGCCAAGGTTGCTATGAGATGGAATTTAGTAAAGTCGACTGTGTAGCTGCATTACCATGGTGCTGAGGCCAAGCAAATGCTGGCTTGAAGAGCAGGCAGGGTGTACTCACTTCTGCTTGAAGAATAACATGTTGACATGTACTTTTTAAACCATCTCCTTGACAATTTATACTCCATAAATCTCACACTGTGTGGCTCGTTTTCAAAAATTTGACTCATCTTTGTGAACTCTTTTTGAGTGTTTTTCTCTCCCTCTCTAAATCTTTATGGTTGACATTCAAGTATGTTTAACATTCTACACCTCTCTCGCAAGATCCCAACTGGAGTACTCTGTCCAGCTCTGGAGCCCTCAGGACAGGAAAGACATGGACCTGTTGGAGTGGGTCCAAAGGAGGGCCACAAAAATGGTGAGATGGCTGGAGCACCGCTCCTATGAGGAAAGGCTGAGAGAGTTGTGTTTGTTCAGCCTGGAGAAGAGAAGGCTCCAGGAAGACCTTATAGCAGCCTTTCATTACCTAAAGGAGGCCTACAGGAAAGATGGGGAGGGACTCTTTATCAGGCAGTGTAGCAACAGACAAGGGCTAATAGTTTCAAACTGGATGAGGATTTAGGTTAGATATCAGGAAGAAATTCTTTAGTGAGTATGGTGAGGCACTGGAACAGGTTGCACAGAGAAGTTGTGGATGCCCCATCCCTGGAAGTGTTCAAGGCCAGGCTGGATGGGGCTTTTAGCACCCTGGTCTAGTGGAAGGTGCCTCTGCCCAGAGAAGGGACGTTGGAACTAGATCATCTTTAAGGTCCCTTCCAACTCAAACCATTTTGTGATTCTGTGAGTCTATTTGGTTTTGGCCACTGTCAAGGACAGGGTATTGAGCTAGGCAGACCATTGGACTGACCCATACACAAATGTGGTTGTGTTCTTATGCCAGTCTGGATGGTTTTAAACCTTCTTCATCTCAAAACCAGTCTGTCTCCTGCTAGATATTTTCCCACCTTTTAGGGGGATTTTCGGCAAGTGCTGGGAATGGCCTCTGTCCGTGGTGCTCGGTCAACAGTCCTTCGCCAGAGCTGTGACTCCAACTCAGTCTGGCATTACACAGTCATGATGCTGAGAGATGAGTCCTAAAATACCTATAAGCTATGCCCAGGCCTATTTAAACATCAGAATCAACATTTGAAAATTAGGAATATCTTGACCAGCAGAAAGCCATTAGAGAGATCAAAATAACCCCTCTGAACTTGAGGGATTGAGGGATACCAGGAAACTGATGAAAAGGCCTAGAGCAAAATCTCCAGTCCATTTTTGAAAAAAGACCATGACTAACAATTCAGGCTGTCTTTTGAACATGAGAATTGAAGCTTTGTGTTTATAGCAGAGCCACCAACTTGATGATTCTGAGACATTGTAGCTTTGTGTCACTCATACATCAGCCTCAGTCCATCTGAGATGGTCTGTCAGGCATAAATAGCCTGGGTGGGTTCACGCCTTGGAGAGTACATTTTGTTCCCAGAAGTGCAACTGCCCCCAAAGCAGAGGGCCTGGACCGTGTTCACTGTGAAGATGAGTCCTTAGGACATAAAAAACACCTGTAAGCTTGCAGGCCTCCAAGAATAATTCAAAACATCTCTGCCTGCCAAAAAGGGATAGTTTTGTTTGCTTTTCTTGAGGCTATCCAAATTTATTTACAAGATACACAGATATGAAGGGGAATTTATTTACCAGAATAAACTGAGAGTTCAGGACATAGCAGCAGATTGAAATCTCCTCAGAGTTGGTCTTACTGTCCTAAGCAGTAAGAAAAAATTGAAGGAATCTCACAGCTGCATTGAAATTTATGGAGACAAAGGAGAAATACAAGAGGCGTAAGCAGCACAGCTATAAAAAAATCAAAGAAACTTATCTAGTTTGAAGTCAAAGCATGCAGGATCCGTAATAAGATATATCTAAAGTCTCAGTTACAACCTTACAGCGGATAGAAGTTACTGTGTTCCTCCTAAATCATATGAATCTCAACATTCTCATGTTAGGAGCTTCCAGTAGACAAAACAGGCCCATATAGCTAGTCTTCCAGTTTAGTCAAAGTCTATATTATGACTGCAAATAGAGAGCAAGATATTAGAAGATAGAGCTTCATCATATCTTGTGTCATCACTGCAGGAAGATTTCTCTAGCTCTAACTCCAGGAAAATGAAACTTTATTACACACTATCTGCTATAAATTTGTTTAGTGTTGCATCCTTTCAGTCTCAAGAGAGTCTTAATTATATGCAAGATGGAAAATGCAAGATGTGTAATCTATGAAAAGTAATTTTCCACACTGATATAACAGGACTACAGTCAGAGGAAAACACTAAGCAGAGAATTTAGGTTTTATTTAATGACAAGAAACAGTTTGCTCACCTGTGGATGCTTTCAGTCTTCTGATATAATCAGACCAAAAAGAACAGTCTGCTTTTTTCAATCCTTTAAGAGTCGGTAAGGAAACAGTGAACTCCTTGTAGTTATCACCATCATCACTTGGCAGATACATAGGCCAGGGGGGCATCATCCCTGACATTCTTCTTGAGAAACTGTGAGGGTAGTTTGGATTTCTAAAGGAATGGGAGAAATGGCCATTAGAAAACAATGACATGAACCGTAAAATGCGAAATGAGATCATCTAGGTCAAGGAAACGTGTATCCAGTCCCTCTCACCAGAAGGGTTCAAATTCAGTCCAGACTGGTGAATCATTCATGGTGTCTCACCTGACGCTAACTTGTTAGTCTGGTTCACTTCCTAAGGAACAGGTACACAGAACCTGTATAGGCACAGGCTTATGAACACCGTCAACAGAGCTTGGTCGCAAAGTGACCCAAGGTACTCTAAAAAGCATGTAAAGTCAGAGTTCCCACACTAGCTTTCCAGAGATACTCCTCATTCTCAAGCATGGCCACAGACAGTAAAGCTGAGGATTATTTGCAGAGTAGTTCGTAAAAGTTGCTCTGTGTCTTCATGTGCTTTCCCTTTTCTTCTAGGAATAAGAGAATTCTTAGCCAAGAGACTTCAAATTGGGGTCCTAGAACTAACCTCTGGAAACAACACCAAGGCCTTTGTAGTGCCCACATATTAAAGTAGAATTTGCAGCTGCTCCATGGAGATAAAATTCCTATTACTTCTAGCTAAGTGTCATACTACAGATCTTTGGTATCTGCTTGACAACTTGGCCATGAGTTTCCAACAGGGTTGACCAAAGGCCTCTCTGTACGATTACAAATTGAGAGCAGGATCTGGACTACATTCCCTCTACTCTTTGACCCCTCCCCAGTCACAGGAATTCTTAAACATCACATACTTACCCAGAGTTTACAAAATTGGAGATATACTGCATAATTTGCAATGAAAGGCTTTTTTCTTCCACAGTAAATTGTTCTTCATACTTCGGGTAGAATGGCAGTCCAAAAGCATACTGAACATCCAGTAAGAGCTCTTGACCCGAACTAAAAAAAATATTTATATAAAGATAATTAAAATCATCGTTTATTTATTTAGAAGAGAAAGGAATCGAATTTAATTTAGGGAATAAAGCAAAGTTTTAATAATTAATGACCATTAATTAGAGTGTGGTGAGCTGTGGGACTTCTTCAAATCAGAACATAAAAGAAGAGCAAGTAATAACATGGAGAATTTGCCATTAAGTTAATGCAGGGTCTTTAACATTTGTTACAAGAGGAAATTGTGGAAGACAGCAGGGCACATTTTCTATATTAATTGGGCATATAAGAGAAAGTGATACCGGGAGAATCCACTTGGCTATACCATAAATGCCTCTTATGTTTTGTACAGATTTTCACTAAAATTAAATTCAGAAAGTGGAAGCAAGTGGTGACATGGAATCTGGCAGCCATGAAGGAAGGTTAATTATGGTTTATTTCAGAGACTTGGAATAAATCCTGGACCTTCTTAACAGCAATTGGAGTTTTTCCATTGACTTCTTTGGGGCCAGGATTCTGCTTCAAATCTTTGGATAAGGAAAGATGTAATATGAGATGTTTATGAAGATTTCTCTTAGACATAGTTTTAATCTAATTTCTCTGCTGGCTGGGTGGGTTTGGTTCCTACAGTCTATCCTCCCCAAGTTTTATAAGGCAGTCAAGTCAAAACAGCTTGAGATAATCACCTAGATCAGATTTGAGAAAGAACAATTGCTCTTTTATTTCATGTAATAATTAACACATATAATAAGGACTATTTCAACAATTCAGAGACAGGACTGGTCAGGCAAGACAACAACACTCATAGGACCTAGTATCAAAGGTTACAAAACTCAAGATATTCAAGTCCTGCAGAAAAACAGTGGCCAACTTTTACTAATAAAATTATAACTAAACTATGCTCAACACATAACTTTGAACCACAGCTCAGGAGAGATTTCTGGTATGGTCCAACTGTGTTTTCTGTATCCCATATTTAGACAAAGGTCTTTTTGACTTGGTTAAATGCTGCATGAAGGCAGACAGCATCAGGGGACCTGGGAGAAGGAACAGATGTCTGTGAGGCAGGAACAAACAAATCCCAAATTCAGTCAGCAAGATTTCATCTGCAGTGGCTGCAGTGGTTGTTGTCAAAAGGTGGCACAACTGAAACTGTTTTACCCGTGGACATGAAATGCAGCAGCATTGATATGACTCTGATACTGCCTCTAAGGAACAAGGTTTGTAGTTCAAACCATTATGGGCAGGTGGGCAGAAATCAAGATGACTCCTTTATATTTTTTGACTGGTGGCACCAAAGCCTCTATTTTGAAAAACAAACACACAACCCTCTAAATGAAATACATCTTTGGTTGTATTTTCCTTAGTCTTATCATAATACCTCAGTAATACTTTGCATCTGGAAAGTGAATTATTCACAGATTATTCACCAAAAAAATGTAGAACTGAAACAAGATTAAAGCATATTTTTCTTCCCCAAATGTTTATAGAAGGATTAAGCAAGATCATAGTTTAATAATTTTGCTTTAAAAATAATTTGCTTGGCCCAGTATATTACAGCAACGTTAGTGTCAGTATTGTAGCAAAGGTACTATATACTTAAAGGACCTATTTTCTTTTCAATAGAGTCACTTTTGAATAGAATAGAGGACATGAAATTAGTTGAGGTGGAATGAAAGGACAAATGTACCCACTTAGGGAAGCATTGCGGACGTGAACTTAGCTCTAAATCTGAAACAAGTGAGCTGGGACTGGGGGTTTCTCCCAAAATGAGACTGTGCTCAGCCCTCATGTTTCTGGATGTGAAATCTGTTAAGGCTACAGCCCAGACTAAAATTCAGGAAACTTCTAAACAGAGATCTTATTAGGATTGAAATTATTTCTACAACTGTAATAGGTTCGACAGAGAGACATAAAGCGATACAAAACTCTCCAATTTCATGGGTTGTTTTCAATGTTTCTGGTTGATGCTACCACACCCTGGCCAGTGAGTGCCAATAATAAGAGGATAAGAAAGAAAACAGAAGGTGAAGAGGGGAAAGAGGCACATATGTACATGCACAGAACAGCAGCAGAGACAACTGTGAAACATCTAGATGGCAGATAGATGGAAAATACGAGGGGAACATTTCTGTCTCCTCCCTCAAACTCTGATCATCATCCCTTACTGCCAGAGGGGAGTGCAAAATGGCCAGAATTACCCAAACAAGGATTTTGGAGTCTTGCAGGAGCTCTAAGCACTCTCAAGGTAGCAGCAGGCAATAACACTGTTTTCACTGGAAGTGGAGTGAGAGAAAGAGAGGAATGACAGATAAGCAAAGAGCAGCTTTGCTGTTGTGCACTGCTAGCTCTACAGGGATTTTTTTATTTCCTGAGCTGCCCCAAACTGCACCTGAAACCCCCAGGTGCCATATAAGTGATTCAACAGCATCAAATCTAAGTGGGGAAATGCAGAGACTAGCAAGTGGTGGACTTCAGAGGGCAATTTGATAAAAGGGAGGACTGCAGAGACAATGGCAAAAAGGATTTTTAAAGTGTTTTTTAGGAAGACAAACTAATAGCAACTAACTTCCCCTACAGAAGTCCCTTTTCAAGGATCAGATCTGTTATTTTAAAAAATAGGAGTTATGTGGAAGCTTTGCTTTCATAATTTTCATGGGAGTAGTACTTCATGCGAAGGTATCACTTCAGATCTTCTGTGTATACCTTTTCTTTTTAAGATGTCAGCATTTTTAGAAACTTGTTCACAGCCCTTATGTGACAGTATGACAGACTGGTAAATTGAGCCATGGGGAGGCCAGGAGCCAGACCCTACCACTTTGTTCACACTAAAATGAGCTCTCCTTGGAGAATTATTACTTCACTTCAGAAGGAGGCACTACTGGAGTTCAGCTATCCAGTTTACAGAAAAACAGGTGGTAAAATCAGAAACTCTGGGACTTTCATAGCCAACGATTCAACAGCAGACCCTGAAATATCACTTGCTGGGAATTTTCATTATACAGTGCCAATCCATTTAATTGGGAAGGTATTGGTTCTGAGAAAATTTTCCTTAAGCCTGAGATGGAGTTTCCATTTAAATGTTTCCAAGTAAGAAAGAGAGAAAGGGATTTCTTAGCCATCAGATACTCCATTGCTCTCTCTATAGGACTGTGGCTCATTTTGCATAGAAAGAACAGTTTCAACAGGGAAGAGTAAAAGATGAGAAGATCAGAATTCAGAACAAAAATACCCAGGTTCTGGTTGATTTGGTTCAAAGTCTTGTTCCAAATCAAACAGAGTATATATGTAAACCCGGATTTCCAACAGTTGAAGTTAATATCTTAACCACAAGCTTTAGGAACAGTAAAAAAAAATCAAAAAGAAAACAAAAAAAACCCCAACTCAACAAAAATCAAAACCCAACACCATCCCAACCCAGAAATTCTCAAAAATTTTGTTTGCAAAATGGGATTGTCGGTAATGGCCATCCATAATCATGGCAGTCAGAACGGAAGAATATGATCTGGCAGACCACCGTGCTATTCTACATTACGACTGAATGCATGACCTAGAGCTGGGGCTGCAGAGACCTCACACTGTGATCCACTCTAAATTACAACATATATCTTATTTTGAACTTTGTCCTTGTTCTAGATTTGGCTAATTATTTTATACTGGAAACTCATTTGGATGATTAATGACTGACTATGGCCTAACAGTTCTCTCTTTTTTCTTAATTTAAAAATAGTCCTTACTCTCCTAATGTAACAATTTCAACTAATCTCAAAGCCTTTTGAGTCTCAGCTTCTATTCTTAGCTGTCTTAATGCAGTTTTTGGTTCTTTTTTAAAACTCAACACACAGATAGAAGCCAATATAAATTAACTCAAAATTCAAATGACATCCTATACAATACCAAAATACCAAGCTTCCCACTGCTATCCAATCATTTGAATTTTTAAATAACAAGATAAACATAAATCTAACTAGAGTTCAGCCAAAGTTACCAGTAAATTACTCAGGATGAAAAAGAAAGTTGAAGAAGAATCAGTTTGTCAATAGTGAACGTACTAAATGGATATTTATCTATCAATCTTTTTATCTGTATTGACAAATAATTATAGATATTTTAGTCCTCATAAAGCACAGATAATTATTAACAGAGTACTTTTCTAACATACGTAGTCTAGAACAAAAAACTAATGTGTGGCCATGAGTTTCCTTTTCTTTTTGTGCTTTAGAATTTTTTACTGATAAGTAGGCAAGAGCTCCAACACAAATAGAAATTTAAAACTGCTGAAGAACTTGACACCAACACCCAATTAGTATGTGGGAGGAATTTAATTGACATTTTCACTCCAAAATTCATTCTATCTTCATTAATACAAACAATTTTAACCCTGTTTGTTTTCAATAAATGGATTTTAAATTAACTTCTGCAAGAAGTATTGGAAATACTAAATGTGGTTTCTTGCACATATCTACATTAATTCTACATCATATTAATACCAGCAGATTTGCAGAGTGGGATCAAATATCTGAAGCTCTTAACAGGCACCATCTCATCCATGTCATGGGAGAGGAGCAGCCTACCAAAACTGCACTTTGCCTTGACTGAAATGTTCATTTTTATGATAAAATAAAAAAAAAAAATTTAAATAATTTTTTTAAAAAATTATATATAACCACACATCTCAGAAAAGGAAATGGTACATGATTGCAGGGAGAAATAAAATAATCAAAGGAGAGCTGGATATTTATAGAAATTTAATGAGCCAATGTAAGGCCTGGTGTGACCTCTGTAGTTCTAGGGATGCATTTGGCTCATTGTGTCTCCTCACATTACAAAGTCCTGCCAAAGAAATGGGGGAAAGCATGTGAAAAACAGACGAACATCTTATTTTCTTTCTTCTTTTCAGGAAAATTAGGGCATATGGAAAAAGCTTAACTCCTAACGGGGTTAAACTGCCAAGTTTATCCACCTTTGTACCAAAAACCCCTATAGATACATATGACTTGCAAAAGTACCCTGGAATTTGCTGTGTCTTTTCCATTTGGATTATTCCCAATACACGCAATGTTCTACTTTGCATTATAGCTGTGCCAATTGAAGAAAATAAAACTGAAGTAGCAGATAATAAATTCAAGAACCTGAAAGCTCACATTAATTGAAAAAAAAACCCCAAATATAGATCTTAATGCAGAAAGAAGGCACTTCTATCATCTTCTCAGAACTCCTAAATAACACAGATTACAGAGTTTTGTTGGGGAATTACTGTATGAAAGATCTAGTAATAGGCATGTTGACACCTGAGTGCATCTTTGGGGGACAGCAATTCATGCATTTGTTCAGTATGCCTACCCCTGAGCTGAATGAACGGATGAATTTCCTTAAAAAGGTGATGTGTCCACCCAAAGACACCACAGCACCAAGGAAGGTCTCTCTAGATATGTGCGCTTTGTGCTTATCTTCTAAACTACATTTTGTGGGAACAGCCTGTCCCAGTGCAGTACATGCAGTTCCAAAAATTGCTTTGTAATTTTCTGAGTCTTTTAGCTGAATTTTGGTTTGCTTAAAGCTGATTTCTGTCTTTTCTGAGCTTGGTACTTTGCCTTTGCATATTTATGGCTAATTTCCAAGATCTGAAAAATATACTGAATGATAAAGGCCCCTAATCCACTCCATGGGAAGAGAAAACAAATTGCCTAGGCCTCAAGCCTTTAGCAACACAGAAACTGCTTAAAGACTTGAGAGTGGCATGATGTGGTTGAATGGGTGGGAGAGTGTTTTCATAGCTGCATCTGACATAACGCAACGGATAAGGCCAGAAGGATGAGAGGCAATTTCAACAACAGTGAAACAACAACTTTTAGGAGATGATTGGGAGTACAACCTTATAAAAAAAAATGACAAGCTGTTGGTGCAGCAAGTGTATGTAGCTACTAAGGTGATTGTGGTGTCTGCCCAGCTATGGAGGCAACGTGCGTTATACCACCTCATCAGTACCTTAACTGCCCTCTGTGTTTAGATGAGTTTCTTTGAAGCCCAGAGACATGAATTTCTGTCTGCCTCCACAGCACATGGTTCACACTGTGGGCCCCCAACCTATGGGGTGTTGGTACTCATGGACTAACAGCTACGGTCACGGTGAGAGCCTCAAGTGGAAAACAAGTGGTGGACAGATTAAAGGACAGGGATATGATTATTACAAAATCAAAAGAGTAGAAAAATCTCCTTTAATTAAAGGGATATTAAGAACAATCAGAATTAGCACAGCACATATAATAAATAAAAAATGAAAATATTTCACATAGTTGAATGGGTTTATACACAAGCATTTGGGGTTTTTTTATCTTGTCTTCTGTTACCAGAATCATAAAAAGTGTCACCGAAATCCAGCCAACTATGTGAGCATTGGCACGGAGCAGTCTTTTAACAGCTCACACCAACATACACCAGAGTGCATAGTCAGGAGGTAAAGACAGCCCCAACTAAAATGACTCAAAACAGGCAGCAGCTCATTAATCTTGGATGAATCCATCCAGTGCACAACAGTTAACAAAAGCTTTTGTGAGAATTATTGCGGTAATGTTAATGACTACAAGATAGAGCCTCATTAAGTCTCAGTTTCAGCCCCTTCAATGACAATAATGATGCTTTGCCATCCTGCTGCAGCTGATGATCTGCCTCCTCAGTGAACAGAGCGATGATTTTTATCCATCATCTTTAAGGCAGCACATTTGGCACCACAGCGTGACTTGGGAGCTATGCTGGTGTGGCAAGTAGTGCTACTTCATATAATATGCAAAAATCACCCAGAAACCTCTTGAAGGGTTAACGAGGCAAAACTTTGTACAGTTAATAATATTATCATTAATAATATTATCCTTGTAAAAACATAATTCTCCTATCACATATTTCTTTACTGTAACTGAAGCTATACTCCAGCCCTCCCCACTAATCCCAGGCAATGCTGAGCCGTCACATTCCTCCCGCATTGTTTAGAATAAATGTTTACTCCAAGGCCTAAGTGTTCTCAAAAAGAGAGTGAGAAAATGGCATCTGAGTTATGTATATATTCTTCCCACAGATCATTAATGCAGGACTTGGCTATGCATCCTCCTCCTTACTCAAATGGGAACTGAAGACTAAAGCAGACACGGTGTCACGCCAAGCTCAGGAGTATGCGAACACGTGGAAGGAGATGTTTGGTCTCTGCAAGATCCATTCATCTATATGAAAACTGTCAGTTCATGGGTTTATGGGATTTTCCACATGTCATAGCCATCAGTTCTGCGTGGCCTTTTTAACCCTACCCCTGTATCTCTGCATGCTTGAATGTGTGTATGTGTATACATTTTGGAAACATTCAGTTGTGAGAAACTTTTGCTAATTGACTTGTACTGCAAAAATTCCTCTCTGTTTAACAAATTTCTGACTATTTTACATCATTGCAGTTGGGTCTATCTTTACTGGCTGACTCCTTTGTCCCTTTTGTTTATCTTGCTGTGAGTTATTAAGGGACTTCTCCATGTGAAACAAGAGGAAATACCAGTACTTTTTCATCTCTGTATTTTAACTCTGTTCTGTCACACATTTTGGGAGACACACATAAAGTAGGAGAGACATGACAGAGTTGAAACTGGAGAATGTTTTGCCGTGCCTTATCTTAATTAGTGAATAGCCATTTCCCCAGCCACAATATTTTATCTAAGACTAAATAGTCTTCCATTGTTGCAGTTCTCTGAACACAATAGTATTTTAATGTATTTTTTCCAATACCTCTGTGAGGTAGCTGTTAGTAGTTATTATAGATAATACAAAATTATATTATCATCATCATCTTTATGATAAAGATAACAAACAAAAAGAGAGAAAGGTTGATATCCTGTGCAAACTAACATCTTAGGAAGAATTTTGACAGCAAAGACCAAAAAATCATTATTTTATCTCTTATGTTACCCTATAGACATAATACTATAGAAGTTTCCATTTACGCAAGCAGAGGTATGTACCTCAGCAAACCCTGATGTGATTCACTATCAAATGGGCTGAGAAATTGTTTTTCTGTCAAATGCCTACAAGTGGTTGGGAATATCTAATGAGGTGTTCCTCCAGCTACAATGCACCGAGGGGGACGTGATCCTGTATGTGTACTCACAGAATATCCCGTGCATGACTACTACGTGCAAAACGTACTGTTGGATGTTACACTCATTAAGACAAAGAAATGGCTGTAACAGGATTCTTCTATTCAGGAATTTAATAGCTGGAGTGTTTTCAGGGTCCCAGATTCAATTGTCACTTCTGCTGAGCAAATTCAAACCCACACATCCTACCTTCCAGCCCAAGCTGTCGGTTACTCAGCACAATATCTGCCTCTGCTGCTCCTCCTAAGAAGAGTCACAATTTTGAAAGAAGAACTTGAGAACTGGCAGGACTCATTACTCCAGTGGTTAGGAAAGTCCCTTGGGAGTTGGTGATGTGGTTGCCAGATCTTTCCCCAAGATTAGTTTGTGTATTCTACTTGACGACTCTTTCATGCACATCGAGTTAGATGTTTTAACCCGACAGAGCAAATCACCAATAACATTTCCAAACACTGCATTTTTCTGTTTTCAGATTACTGATGGATCCCCAAAGTTTTTAGCAGTTAAGGCCACTCTCTCATGCGAAGCTCTTACCCTTGACGGCACCGCATCATTGGCATGCAGCGAGGTTGTAGGACAGCCTGCAGTGCACATATACTAGATGGAGGGGGAAAAGCTGTAGGGAAGGTGAAGGAGGGAGGCCACATGGCAAAAACAGGATGGAGAATAAGAAAGGATTCACTCAGGAATTAATGGCAAAAATGTTTAAACAAAAAACTTGCAGTAGATTCAGCAAAGGACCTAGTGTGAGGTCCCTTGGGAAAACAAGGGTATAACTTCATAAATAGTCATGTCATAGTGTCAAATGATATCTATCTGTCCATGGACAAGCAGAATTCTGCAGTTTCTGTTTAAGTGCTTGCCTTTGCAACCTAAACAACATTTATTTTAATGTTACTTATGCATAAATAAAGGAGTAAAAATGTAAATGCAGCATACCAGTTTGGGCCCATTTCTCTTTGCAAGTGCTTTAGCCCAAGGCATTTGAGCCTCTGCCTCACATTCCCACAAGTTTCAAACAGCATACTGGCTTTGTCTGTTCTTTTAAAGAGGGTTATGAAAAAATGAAATAATAAGTTTTGTACCAAAATTTAAAGTAATTAACTTAGAAGACCACTAACAACATAAATATTATCAAAATGTGTAGCTAAGTGCTACATAAACTATTACTGCACTGAAGAGCATGAGGAGAGCCAAATAACATGAGCACAAGAGAAATCTTAAATAGGGCTAGAGAGAAGAGGAAATTCTCATCGGTCCAAAATAGCTGCCTTAAAGCCAGTGACTCTACGTTGTATAAATACTATTTCATCTACTTTCAAATAAGATCTTATCGTAGATGACTGGGCCACTATCATTCTCCAAAGCAAGAGAAAACTTGCTAGATAATTTGAGAATACATCTTTTCTTTTTGTGTGGCTGGATTTTTGGCATACCATAGCTCAGCCCTGTTTGGAGCCTTGTAAAAGTCACTTATCTGAGCCTCTCGGTAGCCAAACTGCGAACACTCCCGCTGGAGCTGCCAGCGAAATAACGGCTCCCCAAGGATTAACTTCTTCCCAGCTAAAAAGAAAGCGAGCTGTGTTACCGCAGCATAATGGCCTTCATCTGTAACCTAGATCTTGGTGGTTTCTTTCAAAAGCTTTTTTACTATGCTATCAGGAAAGGAAAAAAAAAAAAGGTGTATTTCTCAGGGAGCTTCACAGTATCAAATGGTGCCAGCAGGGCCAGGTCCTCCCCTGAGCCTTCATAAGGAAAGAGCTAGAAGACAGGCATCCTGTGTGCTTTGCTGCCCTGACGTGTGGCTCTAGGGGACAGGAGGGGTTACTGTCACTGCAGTTTCTGATCTCTCAGCCTTTGAGAGCAAGGGACCGGGAGCTACTGTGGTGTGTCACACAGCAGATCAAAGCGCTGACCACTGTCTGCCAACCTCAGTGTCTCATCCTGACTTCTGGAAGGGGCTGGGTCTAAAACAAAACCAGGGAAGGTCACCTTAATGGTCTCTGTCTAGCAGCTTGTTCTGTGCCCAAGGGAACAAGGCATTTGCAACTCTCACAGGTATTTAGACCTTTCTGTCTAAAATATGATACAGCTTCTCCTGCTGAAAATTTTGAAAAACAAAGGATGACATAGAGCCTGAGTCTGAAAATGCTTGTGTTCAAAAGTATTTTTCCTTCCATGCGACGGTCTATTGCTTGATCACAAGTCATGGTGCTGAGGCAGGAAAGATTAAACCCCAGATTGTGTCCACACTGTCAGTGTGGACTGTCAGTGTAACTGTGGTACAACTGCACTGACTTCAAGAGGGGGCAGTGTTAAATTAATGTTGAGTCCTTAGAAAATATTACCTCATCTACCTTGAGATTTAGCAGTTCTGATGGCTTAGACGTCATTCTGGTTCTTTCTGGGAGATTGCTCAGGTACAGAGTAGAAATCTAAAAGGCTACCTGGAACTGGCAAAGGTAGGCAAACTGGAAAAGGGGAACTTAATTTAGGCATCTAACTTGAAGTGCCTTAGTTCAGAAACAGCATTCCTATTTAGCTAAGAGAGAGAGAAAATCTATTAGAGCCCAGTCCCTCCTTTGCTAATCTGAACTGTTCATAACAACACCTATCCATTTACTCCACAGTGTGCCCAAACTGACAGGACTTTTTTTTCCAAACTCTAAGTCCAAGAAACATAATGAAATACATCGCCTTACCTGCTCTGTGAGGAGCTCGCAGGTACGTGGTACATGAAGACATTTCCTCTGGAGGCAGCAGCCCAGTGACTGGCCATGTTTATGATGGGACACGTGATAAACTGGTCACTGATAAAAAAGGAGGAGCAGGGAACAGTCACATTCACATAAGAGAGAAAAGGAAAGAAAACCCCACAACCGGCAGACCTCTCTCTGTATAGATAGCCTTCTATATATGCCTTGTATATATAGCGGATTGATAGTCACCTTTAAATCTTCCAAACCAGCTCATATCTCTGCCTTCAAGTGGACTGAGGGAAACCACATTCACCCTCTATGAGCCCAGTACAGCTTAGAATTCATTAAAATTGCTGGTTTATGGAGTGTTGAACAATGCTAACGATACCAAACAAACAAGATCTGACACATAAGGAGTATCGTGGCCAAAAAAGCAATCCCATTTTAGTCTAGTTTATGTGGGCCCATGCTTGTAATATACAAAGCTCCTTCTTCTGGCACCACTAGGTTGCAATGGCATCTAATAAAAGGACTTATATATTTCCTGGCTTAAGGAACAATAATACTGTTGGAGATGTGTGTGATTTTTTGGGGTAGAGTTTCCAAAGCTGGAAGAGGTAAGAGACTCCTTTTGCATATATCCTGCAGGGCCTCTGGTAGGCTTATCAATATGGTGCATTGAGGTCACCAATGCACCATAGTGCAGATGTATGTCTGGGAGAGAAAGGTCCAAAACCGTCCAAGCTTCAGTTGCCCCAAGAAGCAGGACTGGAAGGTGGGGTAAGCAGTTGCTGGAAGGATCAAGAGGGGCAGGCAGAAAACAGAACACCTTACTGTAAGATATCTTGTTATGATTCCTTATATATCATCACTTCTCATTCTACATGTGCCCAAAGACTCAGCACACTCTTTGGGTGTTTATAGATCCACAACCGCATGAACACACACAAACGTCTCTGCTGCGGAAGTAGGAGGTTTCAATTCTCAGTCTAGCGAATCTGAAACAGTAGCTGCTCCTTCAGACTTGGTAGGCAAAAAAAAAAAAAAAGAATGACTGGTTAAGAAAGAACAGTGCCAGAAAAGCATAAAAACATGTTGCTATATTTAACTGGTACAATTATGAAAGGCACTGTTTGGGTAGCTATCTTGGTTCAGCAGAGTTTATTTTCAGCCCATCTGTGAGACCACAAGCTATGGGCTGACTGACCACAATGCTCTTTGACAGTTATGGTTGACAACACCCATATGAAACGAAAATTAGTGTTCTTCACATGCCTACCAGCATGGGGTTTTACAGGAGCAGAATGCCCTTCAAAACTAGGTAGTCTATGGAGAGCATTAGCTCTCAAGAAATGCTTTGAGATACATTTCATCACTTAAAACTGATTCTTAGTTGATGTTATAGGGGGGAAAAGTCAGATATTCTGGGGAAGTAATAGAAAAATTTAAAAAAAAAATAGTAACCACAAAAATGAAAAGGCTGGTTTCTTAAAGGCGTGGAATACCAGAGGTGAAAAAAAAAACCAAAAAGGAAATAAAAAGAAAATGAAACTCATTTTATACCTGGGTAAAATACCAGAGAATTGCAGCTAAAGGAATTTATTTTAAAAGTGGCATTATTTTAAAACCACAAAATATGCACAATGTATGTAGTTTATAAATGTAGTTTATAACAACCACTTCTGTTGCTTTCTTACACTTTATAATCCTGTTAGAACTTTAGCAATTAATAACTTCCTGACATAGAACTTTTCTTGGGTTATGCATCTATGCTGCTAGTAATATTTGTGTTAACAAAATACAAAACAAACAAACAAACAAAAAACAAAACTCAAACCAAACAGTCACCAAAAAGCCAGAACCAAACCCCTCTCTTTCCACCATGTAGGTGACTGTCTTTCTGTAACTGCCGTCTCCCCTCCCTTTCTGCCGGAGTAATTTCCAAAGTGTTTAAAGCAAAGGATTATCATTAGATGTTCTGGTTTCACTACTTGTCCTTCTGCTTGCTCGTGGTGACTCTTTAAGCTGTTCAGGTCTTTCCTTAGCCAAGTCATTTGCCCCATCTTGTAAACCAGCAGGTAATTAATCCCTATGCCCGTGCCGCGGGGTGCTCGCAGCCCGAGCACCAGATTTGTGCATCACTTTGCTGCTGCAAGCCAGCGGTGTGTTTGCCATTGTAGCTTCACAAAAATCAGTGTCTGCACCATGCCAAGCCCTGGGCAGAACGTGGGTGATGAAATGTGACAGCCCTCTGTTATAACACCTCCTTATGGAGTTATCTCTGGATGGGAAGGCTTAAAATTTAAGTCCTTCAGTCCTTTATGGCTTAAAACCTTACTGATCTTACTAAAGAATTATAGCCCCATGGATAACAGGGGTGATGGAAAGACATCGAAGACGAGTTCTGGCTTTGATGCCCATGAACCACAGTGCTTCCACACGTGCTGTGTGCAGTGGCCTCAGACGCCACAGTGATGGGTGGCCCGTCCCTGGGAGAGGCTATGAGGCAGGACAAATGCGGCACAGTGCGAGACTCAATAAATGGCCCTAAGCTCAACCCTCAGCCTTCTGGCTTGTTTACTCCATGACCTCAATGCACCAGCACACCTGGACCACCCAGAAGCCTTCCTCAAACAGATTTGGTCACTGCTGTCTTGGATCAGATGTTTCCAAGTGAATCTTGGCTCCTGTTCGTCTCCCGCTCCCTGAGGTTCCCCTGGAGCAACGCCCTGCAATTCTGATGGAGGATGAAGATCTACTGAAAGGAAAACCTTGTCTCTAAGGTCTCATGGAGAGGCTCACAGTGGGATGGAAAGGAGTAACACTGAGAGCGCAGATACCAGGAGCTTGCAGTTACGATGCCTCCATTCAGAACAGAGGTGAAACAGCTTGGACAGGCACATTAGGACTCAAACCACCAGCTTATAAAACACAGCACCTTAGAAATGTAAAGAGTTTTCGTAGTGAATCTGCTCATGAAGCAGAGATGGGAATAGGGAAAGAGTTTTTTGATTTGTTTTCAGAAAATCTGTTCCACTTAAACATTCAGCCCCTGAGTTTGCACAGAGGCAGGGAAAAGGAGATTTTGCCCTCAGTTTGCCTGCTTTTGGAGAAACGAGCTCACCCACCCTCACCCCACCCCCCCAGCTCAAGATCTGTAACTAGCTAAAGCAAACTGGATCCCCATGGGGGAGAGAGCAAAATCTACAGTCTTCTCTGCTGACCAAACCACCATGTGACCCAAGGTAAAGATATCCACTAGACTTTATGGCCTACCATAGGTTTCATGACTGCTGTGGAGTCCTAGTTCAACAGGGCAATGAACTCTTCATTGGACTGTTATCCGAAACTGCTGGAACCTGATGCCATACCCAATTAAGGGTCAAAGCTACGCATATATAACAGGTGGTGTGAACATGGCCCACTGCTCATTCTCCACTTCACAATGGTCCCTGCCTGCAATGTTTCAATGCAAAGTACAGGAGTGCATATACTGGAAGTAATTGCTCATGTCACTGCTGACATTTCATCATAACTATTTCCTTCGGAAGAGGCTGGGAGGCACTGTGAGTCTACGGTGTGTCCTCATGGATCAAACAAGGCAAGAGTCAGGTATTATGTGTTCTCCTTTCGCTTCCACAAGAAGACTTCCGACAGAAGCATCCTACTGCTTAATTCTGCCTTCTCTCACCATGGTAAACCATACACAAAGCCAGAAAAACGTGGATTGGGTGACTTTGAACAATCACTGTACACTGGCAGAAATGGTTACACAAGGGTCACGGAAACACCTGAATAAACTTAAGGGATTTTTTCTGCCATAGGTAAAATGGAGATTAGCAATGCACAAAGTGGGGTTGGGAGCCACTTTTACGAACATTCACAAATGTGTCACCATTTTACACAAGATACTCACCTGTAGAAAGCCTGATATTGTGAAGAAATATATTTTGCAAGTTTCGTAATATAAAAAATTAATACAATTGCTGAAATCAAAGATTTCAAACTTGACAACTCTCCAAATTTCCAAAAAACTGGGAAAAGTATCTAACTGTATAATTAGGTGACTTTGTGAATAGAAGCTGGTCTATTAGTTCTTCCACTGTCACAGGGATGAGAGGAATCTAGAAACAGTTGATGCAGAGTGTGCAAACCAAGACAACTTTGATATGAAAGAGTACACAAAGAAGTATTCGTAGTCTGAATCCAATATACAGTTCAGGAGAGACAATGCAAACTTTTCACAAGGCATAAAAGTCCGTTCAGTTTCTGTTTACCAATGACATTGGAAACCTCACAGAAAATGAAATCATATTCCCCATTTTCTGTTCATTTGCATAAGAATTTCTCAAGTTTTTCGGAATATAAATGCACACTTGAGATAAGCAAAACAAACCTTGCTTAACCCCAATCACATAGGTGTAATAGGATTCATTTCTTACCGGGTGGCATTTTCCAAAGCCCTGGAAAATGATGAATAATCATCGGTTGAGTGTTCAAGGGAGTAATACCAAGTAGCTGCATCTTCAATGAATGAGTTGGAGTCTTCTCCTCCCAGAGAATTTTGCAGAGCCTGATAAAAGGCTGTTTTGCTGTTGGTTCTTCCTTGACTTTCTTCAAATTTCTGAGAACAAAATGCATACATGGAATTTACAAACCAAACCAAAAGATACATTTTTAATGGAACAACACAGGCTCAGATCTCCCTCTGCTGGAACAAGTCCTCTCTGCTGTGATCTCCGATTCCTAGGGGAAGAAGTAGGGGACAATCTTACTTTTGCTTTCTCAACACTCTCACCAGCCAGCAGTACTGGCTTCCTCAAAACATACTATAGGACTGAATCCCTAACCTAGTAAATCAAAATCATGGGTACCATGCTGTGCAGGTGTAGCTCTAATGCTACAGAAACCCTACTGCCTCTCACAGAAGCAGTCCACATGGATAGTCCTCCACTGCAGGTGTGCCCAATGCTGTCTTTCTGATGAGCTCCCTGAAGGAAAACTAGAGGGGAGAGACAGAGATGTTGCTACTTTCCTTTGGAAATTCCAGAAAGCGAACACACCATAGAGCCATATTCCCCCGCCTCTTCTGGAAACACCTACAAAGATATGTGGCTGCCATAAGGCCTGTATTTAGGTCCCTTCTAGAATAATATCTGCCTTAGTCCTGGAAGAGAAATCCCCCTCCTCTAAATCCCAGAGCGAGTAGCAGCCATGATCTCCAAACTTCATAACCCCTAGTGATTTTCAGAGAGACCTAAACAGAAATGTCCTTTTCCTCAGATCTGTGGTCTGAAACCTTTCCTGAGTAAAGGTATTTTCCCCAGAGCCCATATCACTGCAGAATTACTGATAGCAGAGGCACCATCTTCTATGCCAAACTATGTACTCAATCTTATTTTTACCAAAACTAAAGACTGCTGGAAGTTTTCAACACAACTTTCTCTGAGGAATTTTTAAATTTTATTAGTTCAGACTTTTCACTTTTTTTTTTTTTAAAAAGAATTTATTTCACCTTCAGAAATGGAGGAACTTCCTGAAAAAATATGTGGCCTGAACTTTCCTGTGATCAAGTAGTTTCTAAAGAGGGCACCTCGCAGGTGCGTGCTGGCTGCATCTTGGTATAAGAAGTCCAAATCTAATAAACCACCTATATTATTTTGGGCAGTCAGTCTGACGCAAAATAGGCTGGTGTCTGCCCAGTTCGGTTACCATAGATGCTTTACTGAATATATCATTTTGATGGCCCACAGCTGGTTTTCATCACGCTGCTAGAAGGTCTTTCCACAACCCTACACAGAAAGTACAGTGGGAATAATCACTTTTCAACAGATTCACAGAAATGAAAGATGGAAAATAAGTCCTCGTCTGCTGAGGCCGAGGCCTGTCCTTACTGATGTCCCCTAATGCTTTGTGCATTTTGATTAAGTGACTTTACAAGGGATTTCAAAACACTTCCAAATATCCCGAGATCCAAAAAGATCTTGGCAATTCTCCCTGTATTTTTAATGTATTATTCTTTTGCTTGATTTTGGCCCATGCAATGTGAAAAGAGCCGTGCTGTGCCAGTTTAAGTAAAGCAGCTGTACTTCGAAAAAGATCTGCAACTCGTACATGACACGTCACTTGATGTGCACAAATGCCACATATGAAACTGCATAGCCCACTTGCCTGCAAAATCATTCAGATTAAATACAGCAAGGACACGTATATGTTTCTGCAAGAAGCAGAAATCATTGCTGAAGACAATCTAACGGCAGATTCAAAAGCAATCTTTCCATCCGCTTTGGCACACATCAATTTGGGTCCCTACTAACCAGCAGAAGCATTGCTGCTGCCTAATTAAGAATCTCTCATTTGGTGACTGGGGCTGGTGGATTTGGCTCACAGTTATGGATAAGAACAGATGTGTTTCTGTGCCAATGAAGAGCCCAAATTCTTATGTGTAAAACATCCTGTACAAAGCAACTTTCATGCAATGTTTTCATTTTATTGTGTTTTTAAAACGTATTTGCTAGTTTATTCTACACCTGTCATGGATACTTCAAATAGCGAAAAAAACTTTAGGGTATTGATTATGTACCCTAGGAACTGATCCTTTACTGCCTCATCAGTGACCAAGCATCAAATAAACACTATGGTTAAAAAGCACAAAGAGGAGATGGATCACCATACAATGCATGGTTAAACTGAGGAATCTCTTGCCTCGAGGCTTTGCGGGTGTCAAAATCGGTGAAGACGAAGTTTCATGAACAAGGTTTTGAATGCAAAAAAATAAATAAATCAGTTGATGGTTATTAAATACAAGAAGACCAATTTAGGTTAGGAAGTCCCTGAGCTGCAAAGTGCTAGAGGTTTGGAGAGCATTTAGCAGAAGTATCGCATTTGCTTACGCTGTTCTTACAACCATCCACTCTCAGGCACTGCTGAAAACAGCATTCTGTGCTCAATGGGCCTTTGATCTGACTCAGTGCGGTCGGTCTCAAGTTTTTACTGTGCCTATGTACTAGTTTCTGTGACCTTCAAAATGCCCCCAAAATTCTGGTAACCTTTCTCAGGCAATCATTGATAATAGAGTGGGGTCCTTGAGATGCATTGAGTCAGATGAAAGAGGACTCAACAGGCAGAGATGGATGAGAAACTGGCATTTGTAACACATTTTGAGATTTTTCATCCCAACCAGCACTAAAACAGCACAACCTGAAACGCTATGTCTCAACTGTCACTTTGGATACAATATAATATAATTTAAACACCTGACTTTAACGTGGTAGCACAAATCAAAGCAATAAATTAAAAATAAAACCTGTGACATTAAAAAGACAAAGCATTTTAAGTTTTCAGAAATTGATTCAATTTCACCAATTTTCCATGTGCAACAAGTGTTTCCCATTTGAAAATACATGACCAAAGAACAATTTTCAAATAGCAATAGATACAACAGCTGCTATCAGATTAATATAAACAGCTGCATGTTATGTAAAATAATTTACATTCTGCTAACTTTTAAAGAGATGTTAGCAACTGACCTCACAGTTATAGTGGGGTTTTCAACTTTTTTTAGAAAGTAAGTTAGAAAATAGTTAAAGACAGCAGGTGCACCATTTCCTACTGTTCTGGTGCTGCAAAGTGGTCATAAACATTATCTAAATAATGACATATATAATGCTTACTGTTCTTGTTGCTGCAGCATAGCTTCTGGAGCATATGAGCAAATCTAGTCCAATGTGTTTTCTTTTTTAAATAAATTGTAGCAGTTGGTACACCAAATGTTTACATCTTCTAAGGGGCAAAATGTACTTTTCTGTCAAACTGATATAGTGATAACACTAACAGAGTATGTACAGATCTTAGCTCTCTAAATGGCTTTTGATAAATGTTGTAACAAAAGATGGTGAAAGATCTACCAGCCATTCAACAGGGTGCTTCAAGGATTCCATCTCGTTACAAGATGAAATAAGGAGCTGATATCAGCCCATTCTCCTCACTGATGGCATTTATCAGGACACTGCTCTCCTGGTCATTGCAGTTAATATACACATATCTACCACCTGTTATATGTTGCTGAATACTTTTGTCCATAAAGAAATTAATTGACTGTAGTACAGTGCAGGATGGAAGATCTGGTCTACACAGATCCAGTTGTTTACATGGGGTAAATAAAGTATATTTCTATCTATCCACTTCCCCATGTCCTGGTTCTGGGTTCTGCAGCCAACTATATTTCTACTAAGGAGGGAGAGAAAAAGAAAGAAAACACATAAAGTACAACCTCAGCCTTCCAACTAAAAAGAAGTTAACAATCCTTGCAATGTGGAGATTACATGGTAGGCACAGAACATATGGAGGATACAAACAGGGCTGTACTGACTTACTTGCATATGTCAGAGAAAAACAGATATAGATCAGCATGAGTGACTCCGTGTATTTAATGCCAGTAGGAGCCATCGGATCCTCCCACCTGAGCATCACATAGAGCACCAGGACAAATTTTTGCCCAGTTGGTAATTGAAATCAACATTTTTAGAGGTTTCTGCTCAGCTGCCCTAATCTATGACTGCTCAAAGCTAATATCCCTGAAGGCCTGCCATGGGAATTGCAGTTAACGGGTTCAGGCTTAACCGCTCCATATGCCACATAATAGTGCATTATGGCACCACTTGCCATTCCCTTAACAAACTCTGCTTTGTTTCTCACTTAGCTTCCACCATCTGATGGCTGCACTGGGGATGAGTACGAAGTGCTCCAGGAAGTGGTAAATCTGTCTCAGTTCACATGAATAAGCATTCAAGCGAATGCCATAAAACGGTCATTTCCATGGGCAAGACATTGAGCGCAAATGTTCAGCATACTCTCTGCTGCAAGTGCCACTGAGAGACCTCAGCCTTTAATTGCAAACAAATCGAACATAAATGTTTTGCTAGCGCGTAAGTGGTGCCTTCTGTCTTTCTGTTTTATTTTTAATTGCAAAGGTCTTAACAGGCATAAGTGCAGTGTTGCAGTGGGAGTACAGAGACACCCAGCACAACCAAATGCCAGTAACCCCCCACAGAACGACATGGTGCCAACTGGATTTACCACCTTCAGGTCTGGTTGCAGTCTAGAGGTTTTACTCTCACTTCTAAGACTTGACTGCTAAGAGTTTATAAAACTTGCATTCAACTCCAGTCTAAGGTGATAAGATTTACATCACAGCTCAAGCATCCAAATGTCTAAAAGTGTCTCTTCACCATTTACAGGATCAGTATTAATAGAGCAAGAGCAGGATTAACAGAGCAAGTCCTTGGCTGAATTTGCCAGCACAGATGTTCCCAGGAACTGGAAGAACAGTTAGCAGGGGTTAAATTTTATATCCCCCACTCTTTGAATCTAACTACACTGAAATAAATCATCCTAAAGGAGATGGAAATGAAGGACTTGCCAATTCCATACACTTGCCACAGGACCTTCTATCTGCGCCATTTATCTAGCCAAATACATGCATTGTTCTTCTGTCTGCAGAGCTGGAGCAGGTCCACGGATGAATTTTCACCCCAGGGAGTTTTGGTCCCCTCTTTGTAGAACACATTAAATAACTTTGTTGTAGTCAGAGGCAAACTAGGAATTATGGCTTGTTTCCCTGAGCTGAGCTCAGTGCTTTGTCCACCAGCTAACCCTTCCCATCTTCCTCAGTGTATCAGTAAAACCAGATTTGGGTTTTCCCAGAAAGATGCAAGTCAGATCTACCTTAAGGGAACCCTTAAAATGAATAAAGTAGAAGAGTGGGATACAGTGTGGGTTGTCTCAAATCCTTCTTCTAGGTCTATTGTGGTGATAGGACAGTTAGCACAGATCAAAGATCCCTTATGACGTTATGACAGAGGAAACAGGCCACAGACTTCTCGGTAACAACCACCACCCGCACCAGTTTCTGGCACTGTAGCTAAATACATCTGTGGCCTACTCAGGACTGTATCATCTGACTTTGACTGCAACCATGCATGCTCATGGCTATGATGCAGAAATGCTGCTCTTGAGGACATGGAAAATGCATGTTCTTAAATACCTCAGTGATGGAGTTTCCCAGCAATTATACACTAACTGCATGAACAAGGAAGAAATCAGAAAAATTTAAGCTTGCGGCAACTCTTTAAGAAAACAGTCCAATGACAGGAACACAGACTCGTCAAAACAGTCATATTCCCTTCCTCAAGCCCTAAAAACCTGAAAGAAACACAAGAAAATAGAAATAGAGGAAAAGGTGCATAAAAACCCCATCAGTTCTTACTGAGAACATGAAACCAGCTTAAAAGGAAGTCAAATGGGAGAAAACAAAATATAGTCACTTATTGTGACCATTAGGAATTTTCTGGAACGGAGATGGCATCTGACTTACAGCAGTAGCACCAAGTAACACAGGTACTATTATAATATCTAATAAAGAAGTTAACTATCCTTCTAAGTAAGAAAAGTTAGACCCTTGCCCAAGGAGACGAGAAGATCTCCAAGAGTGGGAGATTTTAAAACAAGTCTCTTAGGTTGAGGTAAATATGACCTTCGGGTTGAATTGCAACTTTTTGAGTTCCCTTCCAATCTTATTTTCTGCAAGCTTTTAAATAAAGAAGATATTCCCAATCTTCTTCTTGGAAGGGGAACGTTTTATTGCTGGGCTCTCAATTACCAGTATTTTTCCTTTTCAGCCTGACTGTGCTGGCTTTTAGCACTTGTGGCTTTCATTAACATCATGATTTGTTGCATAATTTCTAATACATCATGGAATTTCATTTTGGTTTTGCAGACAACTGTCACATGTGGAAATAGTGGTAAAGGAAAGAATTTCACTTCCTAGTCTTCATCACATGACTTGTAAGGAGGTTAATGAGGTTTATTCCCCTCTCACAGAGTCTGGATCATTATCTGCAGGCCTCCAGCATCACAGTCCACTTCCTATGGCTGACTTCCTCTTTTAATTGACTCCAAAAGAGAAAAATACATGAAATATGAGCAGGAAACTTCTGCTGGAGACTAAACAAGCAATAGGAACTTTATTCAGGTGGGTCAAAAAACTTTCAAAGGAGTGTTTTTGTCATTAATTCTGAAGTAAATTGGTCTATGTGTTATTTGCTACCAGCAAAGAGAAGCTGGGATTAACCTCTCTCTGCCCCCTACAAGAAGAAATCCATACATTTAGAAAAAGATAGCAAGAAACCTGCAGTTCACTTGGGTAACCCTCAAAATTATCCCTGCCACATTACATTCTCCTGTTGATTTCTTATCACATGTCTAAGCATGTTGGAACATTTAATTTAATTTGGCAGTGTTAAACAGGGTAGTACTATTTTTCCCATCATGGAGAAGGAGAAATGAACTAGAAGAGGTTGATACTCCATCCCAAGAACAAACAGTGCCAGAGGGTTTCCAAGAAGACATAAAATCCCTCTGGGTAGACCTTCGTGCTTTTGAGGACATTTATTTCCAAAGTACAGCATGGGTGCAATTCTTTCTCATTCCACCAGTTCATGCCCTGAAACCTTAGCCCACACATTCATCAGGCCAGGCTATTAGTCATAGCTATTCCGTATTCAGAACCATCTCTACAAGAAAACACACTTCTTAAAGGCAACAGGGAAAAAAGTTTGCCACAAAAAAAAAAATTAAAATGTTTTGGATTTAGCCCTGCTGCACAGAGAAGAAGAACCTCATAACTAAGTTATGAGCTTGCTTTCTTCTTTGTGAGATACAAATGAGATTGCAATATAAATAAGATTCTAGACACAGTACAACATACTACTGCATATTAAAACATGCTAAATCATTACTGATCTCTTACCTTTTCGTATCTCCCCCAGTAATGTTAATCAACAAATACAACGATGCCATTAATCAGTGTAAACAGAAGACGGAGAATGCCTCTGTATATTTGCATGGAGTGTAATTCATAAATAGTAGAAATCATAAAGAGTCTGTCTTGGCTGCATATAATTACTGTCATCACTATAATAATAGTTATACCATCAGTTCATTAACAGTGAATCTATTCCTACCTTAATTGCCTTAGCTCTGCTGATCAACCCATCCTGCTGAGCACTTCCAATGAGCAGATCTACTTTCCGAAGTGGAGGGCGCTGCAGGGCTTTAGCTAATGGTTCCCGAAGGTAAATTCCATCCATCACTGGACCCCAGTACTGGAAAGGTCCACTTATAGCGAGAAGCTAGATCAGCAAAAAAAGCAATAATTAGCTTACCCTGGTGATTTCCATTTTACTGATGTTTAGAAAACTGAGCTGATTCATAGCCTTCAAGTGAACAAGTGACCAGTTAGTGTAAGTGTAAACTCACCATTGGCAGGAAGCAATGCTTTTGCTGACAGTCTCAGTAACTGAAACAAGCTGAACAGGTCAAGAGAATTGATGGTCTTAGAGCCATAAAAATATTGTTTTGAATTAGAAATTGGCTCTATGCTGGTTCTGATTGAAAAATGCATTGTCACTGAGTGTTTTAATCTGCGGGTACAGGATCCATCTCTAGGATCATCTAGACTGCAGCTTTCACAAGTCTCCCACTTAAGAGACAGAGCACTGATATCCCTCCCTACTTCCTTTTCTGCAAAAATGCAGTTACTGAAGCTACAGGCACTTGATTCTCCTCTAGACTAATACCCAGATGCAGATGAGAGGGTACTGAAAGAAGGTAAAAATATTTAGATTAGTTTTGGAAGACGTGGTCAAAGTAGTGTAAAAGGAACTTAGTCTAAAGGAGAATCAAGCTGTGAGTATTCATAGGTCAGAAGTGGATTTCATGGACATCAGCATCACTCCATCAAAGCTACTCCAGTTCCTCTTTCACAAGGATTCAGCCCAATTTATTTTTTAAGCTTCCTCACAGCTTCATGTCAATAAAAGCTTCTTTTTGGTTCCTTGACAGTGGCATATAGTTTGCAATGGTGTACCTTAGTCTGTGCATCATTGAGGACGCGAGCAGGCAACTGGCGGAGGCAGGCAACGATTTCCTCACTGGTGGATGAAGGGCATCCTACATCTTCAGCCAGGACTGCTGCTTGGGTCTGTGCTCTCCTCTTAGTAATAATGGATGCTGGAGAAAAAGCTGAACCTCCCTGGAAAGGAAAAACAATACCAGTCAATACATGCTGTCAAAACACCTGGGCCCTGGGTGCAGGTAAAAAAGCTGAGAATCAAAATCTACTCAGTTGAAGAATGTGAAACACTGGTATTTAAATCATAAGAAGCAACCCAAACTATTCTATGATTATTCTATATTATTCTATTCTATATTATTCTATAATAACACTGCTGAGTAACCATGAAAACTACTTATTGAAAATGCAGATAAATTAGTATAAATCTGATAAGATCTGACCTAGAACAGAAAGGCTGGAATAGCTCTGACATGGTTCAAATGACTAATTTACAAACATTTAAATCAGTTTACTATAACTGCTAAGATTAGCTTCCATCTTCTAAAAAAACACCCAAATGATAGATGCATATGAGAGAGCCCAATCTATCCAACCAATTAACTTCTTACTAAATTTGCTCAAAGCATAACTATAAGTCTGAAAAAGTACAAAACCAGAAGCAAGTTAAAAAGAAACAGAAAGCAAACAGCAAATCCTTACTTTGAAATTGTCTCAAACATTTGAGCCTGAAGAGCTTACCCTGGCCAGCACCCAGAATATTTTTTATATTTCAAACAAGTAGACTCATTGATACTAATAGGATACCAGTGTTCACAACTGGAGAAATATGTTTCCAAAAATAATTAGAAAGACATTATTGTTTGTATGTAGAGACAGTCTATTTAGTTCACCGTATGTAGAATTTCCAGTGCTACTATCTTCCTGAAAGTTTTCTCTTCCTTTTTAAAGTATGTGGAAAACAAGCACTGTTATTAGCCTAATGACTGAGATGCAGATGGTTGCAGACAAGCTAAGGAAAAAGCTAAGATTGTCAATCCTGGGGCACTAGAAGAGCCATCTCTGCTTTTAAGAGAGCAGAAGGTCTAAAGAACAAGAAATAAGCCCTGCTTGGTCTTAGTCCTCACTTCCGCCCTCAATTTAGATAAGAATTTGAGTGAAAAATGGGCTTCATCCTCACGTGGGATTTGTGGTGGCCTATTTTGTGTTTGTAAGGCACGGTATTTGCCAGCTGCTGACTAGTTGCACTGACTCAGTTGGTCATGAGAGAGAAAGGAAAATATTCTTGATGAGAGCACCCCTCTGTGTGGGTGTGTCCCCAGGATGCAGAATGAGAACGTTGCTTTTTTGCCTGACCTTCAGAGGAGCATGTTCACCAGAACTAGGATGGGTGAGACTAGAAAAGGGATAACACGGCATGCCACTTCCCTCAGAAGAGTAACTTCCTTGCTTTTCATTTGAAGCAAGGAATTATGTGTCTCCTTGGTATAGCAGAGAGGCTAGATCTAGGATTGCACAATATTTATCCATGAATCTGGAAAACATATTCAACATCAGAACTGAAAGTGCTCGGCATGTTTTATCACGTATCCAATATCTCTAAAAGGTATTCATTTAAACAAAACAAAACCAAACCAAACCATAAAATATTAGAGGGCTTCAGTTTCCCAAATTCTGAAAATTTCACAAATTTGGAAAGTGGCAGTTTCTGTGTAAATTCTGAAGTTGCCCTATTAAAAGGCTAAGTTTGATAGGGAAAGGGAGTACTGAGATGAGATGACATACAGAATCCAAAAATTCACTTTGATCAAGCAAAACATCCTAGTCTGTGTTTAATTTTGAACATATCTCCTCCCAGAGATTTTAAACCTATGCGAAGTTCCCCTGTCTCTGAGATCTCTACAAACTGAAAGACTATGCTTGGGTCAAGCACTGAGCCAAACAATTACAAAAGATCCTGGATAGAAGCATTCCACAAGTCCTCTCTGCAGAGGGAGAGCTAAAAGCCTGGACAGACAAACGTTCATGTCACATCACTGGATCTGTGTGCGTCGGCATTAGTTATGGTCCAAGTTCAATGAGTAAAAGAAAAAACCAAAACTTCTGCATATACATTTGTGAGGTGAGGACAGTTCTTGTTTGAAGCCTTAGTCTTGCTGTGCCTATATTCTCTTCTTTGCATGACTGGTTAGAACAGGTTTACGTGCTTTTCTTTATTTTATTTTTTCTTCTATTTTCCATGGTAATGGCCACTTCCTCAGTTTGTTTGTGTTTGTTTGGTTTTTTTAATAACATCCACATTCAGGAAGGATGTCTTGCATTTTGGGGTTTGAATGAGATGTGGTATCCACTACTGTTATGCACGTTTAATTTTTATTGGGACTGGAAGTGGGTGATAGAGGGACTTGGGACATCATTCAAGCAGAATTTGGAAGCAATACTGTTATGTTCCCTCCTCTGGTGCATCTGAAATACATTCCAGGCTCTGGAAACAAGGGTCCTCTTATCACAGAAGTTAGGAAAGCAAAACTGTACCAGTTCTCTGGCTTTCAAATTCACATCACAATTCAGGCTCATTGTTTCCTCACCCTCACTAAAAAAACTCAGGAACAAATAAGTGAGAGCAGAAGCCAAAGACTGTCCAGAATTAAATGTCTTCCTTTTTTGAGCCTGCAGTTTTCACATTAAAAATAAATTTTCCCTAAACACTGTAGCCACATTAGAGGCAAACTCAGGACACAGAGGACAGCATAGCTGCACTCAGCATTTCTGTTGGCTTCTTTCCCTGTAAAGCTATAATTTATTTGTGTGATTAGTCCCAGCAACCAGTAATGAAGGAGTTGTTTGCTTTAAAAAATAGGACTATTTAGACAGAATAAGAAATAGTGGAGGAACTGTTCATTTCCATTACATGACACCCCTATTACCATCAACATGACAGAATCATGAATCAGGAAACCAAAAATCATGAGATCATCTCAAAAATAACAAACACTGTGTTCTTTTTGTTAGTCCTCTGTTTTTTAATTCTCCAGGAATTCTCCCATACCTATAAATACAAGAGCTAGAAAATTAACTTTTAAAACTAACAGCTGAGATCTTCAGATAATCCTGCAGGGTAGTTTTTTGAAAGCAAACCTCTAAACAATATGAGAAATACAATAAAATCATGAATGTTTGCCATCTTGCCATCACAGGGTATTTCCTATCTCAGCATCATTTAGATGGGTTTGACAGGGAACTGAAGCCACAGGCAGTTCTTGTTTCAGCTTGTCCTCACAGACTGACCCGCTGTCATCAGAGGAAGATGACATTTTGGACAACGACTCGGATGAAAGCATTCAGTATCAAACTGCTGAGAAGAAGCAGTTGCAGCTATGTTGCACAATCCACAACAGCAATATCACACTGTCGTCCTAAATTTATAGGAAGAGTGGGAACATAGTATGTCACACATCTGTGAGGCTGCTGCCCTGTCCATCCCAGTTCTCCCTCCACTTGTTGGGCACACTTAACTATTCGCATCTACCCAAATGCTAGCATTCTGCTTCATATGTCTCACAGATTAGGAGCTTTTAGCTACATGGCACCCCTTCCTGTTATTCTGATGAGATAATAAAAAAAAAAAATATACGGACTATTATTGTAAATTGTACCTCTCTCTCGCAACATACCTGGAAAAGACAACTGCTGTATAAGCTGCAGTCCTGAATGTCTTTTAATTCCTCATTTACTCTGGAAACTTGCTTCTGCAAAGTTTTTCAAAACTGATTCACAACAGATCTAATGATTAGAAACTTCATTGCAACTAGCTTTTATCACCCACACTCTGTAAAGCCAAAACCTTCTTCCTCTGCTTACACCATGACCTCTTGTTTTTCCAACCTGACTTGAAACTGAAAACCCTGCTTGAGCCACTTTTTTCTCTTCAACACATGCACTCCCTTCAAATTAATGCACTTTTTCTGATGGCTCCAAGGCTGCAGCCTCCTTACGAAGCAGACCAGAAGAATGCTATAGACAGCAATATTATTGCAAACAGAAATAACAGTAACACCACTCAAAAAGCAAGGTCGAAAAATATCTAATGAAAACAGTCAAGCCAATGAACTGCCCTGATAATTCTACTTTCTCAAAAGAGCCAGCTGTACAGCAATATTTTATGTGTTAAAGATAGGCACTCTCCAGGCTCAGTTGCATACGGTTCCCAGCAAGAAGTATCTGTCGGACCATCTGGTTTGACCTCCGGGATAGCCAAGGCTCTTCCATTTCCTGACTGCTGGGCTCAAGGGCTTCTTATCACTTAAAACATGGCTCGTGTTTGACTAAAGCCTGATCTTGCATGAAACATTTAAGTTGGGCTTGGAGACACCAAAAAATGGACACCGCAATCGTCTCCTTTGCAGTTCATGCCTGAAGATACTCACTCCACTGACGGGAAAACTTATTTCTCTTTGAGGATGCCTTCAGTTTCAAAGAGACGGTTTATATCCTGTTTTTTCTCCCTGTGAAAATAAGCAAGCTGCAACAGTGACTACTAACTTTTCTTTCCTATTAGTTTAGCAGATTTTTCTCTAAAAGACTGGATTGAAAGTATTTTCAGAAGTTGTTGTCAATTTGGGCCTTTTTTTTTTCTTTTTTTTTTTTTCTCCCCCTTGCAGGGCTGTATTTCAGTATCCTGAATTTCTTTTCCTTAGACATCTAATTTTGCACAGTGACAAGGGCTTACAACACAAGGTTGCAGGGCTCTATGTGGAAACATGAATGACATTTTTTCCAGGCTTTTAGACAACGTCTGTCTTCAAAAACCTGGAAGAGTAGAAATCTTTGGGACCAGGCCGGGGACTCTCTATCATGGCTGAGGAGCTCTGTTGCTAGAGTGACAAACATCAGCACATGAAGTGTAATATGAAACTGGCTGGTCGGTCCAGCAATGGAAAGGGGGATATAAATTTTTTTCCTTCCATAACTATCTACTAGAACTATGATTTCCAGATAAAAATGAGATAAACGAGAGGGTCCTCTCTCTTCTGTCAAAAATAACTTTTCCAAGAAGATTTCTTTTTCATACATGACTCTTGGCAAATCCTTCTTTGCTCTAACCGGAGGCAGTCCTGCACATGCAGTGTTCCTCTCTCAAGTGACTCACTGAGTACCTGTCTGAGGTTAGTGACTTAAATAACAGGATATGAATACTTTTAAGATGACATATAAAGCCCCACTTAATTCATATAAAAACTTTCTTCCATTTAGATGTAAACATTGCCTTATCAATTATCTTATCATTAAAAACAAGTTATTAGCTGAACAAACTGAACAGGAAAACTTGCTCTCATCATTGCATAAGGGTAAATCTTAACTAGGAACAGGAAGAAACGATATGGAAATGGAGAATTTTATTTATCTCCCTCCACTGCAAACTGATCTGTTCTCTACAAGTACGGTACAAACCATGGCTGAGATTAATTGTCTTTCCAATGGACCATGTTCTATCAAGCAAGTCCAGACTCTTCTTTAGTGTGACCAATCTTTCCCACTCAGTCTGAGACCTGCCCCATTTGTGAGTGCAGCTTGGGATGTAACCTGGCTTCTTGCAAAGGCACAAAGACCATCAGAGCCAGCCTCAGGTAGACATTGGTGAGAAGGATCAGGGAAAGGCAGAGCTCAGCCCCTGCCTGCTCCCACGAGTGGTGCAGACATCCCCCAACCTGGGATCTTTCAGTCACTCCAGAAACATTGTACATCCGTTCGGTGAATGTCATTAGGAAACGTGCATGACACATCCCTGGGACCTGAAGAAAGCAATAAGGTCCTAAACAATCAAAATATAACTGGCAGGGATAATCATGGGGCAGTATGGTAAAACCAGCTCCCCAGAGCACTGGTTATAATGCTGTCTTGGCTCTGCATTGCAGACTGATTTGCTTATCAAGCTCCCTAATGCTTTCCTGTCCATTCAAGGTGAGGACTGTTAGCACAGCCCACCAAAGAGAAAAGATATTCTCCTGTAATTACATAGCTCCACATTTCAGCACAGCTTTGGGAATTTGATCACTGTCTCCTGGTTCCATTAATGCTTACACAACAGCTCCCACACTTGTCAACTTTTAGTTTTCATCATCAAACTGATTGGCATTACAATGAGCATCTGCTCAAAGCTAATCTGGTGTGAATTAGGAGCTCTGCTTGGGGTTCCTGGTGGGGTTTTTTTGGTTTGTTTTGGGGTGGTTTTTTGTTTGGTTCTTTTGGGGGTTTGGGTTTTGTTTTGTTCTTTAATTTTACTACACAAAATTAGGTATATGAGTTTTTCAGATCACATCTTGATTATAAAAGCAAAGAGTAAACCTTAATAAATCCCTTTAACTTCTACTTTCATATCTTGCAGTACTACATTCCTGAGTGACTTCAGCCAGGTTATTTAACAGGCTAGTATCTTGGTTTCCCCATCTCAGACACTGAGATGAGAAAGGTTCTGAGGCTCCTGCTTCTGCACTTTGTACAACTGATGTAAAAACGTGCTCCAGAGACAGGTTTTCACTCCATATTCTTTCATTGCTGATATTGAGCTTCAATTATGTGCAGACAGAGGTGTTCTGGAGTGCAGAGTAAAGAATGAAGCAAGCCTTGCATTCTCATCCAGGCTCAGTAAGAATGGAAAACAAAGTTTTGTGCCTCTTCCTGTCTGTCTGAAAAAACTAGCAAAACTACATAAAACAAAACAGTTGGGGACTGAACATCATGGGATAAATAAAATTGGAAGGAAAAAAAAAAAGAAGAGAACGAGAAACCCTTTCTGTGTAAGTAATGTAAAACAAGTTATTTTGCTCATTTTTTATATCTGCTCAAACCAGCCCTGGTGCAACATGTTGAAAATCTCCCTGTTTCCCTCAGCCCATAGATAAAAAGTGTCTTGAGTAGTGGCTTGCAACAGGAACCTCATCTGTTGCAAACACTTTGAGCCTTCCTTATTTCTCAGAGAGGAAGTATGTGGCCTGTTTGGCAAACGCTGCTCTACATGACAGCGTGAACTTCACAACACACTCATTCGACCAGCTGCTCCTCGACTTGATCAGCGAAACCTTGCTGGCAGCATGAGAGCAGTATTATGACTACGGCTTTTTTGAGAAATACTGCAACCTGGAATATCATGCCTAGCATTTAAAGGTAATCCTTGCTCTGATACATTTCAGATTATCTGCATACGGGACCAAATGTTTCAATTTTATTTATATAAAAGGGAGTGCTGTTTCATTAACAAGGACAGCATTCAGACCGCGGATTTCAAATACCACCAAAGGTAGAAATAGAAAAGCCTGCCTTGATCCTTTTCATAAGGAGGGGTACTAAAGATAGAAGGGACGAGGAGTATTTCTACGGAAAGCTCACAGTAAGACAGATGCACAGGACTTTATGTTGAAGAAAACTGCAGCTCGCTATAACTCAAAATATGAGAAATATCACAGAGAGATTAGTGGGGGTTTTATTCAAAATGTTAGAAGTTTGCATGATGTGGTATTTCTGTGTTGTTTCATAGTTGCATGTTTATGTGATTTTGATTAACGACAAATACACAGTTTCTGAAATCTAAGCTGCTTTTTTCCCCATGTGAAAAATATCAGGATGTTGGTGCTTTAATTTTCAAATTAAATGGGATTCAGACATTACCTGTGAACCCTACTGAGAATTAAATTGTAAGACCTTGGCGGTATAGATGTGGATATGTGGTAACAAAAGTAAAATAGAGTAGAGCATCTCAGAAATGGTCAATGTCCTAATTTTACTGGCCTGCAGTATTCTTTGCAGAGGGGCTTTACTCAGGTGCTTATTTTGCCTTTTTATTTCTCTTATTATTTTCATTTCTTTATATTTACTATTTCTCAATCATTTTAAATATAACTTTGAAAAAGTTCTTACAAAGCAACGGACTTTCCTATATGCCGTGCTATTTAACTGCTCCAGAAGCACATTTTCTCAGAGAACAGGTTCTGCAAGAGGAAATTATTGCTACATGTGCTGCACGCAGGGACGGAAGGTGGAAATTGCACCGCAGGTTGTTGGGACCCACGATGTAGGTCAATGAGATTTCAGTCTTGACAGGTGAAGGGTTCGTATCTGCCGAGAGTTCTGCCACTGATAAACGGGACACAAAGCCAGGCTGGGGCTGTAGGTGTTTCCGCACCTTCCTTTTGGCAGCGAAAATAAAGCAGTAAAGGTCACTAAACTCCAGCAGCTGGGTGTTTGCAGATAGCTATGGCCGCAGCCACAGGTTTTCCTTAAACTCAAGGGGAAAGGGGAGGAAGAAATACTGAAAATGTGATCTGAACAGTTAAAATCCAATGTCCACACAAGCCCGAGGAGGTGGCCTGTGAGCAGGGAAAGCCACCCGTATGCGGCCCAGGAGCACAGTGGTTCCTCTGAGCCCAACAGCAGCCGCACTCCTCCAAGCAGGGCATTGGGTTGATAAGACAAGGTGAGTTTAGAGTCTATCACCTCTCCTTAATTCTTCCCAAACCACCCTCAGTGAACGATTTTCTTTGGATCTGGCATAATTACCTGTTTCTTCGACAAAGGGATGCCACCTCTACTCATATCCCAAACTCTGTCACCAAGTTTAAGTGAGATGCAGTGATATCATCTATAAAACTGTTATTGTTCCGCTATTGACTTAAATGGTAAAAAATCGTCTTGGCCACAAGATGCTCTACAGTTTCCTGTAAGTTAATTTTTTCAGAGCATCTCAAAATTTCAGAAAACCGCCATACAGTTTATCATATAGCAATGGATTTGTATTGTGCTGCCAGTACTTGACCCAGCACAAGTTCCTTAAACCATGAAGTTCTATCACACACTTGAGAGTCATGTGCACTGCTGTTTTAGAAATACTTTGGATACTAATTCATACACTGTTACTCTAAAAACAGTGATCCGCCATTGCCAGCGAGTAAATAGAAACAATCTTCTACCTTCGCCATTTCAAACAAAATTTCCCATTTCTTTAATTTCCATCACATTTTTAAATGTCTGAGACTTGAGTCGTACTTCAGGGCATTCACTCCACCACCTTCGACTGGACTATAGGCACCTTTACTCTGCCCAAATGCATAACGACAAGTGGCATTAGCAGTAAAACCTAGTCTGATATCTGGCATTTTCCTTATAATCACTTTGGATAAGTGAATCATCAACAGCTCACAGCTTTCTATTCGCTAATTTTTATTGAACGCTTCTGCCATGAGTCTAGAGAACATCTTGAACTCTCTGTCCCTTTATGCTGCCACCAGCGGTTAATTAGTGACAGTAAAACAGCAAGGAAACTGTAATGAGACACAGCACACTGTCACACTTGTGACATCAAAGTCCAAAAATGCCATGGCTCTTCACTGTTACCGTAAGTACTTTATAACACTTGTATTTTCCATAAGTCTGATTCTTCCACCTCTAAAGTAGCAGCACGGAGCAGCATGCTCTGTCCTGTTGACTTCAGAGGTCCTTTGAGAAGAACAACATCATATAACGCCATGATTTGTATGGCAGAAGTGATCCAGGCCAGTTTTAGATGTGCTCTGCATAAAAATGAACTAGGCACGTGCCATTTGCCTGGTACTTAATCCAGCTGGACTAGATAACAAGAGGTTTAATTACAAACTACATATAAGCAAACCTTCAAAAACGCATCGGGTATTTTTAAAGCAACGTTTAGAGTTTAAACCCCTAAATACCATCTGAGAAAATGAAGATGCCTTGCTCAAATGTGCCGTGCTTTTAGAAAGTTTGTAAGTGTGAGGTAAAGTTTTCAGAAATCTTTGCATCATGGACAAATGCGACGTATCACTTTCCGCAGTGACTCAGAAACACCTGAAAATTCTATCCCCTGTATCTTAGGAGTAGGAAATAAGCCCTTGAAAGCACTCTGTCAAAACTCTGATCTCTGGTAGGATGCCTTGCTCTCCTGGCCTGCAAATAGCAAGACCCAGAACAAAGGGGTACATAGAGGTAGGACTCGATTATTTTTATTTTTCCATACTTTTGCAACAGAAAACTCAAGTACTATTCTCATCTAAATAACACTTCTATGTGTTAAAACTATAGATGGGCATAAGAAATTTATGCTGCCATGCTTGGCAGTGATCTGGAATTGTAGAAAAGTTTTGGTAACTGCATCTTGCTTCCTGTACACTTAGCCAGATTTGAATTGTCCTTTTCAAGTACTCCAAAAGTGCAGCTCCTACAGCACAGAGCTCAGCAAAGGTTATCTGTCCAGGTGTTCATCCCACTTCTCTGGCTGACTTTTTCAGCCTTGTTGAGCTCCCTATTCCCACGGCCAGAAAATTCTGCCGGCTAATTTGAAGATGAGCCAAGAACATCTATAGTATCTGTAGCCAAAGTACTGGCTGCACTTTTCCTGTGCATATACCTCTCATTCTTGATGGGATACCACTGAGAAAAATGTTGAAGAAATTAAAATTGGGTCTCGTAAAAAATACTCATGTTTAGTTCAGGAAATTATAATCTTGCAAGTAGACGGTGCCTGCCAAAAAATGAATTCTGATTTCAGTTTTAGAAACCTAGGTGCATTTAAATTGATTTTGGTTTTGTTATCAATAGAGACCTTCTTATTCAAATGTGGATGTCCAAATAGTTTAATTTAAGGCTACTTTTTTATTCAGCTTCTAGACTTCCTATATCAGGCATTGAAACAGTATTTTGTCCTTGCGAAAGCACATTTCAGACACTTGTCAGAAAGACAGTGGCACAGCTGCATCCTACAGCTGTGCCACAAGCTAGTTCCTGAGTGCAGGCAGTGACAGGGTGTTGTGCCTTTTGGCTGGTGACATAGAGACTTCTAGCAAAGAGCTTTTGGGAACAAGCACTAAGAAGTTTGAAAATGAGATGAGGTGGAGTCAAACTGTGCATTACCATCTGTTTTAGCACTGATCTACTTGCATTTGGTAAGAGACAAATTCTCTTCTTTTGAACAGCGTTTTATTCTGTAGGGTGTCTCCCTAAAATCGCTGTAAGATATTTATGGTATTAAGCAATATACTCAATTCTGCCAATCTTATTCCAAAAGACAATTACTAATAAAGCCTGTCTGATTTCAGCAGTACTGCTTCTCACGTTGGACACTTTTCCAGCGAACACTGCCAGGCTCTAGCCTGTTGTAAGGGAAGAGAAACTTACCAAAGGCAGTTGTCATCTTTGAAATATTTAAGCTAGAAAAGACTGAAAGACAAAAATTGCACCTGAGTTTAGTAAATACCCACATGATGCTGCTAGGGCTCCTGTTATGCTTTTCACAGGGCACCAGACAGACAAATATTTTTAAAAAATAATTAGCTATCAGCTAGTGGTGTTGAGTTATTTTGCTTTAATGTACAATTTCAAACTAATATAGCTTATTCTCCTCGCCTCTGGAAATACAGCATAGCTTGTGATACCTTCCACACCCAAGGGATTTCTTTTTCTCTCCTCTGTCAGGGAGAATTAGGATTGGTGCAGTAAAGTCATGAGAAGGAACACTCTCTCTCCAGATATTTAGTTCCACAATTTTCTGATACTGTTTCTTGAACATCCACCAAGACTTAAGAGAAGTATCTGAAGAATCTGAACTACTGAACTGAACTACTTCCTTTAAGCAGGAAAAGTGTTTTGAGATCAAACATTTTGAGGCAAGGTGTTACCTTTTAAAAAAAAAAAAGAAGAAAGAAAAAAGAGGAAAAACAACATTACCTACATTCACTGACAGCACAAGTGCATCAGAAAGAAACCACTGAATGTTCTTAGTATTCGGCAATAAGGCAACATAATAGACACACAGTGCTGAAAACCAGATCCATCAATCTATTTTCTTTGTAGCTACAGCTACAGCTCCAAATGCTGAAAAGAACATTTTGTATATGAAATGACTGTACGGGCATGGCTTTGCTGTGACTTCCTATTGTGCTGAGGTGCTGGTAATGGAAACTTTTACTGCACTGCGTTCTTCTGAGCACTTCCCTAGCTGTGGTTTTTTGCTATTCCCCTGATAAAAGCACCAAAGTGGTGAGAGTTTAGCAAGTATGTAAAACTCTCACATGAGTTTGACACAAGAGTTCTCAAAAGCAAAACTGTATGAAGTTGGAGACTCCCAAACTAGGTCATTTCTCATCTGTTAGCACAGCAGGTGTTATTCTGATGTTTAATTTCAATGTCTCCTTTGATTTAGTTCTGAAAAGCTTTGACGGATTTAGAGAGTGCAATGGGAAATACTGTGAAAACGCTGAGAGCCTCTGAAGAAACAACTGTGCCGAGCCAAACGGGTAAGCACTCATTTAATTTCTTTTGAGAGAAAAAAACGTTCAAAATATATGGTACATTCATCCATGTGTCCTCCATCCGCCTGACGTAGTAAAAGCAGGCAAGAGCGTGACTGCTGTGGGAGAAGGAGGGCATCCTCAGACAGTGCTTATTTTTAGGTATGTTCTAGCTCATTTTCCAAGAAGTGCTTGAATTAAAAAACACAAACATTAAAACTATTATTTGCTGGTGCTCCCTGAAAGATGTTTCTTCTAATTCAGAAAGCACTGAAGCACTACTTCAGAAACCAGAATTACTGTATTTTGAGATACTTGCATGTGACATTTTATACAAATTTGATCTGGAAATTTGAGTTTGCTTCATTTAAGGTTCAAAACCTTGATGATGTTATGCTTGCGTTGAACCTGAAGTCCGCTGTTAGACAGTTGCATTAAAAGTACCATGCAGCCAACTTGTCAGCGGGTTTATCAATAAAGGTCATACAGAAATAACCATTTCACAGGCCAAGCTGCCAAAGGGAGATATAACACATCCGCCCTGTGCATCCTTACGATAAAATAAATCAGGTTGCAAAGCTCCCCCTGCACACCCGTAGGCTGGTAGAGGTCAGGCATCTGAGGGGAAAAGCAAGAGGGACTCAGTGACCTGCTACTTCCAAACTACGGGTAGATGGAGAGTCAGTACATCCTCAGCTCTCACGCCGCGATGCGACAGACAGCTGGTGCAAGAGCCGCAATAAATCACTCCCCAAAGGTGAGGAAGAGAAAACAGTTTGAGTTTTTTATTTTGGGTTTTTTTGGGTGATTTTTTTTTTTTTAGAGGAGGAAGGCATTAATCAAAATTTTTAGGTTTTACATGAGAGATGGTCCAGTTGTGGTTCTCATTATTATAAGAATAGGGGATCAGCCTGGTTTTGTTAGTGCTGGAAGGAAACGCAGCCCTGCTTTTAGCGTGGCCAAGAACTAGCTGATGCGGGCAGCTCTGCAGCCTTAAGCCCAAATAAAGCAGAGACCCAGTTCCGTTAAGGCTACTCAGAGGCCCATAACATTAACCGACAATTTATTTTTTTGTGCAGAAGAATGCCTATGTTGATCTTCCCAGCAACTGCTTTCACGAATACTGTGACCGTAAAGCAGAGAGACATTCACGCACTCAGAGCGGGACCTCGCTGAGGAACAGGGGAGTGAGGGGTCGCTGCCATGGCTGTGACCAAGTTTGTATTGTTCCTGCACGTGCTAAAAGTCAGGATTTAGTAGGGCTAAAGCCAACTGCATCCCCTTCCAGTGGCGTAAATAGCACACATCTCTAAAAGATATTGCTAGCACAGCAATTACAAGGGGAAATTACTCATTTAGGAATTCAGGGCTTCATCTACTCGCACTCTTCTACACATCTAGCACATCTAGAAAGGTGCTCTGTCAGATCCTGCCTGCCTGCCTTTCAGCTGCCACCCCTGGAGGGAACAAGTCTCCCATCGCTGCAGTGGCACGGCTGCAAGGCCACAGCAATGTCTCAGACACTCAGGTGAAACTGCATCCAAAGGCAGCTTTAGAAGCCTGCATAACTCCTTGGATCCAACTCTTACTCTGAACCAGACCAGCATTATTCCCAACGGCTTAAACTTTGATAATTAAAGTCAGGAACACAAGCATCAGTACTTTCATCCCAATCAAACGAAAACAGACTTTTGAAAAGGAACTCAGTACTAAAAGCATATATTGAGGTTAATTCAATGAGTTTGTATCTTTTTGTCTTCCTGAGCAGATCAAACTCCAAATCACATCACCAAACATGGAATATTTCCCCTTTGATTACCTTTGATTTAAGTGAGGTGGAGACTCAGACAGACTTACAACAGACCCAATAGTTATTAGGAAAAGCAACTTTACGCTGGCTCATTTCAGTGACACTGAACAAAAGGAAGAACTGAAACAGAAGGGAAATAAAGAACAGAAAGAACAACAAAAAATGGGAAGAAAACAGGTAACTGGTCTCTGCAGACTTCATCTGCAACAGGAAGGCATTCGTCAGACCCCTCTAAGCCCCTTGTGCTGCCTGAGAGCTGCACTGAAAGCAAAACCTGGTGCTTTCCTCACCTCCAGTGCATGAGTCTCGGTCCTGAAAAAGGGAACAGTGCATGAGCTGCATCTCCCCAGGAGGCATTTGAACTCCAAATATGGCTGCGCTCCATCTGAAAGCACACTGTATGGGCATTCCTGACACAACCTACGTACCAATAACAGAGTAGTGACAGCAGCGAGGGGGCATCAGGGGATGGGAGCCCACCCCCTCCTCTTTCCTCCCTTGGGACCCTGAATCAAGGGTTAATCCTTACTGAGCTGCACCTGCATAACTCTCAGTTCCCAAGCTGGCTGGTTTAGATCTAATTTGGGTACGCCAGGGCAACTCTGCAGCCACACCTTACGGCTGCTGCACAGCCAGCCTCCCAGACACACACCAGTGCCCTCCTTTACCCTCTCTGGTAGATGCTATGCTATAAATCACAGTATTTCTGCTGGACACTAAAGCTGGGATGATGCAGGGAGCTGAGCTCTCAGCAGCTCATTCCCACTCCACAGAAGGACCACAATGGGTGCACAGCACAGCATTTTTTTGAGGGTGATGAGCTGGATCTGGGTGCTCTGCCTATGTTCTCCCTCCTCTCTAACAGTGCTTCGTAGTCCATTCACGATGAATAATTTGGAGCATGTGATGTTCAGTCTCACACTTCGCAAGACATACAGGGATGCAGACATCTAAAAGCAGCGTGTATTTCATATTCATTTTCTACTCCTAAAAAAACCCACTTAGAGGTTAACTTAACACCTGATTCAGTGGAAATGACTGTGCTTCGATCTTTCCATTCCAACTTTTGAGTTTTTCCATTTCAGATGGAACCTACACTCGCACTGCGGAGGAGAGGTTGAGCTAGAAAAACTCAGTCAAATCTTTTTTTTTTCTTTTACAACTTAAAAGTATGGGGAGCTCATCAGATCAAAGCTATTAGATCATTGTAAAATTTAGGTGTGGAGAAAGAGGGTAATTATTTCAGTCCTTGTTTTGAGGTTTTTGTGTCTGAAAGGAGCCAGTATGGGTTTTGTGAAATGTTGTAGAGTACGGTGGGGTATTTTACATGACCAAAAAACCCAGTGAGGTTTGATTTAAATACCAATTAAAATGAGGTCTTGTTTGTGGAGTGTGAGGGTTTAAAGGTTTTGGTAGTACAAAGCCCCTTTACTTTCACTCTAATGTAAGTACATGCAGTTTAAGAGGTAAAGTTTGCATGGATGTGGCAGCCAACACTATGATTAATTCCTTCCTTCTCAGAACTACAAATTAACGTGCAAAATTGAAACAAAAATGGATATAAAGATGAAAGTGTAAGCAAAGTAATGCAGGTCTTGCTAGAGAAAAAGTCACGTACTCCGTAGTGCATAACGAAATGCAAACCATCGGTATGCAAGGAAAGAGAGCAGAAAAGCACTTGTTTTCCACCCTTTATAAAAAAACAGCATGTTTTAAAAAAAGCATTGCTAAAGGCATTGTCATTAAGCTTAAAAAAAAAAAAAAAAAAGGAATTCCATGTAGAATTGCTTTCAAAGAATCTGCAGTGGGAAATCAGGCAACATCACTTTATCCTCACTCTGCAGTGCTTACAACCTGCCTTCTGGTATTTATTTCATGTGGTCATGGTAAAGATTTTGCTTCGTTGAAAAAGGCTCAGCACCAATACTTAGGTCTCATTAGCCTCAGGTACTAAGCAGTTTCATAGGCAGAGAAGGTGTCGTAATTTTTAGCGCAGAACAGGGAAGCAATCAAAGGCACACTCAGCACAGAATTTCTTCAGTATAGTCGAACCAATTGTATAATAAGTTACAGTAGACTAATCACGGCAGCTGGCTGATTTAAACAAAGGTACTGGACTAGTCCCCTTCAGTGACACTAATCAGCTGAGAGAAACATGGCACACTGTCCAACTAAGCAATGTCTATTCCTGACTTTACACATCTATGCATCCATGAGGACGCTCACTATCTGTATCATGGGGCTACTTCAATGGGCAAAGGCTAGCAAGACTAAAAATGCTTACAGTCAGCCTGAATATTAAGGTAAAATGACTCACTACTTTGCATAACACAAATACCTCTAACATAACAATAAACAGCTACTCATTACCAATTGAGAAAACACTGCTTTTCATTTTCTTTAAATCACAGATGTGGAATATTTTTCTTAACGCTTATATTATCATTAACACTGCTGAAAGGATAACAAATGTAAAATCTCTTCTCTTGAAAATACTTCTTTTCTGCAGCCTTGCATGTTTCCTTCAGCCTTTCATCATTACCACTCTGAGTTATTTGTAAGGCTCTGGGACACAGCGGCTGAAAACACAGAGCCAGCCTGTGTATTCATTCAGGATGCTGTTTCTAGGTTTCCCTGAAAAAACTGTCTTCCTTAAAGACAAGTTGACGAAGAATCTATATTAAAAGAGAAAATCTAACAAGATACAGAAGCATGTCTATCTCACTGAGTAATTTCTTTGTCCTCTTCCCTGAATTCATTCCCATTTTTGCACGTGCTGAGCCGCACAGAGTGAGCAAGTATGGAGATAAAGCTCCTCTGCAGATGTACTGCTAGATGGTATTACTAAGGAAAGAGGTGCTGATCCTGCTGGAGGCAGAGGGAAAGCTTTGTCTCTCCATATGCCACTGGAGGGTACTGCAACGTGCAAAGGGAAGGGACCCATTTCCAGGAGAAACACGGGCAGCCGTATTACGTGATCCCTCTTGCCAGGACTTATGCTAAAGAGCTCAAACCACCCAGCACGACACATTTCTGAATATCTCACCTGTCAGCATTTACTGGACACCACAGATTCCTGCTGGATGAGGAGCTCTTGAACTTTTGACAGTGCCAGTCTTGTGCAAAGTGCCTCCTCCATCCTTCAGAAAACCTGGAGACCCAGCCTGTGACCTATACAGTGCTTCAAGGCCCAGGGTCATCCCAGCTGATGTAAAAGGTCTTCTTATCTCTTTGCTGACCTCAGTGCTGCGAGCTGCAGTTGTACAATGATTTAATTATAAACACCCATGCTGCCTCTCTTCTTTAGTTGAAGATAAGGCCATCACGTGCTATCTCTACAACAGTTTCCACACAAGGGGAGAGTACAGAGAGCTCCAGCTGTTCATCAAGCTAATTTTAAAAAGTGATGGGAAACGGGCAATAATGGCAACACTCTCATTGCCCTTGGTCAAAAATACTACCTTTGAAAAGCATCAGCGGTGTTAAACGATGGAACAATTTGACATGGATCTTCCTTTCCTTAAACGGAATGCATCAGCTTGGCTCAAAATTGGAGCTGGAAGCATTTAGACAGTGGCATTAATCAAACTGGGTTACTTCCTAATGCTATAAATACTTACTAATTTTGCTAGTTTCAAATTGAATATGTCCTTTAAATATGGTAATTACTAGAAAAAGTGCTCTAAATTTAGTTACTTATAATTAACCAAATTACTTTTTTTCATTTCTAATATCTTCACATTCTTCTTATAAAGTCATAGGCTCATCTTCAGCTCTTTATGTTTACCAAGTGACATTTCAGAGTGAGATTTTTTTTTCCCATTTGACTTACTATGTAAAACATAACATACATAATGAAAAATCTATTTCTGCTTCAGAACTCTATCTTGTTTTTAAGAGATATTTTCTGTCTTCCTTAACAGGTCAGGAGAGTGATTTCCTTGCTGTCCTCTATGACTATCCTTCAGCAGACATAAGCCAACCTATATTTCACGTAGGGGAAAAACTACGTGTGTTATCAGAGTAAGTTGATCCATTTCAGTTTTTTTTTTTTTTTAATTAGGTTTTGTTACAATTGATGCAAAGCTGTCTTCTATGCACATGGCCCAAACTGGATGCAGTTCAGCAAAACAAACTGAGTTCAGAATTTGCAAGGAAGGATGTTTAGTCATGGTGTTAATTTCCCTGTAGTTTAAGGATTGGGGATTTCAGATTGTTCTTGGATCCTTGGATTCCTCTGATATGGTTTCTGAAGCCAGATTCAGACTCTATTCTAAAGTAGGACTCAAAACAGAATTCTGCTTTGAAAAATGAGAAGATATCTGCTTTGTGTTAGTGGAAAACAGTGTAAGAGCAAAAGTAGTTTGAATCACACTGAAAAGGAAAATTATTCTGAATTTCTCTGTCAAGTGTGTCTCTCATTTTCTCTCTCACCCTTTTTATCTAAAAACTCCTTTATGATTAGGTCTTCAAACTTCACCCTAGATTTAAGCCAACTCTAACAAAAATAAAATAAAAACATAGCTTTTTTTCTTATGTTTTTTAACCGATTCTGCACTTTTTTAGCGGGGGACGGTGGGTCAAAGATTTCCTAGCCACTTACACTCCAAAATTTGATGAGCCCCAGAAGAAGATAGGATTAAGAGCACTACTTTGGACTGACCTTAGGCATAGTGCAAATATTGCTACACACAAGAGTAAGCACAGTTCTTGAAAAATGGAAGCCAGCAGCCCTGCTATTCCTTTGTGCACAACTTGTATCAGCACACAGTGACCTCCTAGAAGTTACTTGGCCCCACAGCCACTGTTTGCACCACTTAAGCAGAAATTAAAGATTTCATTTTCGCAGCTGGTGGAGCAGATAGACTCAAGGGGGACTAGACACACTAATAGCAGAGAAATCCCCTGATTTCTGAATTTGTAAAAAAAAATTCTCTACCCGAGGAAGTCAGAGTCTCAGGTGGCTGGAGACCAGAAGTACTCAAGAGAAGTATCACGGATGATTGATGAATTCTCCAACTCTTCTCCCAGCCACCATGACCTACAATAGACTTTGCCAGCAACAAGATACAGGGTTACATGGACCTTTGGTCTGACCCAGAATGGCTGCAGTTATTTTCTGATGACAAAGTGCTTTCCCTGTCTTCCCAAACACAGAGGTCACAAGGCTCAGACAGTACCACTAGATGAATTTTCTGCTGATGGAGAGCTTCCCTAAACAAGGGGAATTCTTCTCTGGTAACCTCTAGCTGTTTAAACCTTGCTGCACTTTGAGTAATATACACGACATGGTACAACAACTGATTTAGCTTGAAAATTCCAGCTTAAAGACTCACTCCCAGCTTTTATCAGCTGTGAGCCCTCACAACACCACATAACCACATATGCCCATATCAAAGGGAATTGTATGGCATATCATGCGCATACATTTGCTGCATAGTGGTTGAATAACTTCTAAAGGAACTAGGCTTCTGTAGCTGCAGTTTTTATCATATTTGCCTGTTGTGCAGTGATCAACAGCTTCTCCTAATAGTAAACTAGAGCCAAAGCAAGCCTTGATGGGAACTTTCCTCTTCCTATTTTGAATCAGCTTGTTCATAGAAGACCCAGCACTACAATGCTCTATGCAAAGCACAGTGTCCTAATGAAGGACCTGTCCTTCCCTGCCAGGGTATGTGCCGATGTGAACAGGAACTGTTTGCCTGCAGATTCTTGCTGCACATAAGCTGTAGGTATAATCTTTTTCTCAAGTCATTCAAAGAAGCAAAGTGCAGTAGAAGAGGAGAGCAGCATGGCAGAAAAGACCAGAGCACAAGTTACGAGGAGTCACCACAGAGAAGCCAGCATGAACAAGCAGCATGTACAGCTTCTATAATGGCTGCTTTACAGCCTTCTACCAAAGCAATTATAAGTAGCAGCAATCAGCCCCACCAATCATTCCAGGAACATGATATATGGAACCCCCATAGAAAATATAATTCTCTGCAGATATTTGTGACCGCTCTGGGTTGGCAGGATTAGATAAGCACCACTGGCACAGTGTCTCACTACGCACACTTGTCAGGCACCTTTCATTACCAGATGAACAACTGCATTTTGCTGGCAGGAGTCAAACCAGATGTCCTCTAATGATCCCCCCAGTCTACAACGTTTCTGTGGCTCCTGCCCCAGGAGAGATGTGCTGCTTTGGGACTTTTAATCATCATAGGGATTTTTCAGGGTTAGTAATATTACAGTTTGGAAAGGAGATGCTGAGTCTCACAGGTTTTTCTGTTTTTGCAATTCTTGCTTCTGTCTGGGAGAGCTGCAGAGGAAAAAAAAAACCACACAATAACCTAAACTTCTTATAGATAATGTCACATCAACTGGAAACCCACAAAACTTGTGGTGCCCTGCAATTTCCAGCACTGAGCAGTAGACACTTCTCTTTTTCCCACAGCATATACATTCTGGATAATGGTCCCAGTGGCTATAACTCAGGAGTGTTTTCAACTCAGCTGTTTTGACATACGCTGAGACTCTGGTCTGCAGTCCAGACATTATTTGGGAGCTTTTACATGAACATGCACAAAACCAGCACTCAAATACAAGATGATACACAATTATTTGGATCCAAAGTCTTAAAGGAAAAGGAGGAGAGAACTCATCAGTCAATCACCAGCATTCCTGCACTAATCACTAAAACCCTGGAGCGTCCCTGTGAAAATTCTTTTTGCCCTGTCCTTCCTAAGGGATTCAAAAAGCCAAAGCCAGCATTCAGTATTACAGCAAGAACCTAAGATATGCCAGTGAAAAAACATACGTCTAGTCACCTAGACATAGTTTCAGCTATGAGGTCTTTTTTATTGGAATCTGCTCAGCAACTCATTGAAGAAAAGGAAAAGAGCAAACCATGAACCAGGTTCTGTTAGACTGAAAACTTGTTCCCGGGCAGACAAGGGTGCCTTTGCTGAGTGTCTCTACCCTGATGTTACATGAGTAACTACATGGCTGTCCAGACACAGCATATTCAGCCATTACCTGAATATCTTGGACATCAGTACAAGTCTAGCTGTGGGAAAGCAGAGCACAGCATAGTTTAACCACTGAGTATTTACCCTTCTTCTTTTAACTACAGAAAAATATTTTACTACTTACGTAATTTAAATGGAACAAATGTAGCTTATTTTTGTGTCCAAATTTAATGCTGATGTAGGTTTAGAAATGGAACTACTCTAAATGAAACAAACTTGTGTCCCTTTCTGAATATGTAGATTCAGGAACACAGACAGAAGATTAAAGGCTAATCTGCCTTTCTTCACTAATTTCTAAACTGAGGACAAGCTCTGAAAGTACATCTCAAAATATCCCATCTTTTGCTTTCACACAGTGAAGGAGGCTGGTGGAGAGTCCATTCCCTTACAACAGGTCGAGAAAATTACATTCCAGGAAAATACGTAGCAAAGGTTTACCATGGGTAAGTAAATGCCTTTCCTATAACCTTTCAACACTACTTTTCTACATACGCTGCCCTGATTTGTTATTCAGTGTCATAATCAAAACAATGCCAATAGTGACTAGACAGACAGAAGTTTTATTTATCAACAGTCTAAAATATTTCCTTTGAAATCTGAGAACATCAAATCCATATCTAAGTTTAGATTATATGAAAAGAAAAATCCTAGTTTTACATGCTGGAAAGGGTCAAAAAACCCTCAAACCCGATATTTAAAATACTTCTGTTGCAAGTACTCATCTTTAATTTTAAGACATTGGTAAACAGACCTTGTTTAGAAAGAATTTTTAACATTTACAAAGAGTAAAATTTAAGCAAGAGTTGCTCATAGAAAACAGACCAAAAAAAAGAACAAATAGAAACACTAATAAGTCGTTCAGGAATGTAAACTCTCTCACTGGAAGAGCTAAGGAAGGTTCAGAGGTTTCTTGTTGCCCTTGACACCAGTCAGGAAAAAAACATTAAAGCACACACTTAAAATTTTTTTTGGCAAAAGCTTTAATACCAATTTAATTTTAAGCATATGAACTGTGAAATTCACTGCCATTTATGCAAGTGCTTAAATTTTAATACGCTTTTATATCCTCCTGAAATAGAGATACTTTCCTAAAGACAGGGCACAAGGTAATGAAAGCTACCATCCAAAGCTTCCCCAAGACTATTTTGCTGATAGCAGACTGGATCAAACACACAAGAACAACTTTATTTTAAAGTGACAGTAGCTCCTACACCAGCCAAGCAAGCTCAGTTACATGGTCAGAATCTAAATCTGGCAAAATACAGCAGAGGACCAAGCTGTGGTGAAAATCGGTAGAACTAATTCCGCTTTCCCATATCGATAAATTCAATTAACTTAAATGGATGGACTGTTCCCTAGAATAAGCAGAATACTTGTATTTTATTTTGGGTTTATGTATGATGCGATAAAATACAATTTTGGGCTAGAAAAAGTGGTTTAAATGAAAAAGAGGGAGTAAATCAATGTCACAGATACTTCATCAATATACTACAGGGATATGTCCCCAACTGTTCTGATCAAGGCAGCTTGAAAAGTTTTGGTTTCCCTAATAAGCCTAAATCTTATTCACTCTTCTCTTAGTCTCACAAAACTTAATGGAACTCAAAGAGAGCAGGATTTTCTGCATAAACTGGGGAAATATGCCTGGACATAGTTGAGAGAATAACTACAGAAAGCCACAGTGTTATTTTTGCCGTCACTTTTCCTGGCTAATGCTGCACTTTCACGGCCACACGCTGCTCTCTGTTTCACTGGTGTCCAAATTTCAGAATTTGTTTTTTCCTGCTTCACAGCTGGTTATTTGAAGGGCTGGGAAGAGAAAAAGCAGAGGAACTTCTACAGCTACCCAACACCAAGGTTGGCTCCTTCATGATTAGAGAGAGTGAAACCAGGAAAGGTGAGAAAACATGATTTTTTTCCCCCTCAGTCTTGGGCACTAATAGTCTTATAGCTCTTTAGTTCACTCCCTGTCCTGCTTCATATGGATCAGTCTGAAACCAGAAAATGTATGCAATGGGAAGGCAAAGGCACCCAGTGCAGCATGCCAGTCTTCACCAGTCACCTACGCTGAGAGTGGTGCTGGAAACAGGGTTAGCGATGGCCGTGGAAAGTTCCACAGGCATCAGCACAAATAAGACACAGTTGTTTAAACACTATTATTTACTTTGGTCGCACGCAAAGCTTATTCGGCACTGGGACTTTTCAAATGGAGGAAAAGTCATAGCTTTGCCTTGGTCCTCAAAAGATTGCCTGAAGAAGCTACAAAATACACAGCAAGCAGTGGGGGTGGCTGATAAGTACATTTCCTATATAAACAGGTGGTTCTTTCATTTACTTTGTTAAAATGACATGCCTTCAATTTTATTTTCTTTCATAGCAATTCTGTTGCTACGTGGGAATTGTACTGTACACACTTTATACTTTTATTCTCTTCAATGGCAACACATCTCCCACTGTGCAACGTGATATCTTCCCTTTTTCTGAAGCACCAGAACGCATCCTGATATCATGATACCACAGATAGAAAGGAATAATAAACCATTTGCTCTGCATAACACAGGCCAATTTGTTTCCTAATACCTATACTAAATTCAAAGAAATTTAGGTTCAACATTCAGTCCTTACCTCCTAACCGTTACACAATAGTTTTGAACAAAGAAACAGGAAAATCCAAGTTTTCATCTCCTGCCAGGAGAGCATTATCAGGTATCAACTACTGCGTTATTGGGAGCTGACTAAATCAGCATACCAGCACGTGAGTCTGGTCCCCTTCTTCAGAGGAAGACTAACAAGTTCTGTAAAGTCCTATTTCCTTTACACCATTTCAAAAAAATCCCATACCGGAAAAAATACAGGAAAAACACACCAGGAATTTAAATTCAAGCAAAATCTCAGGCCCTGATGTTGGGCTATTTATTCCCTTCGTTATACTTAAGTATATATATAAGTATACTATATAACTAGAAATTAGGAACTAGGATGGCCACTATTTTTTTCAGATCTTTCTGGTACCACATCTTATAGATACTCTGGTTGTGGTCACTGCTACCCATACAGAATTAGGGTCCTACTTTGGTCTAATTAATTATTGTCTTTCTCCAGGTTTATATTCCTTATCAGTGCGGCACAGGCAAGTGAAACATTACAGGATCTTCCGCCTTCCAAATAACTGGTATTACATCTCTCCACGGCAAACCTTTCAGTGCCTTGAAGACCTTGTGAATCACTACTCAGGTAAAAAGAAGTACAAAATAGACATATTTTCCACTGGCAACTGTAAAACTATCTATCAAAGGTCCAGAACAAGAAGTTTTGCTTGAGATTGCAACTACTGCCACAGAACAAGTGATGGAAAAACTTTTCATTTATATCTTTTACTTTACTTTTGATCCTAAATAGAAATATGCTACCCTTAACAGTACAACTGAAGTCAACCCAAGAACTCAGCTAAATAAAGATATATACGCTCTGTCCATATTGGTAGATGACATTGTATGGCCAATTCAATAGAGCTCTCCTTGACACTATTTAGCCCAAACACTAGTGTTTAGCACTTCCCTAGACAACTTTCAAATACAGTTTGGAGGTTATCACAGGCCAGAGATGACCAGCCCCTAGCACAGCTAAAGTAAAAGTCTGGGTGTCCAAAAATGTTAAAGTGTACAGATGGAAGTCAAGGTTCTGGGTCCCAGGGCTGAAGTTCAACTCCTGGCTCAGTTGCTTTACCAGCATGGACATTTATCTGCCATTTATTTACTTACCATATGGACAGACAGAATTAGGGCACGCAAGACCAGGTTCTGCAACCCTATTTCTCTTGGGAATCACTACACCACACAACCTTATCTACATCAGAAAATTATCAGCAACATTGTTAGTTTCTTCCCTATTGCTTTAGGAGAGTATGGCTGGATTTTGTTAGCAGAAGTTATCTCAAGGGGCTCAAGCTGTTATCTAGATCTAGATTCAGCTATCATTTTTAATAATATCAGGCCAGTCAATGACACCTGTTTCAATTACAGTTTTCCAGATTTAACCTGTGTCAGAGAGATAACTTGACAAACACCACAATTAAGTGGCTGCAGTTACCATGCATTGAAATGAGAACGTTTTAAAATGAGGAAGGAAGATTGCGATAAGTTAATTGCATAAAGGTTAAAAGAGAACAATAGGTTCTGTGCTTTAATTAGTAACAGCTACTCTGTAATTTTAAAAGCGTAAAGCTACTATATCTGCATGTTTCATAGATAAATGAAATAGTGTGTTGGCCAAAGAGTACTCTGACCAGCTTCAGAGAAAAGCCATATTCACATTCGAAACATGCAAAAGAGACTTTCAAGTCCAATGATATAAACAGAGTGAGAATTTCAACAGGATATTTTTATTTTTACATTTTAGTTAGCTGACACCTTTCTCCATCTGGAAAGAAGCAAACAGTCAAAGCCTTAAATTTTAGATGGGGGGAAACGCAAAACTTGTGACAATTAAGATTTTTACTTCAGTTATAGGTGTAACAGGAGACATAATGAGATTTAGCTCTCCTCTTTCCACCACCATGAGATGATAGAGAATCTCACCCTGAAATAAAGCTCAGAGATATAAAATAATAGTGTTCAACCATAATGTTCTCTACTTCCCTGTAGGTCTCTAGGGCCATGGGTTAGTGGTGGGCTTGGCAGTGCTAGGTTAACAATTGGACTTGATGATCTTAAAGGTCTTTTACAACCTAAACAATTCCATGATTCTGTGATTCTATTTGGGCAGAAGAACATATATAATGTTCCTAGTGGAGCAAGGAGAAAAGCATAGAGAGAAGAAACATAGATGAAAGTAACACGTGAACCTTAATTCATTCCATAGCCATGTCCCACAGCACAACTGGTGCACATACAATCCAATCTGAGTGGTTGTATCTTGCATCTATTTCACACTCTCTTTGCATGGCTGAGGCAAAAGCAGAACTCACTGAGGACTCAGGAAACTTGGGTTTAAGACCCTGCTCTGTCACTAACTTCCTTCTAGAGTTTAGGCAAGTCACTTTTTAATTCTGTATCTCAGTTCCTCACTTGTGCTGCGGGAAATATCCCTCATGAGAAATTAAAGGGCAAAGGTATGAGGAAAGGAAAAAGTTAAGCCTGTGTTACAGAGTCCTTGCTGAGTACACACAATTTATTGACGGCTACTACTGTGCCAAAAACTGTTTATTTGAGTGTGTACCAGGGAAGAAAAACAGTGAATATAAGAGTGAAAAAAGATTAACTGCCCGTGTATTCATTTCCCTGTTCAGAAGTTGCTGATGGTCTCTGCTGTGTCCTTACAACACCTTGTCTTACCCAGTGCACTAACAACAACAGCATGACAAATCAAGTTCCTCCTGTGGTGATGCGGAATAAAACCTTCAACTGGAGAAATATTCACAGGTACCACATACAACCGAGGCTGCCAGAAATAACAAGGCTGGGGG
>JAOXJK010000012.1:151867350-151879680 GCA_025774025.1 Xenus cinereus | reverse complement strand
GGGGAGGAGGGGGGGGAGGGTTCCAGCCTTGTATATACTTGTTCTTACGACACAAAAGAAACATCCATTTCCTTCTTCTGAGACTAGTTTTAAAGATTAGACAATCTTCAAAGCTGCTGACAGCAGGTTAACCCATGAAAACTGGATGTCCAGCTCTCTAACTGATAATCTTGGTCTAACTTTGAAAAAAAGTATGGTTAACATGAAATAATATCTCCTATCCAGCAAAGAGTGTGGCTACTTACGCAGTCCCTTTGGGACTCGTAAGTCCTTTCCACCAAGGGGGCAGGAGCAAGAGCCAGGCCATAAAGCCTAGTCAGATCCACCACCAATGTCAAAGTAGCGTGTGATGGCTTATGAGTGAGCCCCAGGAGACAGAAAAGGCTCCCCTTGTTCACATGGTGGCCATCCATGAAGCAGCACAAGTGCAATGACCACATGCTCCCAACATAAACCTTTCCTACTGTGTCTTTCTCAATACAGAGCTCAAATCAAGATTCATGAGATTTCTAATATCACGACTGCAATTAGAGAAAGTAGGTCAGGTTTCAGAAGCTGGTGAAACAACCACCTTCAGAAACAAAGGCACCTCTTATTTTTAAAGTATAAATTTCCCTCCACTACCCTTTCTTCACAAAGTATATTCGTTTGCTTACAAATGCAAGACAATTCTGTGCAGTATCGAAGCCATCTTTCCGAAAGATTAAGAAGAAAGAGAGACGTTATTTCCTTTTCAGATGCTGAAAAACATTTAGATGCTACTGTTGTACCATTTGTTTCGGAAAATTGCAAAGCGACAGAAACGTTTGGCGACTGATGAGACAGGCAATTTTTTATACAACAAAATTAACATAATTTGGTTTGACAACTGTTAATGTTGTACTAATAGGCTCAGTTCAAGTAGCTCAAATGGTAACAAAATTTTGTTCTTTTAAAGGCTGGAGGTGACTGAAGATAATGAAAGCACCTTGGCAGCAATGGATGATTCTTGTCTCAGCTATGGCCTGAGGGAAAGTATCGCTTCCTACCTCTCCTTAACAGGGGATGACAACGTTTCTTTTGCAAGTGCCAGAAAGAAGAAAGCCCAATCTCTTATATACACAGGGAGTAAACGTAAGAGTACCCTTCACTTGCCACCTACATACTATGAGGACTAAATGTAAGGCAAAGGGGGGAAAAAACCCACGAACAATTGAGAGATTAGAAGAGAAACCCAGAGCATCCTGTGGTCCTGCAGTCCTTCAACAGCTGAGAGATACAAGCTGATGATCAAACGCTGGCAATGCTTCTGCATATTCTCTTCTGAGTTAACCAGAGACCGTCTTATGGGTGACATCTCAGCTATGGCATATGCTGGGAACATCCCCAGTGCACCTGAAATTAGAACTTGCTCACAAGCAGGATAAACTGAGACAGACTCTAAGTCAAGAGGCGAGTGAGGCAGATGACTCTTCAGGAAGGGTGATGCCCACCATTGTACAAAGGTGATTGCATAGGGAAGGACTAACTACAGCACAAGAACTTAATTTAAGTCTTACTCTGGTATTCTCCAAAAGGCTGAAAACCATCTTTACAGAACCTGTCTACATTGAGAAAAGGAGCCTTTTCCTTCTCCATACAGAATCATTCATTGTCATTGACAATGGGTCAGAAAGTTATCAATAACCCCAAGAAAGCGTCTAACATCTGTCATCGAAGAAACACCTGATGATATTGACTCAGTATTTCTGTCATTTTTACCTTTTAGGGGAAAAAATTAAAATCGTTGACTTTCCAAGTGGCATTTCATTCAACTGCTGGTAATGGCCTGCAGCGTCACAAAGTGGTTGCAAAATTAAGAGCAGGATTAACTCACTGAGAAAAGTAATTTCTGCTTAGCCCTGAGCTGGCAGTACAGGCATATCCAAAAGCATGACTCAGCTGCTCATAGTATAGCAGATATACAACAGAAATCAAAGGGGTTTTTAAGCAAAAAGTAAAATGTGGTAATTCCATGCCTAACTGCAAAGGTAGGCTTGTAAAGATGTGACCTTTTATGTACAGAGGACCAGATTTTAACCTCATCTCCTAAAGGCATCCCCATATTTATGTATAATATTTATATTAATAGCAGCTTTTTTAAATAATTAAACTAAGAGAGCAAATCAGCAACAGTGGATGTTAAAGAGTTTACTGAATTTCTTGTTTGAATAGAGTTATGTCAAATAGTAATGACACATTTCATCAAACTGCTTAAAGATTTCTAACTGGGTTATCTGAAATTTCATGAATTAGTGAATTTTTCAATATATATGTACCCTTTGGTAAGTGACGATGAGGCAACTAGCATGGTCCTTTGAACATGACTTGTGATTGTTTTCTAAATCAAGTAGTCACTCACATCTGGGGGTGTAAAATGCTGCAATCTATGTTCTCGACCTAAGATCTTTCCAATCTAATATATTGTCACACCTTTTTGCACAGATTTGAGTGGCCAAGGCTTGGAGAGAGGAAATTGGAGGTATACATATACTTTTTTTTTTCCCTCTGTAAATACGTTTTAGCACAAATCTGTGTGCTCTTTAGATCTTGTAACAGGTAATTTGCACTAGCAAGAGAGATTTAGACATCAAAATAGTTCACAGCCTATTTAAACATATTTCAGAACTTAAAGAATGAATGTAATTTGGCTGGTAAACAATGAACACCACAAAGAAAAACAAACTCAGGAACTCTAGGAATTTGTATAATCTCATTACTGTTACTGATCATTAATATGTTACGGTGACTGCATTTTATCCAGTAAAATGTATATGGGGAGCATTACAGATTTGTAAATCATGACTTGTATTTATTCATTAAAATAATATCCAGTAGTTACTTTGTATTGTTTTTAGAAAATTGAAAACCCAACTTGCAACAGGTACAAACACTCAGACTTGCAATGACACTGCCAGAAGGTATCTTTGACGGAACGCAACAAAACAATTCAAGAGCACAGAGTAACCGGGCAGCAACTGGAACATGCTCTGTAGGAAGGGGATAAGACATGATCTGATGACAACAGATTCACCCAATCACAGACCAGTTTAGGTTGGAAAGGACCTCTGGAGGTCACCTGGTCCAATCCCCCTGCTCAAGTAGGGCCACCTAGAGCTGGTTACTCAGGACCATGTACAGACAGCTTTGAACTTCTCCAGGGATGGGGACTTCATGACTTCCCTGGGCAACCTGTGTCAGCACTTGGTCATTCTCACAGTAATGACATGAGCAGGTGACAAAAAATTGTGAATTGTGTCATAAAGGATGGCTGGATTTCACAGGTGGTTATAGGGAAATTCTGTGAGGTCTGGCCATTTCTCAGAAATAACTGAAAGACTATATTGAGGATCTTTTGTGAAGCACAAGCTTGTGAGGGCAAACAGCACTGAGCCAATTATCTACAAATCTGAGATTACCTAAGAAACAATATCAGAAATGTAGCAAAACTAGGACCAGTGGCAAAAAAGTAATCACAAGTGATTGGTTGGTTGGTTTGAGAAGGAATGAGTCTGGTAAAGGGAGAAAAAAAAGGAGATGGGAAAAGAGGGGAGAAGGGGATCTAAAGGTTAGCTCATTATAGGATCGGGGATGTCAGGTCAGACAGCCTGGCACCTGACTGCAACAATTTTCAGTAGGGCAATCTATTTGCTCCTTCCACTGTTGGCTGACCTGCTTCCATGGCCAGGAGAGACCTGGTGCCTTTCCTTGTGTTTGGTGGAGGAAGCCTGGGAGCTCTCCTGACACCCACCAGGAAATGCCTGGAGGGGACACCTAACATTTGCCCTCCACAGCCTCCTGCAAGACATGGAGGCAATCCATAGCATTGATCCACTCTTCTACATGAAAATTGCATCAGTAAATAAATCAATTAATCAAAAGATGAAGTCTAAAACCACGTTAGTGCTTTTAAATGATTTAAAACAAAACCATAATCACTGAGACTACTTTTCTTCTAATCACACTACTGAAAGATGAAATAAGTTATAAAAAGTCCCCATGACAGCTTCGCATTGATTTTGTACAATCTTTTTTTTTCAGATGTGTTCTAAACAAAACCTATTCTAGGACAGACATATGAAACTCAACAGCATTTTTCTATTCCAGGTGCACATCTTCTTTAAGAGAAAGTTTCATATATCACATCTCTCTGCATACTAAGAAACACCATAATTTTTTAATGCATGACAAAGACCCAAACAAGGACCGCAAAACTAACTTTTGCAGAAAAGTTGTATTGCTTAATGGGATTTTCCCTCAGGAAAGCTATATCTGGTATATATTCTCAGTTTCAAGATTCTTAGTCTGTGTGTATCTCCTTGTTTTACAGTAAAGTGAAAACTATGCAATGGTTTTGCTGTCTTGGAACAAAAACAAGATGCATTCCTTTACAGGAGGTCTTGGTGAGAAATCTGAGTAAACCAGCAGTTGCATTCTACATCAGATCACTAAAAAAAAAAATAAATTAAAAAATCAAGTGTATTTTAAAGCCACTGCTATTACTGCTTCCTTTTCATTTTATCGGTGTATTTCACAAGGAAACTAAATCCACCTTGACACCGTAAGGATAAATACTTAACAGTACTTTGAAATAAGTGATCATGCTTTTTCCCACACAGTGGTCTGCACAGTCCCAGGAAGAAAATTGTTGTTACAAACACTAGATTAGTGGGAAGAATTGATACACCTGCCTGTTCATTGCACTTGCCACTGTTTTCCAGTATTGCATGTCCTGCTGTAGGAGAAAGAAGGAGTTCAAACTTTATTTTATGAAAGAAAAGATGTAATGTGTAACTACATTCCAGAAATAACAATAAGCAAAGAGGTTCTTGCATTTCCCTTCCATCAGTTGCTCAACTGGCAAATTGCACTGTATCCTGTTACAGCTTTCACAGGGCCCCATCCTGAGCCATGTCAGTAAAGGGGGTGTGACTTCAGAGGAAGAGTAGGATGAAGCTCTACCCTGAGAGGAAAGGATTCTGTGTCTACTAGCAAATTAATTGCTATGCCGAAAGCTGAGTAAAAATCTAGGAACTGTGTGAGGAATTATCTGAGAACACAACTACTGAACAGCAATTTTCAACTTCCCTTGCCTTCTCCGCTAAAGTGATGCAATTAAAATAAACTTATTGAGACAGGGGCATACAAAAGGAAATTTTTTTACATTTCCTGGAGCAAGGACTCACTGAAGAAAAACCAAGGAGTGAATAGAGATGTCATTATTTTCAAGGCAAGATTTTATTTAATTGGGCCCTCGGTTTCCTGGACCAAGAATTCTGTTTATCTGCTAACTGTTCCAAGTCAACAAAGCTAGCAGAGAGATCATTTTGTCCAAGGACTATTTCTGCTGGATTTATAAGACTCATTTCAGAGCACACTACTCTCATCTGAGGCTGTGAAGATCAATGGTATTATTGAAGCTGACAAAGTTAACCTCAAAGACCTGAGATCTGATACAGGAAGGGCTGTAAAAATATGGATCACTTGCGGTGTCTGTGAAAACGGTCCAAGCTGACAGCCAACAAGCCCGTGGGTAAACGGATTTTTACTCTCTCTCTGAAACTTGCTTTTTCTTTTAAATGAAATCTGTCATGAGATCAGATAAAAAGATTGGATACTTTAAACATGCGGATGTTTGGCTCATCAGTTTTAGAGTCTAAAACCTGCTGATCAACAACCATATTTATGGAATGGAAACTAACTTATTGTACCTATAAGTTATGAAAGAAGACTATTTATATAATACACAAAAAAACCACAATGACGTAAACCAGATTCTTGCTATGACTAAATCAATCAATCACCAAAGTGCATCTCTTGTGCATCCCTGTGAAGCACCCAGCTCCTGGAGATAGCAGTCACAGGTGAGATGAAAAATAACTATAGCAATAACAGCCCTGAGAGTGCTGCTGAGGTATGGATGAAATAAAACCAGCACCTACACACTGCAACATCCTCGTGTCTGTAACAACATCCTTTCACAAAGAAGTCAAAGTGGCAGGAACGGGACTTACCATCAACAACGCCCTCCTGAAGAGGCCCGTACCCGCTGCCCCCGTGAGCAGGTGAATGCTGGTAACATCTGCCCCGCCGCGGTCGGCTCCTAAAGAAACCCGGCTTGGATCTCCTCCAAAGCTTGCGATGTTCTGCTGCACCCATTTCAAAGCTGCCAGTTGATCCAAAAGGCCGGCATTTCCGCTCGCCTCAGGAGAGCCTATTGTGGAAAATAAATAAATAGGTCCCAAAAGAAATAAAACTATAAACATTTGAAGTTTTGATTAAATGTTACATTTTTAGCAGCCCTTGCAGCTGAACCTTGACAAAAATGATAGCAGAGGTTAAAAGCCTGAAATTTATCACTATATTAATAGACTCCATTTCACTTTTCACCACTTTAAGAATTTAAAAGAGCAAGTATTCAGTGCTACAGTCACCCTGTACGCTAATTTGCTAAGCCCCTGAAATAATCAGATATTTTGTAAGACTTCCCTATGCAAACTACCAGAAGATTAACGTTATAAGCCTGAGAGCCAGAATAGAGGACTCTGCTTCCTATCTGTAAAAAAATATTTTGCACCCATGCTTGGGCAAAGACGCAACTAATTAACCATTATTCTGTTTGATTTTCAGTACTTTCAAAAACATCTGATCATTTTTTTCCCTAGCTACCATTCTGCAGGAACATTTTATCAAAGCCTCATAAAATAGTGTTAGTGTATTTCGTTACAAGACCAGAGCAAGTTCATAAAAATACAAGAAATGACACTTCATAGAAAATTAATATAATAAGCAGTTCTTCCAACTTCATCCTAGTTGGCTGTCCTGATTATAGATAAATAGCACTCCAACTTCTAAGCTTCATTTGGACACCTAATGGCAGAAGACATGAACCCAGGCTCAAGTATCCATAAATTGAGGCCATAAGATTCTTTTTCTAAATAAGTAGCTTGATATTGAAAATGAATTAAACGTAAAAAAAAAATCAATGTGTTTTCCAAATTCAATCAACAGTTTCCCTGGAGTACACCTAATTGCATCTTTCTACTTCCTCGATCCCTTTTACACTTACCTGACCAATCATTTTGTACTTCACGTCATCCTGCATTTCTTTACACACGTACAGATATTATTTTATAATATCCCCATATATGTCCTTTGAGATTTACCTATGTCTAGCTGATAGAGAACTGAATTATATGTAGTCATATTTTTGTTCTCATGAGAACAAAAAAAAATAATTGAACATCCCATGCTTAGGTATCACCACTGAAAAGACTACCTTCTTTTGAATGCCAACGAGATACTTTGATCAATAGGAAACTAATGCTGAAAGCATCTAAGGATGCTTGCCCTTTGGCAAGCTTAATTTTATAACAACAAAAGCAGAAATAAGTAATTCCTACACAGTCCCTAAGAAAGGAAGCGAAAATGGTTATTCACTGTCTACTTCTTTTTAATCCACAATGAGCCATTCATTTTTAATGATTTTAAATTCTCCACATTCAAAACTGGGAAGAAAAAAAAACAAGACAGGACATAAAGCCAGGAACAGAAACACAGCTGAAACTATTTGTTTCTTCCATTGCCAAGACCAAATAGTACAATTTTAAAGTAAGGGTAGGCTCAGAAACTAGGGAATCAAAATGAACAGACAGTGGAATAAAAAGCTGCCACTTTGTTGACAGGTAGCCTGGTCTCAGGCAAAGAGCAATGGAGAGCATACATCCCGTAGCAGATATCCATACCCCTACCATAATGAATTGCTGAGATATCATAGAGACCAACTTAAGTGGCAGAACAGAATATAGAGGAGACCAAATTATTGACAGCCTTGCAGATTTTACAGATACGGTGTCACAGTAGCCATCACTGTAAGTGCTCTTTCAGCAGGACAGCCAAGAATGAAATGGCCCTGGAAAGTACAACCTTCCACCTATTGCCATAGTTTCAGATGATTAGGCCAAGCCACACCAGTGAAGCGGTGTAGAAAAAAAATAATTCTGTGCCTTAGTTTTTAGGGCTTTTTGAGTCTGTTTTGCACACCACGACCAGTTCCCAGGGTTCTCAATCCAGCAATAAACCCACTTCATGTTGTTAAAAAGGAAACCTCACTTCAAAGGCTTGCTGCATGCCTCATGAGAGCTCCCCAGAGGAACTGAAATCCATGTAAATGTTTTAGCCGCACAATGTGCCTCACTACTGGTACACTAAACAAGGAGAGCTTCTGCCCCAGCAAAAACCACAGTCAGGTTGTGAAATGTACCTAACTGGGGAACAGATGCACGCACGGATATTCATGATAGCTAGACCAAAAGAAACATGTCTGTCAGGAATCTTTTCCGTTGCCTTTTTGCAGGAAAAGATCGCATTCCTAAGGACCAAAGGAGAATGAAAATAAACCAGTGTTCAGAAGGAGGCAAACAAGGACATACATATGTCCTGTTGTTACTAAACTGGAGAAGAACAATAGTGCTAAATTTAAGCATGAAAACCATCCTGTTTTATAGAAATTCATGGATTCTTAAAAGAATCAGGCCTAAAAACATGACTGTCTTGCCATCCATACCACTGTCAATTCACTGCAACTTTTCTGGGTGCAAAGCAAGAGGTGAAGGCTCTAGGAAGAATGTGCATCACTTTTTGCAACATTAATGGGTGATAGTAAATTAAATTAAAGCTCCTTTATACTTAGAAGAACAAGAGCTGACTGTTTGCAAAAGCCCTGCCAATAAGAGACAAAAACAACTGCAGAACTAAAAACCCCAAACAAACACAAAAGGAAATCTGTTGTTTTCACTACCCTTCCTCCTCCAAAAGCTCCACTTAACTCCTTCATTTCTAGTTTTGCAATTTACAAGTCAACGTGAGAGGATTCAGCACTTTGCTTAGTTGGGCAACGAAACTGATATTGCTCACAAGATCATAACTTTTGTTTGTAACTTCAGGGCCTTCTAACAGTCCTGCTGCTCATGTATACCCACAGCCCTAAAGGCAAGCTCTGCCCCCTTTGAAACTGATGGCAAAAGTTCCAAAGGGCGAGGATTTGCCCAAGTCTTTCAGTAAGAATGGAAACATCCCTGGAATATCATTTGAGTCTTGAGAGTCTTTGAGAAAAACCGTTTTAGCATTTTACCCAGCTTGACAATCTTCATTGAAAATCCCCTGTGGCTACTGGTGCTGTACAGAAGAAGTCAGAAGTACTCCACCAATCTGTGGTGGACCAAAGGATAGACCTTTCAGTGGGAGGACTGCTCACCAGAAGGGCTACAACTGAAAACCCACGCTGACAGGGAATCTGGTACAGACGTACCACAGTTCATCACCCCCACATGGCCTAAAGGGGATATAGAGGAGACAGGAGTGTAGCACTGAAGGAATTTTTAGGGCTTCTGATGAATGTGGTGTTTAGCTTGCTCCAATGACTCTTGCAAAGAGCTCTTCCTACTTGCTCTAGTTCCCTCTGGAGCAACAGGATCTTCCCAAATGCACATCATGGATTTTCCACAGGGGAAGCGGCCAGGAAAAATTGCACTTTTCCCTGGCTGCAGCTCCACAGCACAGAGAAGTAGAGGCCCCCCAAAAACATAATGAACCACCTCCGTCTGAAGGTTTGCAGGAAGGCAAATTTGGTACCTTCAGCTCATGCACTGAATTTTTGGGACATGTGTGCAGATCCCCATGAAAGAGAGGCTGGAGAATTTTCCTGATCCCTAAATTACGGACCATCGTATAAGTACCGCAATATAATATTCAGCCCAGCTAGAAGTTTCCACTTAGGAAGAAACCTAGGTGAGATTCACAGGGCTGAAGGAGGTTAGTGGGTAACGCGTGGGCAGTGCTGTGTAATGGAAGCTCGCACGGCACGTATCCACACTGCATGTGGCTCTAGGCAAAATGAAGCCACCGTTTCACTTTCATAAGCATCCGGTTCACACTGATGAAAACAGTGATTCTTTCCCCAGATACAACTATTACCAGCTTCATATCTAAATGAGTAAGGAGATCTCTACTTACTGAATGAAAAACAGGCTTTGCTGAGAGTGAGTTTTGAATAAAACAGTAAAACAGAGAAGGGAAACAATAACCAATAGCTGTAGCTATAACCCCAAAATAGGCAAAATCCAACCAGCAGCACAAGCAATAAATACTCAAAAGAATCATGAGGCAAAAGTATGTCAGTCTGGTGTTTGCAAACATGGCAAATATAACCTCCTAAAGGTTATAAAGGTACTAAAATGTCCACTGGAGAGATCAAGGATTGCCACTGAACTGAGGAAGCCAGAGCTCCACTTGCAATTGTTGCATTTTTTTCTCCGTGGTTCTCTACTGTAAGTTCCCCTGCCCCCGCCAGAATTGAAAGATGCAGAAAGAAAAGCGTTCCCTACATACAGGCAAACCTAATAAAAAGCAAAATGAAAAAAATAATCCCAAAGATCGACAGGGAGACGTGAATGTGGTTTTCATGTGTACATGCCTCTTTGCACAACATAAAATCCTGTATGTAGTGGGACTTTGTATAATTTTTAACAGCAATTGCTTTAGGAGGCAATAGGAGAGCAAAAGTGTCCTCTACACTAGAGTATGGGCAAGGGAGGCAAACAGAGTACATGTAAATGTTCGGTTAAGTCCAAAACAATAAAAGGGGCTAAGGCAATACAAATTGAACATAGCAAGTCCTTCAGAGAAGTCAGGCTGAACTATTGAGGAACCAACCAACTATATTTGTGCTGTATTTCCACAGTTTCAGGTCCTTCTTATCACTAACCTGCAGTTATCCCTCTCTGCCTCTTCCCCACTCTGATATGGGCAAAATTTCATGGGTGGAACAGCTGGAAGTTGGAGACATTGAAAACCATATCCACAATGACAGGCCACTGAAATTAGCAGGAATTTTAATGCCTAACCTAATTTCGTGTGTGTCTACAAAACCCAATATCCACAGTTTCATCTGCAAACTGAAGCCTAGCCAGATGCTGGGGTTTTGTTTGTTCTTGTCACTTTGCCTCCATTCTCTTCTCCTTTCTCTTCAGATCAAGTCATCATCATTTCTTTTCTTGCCCATTTTTTCCTCCCAAAAACCAGAGAAAGATACAGGTTTCTCAAATTTAAAAATAGCTTACTTTTTTTTTTTTTTTTAATTAGAAACAGAAGTGTTACAGAATGCAATTTAGCCCATAGTTGTGCGTGTTCTAGAAATCCATGACTTACCAGTACTGAGGAAGCCAAAAACACCGACCCGGTAGTTTGCTGTCACGACAATGGCATTGCTGATGGCAGCTAGGTATGATCCATCTATGGTTGCCTTTCCCGCCTCAATGTTGTAACTCCCTCCATTGTGGAAGAACAGCAGCACCGACATGTTTTTAACCTGTCATGACAACAACCAGGTTAATATTCCTGTAGCCAACTGCTTTTGTAGGTCGCTGATGATAATGCAAGCATCTTCCCCTCTAATATTATCTGCACCGTTCATAGCTCTTTAACAGTGACCATGATGACAGGATATCTGGCCATATGTCTGAAATTGTAGGCCTAAATTGTCCACAATGACCTATATACTATTAAAGAGGACACTATGTTCAGTATAAAGAAGATTTAATGGCACCGCCGGTGTTCCACCAGCCAACATCTCTACCAGGTTAGCTCAGGGCAGACCCATCCTGCTGACTTGGCCATTGAGCATTGTCTTTGCTGTAATACGTCTGCTTTACACAAACACTCAGGAGAAGTTCAAATGGGTGGGAAACAGGAGAAGGAAAAGGCCTGCTGGGTTGCTTCATCTTGAGCAGGATTAACTCAACAGCTGTGCAGGGCTGCTTCCTACTTTCTAGTATTCAGCACTTAAACGCTGCCTAGTCTCAAAAATCTCACTGGACAAGAGGTCCTCATTGCTCCTTCAGTCCCCATGGACGTTTTCCCCTACTAGATACATGGAGGGGTCCTGCAGAGAATGCTTTTTCTCTGCATGGGAGAGACTCACCTCTCATGAAGCCCAGGGGGAGTCTGCCATGGGAGAGCCCAGCAGGACTCCCGGGATGGTAAGGAGCTATGGTGGGCTGCTGCCCATGTTACCACTCCTTGCAGAGCCACCCAATTTTGTGCAGAAACAGAAGCTAGTTGCCAAAGCAGCACCCCATCTATGTGGACCCTCTCTGCACACGCAGCAGGGCTGTGGCCAGGCTGCTGCTGCACGAGCAGCACAAAAGCAGAACTGTCCCAGGAGACCTCAGCTTTTACCAGCAGATTACAGCTTTGTCTGAAGATGAATGAGACTCAGATGAAATGCAAGTGAAACATATGGAAGGGGTTTTG
>JAOXJK010000012.1:151848953-151861222 GCA_025774025.1 Xenus cinereus | reverse complement strand
CTGGAGACTCCAACAGCGGGAAGAGATTTTTTTGGCTTTTTTTTTGGTGGGGGCCTTTTGGAGGGATTTGGGTTTGGCTGGTTTTTTTTAAATCTTTTATCAGGTCCAGGCTGACAAATAAATATTTCCCTTCTGTCACTAATGGCACTCTCCTTTCATACCTTGTTTCTTGTTGTTGTTGCATTTCTATTTGCTGTGGTTTGGTATTTTTTTCATTAAATCCTTTGTTCTAACATGTTCCACAGCACACTAAGTATCGTCGCCCAAACCCTCTTTTCTTCAAGAAATACACATTCAAAATTTGTCATTTTGGTTCCCCAAAGCAACAAAATTAAGACTCATATCCTAAAACTAAATGAAACACAATCATGCAGACAAAGGCTATGTCCATGGAGTGCCTCCAACCTAAGCTCACCAAACAGCCATGTCTGTACAGCCCTGGAGAGGCAGGGCCAGCCAACAGGAAATATTAGAAGCAGGGAATTCAGAGAAATTTGGCCCATCTACTAAATACAGTTCCGAGTGCTCATTTCCTCTTAAGGCATTACCTAAAATGTTTATAACTTCTGTACTTCTGTCCAAGCCATTTAGTAAGTATTTGCTTTTTAATAGTTTTTGGATGGAAAAGACTATCTGGGTGCTTCAGCCTGATTTCCTAGACGCCTCTAGGCAGAGAATTTCTATATGAGGCCCACAGCTTCTGGTTACATCTGCGTCAAAGAGCCCTTGTTTGATTAAATGCTCTACAACTTTATGGTTCAGCAGGAGTAAAATGTATCTGTATAAAAATTATAAATACTTATATAAACACGCAGAATGAAAATGGACTGACAGCAGACAGTGGGGAGTTATGCATAGATTCAAGGCAATGGATTGGAATCTGTGTTTTTTTTCTTGAGGTGTTTGCATACATTAATATATAGACAGAGAAATTATTCTTTTTGTTAAACAAAGTCCCAAACCTGTAGCAATCTGTACCCTATAAGTTTTTTTTGCAAGAAAGGACTGAATATTGTGGTCATCGCTCCAGCTACTTTCACACACCTGGATGGACAAGCAGTTCTGCAGATGATCAAAGGGGTTTCTTACCGAGCCACGGTAGCATTCCAGGTTTCCACCCAAGCAAACGGCTCTGGAGGACTGAAGCGCCTCTCTGCAAGGGGAGGTGCAGCGTATGGGATCCCCAGGAACTGGCTGATATTTCTCCACTCTGAGCCAATGCGGATCACCTGGGATTTGCCCACTAGATCTCCATGGGATGGGATGTACACAGTTGGGGTTAAATCCGATTCAGAAATGGGCAGGAATAAATCTATTTGGGAGGGAGTAGAAGAAAAATAATTTTCTTTTTCAAGTTAGCACCATTTCAGAAATGAAAATTAATCCAGTTTCTCTTAATTTTAAGCTGTTAAGTGTCTGATTCACTTTAAATGAAACATAGGTAAATTTGTGTTATTCTCTTCCTATAAAATACTTCCTGCTATGCTAGATGTTAGCTACTGGGTATGAACATTTAACTTGAAAAACCCTTATTCAAACATTTCTTCCAGATCAGACACCACATTAGAATATAAATCTGAACATTTCTACAAAAAGGGAGGGAGATTTTCAGACTTATTCCTCTCCCCTGACATTTAATCTACTGTAGATGAAGAGGAAGGAGCTGGACTTTTCTTGCTGTTTTTTTGGTTTCTTTTTAATGTTTTGCACTTTCCAAAATGTCTTTTATAGACCAAACTTCTTTTATTATACCCGCTTCAATATGAGATGATAACATTATGATTTTGTGCATTTTTATGAAAAATAAATGGGGACATTTTCCCATTTCACTTGGCTGTACCTCCACTGAAACAGCAATGGACAACTGTCTAGGAGACATCCAGACTCTTTTATGCCTACTGAGGATTTCCTCACACCCATTCAAGAGAATTGTGCACAGGCCATCACAGTTGAGTTCCTTTCTCCACAGCCTTCACCTGCTCTTACCTTGTCTCCTGTAGATATATGTAGCTGGCTCTTTGAGTAGAACCCAGCAGCTGTGTCCTTGCAGGCCATGTTTGCATATCTGCGTATCAGGGTAGAAAAGGCATCTTATAGCTGAAGGCTGGATTTCCAGTGTAACCACTGTACATGACTGGTTCTTTGAACAAGCTGTAAGATAAAACGTGAAGAATAAGGGCAGGTAAAAAATGTATGCTCAAAGTATTTTGTATGACATTGTTAGAAGGTGCTTAAAAGAAAGGTTTTACAACAGATAAAGCAAAAATGATTCTGCTCTAAAGCAGAATAACGGGACATAAATGTCCCCAGATTCCCAGAACATTCTCCAAAATAGTTGAAGGAGAAAAGGTTATATTTGGTTTAAAACGGAGTAACATAGCAAGAGAACTTGTATCGCAGCTCTTAGGAGAAGAAAAACATCTAATAAAGTACTGAAGACCTCAGCTGAACTCAGACAGTCCCCAGGGGAATGTTTCAGAATAAGAAAAGTGATCATCTCATCCCAGTTTGTGCTCAAAGGTGGATATCCAACACCTTTCCTTTAGAAAGGCTCCTTCAAGCAGTTATGGAAAAAGGAAAGGGAAAATAATTGCACTGCTCATCTTCACAGAGTGAGGAGCATCCACTGCAGAAAATGGGACAATTCCAAGGGCCATCTTCTGTGGTAGGTGGGAGCAATACCTTCACTCTTCCTTATTTCTACCACTCTGTGGCATTTGAGGCTTTGCTAGTCATGTGAAGTTAAAGGACTCTTTGCTGTCTAGTCAGGCTCTCGATTAAAGCAGTTCCCTTTGTTGGTACTGCAGCCCAACCCTGCTTCATCCCAGCTCTCAGTTAACCTGCCTTCACTCACCACAGCTACAGGCTACTTTAGATAATGGGAGGTTGCTCTACCATCTGTCTCACTTGATGAGCACCCCGTAACTGTTCTTTAGAAAATAATTAAATTATCCCTTTAATTATTTGCTACAATATTGCTCCAAGTTGTACAATCCCTGAAGAAGCAAGAGGTCTCTGTGCCCAAGAGATGTCAAAATTACCCAACCCCTGTATGACACTTTATGTCCATCATATTTTCACTAGATAAATTATTTTCCTTCTCTCAAAATCACAGACGCTAGGGTAGTCTTTAAAAAAAAAAAAAAAAGTAAAATCAATGTATTTATGTAAGAAGGGGGTTGGGGAGGAAGGAGAGAAGATGTTTGTGGTGTTTCTATCTAATGAGTCGATGATCTTAAAGGTCCTTTCAAACCTAGATGATTCTATGAGCCAATATTTTTTGTAAAGCTATGAATAAACATTTCTTACCGGATAGACAAAAGTCTCTGGCAGTGGAAAAGTCATTGGATATATCTCTACTAACTTGAACAACTTCAAAGTTTGAGAGGGATGAATCCATGACAACAGAGGACATGTTTAAGGGTTGCCATATATCCAAATACTCTGTAAAATGAACCATACAAAAATAATATAACTAGATAAATCAGTAATAAATTCAGAGGAAATTGACAGAGAGGGAAAAGCACTGGAGAGTTCCCAAATGAAAGACTTTCACGTTCCTTTGCATCAACAGGGAACAAATTAAATATAATATTCAAAGCTTCTGATTGACTAGAGGGTCCAGTCTCATCTTCAGAAGTCATTTAAAACTAAATTTACAAAGGTATTCAATTAATAAAGAAGTAAATGAGGAGCAGCTCCATCCAGGTTTGCATGTAAATCCAGCCAGTTTAAGTAAAATGTTTCTGAACAGACATAATTACATTAAGGGACGTGGGTCATAATGCCTGCACGTGAGTTCCTGTGCAGGTACAGCCACTAACTTCTTGGAAAGCAACTGGGTATTCTGCATGACTGAGCACTCCCAGAACCTCCAGCAGACATCCTCACATCTGTCTCAAAAAGGAGCTGGGTTCCTAAGGTAGGCTTCACCTCAGTCACCTGCAAGGTTGAAGTCTACAGCTGAGTTAATTACACCAGACTCCTTTTAATCTCAGGAGGAACAAACAGTTTACTATACAGTATCTCCATCCTGCTTTAGATATCTGCTTTTGGGTGGGACAAATCACCCCCAGGAATTCACTGATTACAGGAGGCAGATGTCCAAGTTGTCTCTATAGGGAACCTCATGCGAGTAGCTGAAATGAAAATGTTTATGTTGCCTGCATCCATCTACATTCAGAGAGCAAGTCCCAACCTTACAGACTAAGTGAAAATGAGAAAACAGTTTTCACAAATGTTATATTATGTCTTCACTTCCCTTACAAGCAATTGACCAAAATCCCACAGTAGCACATGCAATTTGCACAGATTTACAGACTTTTTTTCTGAAGGTCACAAGGATGATTTTGATCATTTTAATTTGATTTCCTAAATGGAATAACCTTAAATTTTATGAACTGTTCTAATATCACATAACTTTTCTATAATTCAGATTTAATTTTATTTCATATGTATATATACACAAATATGTGTATGTACACCTGTGCATATACACATTTACAAACATGTATATTCACATATATACATGTACACACGCATATGCACATGAGTGTATGTATACACATACATATTGACTCTAGTATTCATCAAAAATTATTCTTCTGTCTCACAGTGCATTTTAAAAAAAATGCCACCAACATTCTTTTCTCATACACAAAAAGATAAAAATATCCTGCAGGCTTTTAATTCTGCACACAAAAGTCAAAAAAGAAAGCTTGGGAAAGAATGGGCCTTTAATTATTTTCGTTCCTTTCAACAGTTCAATATGTTTTAAAAGCAAAAGGGTCCTGCTGTGGCCACTGAGTTCTAAACAGGAGGTTGGAATTACCCTCTCCATGTAATTGTAGGGGGAGGACAGAGCTGAGTCAGCTGTTGACTTGCTATTCCTGGTGAGCAGATCTTGCCTTGTTGCTTGAGTTCATTTACTACACGGACGCAAAAGTTATGACTGGTCATTTCATTAAATATTTCTTCTAGTCTTCTGAGAAATGGGTGACTTACAAAGATGGCCAAAGTTTCCTTCCTTCCCCTCTTCATAGAAAGTCAGCTGTGACCATACCACTCAACATTAAATTTGAAGCTGAGATCTGGGATTGATACAGTCAGGGCTGCGGCCCACCCTCCTTGCTACTTGGAAATCCTGATGTTGATGTACTTGTCCAGTTGATGAGAACTCAAGACCCAAAATAGACCACAGACTAGCCTGGTTGCATCATTCCTTGAGCAAATAGGCAGGAAATAGTGATGACTAAAATAGATTTCAAAATTATTTTATTCCAAAAAATTCATGATGACACAGGGCAACTGCCACAAGCCAGGGCTCTATATCAATGCTAAAAGTCTTTGCTGTTGCAAGGTAAAACCTTCCCCAGGAAGTGTAAGCCTCAAGCATGGATTATCTCCCAGAGGACAAGCTGAAAAAACATATATGCTACCACCATTGCCAAGGCTGTTACCTTAACACTAGCTCCTTTGCTCTCACCCTTGCTGAAGAAAATGTCTCATGGATTCATGGAGCGATGAGCTGACCCACTGTACTCCCTACAGCTTCCCAAACAGCCCAGGTGTGAAGTAGGCAAGAAAGCATGGGTCCTTTTCAACCACTTCAAAATCATTCTACTCCTGTTACATTCGTAGGCAACTTTTCCAAGAGACAGAGCCTGAAAGTCTCCAGCTAAGTAAAAATGAAGGTTAATTTGGTATTGCACTGTCTTATGTTAAAGAGCATATACTTGATCGCGGAGTAGTAAAGTCACCATCAGCACTATATTCAGAGGGAATCTGAACTGGTAACGGAGCATGACCCTGCAATCACAGCTTTACTTGTGCAACAGACCTACTGCACTGCACTTAATTTTTTTTCTTCCCCTAGAGCACTGACTGTTCAATTGTTTTAGAGGAACACAGTGATTTTAGTCATGTGGAAATGACTACATTTCATATTGTCAATGATTTCTCTATTTCAAAACCATATAATATGACCAGTTGCATGACCCATATTAGAAAATGTCAGCCTCTATATCTAGGGTGGCAGTTTGTGGCATTTATTTAGAAAGATACTTAAAAATAGAAATGAACTCTGTAAGTGATGGAGAATCAACCATTAAATCCCCTCCGGAGATTATGTGAACTACTAGATCCCCCAAGTCTTACTTTTCCAGATTATATCTCATTGGTTTGTGTTTTCAATTATTTCTTAAATATTTTTTTTTCTGAAAACATGAACAAGAAAAGATTTTTTTTAATCAGTGTGTTTCTACATAAGAGCAATGTTGTCATCTTGCACTGTGTACAGTACTAGTAACTGAGGTCCTACTGCTGAAACAAGTAATTTCCCTAGGTTCAGACACAAAGCTTCAAATTACTAAAAATTACTCCAAAAAAGAGCCTTGTCTGGATTCCATTGTAAGTCAACAAGTCTGGGTGCATCAGTGGTTTTGGAAGATATTTCACCAGATTGACTCTTTCCCCATAGCTTCCCTGACTCACCAAGTGACCTCGGCAGGTCTCGTAATTCTCGTATGTCTCCGTTTGCTCATAGGTCAAGCATTCAGAAGTGTTCCTGCTAAGCTAAACTGTACTCTCTCAAGAAAGAAATCCAAAACAATTCCACAAAAGCAAAAAAATTCCTTTTATTTGTCACCTCTGACACTTGAATTTGGCCTCCTGTATCTATTTCCCTGAGGTTTACTAGCTTATTGTTACTAAAATCTTTTGAAGGTACTCAAATTAAGCTTGTGAGTGTACACTGCCGTTATTAGGCACATGTGTTCCACATTTGATCACAAAATTAACTTCCTACTTCTATATTAAAAGATTTTTATTTTATCCGTTTATGTGGGATAGAGTCAAGTTAGTAACATTCATTTTAAATACATGTAAGACACAATGGGCCTTTTGCAGACCTTGCTAGGCACAGAAGAACACTCATGATGCAAACATCCATAGATCATCAATTCATACCTAAAGCATATTTTATTTTGTTTATTCTTTGCCCCAAATCTCACAGAAGTGACCCATGCAACCTCCTACTACACTCATGAGGTTGATTTTTGGGTTGGTTTGGAGTTTGGAGTGAGGGGGGTGGTGGTATTCTCAGTCCTGGATGAAACATTCCTACTCTCAGACCAGATTTAGATACTGAGACTTCCAATGTTTTCCCTTTCTGATCTCCTGCCCAGCTGACCCCAGATGCAGATAAATACAGAAATGCTTGTTTTAATGACAGAGCAAAGCCCTTTAACCCAGAGCTGTCCGTGGATGGCACCACTGTGGACATCACCAGCCAGCAGTTAGCTGCAAGTGAGAATCTGGCTATTAGTTGTTTCCTTTTTCCCTTTTCCTGGCAGCAGATCCAGCAATGCCCACAGCCACGCACAACCTCTTCATGACTTGGGCCAAACAGTCCATGGCTGATGTAAACTTGCCGCCTCTAGAAACTGCTTTCACAAGGCACAAAGCTACAACCTGGCACTGCTTCACTGAAAATGCATGGTGCACCTGATGGGCTGGAAGACATTTCTGGTTTATATATAGGTTAAGCTCTGACCTTCCAAACCACATTTTGGCACATGCTTTGATTGGATAATTACAGCACTCTGAATCCAGCCAGCCCTGTACTTTTATTGCAAAATTATAGATGTCCCATACAGAGAGCCTCGCTCTTCCAGATGTTCTTGTTTGGGTAGGCAAGGTTTAAGGCTGGATTTGCAAAAGGACTCACACTGGCCTTACTCTGTTCCCACTCAAGTCATAGGATCACAAGATTGGAATAGATTTCCTGGGGGCACAGAGTTCAGCCTCCCACTTTCACAGGCAATGACATTATAAAATCCTTTTCATAAGTCACCAAAAGTTTCATCACTGATTTCAGTGGGGGCAAAGAGGGGTCAGTTCTGGATTTGCTGAAAAATTTGACATTTGAGATAAGGACGCAGAGATACAGAAGTGCAATAAAGTAACAAGCTAAATTTAGAAGAAAATTTGTGAAGTTGAGGAGGCATATAAATCAGGTGAGGTTAACATGAGGTTAAGGAGGTACATAAATCAGATCTCTGGGTTCAGTATGGCTAATTCATGTTTGAAAGACAAATTCTCATCTTAATTCTGAGATTTGTGAGCCATATTTAATAGCCTTGACTCAAGCCAAAAACATGCTTACAGACTGAACACAGAGCTTTATATTCACAGCATTCAGAGATTTTTTCCAATGAAGACTGCTAACCTGTCTGAATACCAACAACCTCTCTGTATACCAACAATCTCCAAAACTAGAAAATCATCAACTCAGAGTGGACCTGCAGAAAATATACACTTTCTAAAATATAGTTGCTTCTCATTTTTGTCCATCCACTGAGATTTGAACAATTCAAAATGAGCAATTTTCTCAAAACTGCAGCACAATAACTATAATCACACCTCAGACAAATATGTCCCAGCCTAACAAAGGTGTTATTTATGGCCTTTAGCAATGAGCAGTCTTGCTATGCTCATGTTAAATGCAAGCTTTCTGCCTTCTTCAGTAGTGCCAATTATAGTAAATGGTATAGTAATAGGATACTAAAAATGTACCAGATATTTATCCAGGTTTAAAATAAGCTGTTTTCAAAAGACTAAATGTTTACAAACAGAATAAAAATTGAATTTAAGACCAAAGATAGAGTGATTCTACACCAGAGGTCCAATATGCTGTATGGGGGAATGGTAAATCACTTCTTGAGGGTGGATAAAGGGAGGTTTTCTTTGTTTCACACCAAAGATCTCTCTAACATATCCTCAGCATTGTGGGAAAACAGGAAGACAAACAATGCTATGAACCACCAACGTCAGCTACATCAGCACATGTACTACCATCAGCATCTCTGTTGAGAATGGAAATACCCCTCATGTGCTGAGGGGGCCCGATTCCCACGTCAGAAAACCCCATAGCCGCTTCTCAGTCCCTCATCGAGGGAATAAATCATTAGGGGATCACAGGAGGCAGAAATAGGATGGGCCTAACAGATCATTACATCCATATGACTCTGTGTTTTCTCAATGAATTACTTGATTTGAATGGAGTAGGAATGGAGCCCATATGATCTGTTTACAATCTGCAGTCCCATGCAGAGATCACCATTTAAGGGCCATTTTCTTCTAGCAGCTGCCAAATCTAAGATAGATACCTATATCCCACTAAAAACTGAGGAACCTGAAGACACAAATGCTCCTTAAAGTTTGGATAATTACCGTATAAAACTCATAAATCTCATATTATAACAAAATATAAGAGCAGAAGTTACATATCAGTTTCACTCCTCCCACATTCTCACATGCACGGGAATATTTGCAGGCTCTCATTTGCTTTCAGCACAAGTATTCCTTCTAAAAAAGCTAGGTAACATGTTTCATAGGTTGTTTTGCTTCTTCCAGTCTTAACTGTAAAGACATAAAAATGTCCACAGCTCAAACTCCTGTGCATGGATCATTTGAATAACAGCATTATGCAACCGCAAAATACCAATACATAATGTCTCATAAAAAACTTCCTTATCTTCTGATATCTTACAGCTGGCTGTAGAAAGTTCCATCTCAAACCTAATTGTGAGACCCAACTGTTTTCTCTTTTATATAACATTCCTCCATATTCACACAACCCAACAGAGTTGTTACTTAAATTCTAGCACATAACGTATTAGCATTTTCAGCACAGGCAGTCTTAAAATAACATTTGTCCTCCCGTCATTAAAGGTCATAGATCATACCTGAAACTAGCCACAGATGGTTCCATACTCAGTGTCATCACAGCACATGAACTTCTTCAGGGGAAAAAAATGCTCCAAACGTAACAATTTGGACTTTCCCAGTCTGTTCAGCCTATTTTTCAAGCCTTATTTCTCAGATAACAGAAACTACATGAAAATCACAACCGACCAGCAGGAGCGTGCTCTGCTCCATGTGACAGATGTACAGAAGAAAAATAAAAGTACTCATCTAGTTAAAGATGAAAACCACACATCCAGTTAAATACACTAGAGATCAGCGATGAAGATGACTTGGAGAGTTTAACCTTATATCAGAGAGGGCATTGCAAGAATACAAATAGGCAAAAGACGTTTAAGCCACAAAAAAATGATGAGAATTCAGGTAAAAGTGCACTGCTCACCTCCCTCCTGCTAGAAAGCAGTGACCTACAGGCATTACAGAGCACATAGTTCCTTTTTTTTGCGGGATAATTGGGCGTCTAATGAGTGTTAGAAATGCCTAGCAGCACTGCTTACAGGGAGAATAGCCCCGGGAACTCCAACAGGAGCCTCAGGCTGTCAAGAGGAATCACAGGGCTACAATGGGCTGCTGAATGAATAATCTGGTACAAATTAAAGAATGAGAAAACCCCCAAGCCTTCCCTCTTGCTGTATCTCTCCTGAGGTTAGCCTCACATGGGGAAAGGATTTTTTTGCACCTCCCCAGTGGCTTCAGGCTGCTCTATGACAGGGCATGAAAAGAAGCTGCTATTGAAAAGTATTTCTGGCATTGCAGGTTCAAAGGCCCAGTGGTTTTAGGAAGATTACTGCTCATGAACATCTTAAAGAGCCCTGATTGGGAAATAGAAGGAAAACAAATACATGTTTTTACTCTATTTAGAGAGAGTTTCAATGAAGGAAACTCCAGCAAATTATTTGACAACAGAATTTGGTCTCAACTTTTCATCTTTTAAATCTGTAGTGACTGTAACAGAACTCCTCTTTGTGTACAGTGGGATTAACAGGGTGGACAGTACCTCGCAGCTTTTTGGCTCAATGATTTCTGCCTTCAGGCAGATACTAGGATAAATTAAATCATTCTAGCTGTCCCTTGCTAACTTTGGGCAGTTAAAGAATAAAATGAACAAAAAGTGACATTACAAGTTTAAATAATGCAGAAAGTGAGACAAACTAAGATCTGATAACTGTCTAAAAAAAGACAATCTAGCTCTGAGGGAGTTGGCTTAATTGTAGAACAAATGGACAAAAAAGTGCTTTGTGGGCAATAAATTTTTCTGTTAAAGAGTATTCTCCAGCTTATTCAGGGAGAAAATGGAGAATCTTGACACGTTTGTTTGTGTTGAATTTTTGGGGTTTTTTTATTTGTTTTGTTGTTTGGGGTTTTTTGTTTTAAATTAAAGAATGGCACTTCACCATCTCCAGGGCAGAAGGATTCTACTGGCTCTTCAGAGGTGCTCAAATCTAAAGTGACATCCTTCCTTAAGGGTAGAGACAGAGAAGTTGGTAGGTAACAAGTCTCCTGCAGGATGTCCAGGATTCCTCAAACTGTACCTTCTTACAGCTACATAAGCCAGGTAGTGTCAGATGTTACCTCAGCCTGCAAACCTTGCTCTCCCAACCATATAAGGAAAAACAGCAAAGTAGCCCATAGCCCTATTAATTTCAGATAGAAAAGCTGAACCATGAGTGAACATGAGAGAAAAGACCTCTTTTCTCAGAAGGCTAAACATTAAAACAGCTTTTCTGTACAATTGCGAGATGAAGGTCCTAGCCAGTTTTCAGATAGAGCTAAAAGACAACTTGATGGAAAAACATTTGAGCCAAGATGCAAGTCTGCCCATTTCTCTAGCTTGATGAGGTCCTCTGCATGGCAGCACACCCACCTGGCCTATGAATTTCCACATCCTGCCCCCTTCAGAAGCAGAACCACATTTTCTCTACCCTTCTTTTTGCTGCCCACGTACTTGTCAAAATCCTTCTTATTGAGGCTTTTTGTATTGTTCGATGACTCTACCTACCTCTAGCCTCTCTATCAAGAAGAACAATGAGTAAAACAGGCAAAGTGTCTACTTCCCACAAGACTGAAAATAAGTGTGCTAATCTGGGTTTCTTCACGATGTGAAGAATTTCCACAGGGCTGTAAACACCACAGACATGGAATGAAGTCAGCACCCTGACTGCAAATGGGTGGAAGCGAAGTGCTGGGCACTCAGTCCTCAGCATTTCAAATTGGCCAACTACAAAATGAGGCAGTCAAATATGCTAACTGTCTATTAAAATATAGGCCTTAACTGTGCTTCAGTAAACTCAGACTCTAGATGGGACATAACATTAACTTCACTAGTTCACAGAATGTTCTGGCAAAGTATTCAAATTTAAGAATCTTTCTGATCTTTTGATGAAAAGTCTTAAATATCTTTTAAATACATATATATATGTGCTTACATACACACATACATACACACATGACCGTGACCTTTAAATAGGAACATTTTATTACGCTCACCATCTGGTCACCACACA
>JAOXJK010000012.1:151835289-151848853 GCA_025774025.1 Xenus cinereus | reverse complement strand
GTCACCACACAGGAGGCACAGTATTACTTTTTTTTCCCATATACAAACAATACCATAATGTAGCAAATTCAGTCACCGCTAGATTTTCTATGATGCCCCATCCTAAAACCATTAATCTTCTATAGCATATCTTAATATAATGTATATAATCATAAAGAATTTGGAAATAATGTTTTTGAAAATTTTCCAAGACCACGTACAACATGACAGAGACAGAAATTTGACCTAAATAACCAGGTTGGTACTTTTACTATCAAAATGAGGCAGAACATAAGAAGGACAGATGGTGCCCGGTTGCGTTTTGAATGTGTTGCTGCACACACTGGCGTTAGAAACCCAAATAGTACAGGACACCAGTGGCGTTAGAAACCCAAATAGTACAGGACACCAGTGCTAATTTGGCACTCAGGCTAGTTGTCGTCTTTGTCATTCAGTGACTTCTCCTGACTGCTGTCCTCAGGACAACCACTCCAATCCAGAATCTTTCCTCTTCATGGGAAGCTCTGCTCACTTGGGTGGTTAACCAGAGCTTTGCGAACCAGAGACATACCTACTTGTTCTGCATTTGGAAACATGACCTGGAAACGGGTGTGACAGACCAAGACTCTTACTGAGGGTATGATGAATACCTTGCTGTGGCTAAGTTCAGAGCACAGAAAGAGTAGAGTAGAAAGCAAATGACAGATAGAAAGGCCTAATTTCCTTAAGTGCTGTTTAGGTAACTATTTTCCTAGACTTAAGAAAGCAAGAAAAACGTAAAAGAAAAATGACAAAATTGCTACAAAGCTTCACAGTGGGAGGAAGAACGCTTTAGTAAAGCAGTTTTCTACGTGCCATGGGAAAAACACTTTGCAAAAGAGTTGAATTGCCCAACCTACACATTAGCCCACTAGCTCCTTCATTTTAGACAAAAAAATATTTTTCTTACCAATAAAGATAGGTGTTTTCCCTCTATTACATTAAAACAATAATTATAAAAGCACAAATTCTACTAATATTACAAATTTTCTGAACACGATCATGACTGGTAGTCATAGATATGATGATGAAATGGTAAGTAATAAATTCTGAACTCAATACTGAAAATTATCCATCTCCTGAAACGCTAGTTGCATATAGATTAAGAAAAGAGACACAAACAGATTAACAAATTTGCTCAGATCAAACAAATAATCAAGGGCAGAGATGGATGAGACTTCTCAGTGAGATTAAGAGGATGAGACTTCAACCTTAGGTTAGGTTGAGTTATCTAATGACTAGTCAACCTGCTTCCTTTCCGTTACGCGCAGCTTTTAGCAAATATGCTCTATATTTCTGGAAAGGACACATCAGGGAAGCCTGTAGCTGTTGACAATTTGCATATATCTTTAAGTGGCAATAAACAAAAAGCCCTGAAAGACAGCAGTTAAGTTTCATTTATTAAGAGGACCCACCCACTTTTAAAATAACACTCGAGTACCATAAGATTAATTTCCTGCAAGACTGAAATAAATTTTTCTTCCCAATACAAAAAAAAAAGAAAAAAGATGGTTTCATAGCAAGTTACAGCATCTCTTCAAAAGTGGGACCCAAGACACACCTCAAATACTACATTTTTTGTGATCCAATTCTGAAAAATCTTTGAGATAATACTCCCACCCTTGCAGAAAACCACAAACAAGGATTGGAGGCAGTACAGTTTATCATACTTCTATACCACCAATTATAATGCACTATCAACATGCCTTAATTTCTGGAGGAATTAGTCCCTTTTAGAATTTTTTTTTTTTTTTGAAAACTAGATATGCTAAATTTGACTTTGCATCTCTATTGTAATTTTTTGTAGCTATTTGAAAACTCCTTGTTGCTCCTTGCATTCAGCATTACTGACAGGAACTCTAATGTGTCATCCCTCGCCATCCTGCCAAGCACCAGCTGCTACAAGAAAGGCACTAGAAGCCCCACAGCAGTGGACAATAACACAATAAACAGCTTTTCAGGAGGCTGTCCCTGCCAGAGCTTTTCTTCCTTGGCCACTGCACTAACATATGAAGTCACATCTATTGAAAGTGATGTGACATCCACACTTATAAATTACATATTTCTTTGTTAATCCTGACAAATATTTTGCCTCAGTGACCTCTTGTGGCAGTGGAGTTTGAGAGATATTAGGCCAGCATTGTGGATAACAATAATTTTTCCATTTAAATGATACACATTTAATAAAAAGAATACATGCTGCATCTAAATTAATAAACTCGTGGGGTAAACAATCATTTTGTTATAATGTGATCTTTGAGTAATATATAAAAAAATATATATACAAAAATAGAGGATGTGCCCTTGTTTTAGCTTAATATGTGAATACACTTACCATTTTCTGGCCTGAGAGGTAAACTAACAGGTGGACACAGGTTAGGCACAGTATTCTTCAAGTCAGCTGAAAGCAGATAACACAGAACATTTTAAAACAATTATTCTTGAAGGTTTAAAATAAAAACCTTAATATTTCCAGTATTACACCTGGTATCTGAATGCTGCATCTTCTCATCCCAAACACCAAGAGTAAGGATGCAAGGCTGCTTTGATATCTCACTCATATGTGACACCATATTTAAGTTCCCATGTTTATATACATTTCTACAAACACTTTTCAAAACACAGATATTTATGACCAATTCAATTCAGTAGTTCTCTGTTTTTCCCTCTGTATTTGGTTTCCTATGTCACAAGAGACATGAGATTTTCTCTGCTTCCTGATTAGCAAACTGGAATTTTTCAAAAGGAGAATTAGGAACAAGTCAGTTTCCAACAGGAATCTTTTCAAATTAAAATTCAAATAATCATTTATATTTTCCACACACAAAACTTCTCATTTGGTAACCTTTCCCTTAAAGATCTTGTAATTTTAAATAACAAACAAGAAGTTTCCCCTGTGCATTTATCTTTTGTAAAACACTTCAGCTAATCAAATCAGTTACAAATTCTCTACTAAAACAAAATAGAACACCATCCCTAGAGAAGCTGAAGACAGATCAGATTTTCCCTTTGCTTCTTCCGCTTTGCACTGCACGTGCCCATAACCAATAGGTTCAGGAGTTTTACCATTCACATTTTGTGAATTGGGTGAGGATTTGGAGCTACACAGAGCTCTTTTTAAAATGCTACTATATGTTCCTCATTGAATATGCTGCAATCATGACTATACATATGAAGTCAAATCGCTAATGAGCAGAGCCACATGGGCAAACAGCTCATACATCAATTTAACATACTATGAAACGCGGAGACATAAGTACCTTCCTTCAACAGAAGACTGTGGACTATCAGTGTAGTGGAAAACCAAAGACCCTGCTTTATGCTAACATCCCACTGCCTACAGTAAATTCCTCCTTCAGATTTCACTCATTTTTCCCTTTTAGACTCAGAGCTTTCTTGTTCCTCTTCCTGGTTCCCAGACGTCCAACACACCAGCATAACTGACACAAATTTTGGTCTGCAAATATCTCCATTTGCATAAACATCTGTGCATTGCTGCGTGTTATGGTGGAAACACATCTGAAGCCTCCTCACTACATAAGGAAATGAGACCATGTCTCCTAACACTATCCCCTTTGCATACAGCCGAAGCTCCTCTTCATCATCCCTCTGTCTGTGAAGTAAGAAAAGTACTTTATTTTCAGGTGTTTTTTTATCAAAGATAGGAAAAAAAATTCCACGAAGTGGAAGTTTATTTACGCCTCTGCCATCTACTCTTCATTTTGCCTTTCTGCCATTTGTCATACTTACCCCCAGTTGCCTCTCAGCTCCCCCTGCCCACAGGCTCTTGCCATTCATTTCCTACTTTATCAGGCCTGTTGTTCCCTTCCTCTCAGCACTAGCGTCTCAGCTCATCCCTCCCCAAGCCCACACCGAGGGTCTGGGAAACCCTATAAGGTTCTGCGGTGCCCCCTCAACTCCACGCTGCACCTCCTCTTTAACAAGGGGGAGGAAATGGATGGTGTAGGGGACAGAATGCCAGTGCAGGACTTGGAAAGCTCAGGACTGAGTTCATCTTTCAGACACTTATAGTGTGAATGAAGGTTTGCTTTCAGTTCACCACCATTGTAAAATGCAGCGCATTGCAAGGATATCTGATCCAGCTCTACACAACTTTAACTGGATTATCTTTATATCACATGCACTGGACAGTATATATCCACACTTCAAGCCTTCCCTCTCCACTTCGGTATCAGTCCTTCTGATAGGTTTAAAAGCAGAAAAAAGTGTTCCTTATTCAAATCTTATCTCTCATTCTGTCAACATCACCAGACCTGCCCCTTTGTCAGCTCTTAGTGGAGTTCAACAGGGTCCTGCTCACATACAGGCTCAATAAGAGGCTATCCTTCCATAAAGGGGGATACAGTCAGACAGGTGTTCATTGTCCTTATCGTTTCAGATATGTCAAATCAACATTTAACAAAGAACAACTAGACCCACCCACAAGGAGTATAACAGATGACAAACCCATTAAAATTCTTCAACAAAGCAATGGAGTCTTTTGTTTCACTATGGAAAAGAAAACTCACTTTAACTAGATCTGCTTTTGATTCCTCTTGAGAAAATAACCCACCCTACCATAACTTCCTTCTGTTTAAATGCATGACAGTTCCTTACTGCTTGAAGAACACTGCTATCTTGGAATTTGGTCTTGGCCCTTTCTTTACCAAAACAGCCAAAAGTGAATTTTAAATTCCATAACAAATCATATCGTTTAAGGCAACCCATTCGCTCACACTGTTGAACGATAAGCCCAGCAGTGAGAAGCAAAGGAGGATGTCCTGACCAGGACTGTGCAGTAGGACAAAATATATTTAGATTCCGACATTGGCCACAAGTCTCCCATACAACCTAAGAAATACAATTACACCTCTTTGAGATATTTCTATTCATTTTTCTAAAAAAAAGGAGATTAAAATGCACCTTTCTTTCCCTCGCACATAATTGACTTCCCCGTCTATTTGCAGGCCCTGCAAATGGGGCCTCCTTCCGAAAGCTGAAGCTTCTACAAATTGAGGCTAAATAATGAGCTTCAATGTACAGAAACCAGTTGGAAAGACCATGTGCCCTGCATCACTTACCAGGCTTTTGATACCAGCCAAATGGGTGTATTCTGGCTTCAGCCTCTGGCAAACTACAATTTGAAATTTGCCAAGCACTTCTTGCTTCCTCAGCACACGTCTGGATGCCCAGGCTGTTCAGAGTCAGGCACACAATCTTTCCACCTGACAGGGAAAGACAGGGTTATAGAAATGATGAGGAAAATTTTCCTATTCTAGATAGTCTTTTAAGGAAAGGGAATGCAGCACTGTTCCATTGAGTGTTAAAAAGAAACTCCACTAACTTAGAAATCAAAGGAAGGAAATACCTAAAGTGGGCCAATTTTAATGTTGTTGAAAATAGTGTTGAAAAAGCTCAATTAATTCAATGTGAGGAAAGGTAGGTAACCAACATTATCACTCATTAAGGTCACTAGGAGTGTTTCCACTGAGCAAAGATCAGGACCTCATTTTTGAGCAAGCAGTCCTCTTTGGTTAATCCAAACCTAGAAATTAAAAATCTGCATTTATGTTGAAACACAGCCCCTACTTACATCAAGATAAAAATTCTGCCTTTCAAAGACCTAGTGTATATATTTCTGTGCTTGAAAAAAATCAGAACATTTTAAAGACAGAAGTTTCATTGAAGATTTATTCTAGCCTATGTTAAAATCAATACTGAAAGTTTTCTTGACTATATGAGTGCCAGGACTGGATGTCTGAAATGCCATAGATAAGAAATATTGATCAGATGAACAAAAAGGTGTCAGTTTTGCATGTTTGGTGCTTTTAAATCCTTACTTTGTGTTAGAACTTTTTAAAGAAACTTAAGCCGTATTCAGTTAAAACTTGAGATTTCATGTGGTCACATGGAGATGTGAAAGCTGTCAACTATTTTTGATTTGTGCAGTAATTCCAATCTAAACTACATTTGTCTGCTCAACAAAAAAGGGAATTAAAAATATATATTTATTAAGCATTCCAAATTCTCAAATTAATTGTAAAACTAGCACATCCCAATGACCTCAGGGAATATTGATTAGCACACAACACTTCCAAAAACAAGGCTGGCCATTTTAGTTGTCTAAACCTGGATTTGGAATAAAATATTAAAACCTATTTCATTGACTTTGACCTGGATGGCATCCAATTTTAAAGACCAACTGAAGACTTTCTTTTAAACAGAGCGCTTCCTTTACAGCAAGTGGAGAGAAAGAAAAGTACCAGAACAGCATTCAGTCAACCAAACTTTTAATGACACTATAGTTGTGTCTATACATCTCTCTGCTAACTATAAAGGGAGCATTGGGTGACAACACCCCTTAATTAGCCATCTCAGGTGAGTAAAATATGTTTATCTGACTTTCTAATGGCTATCAAGTCACACATATTTTTAAAGATCTGATTTCCTCAGACTAACAGATATTCTACTTGAGATGTCTTAAGAAGCTAAAATACTAAGGTGGGAGAAGATAGGCAACCCCTATCCTCAAACAATCTTCTCCAAGTAGAATACTAAAATCTGGGAGAAGTTCAGACATCCAAGAAAGCCAAAAGGCTAAGCTACTCAAAGTATCCACAGACATTATGTGCTTAACGTGCATTTAGTTTCAGTAACATTTAGTTTTATAAGTCCCTTAGGTTTTAAAAATGGAACAAACAAACAGAAAAAAAAAAAAAACCACGAAAAAGAAGTCAACAAACATTTTGGAAGAGAGGCTGGTAAATGAGAAATAACAGTTCCCTGGAGTTTTATCAGTTTTAATTTTATTTTGTTCAAACTGCAGCCTCTTAAGGACTAATTCTTGTGAGGTTTTCTTAATAATTTCTGAGTTGTGGACACTGTCATTGCACTGAACTCCTAGAAATGGCCATAATAGAGTGCTAAAGAGAGTTGCGTAAGATCTGCAAGGGCTTTAAAAGTGTCCTTCATGGCAAAAGAATAGTAAAATTTGTAATAACATAGGAAGACAGAAAATATTTTTAAAATACAAATAGTGAAAAAATACCTGATAGCTGGGAGTCATTAAAAAAGCCAAATCCCGTGCAACAAGGGTCAGCATCACACCAACGTTCACACTCAAAAAAGCTGGAAAAGTAAAAAAAATCATTACTTTTATTATTAATAGTAATCTGTCTCTGCCATGGAGAAAGGAAGAGAGGATACTGCATAGGGGAGAGATTGAGAACCTGTAGAGATGCCTTTCATGAGAAGATTGCCTCAAGGTTCTTCATACTGCATAGACACTCCCATACTTTTTCTATTTGTAGATGAAATTACGTTCTATCAGTACACATCTACCAGACTACATCTAATAATTTAGATGAGTATTTTGATACCTGCCCTAAAAATATCAGCTTACATTAATTTGGTGCATTATTACCGAGAGATTTAAGTGGCCAACCAGCAACTCAGTAGCAGCATGAGTAATAATTCACATATATAAAATCACTAATTATACACATTATTATTATAATTCAATTATAAATTTCCTTTAATTCATATGCGTTTTTATCTTTGTTAAATATTCTCAAATAATGCTCTTCTTGGATCAATACATCTGATCCCCTTCATTTACATAACAGGGTCTTGGTATTCCAGGCATGATTAAGTTTCCAGTAAAAACAAAGGAACAGGCATGTCCTACCCATCTGAAACAGTTTTTCTGTTCATGTCAGTCTTATTCCTCACTGAGATCTCAGTTACTTTCTGGAATGGTACACGTGTGTAGAAGCTCTTCACAGAACTTTTTAGAGTGACTTAAAGGAAAAAGAAAAAACAAAATTGGAAAAATCAGCTTAACCTTGTAATTTACATACACCGATCAAGTAATCACATGATAAAGCTAAAGTTTATGTTTATATGCTACAATGGTCTTGATGCATCAAAAGGTATTTTTTGCATTATCACAGTAAACTTTTGACAGTTAAGCCTGATTATGAACAAAAATCCACCAAGCGAAGATTCTAAAAACTTAGCAAAATACATCAGCCAGAAAAGACTTTCAAGCCAGAGTTTCTGAGATCTGTATTGACATTACTACTTCCTCAAGGTCCAAAAACTGGGGAGCAACTCCGGATTGGAAGACTCCAGCGTACTCATACAGTAGTCAGCTTGTGCTGCACTTTGAGCTCCCTCAAAACACACAATTTAATAGTTTTTTTCAGTGGACCTCTACATTTTTCACAGCAAAAGTATAAGGTTCCTGTACAGAGATAACAGGCTTCCACCATGTCCAGCTTCCACCCATGAGCCCTATGAGAAAATCAATCAACTTCCCGAGTATTCCAAGTATTCAAAGAGCAAAGGTTAAAATCCACATGTCTAAAAGTCTGGATTTGCTAAAGAAAAAAAAAAATACACTCAACAACTTTCAATTTTTGCATTGCTTAACTACCATGGAAATTTTAATGGTTGAAAATGGGATTGGTGACATCCCAATGACATTCCCATTTCAATCACATTATAAAAAGACCTAAGGCCTGGTATGGAAATTATTTGAGCTACCATTGGCCTCACTGAATTGGGAATAACTGAGGTGGAGAGTGGAACTCATGGTTAATATCTTTCCATTCTGAACCGAAAATGAAAATATTCATCCCCAGAACAGCCTGTTTTTCCCCTGCCCCATCACAACCCAGGACTCGTTCATACATTCAGACTTTTTATTTCAGAATCAAGAGCCAAAACACTAGCTTGCATTATCAGGGTTAGAGCACACATTATACATCCAGATCCCCAAACTTGCCTATTTTACGATACAATGTCTGTGGTTGCCGGGGTAGCACAGTTCGACAGTTTTCCGGTATTTGATCGATGCTGCCATCACAAATCTGTGCCTCTGGATAGAGAGTGCACACAAAGTATATATCCGTGGCGTTTTGAAGATCTGCCATTTGACAAAACTCATCTTCTTGTGCACAACCTAGGAAGCAAAGTTACTAAGAGTTACACACACAAGGGTTTCTCCCCCTCTCCATTCCTCTTCCTCTCTTCAGCACACTTAAAGCTGCCGTTCAGAAAACAGCTATAAGCGCGGACGTCAATATTATTCTATTATGGTACAAGAGGAACAGGGACAGACTCTGTTTCTAGTGACACTGAAGAACAGCCTTACCTGGGGAGCGCAGGAAAGAAGATACACCACAGCTAATTGTCCCAGCTGGGACGAGTATCAGCCTACTATATTGGTGTCACTAACACTGTGATTCATAAAGCTATCTCTCTTTTTCTTTCTAGCAAATTTGACATACAAACTGTACAATCATAAAAGAACTCTGCATCAGTCACACGTCTATTTTAAAGAATAAAAAGGAGAATAAAGTCTACAATGTCTTAGGAAGTTTTTGCAAAAAAATATTTCTGAAATGTTCGTTACACAAAAATACAAATAATTTTTCCAGATTCAGTTGTTCAAGCCATTTGCTTGTAGCAATTCCCACTAAAATTTGTCAAACTCATTTCTTAATTACAGTGGCAATAGCTTCTGTAACTATATACCTCAATGCTTCATTTTAAACAGGCATAGCTCTACTGACCTCTTGCAGTGATGTTTGTGCACAGCTTAGCACCCTTGGTTCTGCCTTCCTGTACTCAGAGCTAGAAACTCTTCTCTATTTATCACATCAAAATATACTGTATCATTAACTCCAAACATCTGAATTTTACATTCTCTTCTCACAACTATGTCATCTTTTTGGAGGTGTACATTTCAAGAACAGCAGGGTATTGTCTTAGCTGTTTCTTCTACTTCTCTTGCCCATAACAGGGATATATTGGTGAAGAATGATGGGTACCCTTTCTGCCACAGTAGGCAAAGATTGTAAGGAACAGGTGGCCCTATTAGCAACTTCCATGAAACTTTTGTGGGGTTTTCTCTGAAAAATCTTTCAGTCCAGAGTTTCTACTCATCATAATACCTATTAAAACATATAATTAATTATTATTCTCTGTAGAATAACAGTCTCCAAGGTGGCTTACGTGTGAGACACCAAAGCACAGCTTCCTCTGCTGAGTACTTCTGCCTGAAGACCCAATACTGCCGGTAAGGGAGAGAATAGTTCTGTTCACTTTGTATCCGGCTGCTGTCCATTAGGTAGAAAAGATCCTTTGTAGAATCTGAGATTCAAACAAACAAACAAACAAACAAACTGCTCAAGCCCACAAAAAACTTAAGTATGATCTGGAATAAATTAAATTTATTTGTATATAAAATTCTGTCTTTCACGATAAAACATCTGCAACTGTTTTGCTGCAGCATACACCAATACAAATGGGATAGCACACACCAAAGGCTGCTTTTAGTAACAGAATTGTCCACCCACAGCTATTGATGCCTGCGTAGGCACTGCCTCCTTGCTGAGCTCCACTGCACAGCATAGCACTGTCAGACTATTTCCACCACCCAAAAACTAGGTGAAAGTCACGGTTCCTAGAAATAACAAGGTTTTCTCTACTCTGTCATATAACACATCAGCCTAGCAGTAAAGTATGATACCTCAGAGGAATCATACAATACCTACAATTTGCAATACCTTAATCAATCTAGTTTTATTAATCCAAAATAGAGTTGTTTCCTTATATTCCCTTGAGAAGCTTTTACACCTCTCAATGTTAAATGTTTTCTTAACAAGGTTAATACCTATTTCAGTCATCTAATCATTTCTTCTAGTTTATATTCCCACAAATCACATTAAATAACTCCTTTCTGTCTCCTGCTTGTGACTTTAGATGTGCACGTAACACTTTATATCTCCTGAGCTTCCTCTGAAACAATCATATCCATTTCAGGCAGTTTTCAAATTCATCCCTTTAAATAACCGTCCAAGTAAAACATTGAAATAAATCAATACTCTTCACTGATCTTTTACAAATTTCTTCATAACATCTTTTTATTCATCAAATGCCATCGGCAGGTGTCATCCCCAGTTACTCCACAGGAGAGATTCCTGTTATTTAATCTTACACACACTGAAACAGCCAGACAAAAATGAAAATAGTAAAGACACGCTGATGTTTGCAGCTGAAACGCTGAAGCACCTCCTGGGAGTGCTCAATAGCTTTGAATTTTCTATCAGAAAACAGAAAAGATATGTTACCATGTGCTTTAAGGATGATCATCAAAGCAATAAAAGCTGTGTAGACATTTTCCCAGCTGTATCTGTAACTTTTTTAAAAAGGTGACTTCTAAGTCTTGCTACCTCTCAACTTCTCTTAAAACACTTTGTGTCATGATTAAGACTAAGGGATGGAGGAAGAAGCCACATTCCTTGCATAACTTCAGGTTTTAATGATATCATCAGCTGCAGCAAGGTAAATGGAGAACCCTGAGGGCTGCACTCATGCCTTGGCAGGTACACACAAGAGAATTTCACCCAATATAGTAAGTGCAGTTTTTTCTCACTTTTAAGTCTAGACTTTAAAATACCACTATTTATATGGAAGCAGAACTAGGTAAATGGACATTTTAGTTTACTTTCAAATTCCATTAGCAAAATCAGCAATTCACTTCATGTAAGGATTTTACAGGTATTAGATCACACGCTCAGGTATTCATCAAGGCTCCTCAGCAACGATTATAGTTCATTACAGATAAACCAAAGTGCTCTCTGAAGGCCAAAGGAACACCAGTAACTTAATACTAATGATTTTTGGTATATACATGACAGTATAATGAAGAGCAAACCAGTGGAATAACAAAGAAGCTAGAGAACTTCACACGTCCCTCGCTTTCATCATGTATGGAGGAAACACTTGTGATAGCAGGTTCATCCTGAGTTCCTCTAAGCATCGTTTAAGTCGTATTGTCAATAGCAATAAATATGCCCAGGTACCCAGGCTAAGGATTTGATTCCTGAGTTTATTTGATTTTTTTTCCCAGCCAAATAATATTTCCTGAGTCTTTACAGTTCAGTAAGTCTGAAGGAACAAGCATTCACAGAACATTTTAACACTTTCTTTTCCAGACTTTTCTGACCTGGAAAAGCAAAAACCATAAAGACAGGAGATTCACAATTTGAACATATCTCTCAAAACCTATATTGTACTTCTTACCAAAGAGAAACCCTCTGGACTTCACAACACTTATATCATTATGATATATATATGGAAATACATGATATTTTTCAGTTAAATTCTGCACCCCTCTGAGCTATCTTCAGCTGCCTTCTCTGTCCACTCTTACTGCAATACCTGATAATATTAGGTCATTCTCTGTCTTCAAAGTAGTGGCATTGCATGCAGAGGTTTTAGTCCGGATGACCATATCAGAACCTGGAATTAAAAAGCATAGTAATTCCATTTACCTTTCATCCATAGGACAAGCTCACCCTCAGTGCACTAAATTTAACAAACATTTTAAAGTGCATCATTTAGGAAAACTCCTCAGATAGTTCCACCAGCTGATGAATCAAAAATGATGAAGACCACCTACGAATAACTCCATGGGAAAAAAACATAAACCAAAATGTGTTGTTTATAGTATAAAAACAAATTGCATATCCGCAATCACTATATATTCATCATCAGTGGTCTGGGTGCTGTGTGCATTTATAAAGCAGTATCACAAATCATTTGTCTTTCTATCTCTGTTGTGATGTTGCGAATGTAAACTTGCAAAGCTAAGACATACATGGTTATTGCACTAATAAAAATAACCCACCTAGTTATGCATAAAGTGCCAAATTATTAAGGTTCCTGGACACTGATGGGACAAAGGCAAATGTCTCTGTGATGGCATTTTTCACAGGTATTAAAAGTTATAAAGCATATTCCAAGACAAAAGAATTTACCCAAGTTTCACGAAACTGACAGTAGCAGAATTACTCCAGATTACACCCACCCCACCTGGAAAGATTGCTAAGTAATGTCTCAATTTGGATGCTATAAAATAAAGTGAAAATAACACTTCCAGTTTAAATAAGTTTCCAGAACTACTTACATCTGCCACTGCCTACCATTCATCACAAGTTTTTATGACAGCTTTTGTGAGATAACTCACCTCTCCACAGGTAAACTTGCTGAAAGGTAGTAAAATTTCTTTCTGCCTCTTCTGCCATTTTCGAAGCTAGGAAAGAAAAAGTTTGTTAGAACAGCTGCTAAAATTAAACCGGTAGTACTGAAATGCTCAGAAATTACATTAAAAACACATAGCTAGACTATGCACAACTTTGTTTACAAGACAAGACTCTGAGGAGGAAGGAGCCAGGTGCCCTGGTGCTAGTCTGGGCCCAGGGTGCCAAGGCTTTATTCTGTTTTCCATCATTGTTTTTTTCTGTGCAGCTCTGGGCACCTCTCTCTTGTCTTTGCTCCAGAGTTAATCTTTATTTCAGATTAGTGTATTGAATCTGCCTAAACTAAATATTACAGGGTAATATACAGAATCAGAATCACAGAATCATTTAGGTTGGAAGAGACCCTTGGGATCATCTAGTCCAACCATCTACCCTACTCTACAAAGTTCTCCCCTACACCATATCCCCCAATACCGCATCTAAACGGCTCTTAA
>JAOXJK010000012.1:151813621-151833093 GCA_025774025.1 Xenus cinereus | reverse complement strand
GGTAGAGGACATCAGAATCACTGTAACTTCTATCCATTGATGGTGGGTGTAAGCTGACTACCCCAATAACAACAGGAAAATGTCAGATTTATAAGAAATTGTCGTTTCAGTGCATCCTTATCTGTAAAGGCTAGATTTATTGCTAGGTCTATTTCTGTACAATTCTGTAACTGGTTTGGGATAGTTGTCACTGAAGCTTTAATAGAATCACATGTCAGACAAGCAGAAAGAAGAGGAGAGTGGCAAAAGCTTTCTAATACATCATCAAAATCCTATTTCTTATAATAAAATCTAGTTAGGGAAATGTATATATGGGACTTCTGATGTATTTTTGAATTCTGTAATATAAGAGGGAAAGTCCTCTATGCTTGCATAGCTCTAAACCAAAATGTTGCTTTTCAGACATTTCTTTCCTTCCTCTGTTTTGGGTAACATCTTACTGAATGAATAACTAACAGCACCAAACTCTGTGATCCATCACTCTGCATCACAGTCTCTTCTGTACTGGATCAAGTACTTCTGGCTTTTAGCTTTTCCAAAATGCACTTTGCACTTGTGAGTGGAGCTGTTGATCCCTCTCTGGTATTTGCCTTGGCTTTGCAGGGTGGTTTTCCCTGATCTGAGCTGAGCAAATCGGGGCATACGTATGGGGATACCTGCTGGTCTGTTTTTTCAGGTCTGAGTTGTACTGCTTTGCCCTTGTCTCATCCTCTCTCTTGGCTGGTGGGAGCACAGAAGTACAATGTTGTGGCAGAGGTCTCCACCTGACATTTGCAGGTGCCCTAATCAGGCAAAGAGAGCTGCTGTTTCTTTTGCTTCCCTCGCTTCTCTGCTTGTTGATGGCTAGCGCTGGCCCTAATCCGGTGGCTGTGTGTTCAGCTGTTTCCAGTGAAACACATGTACAGGATGTTACAGGCACACGTGAAGCCCTGAACATCTTTGATACTGTTGTTCCAGTCCATAGTTCTCTGCAGCCCCTGGACTCTGCCAAGGCAGTGAGCTTGGCCCCACATAGCAAAACCTGCTGGAGAGGGAGCGCATATTTCTCCAGGGCCGAGGCATCAACATTCAGCAGGCTTGTTCCCTGTTTCTGATTCACCAAAAACTGTGCTGCTGAGCTCTTTTCCTCTGACAAGCTAAGGTCTACCAATATATACCCTCAAGTTGTTTTGAAGAACTTGGCATATAAATATAGAATAGATTTCTTTTAAAAATACTTCTTTGCAGGAAACTTGAAAGCACCCTATTCTGAATTAGGGATTGCTTTATACTTGCCACGTCTAACGAGAAGAGATGAAGAATGAAGTGATTCTATGGGGATGACTGTAAACATTCATGACTTTAGTTAATGGTTTGCATTGTGCTTACTGAGAAAAGCATAAATAAGCAAGTTTATCTTTTTTTTTTCCTACTTTATGCTAACGCTTTTTAAGTTTGCAAAACAGGTATTTGACTGCTCAATAGTTCAGAACATGGTTTGCATTCGAAGTGTTTGCTTTCTTTGAAATTTTGATTGAGAATAATGTATGTTTCCTTATAAGTTTTAATAGGTTCATACTGCTTTACAAAAATAAAATCTGCATGTCAGCTTTGTAATGAAATGAAGGTGTCAGTCTGACAGTGCTACCATGGTCTCTACAATTCTGATCTTGCCCTTTCTCAAGTAAGTTGGGCTGGGAGATGTTAAATATAAAACAAGGCAGGCTGGAGGAGCACAACTGCTTTCAGCAAGAATGTGTGCTTTTTGGTTTGGTTTTTTTTTTTGTCATTTTTTAAAGGGCTTCATAGTGAAATATTCATGCTTTATTTTATTAGAATTGTAATTAGGTCACATGCTTCTGGAGGGGGAGACTGCCAGGCATGACTGAGCTGTTGGGTCTTCCTCAGTGTTGGTCCATTTTTGTTTTACAGATTTAATTGACTCCAGATTCCCTTTGCGCACTGAATACAAATGTATTGTCAGGGTAAAATCCTGGAGTCCAAATCCGACATGAGTCCCACTGGCACAATGGGAAATCGTTCCTGAGTAAAAGTCCAAACCAAGTGAATCTGTTGTGCTTCAGGGAAGCAAAAGCAGAATTATCTGCTTTCATATCAGAACTAGTTAGAAAAGCATTAACACTATAAATTGCTCAGTTAAGCAGCATCAGCTCTTGAAGTTTTGGCTCTGGTTTTACTTCCTTTCTAGTTGCACAAAAAATCCCTGTGGGTGGGGTGGAGTAAAGCTCTACAAAAACCGAATTTGAGCTTTTTTAGGTTTTCTTCCATATTTCCCAAAACCTTCACATACACATCCCTTATTTTCTTTTATCACTGCCTTTTGGGTTGTCATATCCCAAAGAAGCCAGGCTGGAGGCAGGGAAGTAGGCCCTTCTCTGGACCCGCTCCAGCACCTCAGTGTCTTTCTTGCAGTGAGGGGCCCAAAACTGACACAGCACTCGAGGGGGGTCCTCACCAGTGCCGAGTACAGGGGGATGATCGCTTCCCGAGTCCTGCTCACCACACTGTTCCTGATACAGGCCAGGATGCTCTTGCCCTTCTTGGCCACCTGGGCACACTGCTGGCTCGTGTTAAGCTGGCTGTCCACCAACACCCCCAGGTCCTTTTCTGCCAGGCAGCTCTCCAGCCACTCTGCCCCAAGCCTGTAGTGCTGCAGGGGGTTGTTGTGACCCAAGTGCAGGACCCAGCACTTGGCCTTATTGAAACTCATCCTGTTGGTCTCAGCCCATCGGTCCAGCCTGTCCAGATCCCTCTGTAAGGCCTCTCTACCCTCCAGCAGGTCGACACTGCCACCCACCTTGGCGTCATCTGCGAATTTTCTGAGGGTGCACTCGATCCCCTTGTCCAGATCATTGATAAAGATATTAAAGAGAACGGGTCCCAGTACCGAGCCCTGTGGGACACCACTCATGACTGGCCGCCAACTGGATTTAACTCCATTCACCACCACTCTCTGGGCCCGGCCTCCAGCCAGTTTTTAACCCAGTGGAGGTTATACCCATCTAGGCCATGGGCAGCCAGTTTCTCCAGGAGGATACTGTGGGAGACCATATCAAAGGCCTTGCAAAAGTCTGGGTAAACAACATCCAAAGCCTTTCCTTCATCCAGCAAGCGGGTCACTTTGTTGTAGAAGGAGATCAGGTTTGCAAGCAGGACCTGCCCCTCGTGAACCCGTGCTGGCTGGGCCTGATCACCTGGGCGGCCTTCATGCGCTGCATAATGGCGCAGCCTAATTTACCTGTATTACTGATCCAAATAGGTCGCCTCAACTAAACAGGGTGCCCTACAACACTAATCTCCCCCCATCCCCTTCAACGCAAGTGCGAACAATCTAAAAAATTGATGCTATACATATAGAGAAATGGACTTTATAAGATCACCTCAAATATTTTGGTGCAAAAAAAATGAGATGCCAAAATAGAAAATAATTTCCTGGAAACATTTCCTTGATAACTTCCACAGAGAAAGTTTTCTTAAATCCAGGATCAGATTCCACTCAAAACTAGAGAGGTGCTTGCCACATAGCAGCCAGTAGCACACGCCTGGATTTGTAAAAGCTCATTTTTAAAAAACTTGAGAAATCTCAATTAGAACTTCACGTTTTCTATAGGAAATGCACCTCCAACAGGAAAGCTGATCCCACATGAGCTCCAAAAGAATCTACAAAAAGCAGGCACTGACATTAAATACTTAAATTTGCTGGCAGAAATCTGGGCTCTGACTAAGTCCCACCTGTTCCAGAGTTTGTTTCATCCCACTCCTCCTTGCCCTCCTAGCTAGACACCCAGACTTAGGCGATTATAGCATTCCTGCATGCAGTAACTTAACATAATTCCCTGCTTAGCATCCTGTTTTCCTGCTCCAAAAGAGGAGCTGATTTACATTTGTACTACAAGGACTCGGTCTGGAGGCACCTTCTTAATTCCCCCATCAGCTAAAAGGCACCAACTTCTGTCAACCAAGTGGCATTAAGTAAGGAGAGAGGCATTTTCAGAATGATTTATCTCATCCAGATGGAGATATGTAAAGCAGGTCAAAAGAATTATCCTTTCAAAATGTCCATTTCTCTCCAAGAGCAGCTCACTAACTCTTTATCTCTATTGCTCCAGGCCAAGTCTTGGGCATTACTCAAAGTCTGCCTACACCAAAATACGTCAATGATATAGAGGCAAGCACTGGTACGATGTAGAAGTAGGTGTACCATGTCCAAAAATTAGTTCTACTCAGTTAGCATTGGTTTTCTACTGCATAATTCTGTATTTTGCAGTTAGACAGTACCTCCATCAAGCGCAATCTGACTCAAGATGAAACCGTCGCAGCAAGAGTCCCTGCTGCAAGTCTGCCGACAGAAGAGCTGAGCATCAGTCAGAGATGTGCTGGCTGCAGAGACCACCACGGAGCGATACACACCAGAAAGCACATTCTGAAAACTGGTCCTTTCAAAGGTCTTGAGTCCAGATGAGTTAAATTCTTGTTCTGGGAAATGGGAATGGGAAAGAAATGTTCAAAAGAGCTCAGGAGGAGATGGGATGCTTTGGGATTGTCTGCAGACTGGAGCTGGTTGAAAGTTTTATGATAAAAACTCAGCCTTAAAACTTCTTTTCTGGACATCGAGGTTCAAATGCAAGATAAGATCACCAAATGATTTGGTGCAATTATACCTGGGTAATTGGTCTCACTGGAGACCGGCTGGTATGTTAGTAAGACAGTTTGCAGTCAAGATTAATGTAAACTGTTAAATTATATACAAACCGGTCATTGATAATGCCTTATATAGTCAAATAAAGAGAAATCCTAGCACGACAAAACAGAACAGGATAGAATATAGAATAATACACTGGATAAAATGTAAGATCTTTTGGGACTGTCTGCCATTGCAATGGCTTACAAAAGCTGTATTCCTAATTTCTAGAGAACAACACATGACAGGAAGATTTGCTGAGGTTTCTGGTCTATGACTAAACATTAAGCTCTGAAAAGTATTTTGTCACCTTGAACAAAGATGCCCTCCCTCATTTAATTATGATCCTACATAGAAGTAACTACAAAGTTGATCATGGCAGTCTAACATTAGATGAGTGATTTGCACGTGGTACCTCTCTTCAAATAGAGCATCACTGCATCTCCCTCTGGATTCCTGACATGAAGCAGGCAGCTGAGGCGATCGATGCTAGAGGCAGCAGGGTTCCCCCAAACACCTTGCACCTGAGACAGAAAACAGGCACACACAATAAATACAACCTAATTGATTTCCTCTCCTAAAACACATTTTCCTTATACAAAAACTCATGTGGAGAAGTTAGCGCACACGGTTTATAGTGGACACCTCTGTGTGGTCATTTTTTATTCTATCAAATGGAGATCTCGATTATTCAGTGCCACTTTGCTGTATTTAAAAGTAGTGACTAGGAAGCTGTTACAGTGCTAAAGAGGACATGATTCAAATCCTGGACCAGAGGAAGGGACTGAAAAATGATGACTCCTTCAGGTGATCTGATTACTGACCTGGACACCTCTAGTTTCCAGATGAACCTCCCTTTCAAGTTAACCTGATTTCCAGATTGTGGGACCTCAGCACATTTTAAGAACAGAAGTGCTGTGTGATGTTTCAACCAAACACTGAGGCATTCAGATGTCAGTTTTGGGAACACTTGAGAGTAGCTTCTTTAGCAGCCTGCAGGAATTTATTACTGTAATAATGAAGAGCAATGTCCAAACATCAGGTAACAACCTCCCTTCCTTCTGTGATACCTTCTATTTATATTGAACCTACAGTATTATGATAAACACATATCTTTAAATATGATCATTTTTACCAGTTCAGAAGTGGTGCAGTTGAAGTTGACTTCAGCAGCACTGTACCATTCGCACAGAATTTCAGCTCCAGCAGGAGTTACTGTGGCAAAACCACATGCTTCTTCCCTCTCACAGCCTGAAAAACAGGAAAGAAACCTTAGGTTTCCTAGCACTTCATGTGCAAAATTTCTGCTACAAATTTCACTGTTTACTGTTATTTACCCAGTTCGTCATACCTCTATCAGACAGAAAATACATGAATTTCATTAGCCAGATGAACTTTAGTATTCAACTATTTTAGTAGAGGGTTAGGTTTTTAAGTTAAATTAATGTAAAAAAGTACATTCGTCACCTGATGATACAAACAGGTGAGTTAGGTCTAAACCCCCACCCAAATATTTAATGTCTGCTGGATAATTTTGCCTGAGGTAAAATTTCCCCTTGTGTTCTAGGAGCAGAGTTAGTGGTGAGTGTGCAACGGCAGAAGGATCTTCGACCACTCCTAAATCTGGAAGGGGATGGCTGCTTGCTCACTTACACTGGCCAGGTGATCGCTGCACAGACGGCCAGCACAACTGAAGAATTTGATGTTTCCCTCCTTCCTATCACTTCAATATTTGTCAATATCTGTTTCCCATGGGGTTACTGTATCAGAGAGATGTGATGTGCTGGCAAACTGGCTCAATTTTTCCAAGTGTCTTTAGTATAAAATCAACCAGCTTAGAACAAAACATCAGCAGAACTGTAAGATAAGTTGCTTAACTTTGTTGGGAAGCAGAGAAGGAAGGGTTAACTCTTACCCTTCAGTGAGCAACTCAACAGTAATATTTTGTAGTGGTGCTGCCTTTGGACAGTGGATGTAACTTATAATGAAAATAGAGAGTACGTGCACTTGAATCAGACTGCTTGTCAAAAGGGCATCTTTTCCTCCCTAAATTCATTCCCACGGTCCTCTCAGCTCAGTGCTTTGCTGTTGAAGGTTGTTGGTTTCAGACAAAGGTGCAAGAAACCCTGCAGTGTACACCTAGGGGATGATCTGCTGCAGGGAAATCATTCCAGTAACACATATAAGGCTTCACAGATTCATCTCTTAGCATGAGGTGACCGCTCCTTCTAGAGCAGGGAATGTGACACAAAGACACAAATGATACTTTGTCAGACTTTGGTGATGTCTGCCCTGCAAACAGGCCACCTGTGTTATTACTGCCAGGGTGTTTTTATTTTGAATGTAACACACACGCACACCCCCACCCTCCCTTCATAAGTCTGAGCATCAGGAGACACAAGGTAAGGCATCGATTCAAATCACCTTGACAGCAGTGTGGTGATCCCCCTTGGTTTTAGATGACTTTGTATCAATATAAATGAGCAAACAAGAGACATTCAGATGTAATATACTATATACATTGTAAGTCTCAGCAGAGGAATATCCCTGCACTGCTTACAAAATCCTTCTGACATAAGCAAGGACAATTATTCCTCTTTTATGTGCCAATCAGGTAATTTGGGAAAGGTGAAAGCTTGCTTTTCATACATCCTGAACACTTAATCCTTCTCTTGTCTGCACATCTGAAAAGTCTGATGAATGTTTCCTGGTCTGAATCTCAGCTCTCATCCATATCGCAAACTATACCAACTGGCTTTAAAGTCAGATGACTTGTCTAACGTGGTAGATAAAGTCAGAAGACTTCTTTCTGAAAGAAAGACCAATCTCTTCCCTGAACCAACGTCACTAGAAGTTGTAAACGTCTTGCAGTGAACTAGTGCTGAATTGCAAAACATATAGTTCATCTAGGAACTTAACTAAAAGCTCTTCATATAAAAAGATTATTATTTTTCATTATGGTTAGTGTTGTCTCTACAGATTTCTGAGAGTTTTCCTCACCTGAAATACACTGAAAAGCTGAACTTTGCAGGTCTCCCCCAAATGACTGAGACTGAAGAATCTGAGCTTCTTTTGACCCATAAACCAGTCTGGAAGCACGTATTCTCTCAAATTTTCTAAGCGCTATAAAAAAACCACAAAAGAACCAGGTGCTATTATCAGTTCCCATGCTGCAAAGAGACAAAGACATCTTAGGTGGAAATAAAAATTCATTAATTCTGTAGGGAAAAAGGGTTGCTCATTAAACGATGTACCATAACTCTACAGATAATGCAGGAGACAGCTGGGCTGAGGATATAATTTCTATTCTGAAAAAAAAAAAAAAAGTGTCACAAGATCTTTTAAAAACAGTTAGCCAGGAGTGGGCTGGGAGTGTACATTCAAGTGAAACTTCTCTTCCAGCAGCAGACTGGCCATTTCTCATTACTTGTCCATGGCACAGAACCAACTATTGAGTCAACGCGGGGAATCAATTTTCTTCAAAACAGCCACTGAAACAAGAGCCGGCTCCAACAGAACTTGGTTAGAAAAGAAATCTAGGAGCCTTGTCACTTGTTTACAGGGGCACAACAGCCTGATCACCACTGACTTCGGGATCTACCCAAGGTAGTATGTCCTACATGCTCATTTCTCCTCCCTTCATTCAGCCTTTAACTCCAGACCGTCGCTTTATTTAACAAACCCTTTTATCTACTCTCTCTGAATTGGACCCGCTGCACCTGAGCGTAAGGAAGTCTGAGAAGCAGCACTGTTCATGAACTGGGAAAAGCTCACAGGGTCTAGAGGTGCAACACCCAAAGGTCACTAAATGGAGGAATCCAATTTAAGCTCCAGAAGGTTTGGCCTTGGCTGCGCCCTGAAAAAGATTATAGTCTGGTGAAGGGACACACAGTGGCACCAACCCTGCTCAGGTTGCTACTACCTGTATTTCAAAGGGGTTTTGGTACTATGTGTCCACCAGTTGATTTACTAATATTTTTCAGTGAACACAGCATATTAACGAGGAGGAAAGAACATGGTGACTTAGCATCACCAGACTTATCCTCTAGATGCTCAAAATGAATGTAAAACTCTATATCATCACAGCCAATGCCTGGCCTAGACCTAAAAGAGCGCAGCAGCAGGAGCCCTGGTCTGATCTCAGCCCATGGGAGATGCCTGCACATGGAAGAGCTGGAGGCTCAGCCCTTCTCTCCCCTGCACACATGGGCACAGAGATCCAGCAGGGGGATCCCAGGCCTCTCTCCCTGAAACGTCTGGATAAACCACAAAATAAAAGTCAGGGATAAGTTCTTAAAACAAACATTTGTACTCTTACAGCAAAACAGCCAGGGCTAAATCAGAAGCAAATGTCCTCTGTTGTCAGGGCTGAGGCAGCAGGTGCTTTTGATAAAACCATCATTTCTGCTCAGAAAAAAACACAAGGACTAGCCAAACAGCACAAAAAATTCCTTGCACTCCAGCTCGGCTGGGGAGAAGGCTGAATGATGGTGTAAGCAGAGGTGGAAGTTTTTTCCTTCCTAGAAATACAAGAGACTAAAATATAAGAATTAGCTTAAATCTGCACTAAACAGAATTCCTTCTACATCTGCAACTTCCAGTTATACCTGGTTAAAAAGAGAATTCACATATTTTCTTGAAACTGAAAAGAAACAGTGTTTTTATGTTGTTTGCAATTTTTTGTTGCCCTCATTTCTAATGCAAAATTCAAAATAAAAAATGACATTTTAAAATGTTTTTCTTTTCTTCTGACTGTTTTTTCCTAATTCTGGCTTCATCCCACCCCTCCATTTTCTCTGCAATAATATGAGAGAAAAGTAGAGAAAAGATAAAAATTGTAATGAAATATTAAACAGAAAACATTGCAAAACTAATAGAAAGGATGTCTTTTTTAAATTCTTGAATTTTGTTTTTTAATAAAAAGAAAGGTAAAAAAGTTACATTCATAAAGAAACTTTGTCAAAAAAAGTACAATGAAAAAATATTCTACCAGCTATCATTTTCATGAATTTATTACTTCACATTGCCCTCTTCTCAACAGTAATATAACAATTTAACAGGCCTAGTCTATAGCAGGAATTGTCCTTCATCTCATGTTACTAGAGAGTAAAGCTCTAGAACCCAGCCCTCTTATTGCAATAAATGTTAATTGTGCCTTAAAATATAACAAGAGAGAACAATAAGAATGAGAGAACAATTTTCTTTTACTGTGCATTAATAAAAGAAAATTCTTACTCCCACTACAGCCTCAAAAAACAAAGAACAGTTGGGTTATTTATTGACCCTGCCCATTCACCAGCCTACTGTGAAACTGAGATCAGTCTTCAGACCCTGCTGTCTTGTTTCATGCTGAATTCCGTTAAGGGAAGTAGAAGAGATCGGGGGAAATAGTAAAAATAGAGGTAATTGGTTTCATCTCATATAATGCTTTCTGGAAAAGCAGCATGATTTTTAAAAGAAAAAAAAGAAATTAAATTAGCCTCTATATTATTATTATAAAAACTAGCCAGACTTCTTGGGTGTTTGTTATTGTTGGTTTTTTAAACCCTGAATTGTCAACACTTATAAACATTTATCTGTAGTGAAATCTTCTAGCACAATCCACAAAAATAAGCACAGATATCTACAACTGCTTCTTCATGGACCAAGTCAGGCTCATGCAGGAGGGCTTAAGGTAAGTAACAGGAAAATTGAGCTGCTGTGAGTCCCGTTCCCAGAGAAACATCCCAATTAGTAATTAGTCCATGACTCAGAGCAACAGAGGCTAACACCTCAGCTTCATAACTATGTATGCTCAGAGAAAAAAAAATAGCTATTTTAGCTGAAGACAGTTTTGCCACCTCTTCACAACTGAGGGCTTTCATTTCAAACTCCTTGGACTGATCACACTTGTCATAAGACATTGTCTAATTCAGAGCACACTAGGACATTAGTTTCTAAACTGAATATTCCATTAAATTTGATACCAATCATATGATGAATAATAAAACCTTCTGGAAAACTTTTTTGGTCAAGGCAAAAGCTTTGGGGCTGAGAAGCACAATTAGACCTTATTGCTGGCAGTTTCGGGACTGTTTGAAGGATGACTTTTTTTTTCAAATTAGTCATCCTTGAGAGCTGGCATTTCACAGCTGTGTCCAAGCAGAAGTAAGTCTCCCCGGCTTACAAGGATATGTTCATCAAGTCAGATACTGTACAGCAGGAGCCCAGAGGGTGACGTTATGCTGTGGTTGTGAGGTCATTGCCAAACACAGTCTATTTCTCCTGAACACGCTGGTGAGTGATAATTTTACTAAGAAATTCATCATTCTGCTTCTTTCCCATTAGCCCTCTCCTTATTCTTTTGAGTTTCCAAGCAGAGAGCAGGAGATCAGCATACATCAAAAGCTGTCAGCCATCTGAGAGTGCAAGGAACTTGCTTCTCCCTCTTCCCCTACAGGAAATTACTTCCCCAACGTAGTCAAGAAACACAAAATTAAGGAGGAATGTAGCTTAAGGCAGAGGCCACAACCATGGGAAAGTGAATCCCCATAAGCTGTCAAGCCAGCTGTGGAGCAGAAAGTCTTTTCATAAGGAGGTTTCACTTACATGGGGGTCAAAACATATCCAAATATCTGAAACTTACTTAGGCACTGGTAGTCTGTAAGGAGATCATCTGTTTCAGTCCAGTCCAACACTGCTCCAAAGGTATCAATGCAGAAGGATTTCTTAGTGTCAGGGTTTTGCTGGGAAGGTCTATACTGGCCATCTTCATCACACTGCAGACCCTGCTCATTGCTTTGACAGTACGTGATGCCTGTTACAAGTAAACAAGAATTTAAAAAAAAAAGGTACTTTGATAATGCTGTCACTGGGTTTCAGAGAATAGTTCTGTTTGGAAGGGAACTTTGGAGGTCATCTGGTACAACCCCTCTGCTCAAGCGGGGCCACCTAGAGCTGGTTGCCCAGGACCATATCCAGATGGCTTTTGAACATCAGGGTTGGAGACTCCACAACCTCCCTGGGCAATCTGTGCCAGAGCTTGGTCAGCCTCACAGTAAAATGTTTCCTGATGTTCAGAGGGAACCTCCTGTGTTTCAGCTTGTGCCCATTGCCTCTGGTCCTATCAATGCAGTAGGACAATGTTTCAATGCTATAGGACAAAAGTGCTCAAAGACTCCACTGAAAATCAACCTATAATTTTCATTGTGTTTCATGCTCTGAAACGTGGTAGTCTCACTGATTTGTTGTTACTGCCATTCATATTCCTAACATTTTTAGGATTCTCTGCCATGGATCAGATCTCATTTATTACTGTAAAGCAAATTACTGTAAAGCAAAGAAGTACAGAGAAGGAACTGTATTTTCCTACAGGTTTTTTCAGTGCCTACTGAAATGGATACATGAATTATCATGAACCAAAGCACAAGAAACACCACATCAATTTCTTATTTGCTGCTCCCCCACCTTTGTTTAAATTGTCCCTTTCAGTGTGAAAGAAAAGGTCTTTGCACTCTATTCTTAAAGAATGACAAGGTTTGATTTTAATTAGCAGCATTTTCCCTGACCAAGCATTTTTAATGATTTAGAAATCTTTAGAAATCAAGTGTTTGGGCTCCACAGAGAAAGAAATCTGGAAATCTGACCAACATCAAAGGCAGCAGCAGAGAATCCCAGGTGGACTCAGCCTGACAGGGTAACCACCTTGATGTCCTCCCTCTGAATTGCTACTGAAGCAAGCAAGGGTCATCTATTCATGGAGAAACCACCAGAGTTTAGTCTGACACATCAAAATGTGGCAGCACCAGCATTGTTTCAATTCAATGCACTGAGCCAGCAGCTAAGGTAGTTTAGGAAATGCTTCTCGTGCCTCTTGGCCATCCTTGCCACATAGGCACAACCTCTGGGAGGAGAACAAGGTAAGCTGCAGAGAGAATACTTCAGCTCTCCAGTTTGCCTGTGCTGTGTTTGCAAGGCAATACTTTCCATTTTTTTATCTGGCAGTTAATTCAGTAAATTCTTCAGACTTTTTAAGGAGACAGCAGGGAAAGAAATAAAAAAAGAATAAAGCTAATTGTGTACAACATGGCCCTTTGGAAAGGGCTGGCACTGAGTCTCAACACACAGGTAAGGTGGAAACTGGGCAGGGAGCAGGTTTAGATGCAGGCCACTTGCAGTAAAGAAAACTGCAAGTGCAGTAAAGAAACTTTAAGAAGCAAACTTGCAAGCACAAGGGTTCCATACCTACACAGGAAACACACACAGAAATGAAGAATGATATCTCAGTCTACTGTTTTATTTAGGCAAAAGTTAATTGATGTCAGGGTGCATTACACTAAACCTTTTTTTTTTTTAAATCTCACCTAAGACAATAAATAGGTTGGAACAGAACAAAGCAGTTCCTATACTCACCAGTACTTCCAAGAAACTCATTCTCACTACTCACTTTTATTTTTATCCATGAGCTAGCTCTGTAGACAAAAGTGAATTTGAACTTAATAAGTAATTTTCTTTATGGAACTGCATGGAAAACCAAGTCATTTAAGCTGAATACACCAACTTTAGTGAAGATATCAATATTTGTTTTGTGAGAAGTATTTGTATTTGCAGGGGAAAGAGCTGCACAAAGACAAAACTACTTTAGCGTTCATGAAAGTGCCATTAAATGAACTATGTAAGATGTTTCTCACTGATACTAAATACCCAGGTATCATTTCTGAGGACAATGAACATGTCTGAAGGAACCACAACATCCTGGATGAGACTGACCACTCATTTCTCATGCATTTTTGGTCAAAACACCAGATGGATTTTTCTGCCTTTGAAAAACGTCTTTCAATGTATGCAGAAGAGATCTTATCCATCCAAAAAAAACCCAGGGGGTTTTATCGTTTTTTTTTTAACTTACAGATGAAAAAAAAAATCCTTTAGTTATTTGAAGCCAGAATACAAAGGATAAGGGAAGAAATGAGTTCAACTTACAGTGATCAGCACTGAATGCCCCATAGGAGTTGGTAGTTTTGCCCACAGGACACTTGATGCAGGAGGAACGTCCTGTCTGATACTGATAGTAGCCAAGAGGGCAGGGAACGCATTCATCATTCTGGAAATGACTGCCTGGAGGACAAACAACTGCAAAGAGAACAGCCACCTTATTACTCTTTTTGAATCCAACCACTTCAGGCATTTGCACACATATGATTTCGGGTATATATAAACCATGCTGGTAGACTTTCCATAGGCTTCAAGCTCTTAATATATGTATTTCTAAGTGTTATAACAAATGTAAACACTCCTTAAATGTTCATTAAACTCACCAATGACTGCAGTATAAACCATGGGGTTTTTTTTTTCTCAGATCACCCTAAAAATGTTCTTGAATTAGTGCACATCAGGCTCTTGGAAATGCCAAGTCCAGGCCTGATTTGCATTTGTCAAACCCATTTGTAATCAGATAATGCACTTTGTGGGTAGGTTGTGACAGAAAACAAAGGAACACGAGCTACAAACAGAGTAACTTCTACAAACACTACAGACAGAAACAGGAAGACTCCTAGGAGTAGAAACTACAAGAACATCATCCAGAAACACAACATATGGTAACACTTTCATTCAGAATTCCTGGTAATGAAATTTTTGGTAAGCACTTCCAAACTAAACAGTAATGGCTGGATTAAAAGGCACTACTTGTGCACGTGACAACCCAGACACAAAACAAAAAGATGTTCTTAGACTATATTCATATCATTTTCAGGACAAATCAGGAGTAATATTTCCAGCTGACCTATTGCATATCATAAAGAAAACTGTTTTTCTTCTGGGAGGTCATGGAATACTGTCTTTCCCTCCAGATCATTCGACTGAACATTAAAGCAGAAGAGGCGCAGACACATTTGCAGGACAATACCTTTACTCGTTATTTCACAGCTGCTTTCCAGATGTAGATTTCCTTCAAAACACTATCAAATGTATATTTTGGGACTTTGACAAGGTGCAAAACTTCATTTCTGTTCTTGCCCTACATCTTGACAGTAGTTTAAGCTTGTATGGAAAAGAAACAGTAATGGAAAATTGGCCACCTCCACTACAACCCATATGATGAATTGCTCTTCTGGCCAGGACACCACAACATAAATTAATTTAACTTATATGAGCATTTAAATCAGAATAGACTAAAAAGACAGCTAGTGTAAAAATGATCATATCTTCCTTCATCTGCTCTAAATGTTCCAGTGGGAAAGCCTCAGATGAGACAACTCTGAGACTGAAATTTCCTCACAAGTATGTATCAAGGCAACTGCTCTAGGTATAACACATACCTAAAATCAATTACAGAATCAAAAAAATTCTGGATCAGACAGAATTCTCCTTTCTCGTGCATATTATTTAATACACCAGAGTCTCTGATACATTTTAAAGACATTTTCCAACACATGCAAAAAGGATCATATTTGTTGCAAATGAGCAACAGTAGAAATTAAAATGAAATGAATAATCCACGCCTGAATTGAAGACAAAATGCAAAGCATGAGGGAGACTAATTAAGCAATTAAATTTTAAAAAGGAACAAATAATGCTTTTCAAAGCATCCTCCTTGTTTTTTGTAGTCAGAGTCATGATGTGAAAGTAATATCTGTGTCTCCAGTCACATTTTAAGCAAGTAAAATTGCCTTTTTAAAAGGGCACAAAGAACAGCAAAAAAATATTGGTGCAGAGAATTATGTTTTCTGGACTCCATAACTCTCGAAGGCACGTATCATTTCAGCTATAGGTTGCCCTTGACACAATTACGTAGAGGTTAAGTTTGATTCGGGAAGTCAGACAAACCACCACACTGTGCTTCTTTCAAACTTTAACATTCGTATGTTTTAACAATGTAGGAGACTAGAGAACAGCCTTGAGCCAAAATCTCCGAGCTAAGTGTTAACAGTAGGTCAAAAAATTGTATCTCTAGAAAGGAAAAAATAAATAAAATAAAATAAAATAAAATAAAATAAAATAAAATAAAATAAACACCCAAATTTAATCCCTTGCTCCTGCACATCAGACTTGTAACCTTGCCTCACTTCTAACCAGACTTGGGCTTCTGTGTACCAGGGGAACAATGAGCTGAGTAGCAATTTCCAGGCTAAAGAACAACTCACTGAGGACACACAAATGAACTCCGTGGAGCGGTACCGCTCCTCAGAGTCACCTCATTTTACTTGAGGCCAGCTCTCTAAGAATGCTTGAAGACTGTGACAAGTGACCATTACCCAATGCTTTCACTGCTCTATCCTCCCTCCAGGGATACTGCAAAATTTAGGATATCAGATCCTTGATCCAGATTATTCCAAATGAAGTCTTCAGCTGCCAACTCGGCTCTAAATCTAGCAGATTATTTGATTTTGGTTATACTCTGCTCAAAGCAATTCTGAGAGAATCGCCAAGCTTTCTAAATAATAAAAGGAACCAGCATAAAAATATGTAATAAAACAAAGATAGCTCACAAAGAGGCTTCAGGCTTTCTCCTGACATAAATGAGGGGAGAAGGGTTGAGTTCATAGAGCTGCTTCCCGAACAGTTTCCATCTCTCTTCTTTTTGACTCACACCTTAGCAAAGAAAGTGTCTTTTGCCCCTTTAAAATTTAGCTAAAATAAAACTGTTACCTCAAACATTTATTTTCATAAATGTCTGTGGGATAAAGTAACTCAGTCTACGACTGAAACAATGAAAAAATGTCACATAAGAAAAATTAACACATTATAAATGTTAACCATTTTACAGGCAGAAAAAACATAAAACAAAGCCACAATAGATGCAAACCTAAAGAAACAGATAGGAAGGAAAGGAAAATACATGAGAGATGAAGAGGCAGGTTCATGCAAGCTCTGTGATCCTAAACAAAAATGTTCTATTTATTGAGAACACCAGAAAGCAGCCGCTACTAAGCACTGTCAACTCTTTCTGAAGGAAGGGGAAATGTCACTTACAGTGAAATAAAAACAAACAAATTGATAAGATCAGGATCTGAAAAGACAATTTGCATTTCAACAACAAGGTGGAACAGGACAGGGAAGAGAATAAAGAATCCCTGTCACCCTCACACAACTTTGATTTCTGTGCTCGCAAACAATAACTTCTTGCTACTAGTCCCTAATATTAGTAGAGAAACAGGCTCAGAAGGATAAATGACCAGAATATACTGAACAACAAAACTAAAACTAAATACATATCTATATATAAAACAAAACTAAATATATATGTATATTTTAGATGAAGCAGAAACTGAATTCCTAAATCCCTCGTTTAAAATAAAATACACAGTCCCACTACATAAACCAGAGTCCAGCAGTGTATCTACCATGACAGCTCAGAATACAAAATCTCTGCCAAAAGCTGGAGAAGAAGCTGTCTTCTTTACACATTTCTCTGACAAGTCTATTTTACCAAGTCCCTTTTTCTACAGCTAGCTGGTTCAAATATGCATGAACTAACTTGAAGGCAAATTAATTCACTGCTTCCTACAGGCAGGAAACATTTGGCAGAAAGATCCAACTCTTTTTAAGTTCTGCTCTAAATGATGGACTCTACTTAAAAAATAATGATACCTTTAATCAGTACAACAGTACATCTTGTTAAGTAACTGCAAATTGTTACAGACTCCAGGCTCTCAGTACGAATTAATCTTTTTTCCGTGTGGTGTATTTAAATAGCCAAAATCCGAAGTGTTTCAGACTATGGAGATGAACTGAAACTACAGTCAATTTACCCTTAAAGGTCCAAGCTGGAAATTACAGCAGATCAGAACTGATTCATCACTTGATTACTTTGAAGCCCTTACCCAGGCATTAGGAAGCTCTCCTAACTTAGAGAGAACTACCATACCAAGCAGGGACCTAATTTGTTTTCATGTATTTTGATTTGCTCTTAGTGTCTCTAACTTCAGCTGCATAGTTTTCCAATCTGAAAATATTCACCATTTTGTATAACTTATCCAATACCTGCTACTATTTTTTATACTTAAAAGTGGTACATCTCTCCTCTGTTCCCCCCCAAAAAAGCTAGACATAGTGAATACATCCCAAACTGACATAACTAAGACACAGTATCATATAATCATAGAATAGTTTGGGTTGGAAGGGACCTTAAAAGGCCATCCAGTCCAACCCCCTGCAATCAGCAGGGACATCTTCAACTGGATCAGGTTGCTTAGAGGCCTGTCCAACCTGACCTTGTTGTTTCCAGGGATGGGGCATCTACCACCTCTCTGGGCAACTTGTGCCAGTGTTTCACCACCCTCATTGTAAAAACTTTCTTCCTTACATCTACTCTAAATCTTCCCTCTTTTATCTTAAATCCATTACTCCTTGTCCTATCACAACAGGACCTGCTAAAAAGAATCACTGGGCCAACGAGAACGATCGGGGTTGGGCTGTAGAAGGGTTGATGTTGGTAGGAACAAGAGCGTGGCTGTTAAGGCAAAGGCTCTTTGGCAGCATGACCTGGTACACAGGAGTGCTAGGCTCAGCCACGAGGATCCATCAAAAAGGTAGGTTTAGCAGCCCTAAGCAGGATGTTTGCAGAAAGACAGCCTGTTCCAGGGAAGCAGACTAGACAGAAGGAAAGAAGATGAAAAGAGGACAGACGTGCAATCAGGTCTGGGTGTTGGCCAACACTGAGAAAGATTCCATCTGAGCTGGCTGGAGTTGGCTCAGGAATTCACAATCTCAGGACTTTTGCCATTTCCACATCTAGGTTTCTATTCTGGGTAATGTATCATCACTGAAGCACTGGCTACATTATCTTCATGAAATCATCTTATTAAGGATCATGTACATCACAGAAAGACCTTCTAATACCAGACAGCTGTAAAAAAATCCCCCAAAATATTTGCTAAACCTTCTATACTATGTCAGTGCCATGATCCCTATTTCCAAATCATTGGTTCAACGCAAGGACTGAACAGTAAGCAAAGCACTAATTCCCAGCTCTCCTAAGATTTGTCAGTCACATTGGTGCTTCATGCCTCTTACATATTGACCATACACACAAATTCAATGATGATTTTTAAACTTTAGCTTTATACTGACTCCTAGCAGCATCAAATAAGGTAAAGATACACTGAGACATACCACATCCTTGTGAATTTGGGACTGTTTTCCCAGGAGATGAAGTTCTTCGAAACCCGCTTCTACATCCTAGCTGCACACTTGGAGACAGATCGAACTCTTCATCCCGGGGAAAATCAATGAAAGAATCTGCTAGGAATTGCTTGGAGTCCAAATGCAGCACAAAACCACCATCCTCAATCTCTTTTATAAATGCTCCAATTAGCTTTTCTCCAACAATTGCATTTTCTAAAAGGGGGAAAAACACAACAAAATAGTATTAAAGAGATTTCCAATATAGTCATGGATAACCACTGTGAAACTGATGAACTTTAAGCTAAAATCATTGGCAAATACAGAAATACAAGCATGTTAGCGAACAGCAGACAAGAATGTATCTGTACAGTGTCTATCAGATTAAAGTCTTAATCTCAATATATGTAGAGGTGCTAAAGAAACAGCAAGAAAATCCCAACAAAAATGTCATATTCAAGAACTAAAGCATTAGAGAACAAAATTTGGTTTCTGAGTTACAAAAATTCAGCAGATTAAAACCAGGATTATCTGACATTCAGATTTAATTTATTCCTGTTTATTTTCAATGGGAATCATTGAAAATCAAATGGGTATCATTACACCATCCCTAACCTGCTTGGAGACTACTGGAAAGATCTGCCAGTCAGTGGTCTCTGCAAAATTGCTCTAGGATGTCTGAGGTAAG
>JAOXJK010000012.1:151786765-151811341 GCA_025774025.1 Xenus cinereus | reverse complement strand
GGTAAGGGTTACTTTTTAGTGTCAGAGGTAATGTATTAAATAGAAAAAGGGGGGAAAAAAAGAAGGCAGAAAAAAAAACTTGGAAGAAACTAGTTATATTTTTGGCAACATGTGAATTATGTTTCTGAGTGCAATCCAGTAAGGAACACAACCTTTTCCACCACCGAGGACCTGTCCAATGGAAATTAACATCTGGGACAGTTCAGTTCACGTCCAATAAAGTAATTTTTAATCTCAGCTAGGGAAGCTGGGAGAGGCAGTCCTATCTGAAAGAAACATTCAATTGTAGCTCCTTTCCACTGCGCAGTCACAGCCTGAAGAGAGAAATATATCAACACCAAAAGCTCAAAAACACAAGTTCAGTGTTATGAAGACAGACAATTTCAATGAGCATTTATAATACCTTGCTAGTGCCTCCTAAGAGCAGACACAGGGAAGCAAAACAATTAAGAGCAAAGCAGGTTTAATTCACAGAAAAGAGGGAAAAAAAACCTTACCAATGTCATGTAAGTCAGGGAGAGAAGTTGCTGGGATGTTTTCCAGCTTAGCCCTCCATGTGACATTCACCCCCAGGCGGTCCACGCTCAGGCATTCGACATAGACAGTGGAATCATCACAGACAGAGAGAGATTCGGTATTTCCAAATGCATTTACCTTAAATTCAAAATTAAACGAAAGCAGGGTTAGTCAGCCTGAGAACTTTCTAGTTCTTGCCTTTCCCTACTCAATTGCACTGTGTTATGCTCAAAGGTAACATTTTCAAAAGGGCTGTAAAAACAGAGATAGAAGTAAGAAAAGATAATTTCAGCAGGTCATTTACTCACTGTTAGAATAGTCAAAGAGTTCTCTTCCATTAAAATATATTTTAAATAAATATTGGACTGACGTGATATGACTTCTATGGCTACAATTAAGCTGATCTGCTGATGTGGGGTCAGTGAGATTAAACATCCTATTTTCCCAGCCATCCAAAGGAGAGTGCTGCCAACCCTAACAGATTTCATGGCATTTTCTGCTCTTTCACCTATCTCAAGCAGGCCAAGGCAAAGTTCTACCTTGTGTCTCACCTTTTTTTTTTTTAATTACAAGAAAAAAAAAAACAAAACCTAAACAAAAACACCAAAAAAATCGAACACCAATAATAGAGAAAAAGGAACTGAAATTACCTGGAGGTAACATAAGCCACGAGCCTTCAATTCATCTAAAATAAATATCTGGAATGCCTGGAGTAATCCAGAGTAGTCAGAACTACAAGTTTTCTCAGGAGGCAGTAATAGTTGAAAGTGTGTTTGAACTTGGACTGTCTGAAATAGTTGGAGCTCTAAAATTTAAGTAGAAAGAGTATTTAGCAGCCTGACTATTTAATGTAGAAACTTACTTTGAAAGTTACTGTGAGAAAAGACAACATTGATCTTGCATCAATAGCATCTCCCCATTTCTACGTGAAAGCAGTAGATTTGGCACTAGTAAATAATAAGCATCAAGATTGATAAATATATATCTGTTGTGCATTAAGGAAAAAGCCAGGTAATATAGTTATATAAAAATAAAGATATATTTTACAATGGAGCACTAACTCACAGAGGATAAGAAACAAGCTGGACCACTGATGACTTTTTATAAGTCCTTGGCAAATAGGAATTTCCAGAGAACTAGATGAAAGCTGATGTTATGCCAACACTTAAAAAAGAAACAGGAAGACAGGAATTATTGACCTGTCAACCTCCGCCTCTCTCAGACACAATCATGAAAGGACTTCTATTAAAAAAGCAATTAAATGATTAAAGCAATTAATACTAATTCAAATGGGCTTTCAGAAACCTAGCTTGTCAAAGTAACTGGGAACCAAGTTTTAGGAGAGAATAAATTTGATTGCATAATAATGGCATCGACATGGACAAAGGAATTCCAATTTTTTGCCAGCAAATCAAAGTGACGCAAATCACACTAATATAAGAGAAACCCATGAGCTCATCAGTCACAAAATGAAAATCTATTTATCCAGTTTTCAGCCAGAAAAGAAAAAAAAAAAAAAAAAAGATGCAGAGTTCTTGTCTCCACTGGAGTTATGCTGACCCTAGGCTTCAAGGAGGGTTTGTTGTCTCAGATTCAGCACAGCGGTCATGCCATCATTTCACATCTGAATGGAGCTGGCTCTTATCCCACCAGCCCGGAGAAGCAGCAGAGCCCTCCCTCATTCACCTCCCCTACAGACCCTTCCTGAAAGTGTCACTGCTGGAGCACAATTCCCTGCCCCTCACTCACAAAATGAGCATGGGAAAGCCTGGAGAGCATCCAAGGAGAATGGTGGGAGGGACCAGAGGACACAAAAGCCTGCTTCTTCCTGCAAGGCACAAAGCCCTCTATCTGTTTAGTTTATCAGTGAGTAGTTAAGACCTGACTTAACCACAATCTCTAAGTGTACACATAAGGAAGAGGAAACAAGATTTTTATGAGTGTGGGTAATTATCCATTGGAACAAATTGCTAAGTGTTGTGGTTAATTCTCCATTATCATGAAGTTTATTCAATTGCCTTCAGATGTGTTGGGATTTTTTCTCTCTCCTTAAAAGGATGCTCTATTTCAAACACAAATTACTGTGGGAAGTCCTTAGTTTGCATTAAATGGCAGCTTGTATTCAGATTGCCACATACTCCTTGTAAACAGTTATTCAACTGCCATCATCAAACATGAAAGTTACTTCATAACATGCTACAAAAACCTAGCAAACATGATTACAGACAAACAAAAGTTTCAATATGAAATTTAAATTTAGAGATAATTTCCATTTGGAATAGAAGACATGGGGTCTGACAACTGGAAATGTGTCAATACAGAGGTTTCCAGGATGGTTTAACCCATTCCGGAGATGAAGAGTAGCTGCAAATTTGGCATCAAGCTCTGCATTTCTCAAAGTTCAGCACTGCCATAAATTGCCATTTTGACCAGAATGTATCTCTGTTTGAAATAATTGAAAAGGCCAACGTTAATATCCAGTTACATGAGCTGTGAATAGACAACTGATTCTTTCAAGATTTAAAGTGTCATTTTTTTCTTGAAAGAAAAATGGTTTGAAAAATACCACAAGTCAGCCTACAAAGATAACAATAATCCTAAAGAACAGACTGCTGTGAAAAGATGCAGAAGTAACAGTGACTTGATTATGCAAATAAACAGTCAAGTTCTGCCAAATTCAAACATCTGGCGCTCATCTGTTCCTCCAGGACTAAGTGGTTCCATCAGAATCACTTCATGGTGCCAGCATCTTTTAACTTGCAAAGAAAAATCTGCATATAGATTGAATAACTATTTATAGCTATATTTTTTACAGAAAAGCAGGACTGTTTCTGGCATAGGAGCCAGCCAAGAGACAGAGATGAAGATGGCAAAAGACAGGTCCAATCTACTGCACCTTAATTTAGCAACTCCCATATAACTGTTGTGTCCTACTATTGTCATTCACACAGTAGCATTTTTGTACATCTATTTACATTGCTCTCTGCCCTTCCCAACCACGGGGCAGCTCAGACATACTCTGGCAGGCCTGGTAGAGCGGGGCAGCCGAGACCCATCGCCGCTGCTGTGCATCACACTGAAACGACGTGCTGGACAAGGAGCTGCGGAAGCCCTGGCGACACACCAGCCAACACTGCTGAACACTTGAAGTTTCCTCAGAAATGTTTTCACAAAATACAGCTCCGTTGAGAACAGATGAGGCACCAAACGGCAGAGCACACTGCGGACCTTTGGGCACATGAGAAAGGGGATATATTAGTAGCATACTATGAAGCACTTCTAGTAAAATGTCTCATGACCCTCACATCAACAGAGAAAACTTGGACAGGACACTGTGCGTGTCCCACTCATCTCAACTTGGATCTGTTTTGATGTCAGCATGGTTCAGTTTACTAAAGATGATGAAAAGACACATATTGACTTTGATGGGTAACGCATTGGGTCCAAAAAGCTACGTGCATGGTTTATAAGAACAGATAATTTTAAAAAAATCTGAATAAATTGAAGCAGGAAATGAGAAGAAGGTTTCTAACCATCAGCAGAACAAACCTTTACAAAAGACAGCCAGTGGTAATAGGCAGGGCGGGAAAAAAAAGTCTCAATTCCCTTTAGAGTGAAGATTGAAAACTTTAAGATTAGCAGCTCATGACTGAGGTGTCTTCAGCAGCACCAGGATGCCTCTGGTGACCCAGCAGGTTCTTAACTGTAGCATAGAGCTTTGGAGTTGGAGCACAAAGTTTATCCTATCAACTCACTCAGCATCAATACAGTCATTTCAACTCTGCTAGCCCACTGTAATAGCAGACTAATTACAATGATAATTAATTTCTCATCAGTACGAACCAACTGCTCGACTCAATATTAGCCAAATCCCAACTTAATTGCTGAATATATCTAGTTATAATTTAACACTTCTGAGTTCTACAAACCATAGAAAGAAAAAAAAAACTTCCTCACCCATAAATAAATATAAAGAAAAAGCTGTTCTCATATCATACAAGTCACTTGCTTGGTCTATGTATAAATCATTTTCCAAATACCAATGTTCAGATCAATCCCAACCTCCCTAGTCACTGGAGAAAGGCAAACACTGCTGATAGCTCAAGTCTGACCAGTCTCTCTCTCTCCTTCTGATGGAGGTATCAAGATTAATTCCTTAACTTAGCAGCCACTTCAGTTAAAACTTAAAACATTGCAGGATGAATTTGGGATCCAGGGTGCACAGTGCATCTTTGTTTTCCAACCCTGAGCATTTTCAATGCCAAAATAAAAGGCTTTCATATCTGTCTCTCTGAATTGCCAAATGGATTTTTTTTCCAAGTCTCTTTTACAGCATCTTTTCTGCAATAACTCTGTAAATGGGGCCAGTATATTCCTCCTCTTCACTCATTGACTCTGTATCCAGTCTCTTTTTCAGTCAAGGTGAAAACCTGGCATCCTTGCTTAACAAATTTTTAATAAACCTCCCGAGATTTTAGGACCAAAAGATATCACTGTAAAAGAGGTGGTAATACTTATCCTGTCTGATGAAAACTACACCCACCATTATATGTAAATTACATTAACATCTCTTTATACAAAGTATGTAAAAATCAGCCTGTGGTCTCTTTATTGTTGTAACACATTTCTATACCCAGCAAGTAGTATTCTCAGCCGTCTGCTGCTACAGTCTTTTACTGTCTGTTGCAATGAGAGTTGGTGTGTGAACTAAGGAAATAACCAGCCCCCAAAATATAAGTGATGGATGGTTTCCCAGTGTGGTTCACAGGTTTCAGTTCACAATCAGTAATTTGCTCATTTGTCTCTCTACAGATGTCATCTCATTTACTATCGCTATCGAGCCCGCGCCACTGTCATTCTTCTATTTCTGACCCAGTTTCTCAGTCCTGTAGTTGTGAATCAGAATCCAGTTGAATACTGACACTTCTTTCATAGGTGTTGCTAAAGATTTACACAAGGTAATTATTGTCTCCAGGACCCTCTCTTCTTTCTCTCTTCTATCTCCACTCAGAGCTGTGGAAAGTGATCATGAGGATGGGAGACTCATGCGAGAACTGCTAGGATACTTGGCATCATCTATCCGGTGCATGTTAACTAGAAAAAGTTGGATTCTACCTCTGATGGAAATTATTAAGCTAATGAAAACCTCATTGCATGCACTGGGCGCTGTGAAGTTATTACTTGCTGTCTACAGCTATCTGTTCTGATGTTGGAAGAGAAGTTTATCATATTTTCCCATCACAACAGCTTCTTTTGCCAATAGACAAGATGTACAAGATAGTGAGACAGTACTCTCTTCCTTTTTCCCTGAACAATTATTAGCAGTTCCCAGGACTAGAATTATAAGACTGGATGGACTGGAGGGAAAAATAACTTTTGTGTCTTTATTCTTACACAATAACTAAGTTGTTTAGCATGAAAAAGTTCCATTGCTATTTCAAAATCCAGGAAAATCATTAAAGATTATTTCAATGGTATTTCTATGCAGAAAATAACAGATAGCTTTCAGTAAAGCCAGGTTTCCACTATATTTTCTAAGCAGTTGTCTCTCTCAGCTCAGTCATTTGAAAAAAGAAAGGTCATTAATCACTCAGTCACTATTTCCTCTAGGAAAAGTACAGCATTACAAGAAATATCAGATGAGCACAAAAAATGTAAAGATATCTTAAAGGCATATCTCAGGGTACAGCTCCTTAGAACATATTCCACAAATTCCCTTGGAATTTAGGGGGAAATCCAGAAGATGAGCTTTCATGGAGAGGAGGAGATATCAAGGACTTAACATTTACAACTAGTTCTGACTTTTCTCTGGCCTACAAGAAACACTTCCATTTTTCCCTGTTCACCTTCAGAGTCTATGGGAATGTCAATCTGCACTGCTGACTGTCACACTGAGTTCCTCCAGCAGGTCTAAACAAAAGAAATATCACACAGCCCCACATCCCACAGAGATACTATCCCATAACCTGACAGAGGATGGGAGCAGCACTGTACTTGTCAGACTGATCAGCTCTGCTTCTCTGAAGAGGTAGAAACCTCTATTAGACTGCTATGCTCACATGGCTACACAACATTAGCTCTGGAGGTCATTTCTTCAGAGCTCTGTTGGGCATCTCCACACACCACCACAATGCGTGGGGCAGATAGAACCCTGAGGTCTCCCTGTGGCTTCTCCTAAAATCCCATCTGCATAGCTCTCTACTGGGACAAGAGAGTTCAAAGATGTCGTTGGTGGTGGTTTTGAAGTTGGCTGAGGAGCTATCTAATCTATTAAAATGCCTTACAGACAGTTGGGCTGACACAATCAGGTATTTGGTTGGTGACCACATGTTGCTCTTTATATAGCAGAATCACGAAAGGAAACCGACACCATTTCTTATCATGTGGTCTCTTTTTCCTAAATCTACCAGCAGCTCTCTCATCTAAAAAAAAAACCCAACAGAACTATGGAAACAGTAGTGTTCAGTCATCACTTGAAGGCTTTCTTTTTGCAACTCAAGTTTCCACTAATCATTACACTTTGGAGCATAGCCTTGTAGAAAGTTTAATTTGTTTTGCTTCACTTCAGTGATGGGGAGATGTGTAAAGGTCATTGCAAATTAAATTTATCCAAAAGTCTCCCATTTGGACACCTCACTGGAAACCATGAGTGAATTCCAGTGCTTCACAGCTCTGGTCATGCAGGAAATACTCCGTGAATATGCAGTGTTTTGGCACATCCTTTACACAACTCTGGTTACAAGCCAAGAGTAGGAATAGCAGAAGCATACATTTTTCAAATTTTATTTTAGTCAGTTGAATGGCTTTTAATCCCAGAGCCAACTCAGACTGGAAAAGGTTCAAAGTTGCAGCAAGCTGTACAGATTGACTTTCTAGTTTTATAGCTCAACTGCTTTGATTTGACCAATTTTATGAATAAGGGAAAATCAAAGATCCATTCTCTTTCTCTTTTCTCCCTGACAAAGCACTTGGAGAAAACTGGACATTGTGCCCAGGGAGATCTGAAATCTGGTATTACACAAAACATACTGCTTGAGCAAAAGTCTCTATAAAGGTCTGAACAAAGAAGATTAAATGCAACTAAATACTGGAAAAAGTTTGGAGGTAGGTCAAGTTCCAGAGCTGGATTTGCTCAGAAGCAACGTGCCTCAAGCAGGAACTCACTTGCACATACAGGTCTTCCTCCGCTTACTCGTGTCCCTGGCACCTCTTCTCCATTGTCAAAGACGCACCAGCAGCTCTCTTGATCCTGGCTGCACTGCACGGGTGAGAAAGTCCCATTGTCCCCTTCACATTGTGGGATGTAGCCTTTGCCAGCTTCTCGTAAGGCAGTTTTAGACTTCAGCATATTACAGACACTAGGACCTTTAAAGAGAGAAATTCATTGCAAGACACAGAAGACAATAAACTGATTATTTGCGGAGATGAACTATACTAATGTACAGAATTGTCCTAAATATTTTAACAGCGGTGCTTTCATTATAAAATGACAGCACAGAAAATAAAACATAGAAAATGTTTTATTAGAAGGAAGAAAGATAAGTGATCATGAAACCATAAATAATTTGAATCTTGATAGAAACGTGGAATTTTACTTCCACTAGAAAACTCACATTTCTTTCTAAAGATTAAAGTTAAAGTTATATGGGTTGGCATCAATAAAATAGTTGAGAAAATACTGATACTTATTATGGATTTGCATAATTTTTTGCCATAGATTTGATAGTTCATCATTTAGATGCTGGTATTTTAAATTTAAAAAAATAATCTTTTCAGTAAGAATTTTTGAGTAATGTAATTTAAAATGTAATAATATGATTATTTACATTTTTAAATAGATCAACCATCTCCTATGAGACCTCAACAGTTCTCCATCTTTATTTGAAGATAATATGAAAATATGATAGATCTAATAGCATTCTCTGGACCAGTTGTGGACCATGTAAAATGGACTCATTGCAGGTGGCCCAGTTCCCGTAGGTCAGGATTCACTGCTTTAGAAAACTCATCCGTGAGACCAAAGAATTCTCTATGGTGGTAAGAAATGGAAGGTAAAAAAAATGTATGGAAGCTTCTTCAGCCATTTGTCTAGATTCATTTATTTCTGGTGTTATTAAAGCAAAGGATAAGTATTTTTAGGCACCCTTTCGATGTTGACGTGTTGACTGTATGTACCATATCAGTGGGGAATTAAACTGTAAGTCCCTCGTGTTTTCACAGGCATCGTTCTGGAAAGGAAAGTACACATACCACAAAGCGTGAGGCATTGTCATTAGTGTCACAGGCTGTGGGTAAAGCGTTACTCACACACTGGATTGCCATCCAAATCTTCGCTGCCGCGCTCAAATACTTCTCCTGACGCAGGATCTACACACCAACTATCTGTGTCGGATCTCTGTAGCACAGCGTATTCTCCTGTCTACAAAGAATCAATTACATGCCATTGAAGAGCAATGTATATTAATACAGACACAGCGCAATCCATACTTCAAAGGTTCATTAAAATAGTTGATTATATTTACATTTGTCCATTAATACAGTACATTGAGAAGAAACATAAAATATTAAAATACAGTCTACCTAATTTAATACACAGACCAGGCCCTGAGGGAAGTAGTATACAGACTGAGAACCCATTGAGATAAAGTTGTGGTATGATCTTGGTTTGACATTTCTGTTCCTTGCCCATCTTAGTACTCTACCCTACTCACTACCACGTTTCGAAAGCATCACAGACCCTATTCTGGGATACCTGCATCTTGTCCTCACATTTCTCTTGTTCTCACATTCTCCCCCACCTCAGGAAGAAAGAGCCCCCCAAATGCCAGCCAATTAAATTGTGCCTTTTAAGCACAGCCCTGCTAAAGGACTTGGCAGAGCCACCCTGCAGGAAGGCAGCATAGGCAGGGACAGAACTTCCTACTCCCAGTCTTCACCTCAAAGCTATTTAAATTCTGCCTCATGCAAGGCAACGTCTGTTGTTTGTTTTCTTTCCCTTTTCTTTCAGGTTAATAGGAATGCACAAGGAATCCTTAAGGAGCATAGACTGACACTGTAAGGGCCTTTGGCATGGTGTAAGCTAAACGGGGGAGGTTTGGCTTCTTCCTCCCTCAGTCACGTGAAATCACCTCAAGGCAGTAGGGGGCAAACAGATCTGCTGTGGAGGCACCCAGCTTGGAACCGCTCTGTCTCCAGCTGGAAATTAAGGCATTGGTTCGAGATCGCTGACATGACGTCTGGCCTGTAAGAGGGAAAACATACACATGTTAAAATAAAATCAAGTTCTCAAATTCTCAAACCTAAGGTAGAGAAAGTGGTGCATTCTCCAGCTCCCTCGCACAGCCCAGCTCCATTAGGCTCTGCTGCAGCCTCAGGAGGGGAATTCCTGATGGGTGTTTGATAACCACAGAATCACAGGATGGTTGAGCTTGGAAGGGATCTCTGGAGATATCTGGTTGGACATGTGGTCCAACACCTCCTGCTCAAGCAGGGCCATCGACAGCAGAAGGTTCTCAAATCATGCAAGCCAAAAACACACATAGTGAAATTAAATTAATTAGCAAAACAAGCATAAAATTCCTTTTTGCTTCTTGTAATGGTTAGAAACAAGCCTTGCTTCATGCATTCACACCAGAATTTTCAATAAATATTAAAATTTGTAAGAACAGACAAAGACAAATATTTAGGAAGAAAAACCAACTGACATTTGGGAAGTTCTGCTGAACGTGAGACCAAGGAATCCATGACATAACGTCCTCTCTCATCCACACACCAACAATGACCTGGCCAGGGAAGAAAAGCAGCTTTATTTTAGCCATTGTACTGCAACACGCTTTGTTGCATATTGGGAAGATTTTCATCCTCAGCAGCACTACAGGAAGTGGTCAGTAAATCTAAGTCACAGTTAACTCTGCTACCCAGAGATAGGTAGACAAGACCTGAGAGCAGTGGTGAGAATGGAAATGTAGCATCTCTGGTGAGACTCTTCCATTGCAGTCCTATCCTGCAGTGTATCACCTACTCCCAGCTATTTGGTATCATCCACACACTTGCTGAGAGTGAACTCCATCACATCTTCCTGGTTATTAATGAAGTCATTGAGTCTATTTAATTGAGTCATATTAATGAATTCATCCCTGAACTGATGCCCAAGGAACACGCCTATCAGCAAGCAACGCCCCGATGAGCTGCCACTTGAGTCCCTCACTCCAGTCAAATTTCCTCCCATCTTGTAGATGACTTAGCCTCTCTCCAGTTTGGCTACACAGGTCTTCCATCTTTTTATTAGAATTCTTCTTTGGTTTTCTTTGTTCAGACAGCCCAGAGAAGCTTGTTAGCAACTGCTCACCTGTGCTCTCATAGCACTGAGTTGGCTCCCAGTTTCCCAGGCCATCACACTGTGGGATGTAAGGGAGAAATCCCAACCGCGTTGCTTCCCCAGCAGAACGTTTTGAAGTAAAGTGACTCCGCCAGTAGAAATGCAAGACTACAAAAGATAAGTAAAAGAAAGATATTAGTGGCCAATCTAAAAAGAGATCTTTTAAACGTGCATGTTTGTAAACACCTGATTGTTCCCTGCACTTTAGAAGGGACATTAACAAAGGCTGCAAGTACCTCAAGGCTGGTAGGTGTCCAGATCTTACATATGCATGGTTTCATACATATAAGACAACTGAAATCAGTCCTTGGATGGGCAGTTTAATTACACTGATTAATGATACTTGCCAAGTTGCACCTGTTTTTCATCAAAGTTGAATTTTACATAGAATACTCTTGCACAGATTCTAGACATTAATCCATTTAATAAAGCTTTCATCTCTCTCTCACCTACCTGACCGTGCAGCCAGCTGGAGAGCATAGTCGCTGCCCGATAACAGCTTTTCGGAGACTACCACCTCTGACTCGTAGGGTTGAGCAGAACGTAGAAGGTCACTGTCTGTGAGCTGTATCCCCTTTGCCATCAAGAAGCTTTCTCCAAATGGGAAGTGGGAACTATTTGATGCTAGGATAAGCTGCTCTGACTCCTCCACAAATTTCATAGCTTCCTGCTTAACACCTTCACATATACCAGGACCTGTAGAAACAGAGGTTATTTCAGTGCCTTTCATCTATATCCAATAAAGATTTGAATGTGAAAACTAACTGGTCTTTTAAATAGTATCTTCTGTTTTCTCCTGCACTTGCTTGGTTTTGAATCACTTCACAAAGCAAGGAAACGAGACTCATCAATATTTATTGATATAACCAGAAGAGACCAAGGGTACCAGGAATCATCCAAACATTCTCCAAGTCTTGGGCCAAAGCTTTGGTAATTTTAAGTTACCTTCTCATCATTAGTTACAAATGGAATTATATATCCCTACAGAACCACCCCTCAATCATTGTCATAAAAAACTGGATAATGAGAAGAGTGTGAGAAAGGAAACCCTTGGGTCCAGAGTGGCAGCTGACACTTGTCCTGTCCGCTCCTGTACATCTATTGACTCAGATATGGCAGTTCAACACAGCAAACCAGCTCAGCGAAGGCTTCTCCACTAAAATAACTCTGCTAATCTGCTTTGTCCCCTTTATTCCTCATTTGGCCACAGGACTGGTATCTCTGACACTCCTTACCCATTTGGAAGTTTGCGATTTGTTGTCCTTTCTCTTCCTCCCAGCTGGAAAATTACTATGTGATAAGAATGGTTTTAGTGACTACATTTATAATACAGGTCATCTGCATACTTTGGGAGTAATCCCAAAGACAGCCCAACAGCTTTGGTGGAGTTGTCTAGACAGAGGGCTTACCAAACTACAGTGGTGGCCTCACTCTTCTCCTAGTGACTGCTAGGGGATACCTGTTACTCTTGACTGTGCAGTGAGAAACAGTAAATTCTTCTTGCCTCATTTTAAGGCATTCTTGAAAGTCATAGAATCATAAAATCATTATGGTTGGAAGAGACCCATTGGCTTTGGCCTATCGATTCAGCCTGTCCAGATCCCTCTGCAGATCCTTCCTACCCTCAAGCAGATCAACACTCCCACCCAATTTGGTGCTGTTTGCAAAATTTACTGAGAGTGCATTCCATCCCCTCATCCAGATCATTGATAAAGATACTAAAGAGAAACGGCCCCAATACCAAGCCCTGGGGAACACCACTTGTGACTGGCTGCCACACTTTGGGCCTGGTCCTCCAGCCAGTTTTTAACCCAGCGAAGTGTACACCTGTCCAAGCCATGGGCAGCCAGTTTCTCCAGGAGAATGCTGTGGGAAGCAGTGTCAAAAGCTTTACTAAAGTCTAGGTAGACAACATCCACAGCCTTTCCCTCATCCACTAAGCAGGTCACCTTGTCATAGGAGGAGATCAGGTTAGTCAATCATTTCATAAACCCACGGTGACTGGGCCTGATCGCCTGGTTGTCCTGTATGTGTTGCGTGATGGCAATCAGGATGATCTGCTCCATAACCTTCCCCAGCACTGAGTTCAGACTGACAGTTCCCCAGATCCTCCTTCCAACCCTTCCTGTAGTTGGGTATCACATTTGCTTTCCTCCAGTCAACTGGGACCTCCCCAGTTTGCCAGGACTGCTGGTAAATGATGGACAGTGGCTTCTGCCAGTTCCCTCAGGACCCTCAGGTGGATCCCATCTGGCCTCATAGACTTGTATGCGTTTAAGCGGTGTAGCAGGTCACTAACCATTTCCCTTTGGATTATGGTGGGCTTATTCTGCTCCCCATCCCTGTCTTCCCAGGTGGCTGGATACTCTTAGAGCAACTGGCCTTTCGATTAAAAACTGAGGTAAAGAAGACATTAAATACCTCAACCTTTTCCTCATCCTTTTCACTATGTTTCCCTTGTCACTACACACCCAATAAGGGATGGAGATTCTCCTTAGCTCTCCTTTTGTTGCTAATGTATTCATAGAAACATTTTTTTAATTGTTGTTTACAGCAGTAGCCAGATTAAGTTCTAGTTGAACTTTGGACCTTCTAATTTTCTCCCTGCATAACCTCATGACATCTTTGTAGTCCTCCTGAGATTTTCCTCTTGCGGCATAAAAGAAAAGATGAGAAACTGCTACTTACGTGCCAGAAATTCTGTTACTTACATGCTGGAATGTGGTTCACTTCTGCCTTTGTTCCTTGCAGCTCTTTTCCTTTGCTATCAACACACCAACAATCACGAAATTCAAAGTGGCTTAATGGAGTGCTGAAATCAGTGTATGGTCCTGGGTAATAGGTCAACTGCTCATTCAGAAGCTGCCAGAACGTATATGGATCTAGTAAAATGTTCTCAGATGCATAGGTCACGTTTCCTTCCAGCACTTCAGGTGGGAGATCAGTGAAGGAGGAATATGTGGTGAATGCTGGGAAGACATTCTGGTGGTCAGCCTCATACAAAGCTTTAATAAAAGCTGAAAAGCCTTTGGAAGACACCTCTTTATACCCAGTTATGATGTTCAACAGGTCAGCAATGGGCAGGGGTTTGCCTTCATTGTTCTCTGCGATCCACCTCTCGTACCACTCGAAGGCTTGCTCAGGGGGGCCGCTGCACTGCACCTGCTTCCAGGCACCACCAGCATCGCACTGCGGGAGGTAAATGCTGGAGAGCTGAGACATACCACTGGGATCTGACAACAGGAGTTTCACAGCCTTTAGAAACTCCTGACCAGCTATTACTTGGCAAGCACTTGGGCCTGGGGAAAAGAAAAACATGCACAGCACTGTGTTATGAATGCACGGAAGATATACAATACCTCCTTCCCCCTGGTACTATAAACACCATTACTAAAACTTGGTCCCTTATCCCAATACTAACAACAACATTTCTGGGCTGTTATTAAGAGGTTCAATGCCCTTAAGCTCCTATGCTGAACCAGGGTAAGATTTCCAAAGTCTCACGAGCACTGAAAAATGCACATAGCTATGATTTTTAAAAGCATGTGAGCACATTAGGTGCCTGTGGTTCTTACTGGGGGGGTAGGTGTTTGATGTCACTAAATGTCTTCCTGAATCTGTTCACACCAACTAAGTATTTCAAATACACTTGATCATCTGGCAGTTAGTTCTTATTCAGCCAATTCCTGCAAAAACAACCATCTGAACAGCAGAATAAAACTGGTTTTGTTTCCCCTTGGATCAAACCAGAATTTTCAGATTCTGTTGTCCTCTCTCCCTATTCTCTCCTGGATATTACAGCTGAATATAAAAATACCATCCTGGAGTGAGTTTGTCTTGGAAGCGTTTTCTGCTGTCTCCAGAGCCAAATTTCATTTTGCCACCAAGCAGCTCTACAAACATAGCAAATACAGGAGCTCATCTCCTTTCGAACATCAGAGAATTAGGAACCTGTTTATTTTTGATTGCACTACAGATGGATTGCTAGATATAAATCCCCTACCGATTCAGATTGTTGCAATAAGTTCCCCACTTGCAAACCGCGATTCAAAGGAGCTCCTTCTCTATGTACCACTATCATCTGCTGGATACTCTGCTATTCCTTCCAAAATGAGAAGCAGGATCTTCTCTTGGTCTGTTCTCCCTGTCGATGTGCCATTTTCAGTTCACAGAAGCTTGGAAGACAAATATCCCAGGCCTATGTGTTTCCTTCTTCCTTTGTATTACATTAACAGAAGGGCAAGAAGAGGCAGTTCAGCCTCTAAAGAAGTTGCAATAGCAAGCTGATGGCTGACAAGTCATTTGGACTCACTTTTCAGGCCTGACTGCACGACCTTTATGAGAAACATATTAGCCTTTGAATTTCTCTCCTACATTTAGACTCCTCTGACATCCTACCAAGTGGGAGATATATTCTTAAGCCAAAAGACTAAAAGAGGTTCATGGTTCAAGGCTCTGAAGCTCTTCAGTTCTCAGGACAAGGATAAGCCAGTGACCGTGCCCGGCTGACTTGGTTCTGGAAGTAAAAGGGCTTTTTCACTCAGCACGGGTCACATCCAGTTACACAGATGCTTCAGGTCTCATGGGCATCAGGGGTGTTATACACACTTAAGTACAGACATATACCAATGACATGCTTATTAACAAGGCAAGACCTCAGGTTCCTCTGCTTTGAGTGTGCCTACCCCACACACTGAAAGAAGAGGGGACCATCTTTAAGGCTTGGGATATCAAGGTCTATATACACTGTATTTCCCCCTATTCCCCTGCAACTATAGGGCTGACTTGCTTTCTTGTTAAGGGACAATATTGTTTGTATACATACATTTTCAGATATAAACAGATATGAAGAAAGAATCATTAAATTCCAATACAATAAGAAAGCATTTTAAATTCCCAGTCTCTAGGACTTACATTGCATTGGCTTTCCAGCTTTTCCCCTTATTCCTGGAATAGTCTTGCCATTCAAATCAACACAGAAGCAATTTGTCCCATAACACTGGACTGGCAGAAAGTCTCCATCCTCCGTACATGAGGGAATAAAAAGATCTGATCCTGCAGGCAGGCTTTGCTTCAAGTTTTGCAGGTTTCTCCTTTGCTTCTCACAATCAGTGGGGCACCTTGGACGTTTGCCTTGAACTCTTGAGCCTGGAACTTCCTTACCTGAAGTGTCCAAACACCAGCACTCTCCTGCATAGCACTGAACTTCCTCATACCTCCCCTCCTTGGTGCATGTTGGAACAAACAGGTCTCTTGGCAACTCACCACAGTCTTTGGATCCCAATGCTAGTTTCACCACTTCACCTAAATCTTCAGCAACAGTTTTGGGGACAGAAATCACTTGTTGAAGAAAAGTAAAGAACTCTGGTAATTCCAGGACAGAGGAAAGGAATTTCATCATGTTCTGATTGTCCTGTAGAGTTACTGTGCGGCCGAAGCTGCCTACAAGAGGTCTACTCAAAATGGAGCTCCCCTTTGATACCTCCAATGACAATGCCTCAGCTGAATCCAGAAGGCCGGAATTGTTATCCCTCTCTGCCACATCCTGCTGTGGGAAAAATTGGCCAATGCTGTATTTCCCATTAGTGCCAAGTGCCCCTGTGAAGTTAAACTGGATCAAATTCTTCAAGAACCTTCCTCCAAAGAGATTTTCTTGGAAACGCTTTGGATCGGCAGTAAATTGCAGTGCCACTTGAGCCAGTTCCCTTGATGGGAACATCCCAGTGATGGCTTCACTCAGGGTGGTTTCTAGCCCAGGAATCTGGCTGGCATATGGGCTTTGTGCAACTGGGGACGACAATCCAGAGTCCAAAAACAGCTCCTTGAAGGAGGGAGGGCAGGGTTTTGAGAAGACCATCTTTTTTTCCGACTGCTTATCTGGCACGGAAAACAAATCGGGCTGACTGAAGTACCCAGCAGGGCCATAAAAGATCCTTGACAAGGCCCGTCGTCTCTCAGAGATGCACACTTGTTCTTCACCTAGACAAAGATTTTTTTAAAAAAACAATCAAACTTTGGAACCTCGAGACCTGTAACTCTATGGCTGTCTTTCAATCGGAAACCACATAAAAGGATAGTATAAACTGTCTCCAGTTCCTCAACTATGCATCAAACACACATTGATAAGGAAATTTGAACTGTTGCTGAATATGGTCTAAAAAATAAGTTTCTTCAGTCAAGTGAAAGGAAACATTCCTTCACCGCACCAGAGTTGTCTGCTCTGGTATCTTCTCTGGTTCTATTGTGTCCCAATGTAAATCCTCATTCATGTTCCTATGGCTGAAAGGATGAATAAAGCCTTTTTCAAATACATTAACTCTCTGGTAGGATGTCTGCTTCTAATGCAAACCTCCAATGACCCATGCACAATGTGATCCTAAGAAAGAGAAAGAGACTGCAGAAAAACAGAAAGATATTTTAACCAATACCCACTAATGAAGAATTTATGGAGGCTTCCTACGCAGATCTTCAGTTTCATAGTGAAGTGTTCATTACAAAAAGTTTGAAAACAAATTGTTAAAATTAGCAGTAATTGAGTGCTAAGGACCAGATGGCATACACAAATGAGCTCTAAAGGAAAAAAATACAAAATTTAACAAAAATAGTCAAATATCAGGGTACTGAGGGTACCAACAGTAGCCCTGACCATCCACATCCTGGGCCAAGCTGTGTCATAGGGTCATCTGCATCCAGCCCCATCTGTATGTTCATACACAGACAGCAAAAGCACCTCGTTAGGATGCAACACATTGCTGAAGAAGGACCTCTGAAAATGTCAGCTTAAAGCTCAAAAGACAACAAAGAAGGAAAGACTTGGTAGATATAAAGACACTGAGAATCAAACAGACAGGATGATTACAGCATTGACTGGATCTCTGGAATGCACATAACAGCTTGTATCATATGCCACACTTACCTTTCCTTGAAAAGTAGCAGAATTATAGAGAAGGGATGCAAAAATATTTTGAGGACAGAGCAGTTTTTCCAGTAGGAGAGACTACTCAGCTTAGGCAAAAAAATGCGATGAAGATTTTTAAAAAACACTATTCTTCACATCACTCACAACAGAAAATTACTACCCAGTATTTCTCACAGTACAGGAATTAGAATGGTGCAGAATTGGAGCACATAATTATGATAATGATATTTATTGCAAGAGGATGCTAGGAAGGATAAAAGGTTAAAAGGCAATTAGGCAAAATCCCTGGAAGATGACTCCATAGGGGAGTGCTGAGCACAGTGATCTGGGTTCAGCCTCCAGTTCAAGGTGTCTCCTGTCTGTAGGAGGATATATGGAAGCTATATGCATTTCCCATGTTTCTCACACTTTCTCCCTAAGCACCACTGCTTAGGATGATGAATAAACAGCTTTGGTCTTCTCCATAACGGCCTCCCCGTCCCATCCTCATTTATTCCCCATTTAGGCAATATAATAAAATATCCGAGAATCCTGTTAACAGTAAGGATATAAAAGCTGGAAATCTTGAAAGCTGCTAAAACAGATTATCAAGTAATGTGAGGCTTTGTGATCGGCAACTTTCTCACTCCTCCTTTCACACCCTTGTCCTGCTCTGCAGTTCCTGGCAGGGGCTCAGGGTCGCTCACAGCGATTCCTTTGTAAAGGTATTTTCTGTAGGATGGGCCCCTTCTGTTTTCAATGTTGGCTTTTGGTAAGAGGGATGAAGAACATTCCTTTGGGGACCAATAAGTTAGTGTAAGCCACACTCCCACAAGTATGCTAATACAAAACAAATGTAGGATCATCTTTAAACACTCTCTCCTCCTACCCACTGTTGAATCAAATCAACGCAGAGTGAGGAGGGATAAACAGAAAAGCCCTGCTGGGGTGAATTTACTGTAAAAGGTCTGAAAAGGAGCATGTCCCTATCAGGACTGCCTGGTGCCCCAGGTCATGCAAGTACCCAACATGCTACCCACACCTACGTCTCTGCCTCCTCCAGCGCCCACGCCGCTGAATGTGAGAGTCAAAGATATTAAAAGAGAAATAAAACAGAGCAGAACTGGACATGGCATGTAGCTGTCTGAACACGGACTGCAGCTATATCCTCAAGAAATACCTTCTTGGGAGTTAGTCTCCAGAAATTTTTCCCTGCTTAAATTTCCTGAGTCTGCCAATAAAAGCTGCAAGCAGCCTCGAGTCATTGCTCCCTCCCTAAAACAAAATCATCAGGAGGGCTCAGCAAAGCACAGTCAAAGAGAAAACAACCCGTCCCAACATATGGCGAGGCCTCTCGGAGGTTCCCTTGCAATATCCTTGGTGATCAGCCTCGGGGGCATGCGAACATTTTCATTTCACAGTAAGCCTGTCTGTGCCCAAAGAACTTTGAGTGACTTGGAGTCGTAACACTCCAGGAAAGTTCCTCCTTCTCTATCTGCGTGGTAAGACTCACAGACAGAGCAATTACCTTCCCCGAAGGCGGTCCCCGCGTTAAGACCCTGTGCCCCAGCCCTCCAGCACAATCCTGAATATTTAGGTAGTGCTAGTTTTTAACTTTCCTCCTCCCCTCCGGCCCTTGGACATTTCTGCTGTCATTTCCATTTGGGGCACTGATTTGATGGTGTATTTTTAATGAAATCTCTCAAAGCCCAAACTCATACACATTTTTTTTTTTTCACTGGATTTGACTATTTTCATGGCCCAAGTATGCAGTGATGGGGATGGGAAAAAAACCTGCTCAGGATGAAAGAGATACCTTAGAAGTTCAGTAGCATTTCACCAAAGGAAGGAGGCAAAACCCAAACCCACTATCACTGGCTTCCTTGTATTAGGCCAGATATTCTGATTTAGTGTCCCAGCTCCTGGAGTCGAGACAGATATCATGGCTACAAAGAAAAGCCTTGCTGTATGCAAAACTAAAAGGCTAAAGAAAGGTCATAAAGGAAAATAAAAGGAATATGACATTTAATAATTTATTAGGATGTGGCTCTTAACCCCAGGGAGGTTTTTGGATCCCAGTTTTTGAACATCAGAATCTGTCAGAGCTGAGAAGGGACCTGGTCCTTTGGTTTTCTTCCTAGAGATAGCGAGACATGTGCTCATTTTTCCTTTTGCAAACCTCATACGTACCACAGGCCGGGGGCTGTCCTCGTCTCTTTGTGCCCTGGACCTCTTGCCCTTTGGTGTCCACACACCAGCACTGTCCTCCCTGCTGACACTGCGCTGGCCTGTAGCTCCCATCAGCATCACAAGACGGCACGTAGGCGTGCTGGTACCGCAGGGCTGCGAACCGCTCAACCTCACACTTCGAGGGGCCTGGAAGGAAAACGGTATGCGTTAAGGAGGGAAAGCTTAAAGTTTCAGAACCATCTCTGTTTGATCCTGTCCTTTGCCTATTTGAGAGAAAACAAAGAAAACCAAAAGTTTAATTTCCTGACTGTTTTCAGTGACACCTCTAGTACCAGCCCAAAGTATGAATTTTACATCCTCTTTTCCACTGGAGAACTGGCCCCAGGGTCTTTCATTGTAGGTATTGCTTTCTGAAAAATAAACAGAAAATAAAACCTCAACATTTTTTTCAGCCATAGTCACGGGTAGGCAAAGTAGCAGCATCTCAGTGAGCTGTGCTGGAGGCAAGGTGAGCTCTGGCCATTAACACAAAGGCAAAGCTGGGGAACAGAGACAGATGTGCATCTTGGGAGATTGAGATGAAGGCAAATATCAATGTTTCTCAAGAGAATGAGGCATTGGTCCTGCAAAAGTATCCCCACCTGACTGTGGAGGTTTGGCCTGGGACCACCCGCTTTCTTTCATTTCTCCAGGGATCCAAAGACCTTATTCCTGTCAGACTGTCCTAAATGGCAGAGAAGCCTAAAAACCCCATAAAGCAAATTTTCTGAGTTATGATCTTTCCAATAGTAGACTCCACCCTTCCAACAGAAATTTTGCTTGTTTACATAAATCTGTAATCCTACGGCCTAAAAATTTTTCACCTTCAAGAGTCCTCCAGCAACGCTCAGCTACCAGGTTGAAGCAGCAAGAGCACCACATCAGAACAACCTGTTCATCAAGGAAATCTAACAACTTTACTAATGTGTGTGGCTTCAGGTGACGGTGTGAGATTTGAGTAAGTCACCAAAGCAGTTCCCCTCAGCGGCTGAGGAACGTGGTCACATCTCCATCTTGTGGCTGTTACAGCTTCATCTTTGCTGAGAGCCCCTGCATCCCGAGCTGCAGTCAGAGCTCATTGCACAACACTGTGCTGTGGGAGGGGGAAGATGCTTTCCAGACTCCCTAGAATTATCAGCTGGTCCCAGAAATAGAAAAACCACGTGATGATGTGTCTGGAAGACTTACATCAGTATCTGCTTAATATCTCTGATGATGCAACTCCTTAGCAAGGGTCAGACAGCAATGCCAGAGGAATTTTGACGGGAGGATGAAGGATCACACCAGGGGGTTCAAACTCTCCCCAGCCAAGGGAATTCTCTTGGGCTCTGGTGTAGGAGAGAGAAGGAGGTACCTGACCTCCTGTCCCACTGCCTGTAGGCAGAGAAACTCTCTCCCTGTTTGTTTGCCCTGACTGGGGCAGGAATGGACCCAAGGGCAGATCCAGAAGTTCAGCCTGGCTGGCAAAGGCACTAGGAACTCTTATGTAGCCTCCTGGGGATTGAGTGTGTTGTAGTGGATGGAAGATCATTCCAATTTCTGAGTGTACTGACATAAATTTGGGAGCATTATCTCAGGCTTTAAATTGAATAAATCATCAGATCCATCTTCATAATCTCAGGACAAGAGACATGGGCAGTTCACAGGATTTCGACTAATGGAACTACAAGTGCATGGGAAAGTGTTGCTCAGAGGCCAGGTACAATCTGCTGGTTAAAAGCCAGCTGGAATTCAGGGACCTTGATTCTTGCACCGAAACTGTGACACGATATGCTTTTAGTGCAAAGGACTCCTAGAACAACTCTCCCCAATGGCAGCTGTCACATATAAGCTCCAAAATTGTCACCTTATTTACAGGGTGCCACCTGGGTGCTACTTACATCTGAACTTGCCAGAGGTAGCTAGCTGAACCCCCAGGAACCTCCTCTGCAGGATCCGATATATGCTGGTCTCTGTGAACGTGCGGGCAGGCTCCAGCGCGGAGAAAACTGTGTCATAAACTTCATCAAGCAGCAGTTCCAAGCCTAGGAAAAAGAAACTTTAAGCACAGAGCCCGGTTTTAAGACAGAAGTCACCTGCTTTACACCACAGTAGAAGAACTGGAAGCCTATCAGGAATAAGAAAACCAGTCCTCTAAACAGGCCAAATGTGAACTTATACTGCACAACCCTAACACACCGCACCACACAACCCACTGCTGAGTGCCCAGTCCCTGGCTTTATGCCTTCACATCTACCAAAACAAGCGGGAGGAACACCCTGTAACCAGCACTGTGCTGTGGTTTTGTTAGATTCGGTCTGCAGTAGAGTAATTGATGGAATCTTGGAAACTCATGGTACCAAAAAACGTTTTGGTTGTATACCAAAAATAAAAGCCGTGCAGAAGTTTCCTCAAGTGCACAAATTTTTTCGAGAACTTCTCATCCTTGTGGGAATTAAATGTTGAAGTTCTCATCTATCATCTAAATTTTAAGCTATTATGCTTTGCATTTTTCCCATTTTTAAATTTTTTTTTAAAACCACATTTTCTAAGGAAGAGGAGCTGGAAGTCTTCAACCTCCTCATTCCTCCTTCTTGGAAAAAACATCCTTTCTTCTTGCGTGTCCCATCAATTACTAACATGCCTAAAAGGTATCCTGAGGCTATGAGAGAAAACGACTATCTGATGTCCCTGCCCATGGCAGGGGGGTTGGACTAGATGATCTTCAAAGGTCCTTTCCAACCTAAACCATTCTACCTGAACACGAAGAAAATAGTTTAGTCTTTATATTCCCCTGCACTTGTTAATTGAACTTATCAAATATGATGTAGCTTTCTAGTGTGGGCAGTCTGGACCTTCAGAAATCCTATTCCACCATCCCAAAAACAACAGGATTACCTCCCAGGCAGCAGTTCCACTTGCTACTGACTGAAGCTCTGGTCCTAAGGGTGGGATTTCATTAGTGAGCTCCAGCCTTTCCCAGGGACACCGCACTGGTCACAGTGGTCTTACCCTTTGTAAGAACGAACTTGAAGTCCCAAATGAATTTGAAGACTGATCCGTGTTATTTGTCCTTTCCCTTGGGAATTCAAAGCTGCACAAGCTAAAGGATCAGCTCCTGGGGGGCACTTACCGGTGTCTGCTAACTCCCTGCCCAGGCTGTCGGCGCAGTAACAGTACCCAGAGACCTCTGGGAACGTCTCCCTCAAGGAGCTGAATGTTTGGAAAGCCCTCGGGAGCCTGGAAAGAAAAGCAGCCTCCTATGAAGAGCTGAAGGAGGCCCATTGACGACAACAACAAAGCATCATCTGTGTTTCGCTCCCAGATTTGGAGAGCAAGGATGAAAACCCTTTGGTCTCCTTGTGGCAACCAGCCTCTGACGCGACGCAGATTGGTGTTTCAGCAGGTTAACAAGCCTCCTAAATGTCTTTTTTTTTTTTTTTTTTTTTTAACAAGCACAGGACTATCTCCCTTCAGACAGATTTCTGACCCTTCCTAAGCAGGTACCCAGCATCTAACACTCATTTTCAGTTCTATTCTCATGTTTGAAAGCCTGTCAAAGGGTGTAAAATAGATGGATGTTGGGTTAATGTTATTACAACACCCGTTCATTAGCTCCTTCCACAAATCTGCACAGGATGGCAGCGTGCCTAAACAAACAGGTTGCTTCCTCTTCCCTATGTGCTACGTAGGCTTTCTGCACTGAATTAAGCACAAAAGCTTATAAAAACCTCACTAATCTTTTCCATTTTCAGAGCATGGCTCAACAGATTAAGGAGAAAGGGGTTTTAACATATTACAAGTAAGATTGACTCTTGCTTCTGGAGATCAAAGAGATGATAGTTTCCAATATGATATTCTAGGAGTGACAACACCCAGATTCCAGCAAAGCAATGATTTAGAAAGGAAACTTTATAGGGTCAGAGTTGGAAAAAACATAATAAATGTGATCTTATCTGGCAGACACTCTAGGGTTTCTCCAAGCAAACAGAAGATAAGTTTTTCTAGATTCAGGCAATACAGCCATTGGAACAATTTTGCCAAGTTCCAAAACAATTGTATTATTTTACAGACACAAACCCTTACCCTGAAACACGATAAAGGTCTGGTGTCCCAGCTGCATGTGGCTTATTTGGGAAAAATCTAACAGGGAAGTGGAATTTTCTGCTCCAGACATTCAGAGAAATACACAACGTAGGTGTTTACCAAGGAAGGACACTTACCAGTAAGAGTAATGGTAAATTAGGCCCTGATAAACTGGGAAAAAGGTTAATATGACAAAGCACTTTACGGCAGCTCTGCACATTTGGGACTATGACCAGCCCCAGTTCCAGTGCCACCCTCCTGCAGCCTCAGGGCTGCTCTATAGCATGTACAGTCTGCAGTGCCCCGGGAAACGCAGCGAGACCAGACAGAAGGAAGAAGTTTTTTTTACAACAAGGTGGTGAAACACTGGTCCAAGTTGCCCAGAGAGGTGATAGATGCTCCATTCCTGAAAACATTCAAGGTCAGGTTGGACAGGGCTCTGAGCAACCTGATCTAGTTGAAGATGTCCCTGCTCATTGCAGGGGGGTTG
>JAOXJK010000012.1:151768002-151780887 GCA_025774025.1 Xenus cinereus | reverse complement strand
CAGGGATGGTGACTCAACCACCTCCCTGGGCAGCCTATTCCAATGCCCGACCACTCTTTCTGTGAAATACTCTTTCCAGTATAGCTGACATTTTCAGGTACCTGAGATAGTCTACAAACTCAGTTAATTGTGGCTATCACCACAAAACAGCCCTTTGCCATAACCACCCCCATCACTACCAATGTTTCACAAATATTTATTCTTTACTGAAGCTAAGTCCCTCACTATTCTACCAAAAGGAAAGGCATTTCTTCATAACCTTATGAAAGATTTTAAAATAATCAATGTCCAGCAGTTAGCAACAGACTAATTCATATTAGGAGGACTTCTCGTTTTTTAGCGGGGCAAGTGACCAACTACTGAAGGCACCTAGCAAGAAAACAGTCGACTCCTCAGTTCTTAATGCATTCAAAACCACATTTGGATACTGTTTTAGGAGAATGATGATATTCAGTAAATTCTTTTGTACAGAACAGATTAGTCAATCTGACACTTTCTCTGTCAATATAAGATGAATGTCATGTTTTTAATTCTATTGACTAGGTCTATAAAAATACAGCAAACAAAACCATAGCTACAGCAATTTAGATCAAAATTTCACTCAGTATTTGGTCTGAGTGTGACCACACATAGTAGTGTGGATACACCATAAGTGTATATACCTAAGATCTCTAAATCACTTCTGTTTCTGTGAGTTTTCACTGTCTCCCCTTAAGCCCATGTGAAAATTTTCATGAGTCTGTAAAGTGATTTTAGGTTAGCTCACCTATAGACATCCACATGTAGGCAAACCCCACCATTTTCATCTCAAACGTGACTCTGAGCCCATGGCTCTGAGATGTGTGGAGATCCCTTTGTACAGTGCTAGAATCTACTAAAACATCTGAGTTAAGAGATTAATAGGCGATTCAAATGCTTGTGGCGCAGGACTGTCAAACTCAGACCAGAGAACTGGGGCTGGCACTCAGTCTGTCCAGTATCTTAAGTTAAAGTTCAAGCGTAAACAAGATGATGGCACATACAAGTAGAAGTTATAATCTCAGGACCTTTGCATCCCTTTTCTTAGCCAACCTCTTTCTCTAGCCCAGCCTCTTCTTCCAGAAAACAGGTTTTCTACCCAAAACCCAGGTGCACTGAACTCAGATAACCCTGACCTTTTAAAGATCTTTATAGCTTAGTGTTTAACCTGGAGCCCAAGCTCACTCTCCACAGCACACAAGAACTAGCTAAGTTTGCAATGTGTGAGATTTAAGACCATTATATACTTTGTCAGAATAATACACAGAGGAGCACACAGAGCACAGGAGCAGAGCTAACAGCAGACAGAAGCAAAGGAAAAGAAGTGCACTTACCGAATATATTGGCTGCTGCTATGCCAATAAAGCAGCAAAGAAAGGTGCAAAACGGGATGGAGCCCATCTTGCGATGGGAGAGCTCCATCCCCTTTCGCCAGCGCGGCAGCCCTGCACGCCCCAGGTAGCCTTCACCTGCCTTTTTATAGCAACCGTCGCGGGGATGGGGTCACTTATGCGCCGGTAGACTGGCCATGAAATTGGGCGAGTGACGCATACGATGCTTCTGAGAAAACCACAAGAGGTGTGTTCACCTGGAACAGCCGCGGTGGTTCTCCTCAGCCGGTCCTCGGCCCCGCTCCAGGGAGCACGGCTGGGCCCACTCAGCTGAGAGTAGAGCAAGCACCAGCAGGCACAGGGGGGACTTTGTTAAATCACCGTGCAAATTGAGCACATTGACATGACCCCAGCCAGAACTCTGGCTCTCACCTGCCTTGTGCTGCAACCAGACTTTGTGCTCTGTGTCAGAAATACACATTTTTGTGTCTCTAGAGAGCCCAGCCCACCAAGGCGACAGGCAAGAGTTAGGCCTCCGAGCTCTGCAGCACCGGGAGTAAATACAGTTCACAATGTGGTTATTTATGAAGTGAAAAAGCAGGATGGACACACTGACTGTGAAGGGAATTGAGGGTCAGAGTCAATTGCATCTGACCTTTTTCTTTTACTCCCACTTGCACCGTGCACGTTTATACAGACGGGTTCCTGACGGGAAGCAGCTCAGCTTCCTGGGCTTCACCCTCCAAGTGTAAGATCAGTATAACCATTAAGTGTATTAAGTCCAGCTTTTTCATAATAATTACATGCAAGACCTTTGACTTAACACATATCAGAAATATTATTTCCTTGATTCCAGAGTATGATTTCTTACTTGTCCACCTCTTACGACTGTCTGTCAGCATTTTCTTGCACCAGGAATTACGAGAACTCACCCTCACGCAAAGCTCGTTGGACAAATGGGCCCAGAAAAATTCGCTAAATAATAACAGAAGCACATATTTGAGGCAGGGCTCAGGCAGATTTCAGGAAAAAGTGACAGCAGCACTCTTGTTTGTGATTCATGGGTACCAGGCAGTCTAGAAACAACTCTACTGACACTCTCCTACAGACCAAGACTGTGCTAACAGTGACTCAAGCAGCCTTCTTTCTGGGCTGCAGACTGACACAGTGTTTGATATATATGGTAAATGTGATCTCAAACAGCAGTACAGTCTTGCTTTAGCATGGTTAGCCTTTTTAAAATGAGTGGGACTATATTTGGATTTGTCTTTCAAGCAACCTACTCTGGAGTTGAGGAAAGTCAATCGTCTGCAGAAAGATCAAGCTGGGAAAAGACGAAGAACATGTCCAGCATAGAGGACAGACCTAAAAAAGGCAACCTTCAGAGGCATAAAGAATAAAAATCCTGTAACAGCCCTGATTAAGCAGGCACAGAAAGAAAATTAATTTCTGGATTAGCATAGCATTTGTGGGGATTCGTACAGGCAGAGCAAAGGAATCGGAGTAAACAGAGAACAGCCAGCATTAGCAGTAGAGTGGCTGCGTCAGGAGAGATGAAAAGCTTGACCGTGACACATATTTCTGACTCAAGTACACCTCAGGAGCCTCCGGTTTGTGTCTGACCCCCAGTGCAGGGGGGCAGTTATGGGAGAGCAACGAGGGGCAGCCCAGGGTCACGGGCTCCCCAGGGGCAGAACGATGTCTCTGAGCCACAGAAAAACTACCTGAGTGTGAGTGGGGTACTGATTTAGTGCACTTTTCTAAAGTTAGTAAAAAAATTGTCACTCAGGTTCCTTGTACAGCAAATGGGAACGGAAGCAGGCTCATTAATGTAGCCCTTCACTTTCCTCCTCTGTTCTTTGCTACCACAGGTCATTAGCAGCTGATAAAAGAGTGAGGGAGATAGGAAACCAAGGAGGTACCAAAGGGCTATAATTAATAAAAAGAAGCACAAATCTGCAATATCTACTTAATGTTGACTCCCAAGATTACTTTTATTTCCTTCAGAAACACTCAGAAAACAACCTCTGAACTATGGGAAGAACTGCCAAGTCTTAAAAGTCACTTAGAAAACAAAGTGAGAGGGTGAGTTTTGGCAACTGGCATCACTTAAACCACTTCTAGATGTGCGTCAAACCAAGATGGGCATCTTGGTACACGCAAGTTCAATGGGATGCAACAGCCTGTGGATTTAAAAAAAAAAAAGAAAAAAAAGAAGTAGTTTACAGAGCAATATGCGCAATCCAGATTCTTCACAGAAAAGAAGGCCCTTGTCATCTATGGCTGGTCAAAATCAAATTAAGAAAAGCCTCACTGACTGACTTCCAGTATAAGGACAATTGAATTGACCTCTATTTTTAGCACCTGAGAAAACACAGAAGAATATCTTAAAATAGCTCACCGATGGAAGGGAGAAAAAGGAGTAAGCAGAAAAGGTCTCTGAGGCCAATATGGCCTTAAAATTAACATATCTGCAAAAATCGTTGTTCTAGTGCTGGAAATGAGGGTTTGGTTTGTTGTACACCCTGGCAAAAGGCTACTCAATCTAGACTATAATTGGTGGGGGAAAGAAACATGTCGGTGTGATGAAACACTGAAATCACAAAGCTCAAGGGAGAAGAAGAGCATTTATTCATTGTTCCAGTTCTGCATCCCCTTTCATAGCAGAAGAGACAGTTTGTGCTACTGCAATTTTTACATATGCAAAAGCTGAAGGGTAAATGATTCCTCTATATGAATACAGAAATATATATATACCCACAGAAAGGTTGCCTTCACCCAAATAAAATTTGAGCCTGAGAAGTCAACCTTACTTCAAGAAATGAACTTAAGGGAGCATCCTGAATCAAGCAGAAAAATGGAAGCAAAAATTTTAAGAACACGATACATTGTCAAATTATGGCCATATCAATTAGTTCATTTATTTTCACTTAACCTGCTTTTCTGTGTTAAATAAATCACCAATATTGAAAAATCCTCTCCCGCATTTTAAGAAAACTATGTAAAAACATAGAATCACACCATTTGTTAGCAACTTAATACACTTACAGATAAAGAACTATGTTTTATAGTTGGTACATTTCTTCTAAACATGAGACATTTGTCTCAATCATCTTCACCTGATTTTGGCACAGATAACAAGAAGACCTTGTGAAGCACTTGTCATCTCTGGTTAAGTTTTAAAAAGTCCTCACATGATGCAAAATTAAAAGATGACAAGAAGAAAAAGCGTAGCCCCACCAGATAATACAAGTTTCAGTCACTTCATACGTGACACGTTCTTCAGATTGAAAGAATGATGGGGAAGTAACTTGGCTAGATCAGAAAAGTGGGAACAGAACTTCTCAAAATTTTTTTATACTATAATTTACCAGCTGTTAAATTGCCATTGGTGACAAAAGAACCTAAAGCAGCCCAGGTAAGAACATTTGAATCTGCCTTTGTCCCTGCAGAAATGAACCATTTCTAGAACAGGCAAAATGGCCTTTTTCTAACTTATCCATTGGAGGTAACAGTTTTCCTCTATCTAATTGTACCACAGTGACGCAAGGAAGGAAAATGTGTATTTTATTCTTATAACAAATGGGATGCAGATTGTGTTGAAACCCCGAGTTGGTTCCGCAACCCGCAGCGGGGCGACGGATGGATGGATTTACACACCAAATCGACACAAGGTTTGACAAAAGCAAGGTAAGGCAGTGAGAGAAGGCAGCGGCAGTCACACAAGGACAGCAGCAGGGTGCTAAACTTCTGGTGCTGGTAGGACAAAACCACTTTTGGTCTTTTTGATAATGCAATATTTAACCTTCTCTGCACCGAAGGCAAGAGCGTTCAGCCAACAGAGTCAGAAAGCAATTTCAAGGACAAGCAGAGCTCCTTCTGCCACACAACAAAGGTGTGGAATTCAGCACCGCACCTGGTGTGGTGGAGAGAAATGAATGAAAAAAAGACAGATTAAACTCACAGAGCATAGATCTGTCAGTGACTGATAAAACTGATGGTCTTCATAAAGATTTTGGTAAAGGAAACCTCAGTTTACCCGAAGTGAAAGACAAAAAAGGGAAAGACCAATTTGTACGCATTTTCTACAGCCAGTGTATTTCTACAGGTGCTGACACTGTATTTCTGCTGCAGATAAGACACTGAAGTGGCTAGATGTTTGGTCTGGCTCAGGAAACCTCTTCTTTAATAAGTTCTGCTAATTAGAAAAAACGTTTCAGTGTATTAATCCAAGATCTGAATTTGGCCTCCTATCTTAAATTTGAGAGACTGCTTTGAGACTGTACCTTCAATCATGATTAAAATACCTGCTTCGGAATTAAAATTTTGAAATTTCTTTCATGTTGAAGATAGCTTTTTTTTTTTTAATCTGTGAACAACAGGAAAATTTCTCTGTGTTAGTCACTTGTTTAGATTCTGTCTGATTCCATTCCTCTGCTACTTCCCATTTGTGCCTTGTTCCACAAGACATTTAGGACAGGAACTTGTTGGCATCCTTTGCTTATTTCTTGCCTACTACAATAGTGTCCTGAACAACGGTTTGTAGGCAATACTAAAATATAAGAAACCACCAAAAGCAAACTGAAGTTATTTTGGAATGACATTGTATTGTACAAAGGCACAAAACTAGAACCACCCTTAGGAGGCAGATGCACCTGCCCAGAAGAAGAGATGCCATCACTGTGAACGTGTTGTTGAAAGACGTCGTCTTTTGTCATGGTTTGGGCAAAACCAGGACATCTTTCAAGAACTGAGTGCACTGCAAACCCTGAGACAGTTGAACACCAATGCAGTTCAGGAACAGGAAAAAAAAAAATCTTCTTATTTCTGTGCCACACAACAAGTAATTCTGTATGTAATTTACTGACTGCATCATTTGCCTACAGGCTGAAACACAACTGAAGATTCCCTAAAGCTTTGCAATGTGTACAAATAAATGAGTATCAATGACTGCATATAACTTATCGGCTACAGGCTAAAAATGCAGCTGAGGATTCCCTAATGCTTTAGAACGTAAAGAAGCACTCGCCAGCTCGCCAAAAGAGAAGTCCACTGAAGGGGAGCCCAGGCACATAACAATCTCAACAGACCTTTATTGGGAGTATTCGAATGCAGTCAACATTATTGCTATTATAAAAAAAGAAAAACCAACAAATCACAGAATAAAGTACTTTGCTTCTCTCATAGAAGACTTAATAGTAGTGCATTGCTGCCTCTCTCAGAGTGTTTAGTGACAATACACTGACGCTCGAGGCTACAGCCGGAGGGAGGTGGCTCGGGCCAGTCTGAAGAAAGGGGACGTTTATTTGAAGTCAACAGCAATTGAACAAGCTTTAGATAATCAATCCGTAGAATAAAGCTGGCTCATCTTCTGCTCCCACACAGGCCCAGTGCGTATGGAAAGGGAAATTCACTCCCAAATGATATTTTTCACTCCCGTTCTTTTTCTCTGTGCAATATCCAATTTTTTGAGCTGTTCTGGCTGGTGCAGAACGGCTGCCAAACGCACAATCCACTCCCCGGGCAGTGTATTTTCACCATCATTACATGCTCCATACTTGTTTTCCATATATAAACAGATATACACATAGTGTATAATACTTATTGCTAAAGACAGACCCCCACACCCAGGACATAACATAGTATAATAAAAACCATTACTAAAATATTTCAAACATCCTCTGTAAAATGATCACCCAAAGCCACACAGAATCAGTACAACAGAAAAAAGCTAATTAAATGTGAGACTACCAATGGACATTTTGAAAGTGATTAAGCCTCTGACCTTAGTAAGCACTCCAAAATTAAAGTGTACCTACTGTAACATTTCAAAGCAGTAGAGAGAAAAATCTGCTGTTCCAGTGTTCTAAAGTGACACGGCAAAGGTGGGGCCCGTTTGCAAACGAATGGCATCATCACCTGCAACCCCTTTACTCGTCAGCACCTCCGTGGGACTGCTGACAGGGCAAGGCAGGCAGGATGGCCTCGCCAAACACTTCTCGTCACGAATCTCCTGTTTGCAGAGGGCTCCCCAACCCCAGTTTTCGTTGTTGATTTTTACATCAAGCTCCAGTTCAGTTCAGGATCGGTTTTGTGTCTTTTACAGCTTCAGAGAAGAAAAAATAGTTTTAGTTTCCCTTCAAATTAAAAGGAAAAATATTCAGGTTTTCAAGCATCAAAATACTTTTATAATTTTACTGTGACATTCTAGCAACTCCTTCACATCCCAGTCTTCGGTTTGGCCAGGAGCACTGGAGTCCAGCAGTGCCAGAGGGGTTTTGCTCTAATATTCACTCAAGTCTAGTTAAGTTAGAAGCCAGAGAGGAGTAGAGGGAGATCATTTGCACAAGACCAGAAGAGGCTTACTGAAAGAAGGCAGCAAAAAATAAAGATTTTCATCATGGTACACACAGTCCAATTGTACACAGCTCATAGGACAAAAGGCAGGAGACCTTTCCCTACAGCTGCTTCCCCCAGCAGCCAAAGAACCAGGCACAGGAATGGAGGAGCAAAACCCTCCAGGCATCACAGAAGAAGACAGCGCAGATGAAGAACAAAAGGAGAAACTGAAGGAAGCCGCAGAACAGATGAGAAGCACATGTAGAAGCTTAGAGGCAAAATTAAGAGACAAGTGGATGCCAGCCATACAAGAAGACTGCACCCATGGAAGAACAGTTTCAGTTCTCTGTCACCCAGCAAATATGTGCAATCTATCAGAAAATTCCAATCCATCTTCTTCGGACTATTTTTAAGAGGAAAATGGGCTTCTACTGGGAATTACTCCATAGCTAAACAAAAACCTATGCATCTAGGGCCAGAATACCCAAAATACAGGCACTACTCAACCTACAGCTACCCAAGAACAGGGTTAGCAGGAAGCACCTTCCATCCCGTTCCCTGCTCTATGACCTGAGGTACCTCCATTTTGCAACTAGAACATGGGCAGCCCCATCATGCGATACCTGCTCATGTCGCCAAGACTATGTTATAACTGCAAGACTGATGTCCTACTGCCATCACTGCAACTGAAAACGTAGAATTCCTAATGTAGGTGCCTACAGTACGGTCACAGGAAGGAGAAGGCTTTGAAATGAATCACCCTGATACCTCCATGAAAAAAACTCCCCAACCCTCAGACAAAAAGCTGGACATTTAAAGGCTCTACAAGTTTGTCGTTTCGTCCTGTGAAATCACAAGGGGCTTCTGTACAGCGGCATTTCCCTTTTATTATGATGATATATAAAATTAAAAGAAGGCTGCTAATTTGAAATCTTTACCTTTCTGTGCACGTGTATCAACACCAGTCCTTACATCACCGTATATTATTTGCGATTATTTGAGCAACCTGGTCTAGCGGGAGGTGTCCCTGTCCATGGCAGGGGGGTTGGAACTCAATGGTCTTTAAGGTCCCTTCCAACCCGAACCATTCTGTGATTCTGTTTCTCCCTCAGAGAGCGTCTGTCTCCTCCATCATAAAGCACAAGTAATTGCAACGCACGCCCCAACAAATGATGTTGCAAACAGACTCTGTGCAGGTCCCTGGCTTATTTACAGAGGAAGGAGGAAGACAGATGGAAAGCGATGCCTACAGGAAAGAGATCCTCTCGATAAGGCCAAGTAGAAGAAACCAGATCCAGTAGAAGCCAGCTCACGCAGGGTTTGACTGACGCACAAGCAAAGCAATCAACTGTAGGTTACATTCTGTGCAAAACACTTCGCGTTCTTATGGCACTTGACTTGTAAGCGTTTAAGAAAAAAAACCAAAACAACAAACTTCAAAAGCATCCCAAACCTTTGAATACTTGAGAAACTGGGACCCAAACCTAACATTCATGTCTCACGGACTAACACCAAAATTTGCGAAAGCCGACTCGGGCAGGTTTGTGAAGCGCTCAAGCAACACACAACGTATCACAGCACGGTCCGTACGGACACTGGGATTGCATTTGTTACAAGACAGGAACCCTAGCAGGAATTTTCATAATACGCGACTACACAAGAAAGGAAGATTAAAAAAATACTGAACAGTATTTTGTTTTTGTAAGCAGAGTCCATCCTGAATAAGGCCGGATCCTGAGGGATAAGAGTACATACTCATGTAAATTTAGAGACTGTTACACGTACAAACGGAAGACAAGTCAAAGCTACAAGGGCAACTTTAACCTTGACCTTATGGTTTCCTTTTCAGGATACTGTTCCTCAGTCCCTGCACTGAGGATGAAATCCACCCTCCTACCTGGCGTCTCTCGGTCCATCCCCACCCTCAGTAACGCTGACAGTTACATTACACCACAGGCATGCAGGCACATCGCATAATATTGCTGGTGTGTGCTCTGTAAGTTACAGACATACACTCCTCTTTGTTTCAAAGCAACTCACCCGGGTTTTACACGTCTGATACAGTACACACAGTACCACATTCAAGGCTATGCAGCATGTGAATAATATATATAAAAAAGTCCCACATATCCAAAAGCAAGTAGGTCACTCAACTATTCATAGTTTGAAGCAGTTTTTTAAGCATCCAGCTATATAACGCAGTATTTTATTTATTAACAATTGCTATAAAAACATCAACAACTCCTCAGCTCTTGTGTTCGTTCTGCTTTATGAAGTTGCCAATCACGATTCCGTAATTAACTTCCACGTTACCATACAGCTCTGTTGTGTCTCCTATAAGCTCGAAGTGGCAAGACTTTAATTTAAATAGCAACCACTCTGTAAGAGGGATTTACATTTTGCTTGGGACATCACGGGCGATACCTCACTTCAGGACATGACAGACAGAGGGGGGGTGTCAGGGCAGGTTTATTTTAGCAACGAGCCAGCCACGCTGCTTGCTTTCCCGTTAAGGGTTTTCCCACGGAAGTTCAATGGTTGCAAAGTCTTTCCCACATGATCCATCTTTGGCACGTTTTTCAATTTTATGCATCCTCAAAAGGCATTCCATGATATTTTGATATTTGACAGTCTGTACATTATAACAATCACTTCTTTTTTTACATTTGTACGTAGATCAGGAAGAAAAGTGGAAAATGAAGAGTATGCAGAATAGTTTTAATAAACAGTTTTACATACAGTACCTTACATATAGAACAGTGTGTTTGCAAATTTAAATAATTTTTGAATGTACAGTGGCTTGTACTCTTATCAAAAGGTAAATTCAAGTTTACTGTCTATCTGTTCTAAAATGCATTTATACAGATAACTAGAACTGATAAACAGACGTGAGGCATAAAATGTTCAAGTATCTTAATGTCATCAGTTAAATAGCCTCCTTTTAACAGTCATATTTTACAAATTCAAAACCTGTACATACATTATTTTCAATTTTAGAAACTGCTTGTTAAAAGGTAACATTTCATGTTAACCACCAGTTCTTATAGTCTATCGTAATAAAACTAGACATGTGTAGATATAAATGTATATAGTATGTTTATATGTACATGTGTATCTGTACACATATACATACACATACGGATGTAGCACTGGGTACAGTGGCAACTTATAAGCACAGGGAAAGTCCTGGGCTCAAAATCCAGCAAGAGCTAACAGAGCACGTAGGTTGCCTTTGGTTTCATGACATCTCATTTACCGAAGCTGAAAGATTTTTTTTATAAAAACATCTTGGATAACGTTATCTCGTGAGATTTATTCTAGTGGTTTAGAATATTCACAGCCACAGACAGTTTTGCTGCTCTTGTCATTCCTCATCCCAGCTGAGGATGGTAAAGTTTCAGAGGGCCAACACCAAAACAGAGCTACCCAGGACAAAAATGGTACCTTGAATCCCAAATACTGCAATAGAACATAAAAAAATATAAACTAGATACAATTTTGGATGGATTGCTGGCACCGAGTAGGACTTTGGAAAAAATCTTCATGTAAGTCATAATCAAACTCTCATCCCAGTGGTTTTAATATTATTTGGCACATCTGACCACTATTTGCCACTTATGTTTTAAAGGATTCTAAGGGTGCTGTAATAAGGATTTCTATTTAAAAAAATACTTTAAAAAGGAGACCATGATAAGTAATTTCTTTCAAAAAAATCAAAGCTAGTATGTTCATTTTCCTGAACATTCATGAGAGAAGGAAATAATCTAAAAACTTTCCTTGTAGAGAGGATACAGATCTCTCTGTGTCTATCTTTCACTAGCAAGACAAGAAGAATTCATTAAAAAAGCAGTTCCCAAGAATTTTGAGTCAGCTGAATTCTTTGAATTTGGAATTTTTTAGCAAAAGTTTCAAAATAGTAGCATTGTTCTTTGCAGAGTGTTTTGTTTGTTCAACTTTCTTACATAAGGGGATTTTCTTGTTTATCATGTTAAAATCATATCAACGTTTCCCAGTATGCAATATATTACATTTTGAAACTTGGACACTGAACACTCAGATTTTCAATATAACAGATTTCTTACTCTAGATTTCCTCTCCTCTCTCTCTAAAGCTTCAGGCTATAAATGTTATCAGCAAAGAACCAGAAAAATGCTCAGCTTTTCGCTGTCTTCCTGTCAGTCTTGTGGCTAGTAAGAAAATTCACTGTAAAGAACCTATTTTTATTTCCTTATTCTTCCTTTTGTCATACAGAGCAAAGCGTTGCTATTTGCTGTACTTTCCCCATGTCAATTAAGAGCTGTTTGATACGTCGCTTGAGCTGAGGCAATCTTGCCAGAGGATCTGGTGGTTCCAGTTCTCCAGTGAAATCAAGCCAGCTTTCTAAAACTACAGAAGGGAAAGGAAGAAGTTGATTAGAATCAGTCTTTGAGAAGCAGTTTTCATAAAAATTAAACTTCTCTTTCTTATTCTGTCTCTTATGAGAAGGAAAAATATACTGAGGCTGTGATTTTTTTTTTAACAGTAGAAATACTTATTAGGGAAACACCAATTAATTCCGTGTTTCACTCAAACAATCCCAACATATCTTCAGATTTGGTTGTTACTATAAAAAGGTACCTGGGAGCAAATTATACCCCTGGCTAACAATTTACCATCTACACATAAAAGAAACTTGAGTTCATGGCCTTCTAGCTACGACAGTTCTGCAAGAGAAAATGGACTCCTTAAATGCAAGGCTTGCTTCTGGAACTTTAACAGGCTCCTGTACAAGGTCCAGGTTACAGAATGTTTTTCCCACCTTTGTCAAGGAATTTCTATGCTTGTAAGGACAGGGAAGGGAGAAGGTCAACCCCGTTAGTCTAGAAATACTGTTTAGTACAAGCAGGAATGTTGAAAGTAAAACTGCAGATGGGAGTCAGACAACTTTATTTGTCAAAAGATCATTAAGGACTCCTGTGACTAGACTACAAGCTCCCCTCATTCTTTATTTCTATGACTGGCAAGTAAACTTACATGCTGTAAGATCTACTCCTACACTATAATCTGATTCAAGCTCTCACGAAGCCTGATTTGTTTTCCTGAAACCAGTTACTTACTAATATAGAGCAAACCAAAGTTGAAGGCAAAGATGGGGACTAGTGACCCCCACATGCTGACCTCTGGCCTTCCCACGGTGACCGTTGACCTTGCCTGCACA
>JAOXJK010000012.1:151741878-151767902 GCA_025774025.1 Xenus cinereus | reverse complement strand
CAATATTGTCAAGTATTAGAACAATCAGGCCAAAAACACTCCAGGTGTAGAAAAATCCATCAACTTTATGAACCGTATCTGGACAAAGATGAGACAAGTTATCTAAACTTTCTGAAGTCTGCCTAATATCACAAACTTGAGCTACATTTTCAGGGGTCCTGCATGCTTAAGCTACTTTACTGGGCATTCAAAACTTGTGGAAGGGGGCTGGGGGGATGAAGGATATAAGCTCTGGTTATAATATTGGGTACCCAAATTTGAACAGACTTCTTAAAAATCCATCCTCAGTGCCTCAGATCACCTTCACCACAGTGGTTATGGAAGATGCTGTTACAGGTATATTAACAAGTATCTAGCAATGCAGTTACCATCGACTTCTTTTTCAATCAGGTCCATTCTGCTGGTGACTTCGTTCTGTACATTCTCTATGTGGGTAAGGAGATTTAGCTGCCATTGAAGATGTGTGTCCACCTGTTCTTCTGAGCCTTTTCTTTCATTACAAACAAACACAGTGTTTCCTTCAGCAGAATTCTTCTTCATAGGAGCAACAGAAAGAAAAAAATTGCCATTTAAGAGAGTTGTTTCGTTTTAATTTCTGGTGTTGATTTCAACATGAGTCACGTGACAAATTATGACATTTTAGAATTGTACTTCTGTCTACTTGACCAAAAGCATACTCAAAGAACCATGTACCATGACACATCAATAAACTAAACCGAGCAAAATGCAAATTCCATAGGAATGAGTATATATAGCACTGGGGGAGTGAGACAAGAGGTAAAATTACTAGCGCAAGCACTTTGTTTAATGCACTAAGGCAGACTGCATTTCTGTGCCCTTTTTATACAAATTGTGACTTAAATCATGAAGTGGTGAACTGCATCAGCCTACTGCCACCAAAAGTGTGCAAAACTTTCAGGTTTGTTTCAACTTTAACCAGAGAATGAAGGAAAACTCCCTAAAATGCAGTGATATCCAAGATGTCAAAAGCAATTGTTTTGCACAAATAAACTGGCCATTCTATTTGCTGATTAAAACAAAAGATTTCTCTTCCTACCATTGCTATGGTCCCGTGTAACTTGCAAGCACGAGTCTGGGATAGAATTGAACACGTTTGGGGCCAGTTAATGAGGGCAGTAACATACAAAATTATGCAAACACGATATCTGAGGAAGACTGGCTTCTTTGAAATAATATCTTCATATCAAGTCCGAGATAATACGCAAATTCTTCATCTTTTTGTATTTGACATTTCAGCTAATGGAAATAACCAAATGAAGTATACCAGATTTAATGAGTTAAAAAGTGTTCAGGATTTCCATTAATTAGCATGATTCACAGTTTCTATTTTTATATCCACTATGACTTCACAGCTGATGAAGAGCTTTCACTACTGATGATTCTGCTTTAGGGACTAAAATACTGGATATGTGTGCTCACATAGCGTCAGTTCACAGCAAATGCCAGGGCAAGGAGTGAATTTCACCATATTAATACACTTTTCTGATAAAGTGCTCAGCTATTTCTTTCCATGTCACATGATAACAGACTTAACACATTTTTTTCTTCAAGTATTTCTTTCTCCAGTCAAGAAGGGGAAGAGTGAGAAAAGAGGGGAAGAAGAATATTGGGACTGATGGATTTTAAGTTACTTCTAAAAATAAGCAGTTGCTCTTCTTTTTTTGGTTAAGACTTAAAATCAATTAAAAAACAAATCAAACTTGGACCAACCTACCAGCAGCTTTATGTATTAGTCCTGGAGGACAAGTATTGTTAATACTCACAATATTCATTAAAGGAGTTAGTTATTTACCAAAAATAGGTTTTGAAAGCCAGAAAAGCCTCTAAACTCTCAAACCTTTCAGATAAAATCTTTCATCTCTCAAGACATTAAGTTTGTCCCCAGTGTTTTCACTATTCAAAGTATTAATCTTCATAAAGGATACATTCAATGTAAATAAAAAATGCCCTGTTTCTTATAATTTTCAGACCTTCTCTAAAACCACGAGAGAAGAATGACATTTTTTCCTAGCTGTATAAGGACCCAAGTCCATAATTCTAGAACCAAGATCATCTATTGGGTGAATCTTTTAGGTGCCCACTGCAGTAAGTTAGAGAAAAACTTAAAGTTAATAACTTAATATCTACATAACATCATTTTTTTTTAAATTTTTAATGATGTTCTGTATTTATTCAAATGGCTACTAAATGCTCTTTGGAAAAAAACCCTCAAGATCAAACAGGTCCTCCTTTAAGTTAAGAGATCAATCAATGTAGGCAATCAGTGAGGGGTGGCAGACGCAGCAAGAGAAGCAGAGCACAGGATGCAGCTCATGAAGAAGAAATACACGGGAGGTTCAGGTCGGGGAGGCTTGTGCTTTCAGAAACAAGAACAAGGAAACTAAATACAATTTTAAAGACAATGCATAGTCCAAAAAGGGTCTTGATAAAAGTCAATCTGAACACTGTTTATGAGAGAAAAGAAGATATTTATCAGAACTGTAGATTAGAACAAGACAAAACAGTACGGAAACCCAGAATATTCAAGGCTCTGTGAGATGCAAGAAGGGAGACTGCAAAGCCACAACCAGAACTTTGGCAAGGAGAGGTGAAGGCAGCACTTTACAGAGAAGTCAGTTCATGGTAAAATGGCATTTCAATGCCAGTGTCATCATGGTTTTAAGGTGAGTACTAACAGGTTCATGAAGAAACAAAGGAGAGCTTTTCAATGTGCATTAAGTCTAGACAGAAAGCCTTATTTCAGATATCAAGGCTGACTATTGACGAGGTGAACTACAGTGTCTGATGCTGCCCCAGACAGATCTCTTCCTATTTTAAAACAGAGAGCACCTGGCTTTTTAGACATATGCACACCTCTGAAGGAAACGGTAGTTTTGTGTCACTGCTCACATATATTTTCTTTTAATTCTAAATGTATTTATACTATTTACAATGACAATTCAAGCTATTGTTGGAAGGAAAGCGTATTTCACACTGCTGCATGTCCGTCTCCTTACTACACAAACGGAATATAATCATGTGATTTAACATACAAACAGTTATTTCTAATTAGAATGAGCCAAAATTTTCCATTCAAACTATATAGCTTATATGTCACATTTAAAACTAAAATTAAAAGAAAAAAAGACATTATCTTACTCATTTCTTCCACATCAGTAAGTGTACTTCAAGGGGGATGAGTTGGGCCATTTATTCTCACACAGTTGGTGTTGTAGAAAACAGAAAGGTTTCTTTCACTTTGTTTTTTGCTCAAAGAGAATTCTTCACTAAAACCAGACTAATAAGTTTCAGACCATTTCAACAAAGTGATGGATTCAGACCATTAACGCAATAAAGTGAGAGATGTTTAAACAGCCAAATATAATCCTGACTAATACCCCATGAAACTTTTAAATACAAGAAAGATGCAATATAAAAGACTCAAAAGAAGTTGCATGAGCTGAAATTAGTTGGTCAGTAAATCATTACTAGTGGACAGAATTCTAGATAGTGTTGCTATTCAAAGAAGAATACCATACAATAATAAACACTATTACAAATCTCAGTTTAACAAACAACAAGAAAAAGAGCCACATATATAAAACAGAATTGCGAGAAAAAAGAAAACTTGTCCCATTTTCCTCACCTTGCAAAAAACATGTAAATTCTGTTTCAAGACCCTGCATTTCAAGCATAGGATTGGTTTTTGTCCCAAAACATTGGATTGAGCAGAAACAGTTTTAGCACAGGCAATATTTTAACTGTACTTTGCATTTCATTCAGCAGCTAGAACGGGTATACTTCACCTGAAACTACTGCAGTGATCCGACTTTGCTTCTAGTGATTTCTGCTGACTTATTTGATAGAATATGTCGACTTACTATAATGAACACTCCTAAATACTTGAATACGGTGAGTTTTATCAGACTGAACATATTTTTCCAACTAAGAAACTTCCCAGATGAAGAATGATACTTACCTGCTCATTCATGCCATCATCTTTAAAAGAATATTGTAAACAGTTTTTATTCTCAGTGTGAAATTCCTGATCTTCCTCAAAACTACTTGTATCTTCATCATCTGAGCTCATAAGGTCAGTGACTGCTTTGCAGTCGTGACCAAAACTCTGTGGTTTTTGGTAACTGTGCTCACTTGTGATGTACGTTTCTTCCATCTTCTGGGGTATACTGGGCTGCTCTTTGTGGTTTTGACTGTGACACGTCCTTTCAGTTGGATTAACGGCATCCGGCAAAGTCACTAATTTTTTCTCTACCCCAACAGTTATTTGTTCTTGTTCTTTTCGCATCCCTGAATAAGCCCAGAGATGAAGGTCTGGATGGTGCTTATTTCTGCAACAAAGAGGAGGAAAAAAAAAACAAGTTCTAGAGAATACCACTTACAGCATGGAACTACTAAGCAACCACTGCTGCTAGATCATAGCTATTGATAAGCACCGTTATCAAATACGTAAGTATTCCTAAAACACTGATCCATTTCGGATAAATCCAGAATTTCTCTTTAACACAAAACTGAGTATTAAAAAAAAATAAATAAATCACCAATAATCCAAATAAACCAGGTCCACTCAGATGCTGAACACTTAACTCCCACTGGAGTTGAGTGTACTCTACATCTTGCATTTGAATTATTTAAACTATTATACAAGAAATATGTTTATACATATGACACAATGGCAGTCCGTGCTACCTAAATATATAAAGATGGAGAATAAACCCTGGACTGATACTTACTTTAATATCCCAATTTTCAGCTGCAGTCCATGCAGTATTTCAGTTACACCATATACATCTGCCAGCAGGTGATGTGTTGACACAATCTTTTTGGCGTTAAGATGAGAGTAGTTTTCTTTCAAAAATGATAATCCACACATGTGTCCATTGTTTAGCCAGTCCTTATCATAAAGATATTTGGCACTCCACCTCTGACCTGGGGTAAGCAACAAACAAATTGAGGGCCATCTAAAGCCAGAACAGAACCCTATTTAAAAACTAGAGTGCTATAATTATATGCTGTACTCTCTTAAACGTCTCCTAACAACCATGAAAGGATGGTTTGCGATCTTGCTATTGATATTTTAAAAAATAGTTTTCATAGATAGGAGGAAACTCTTAACAATTATGAACACAAAAGTAAACCTGAAATCTCAAGACCTCTCTAAATAGCATTTGAAATGAAAATCTAATCACCTTTATGATCAAACTACAGGATATTAAGAACTGTGCTATTACCAATCTAACTGCACAAAAAAAGTTTAAATTGGCATTTTATTTAACTACTGCATCTTACTTAAAAAAAAAATAAAACAACCTAAGTTACCAAGAGATAGTTAGAGAGTAGACTTTATATGGACATATCCAAGCCACCTAGTTTGTTTCTAAAAGACAAATATTTTGCTTCAATACCGAATATCTATTTTTTAGAAGTCAGGAGAAGGCTTCATGAAAAACAGACATTTCCAAGTTATCTGACAGCAGAGTTCTCACACCCTCCTCTGAGGCACCTTTTACTGGGTACTACTAGACAGGATATGGCCTTAGGTCTCCCACACTATGGTAACATCTACAGTCTTAATACAACAGACATGAATGAATATTTAGCTGATGCTTCTATAGTAACTCAGTAACTATTTATAAAAAAAATAAGTAAAAAAACAACCCCCAAAAAACAAAACTAGAAATGTATAACGCTAATTATTCCATTATAATTGTTTACAATGTGGAACCCAGACAAACAGACTGGCTAAGACCGCAATATCTTAGACTCAATTTCATATCAGACTATCATCATATACAGAACAAAGAACAGGTTGATGGAAGCCCTTCATACCTTTCAGGAGAATACCCTGTCTATCTCCTTTCTGCCCATTATCCCAATACACTTTAAAATACTGACATTGTGAATGACCTTTTTCTCCTGACACAGAAAGAAAAGAAGTAATGGTTAGGAAGGGAGAGAAGATAAAAATTAGGGACACAGTCTCTGCATAGCAGGGGATAACGAAGTACCTAGCACAGTGCAGGGAAAGACACAAGACAAATTAGTTGGTTTTAGTAAGAAAAAGTTTGACTGCTCAAAGAATATACCACACAGAACTGAACTACCAAACAAGACTCTATACCATCCATTTAGATTCAGATTGGGGCAAAAGGAAAAAGTCACACCTGTCCAGCTCTAGTTTCCTAAATTTTCTTCTCAAAAATGACTAATAAAAACTGTGCTGTTTTATACCTCTGCAAACAGTTTTCACATTTCCTTATACTTTCATTCTGAATTTTAAAATTTGGGATGTAGCCTCATTTCCCTTTTGAAACAGCTGGACTGTTGGATATTTAGCCAGAAAACATGTATATGAGTTGGTATAAAATGTCAGAAAAAATACTAAAAACTTTCTTCCAATCATATAGTTTTTCTCCAAATAACTGCTAAGAAAAGTAGGTCTGTGGACAGAATAATTTTTAAATCAACATTTTCCTAATCAAAATAATTCAGTTTAAAAGTAAATATGCTTTTCCTATTTCTTATCATTTCAAACTTATCCTAACAATCCTAAATTCAAGATATGCTGTATGTGTACTCTCATTTACCATAAAAAGTATTTTTCATATTTTACATACTCAGTTCCACACCTTTATTTACACAATTACAGACAAATGCGAACATTATAAAATTGCAATTGATATGAAATGACATCCACAGCGTATTTTAGTGTACTGTGGTAACGAGTCCTTTTTCTCTAAAAAAATATTTAAAATGAACAGATATGATGCCAAGGAGAGGCAAAACAGGAATGATTCGTTTAGAAAGATTTTTCAAACTACAATGACATGAAAAAGTGCTAAGGTTTTGGGGTAATTAGGTTTCAACAACTAAAGCGATGGGAATTAAGATCATGAATAAGATTTAGCACAGCAGAACAAGATGTTACTAACAGGAAAGTAAGTTTCTGCTCAGAGCCAAACCTAGAAGCGCTTGCCCCAAAGCAGTGTAACAGATAACACGATACAGACAAAGCTTTAACAGTTTAAGCAATGCACAACGTCTCTGCTTAAAAATCCGAAGCAGACAGCTGCAGATAAAGGTGCTTTATCCGTACCTGGTGGATCTCTGCAGATGTAACAGATGTACTGCTCTGGAATGCTGTCCTCCAGCAGCCCCATGCACACACTGTGCTGCCAACACAAGCACTCTTCACACTGACATCGGGAAAAATAAAACAAAAAAGAGCAAAAACTAAAACTAAGATAAGTAGATTCAAAAATCAGGAGCTATTTGTTGTACGGTCAAAATGCAGAGAACAGCAGTTTAACTTAAAATATCTGGTTTGAGTAAGATTATTTTAGGTGGACAATTTGTGTTTGGGTAGGCAAAGACATCAAGCTAAAAAATAGCTCTAGTTCTGAAAGTTACCTCAACCACAAATTCCAGACTGGGAAAAAAAAAAGAAATTGAAGATGTAATATTTAATAATATTTTATTACAACATTCAGTATCTTAGCACCTAAATATTTAGTAGTGAAACATAAGACAGGAGTATAATATTACAGTAAAGTAGAAAGATGTAATACATTACAGCATAACAGTGAAAAGTAGAAAACTCTTCAGTTTAATTATTTATATTTACAAAGCATCTCTCCAGTGCGCTAGAAAGATGTGCTTTTAATATCGCACCAATGGAAAATCTAAAAGAAAAAGAAAATGAAGAGAAAATGAAAGAGGAGAAACAAGAGAATAGGAGAGCAAAATAGAAGTGGTAAGACATGAGGGTCTAGAAACAGCGAACTGGTTGCTCTCAGTGAGACAAGGCACGAAGAGGAAAAATCAGGCTGTCATTGGACTTCAGAAATGAGCAGGAAACTACCACTTAAAAATACATTTCCCTTTTTGCCTGTGTTATAAATATCTGCTTTTTTACCACTAAAAATCTCTCCTCTTTGCTTTGACAATGCTTTTGAGCATCATCAACCTATTCAAAACACTGAAGTCACCTTTCCTCTTGTCACACTGCTACATCTACAATTTCCTCTCCTCTCTCCGAAGATTTCCACACCAGTCCGTTTTTCCACATTATTACCACAGCTCAACTCCTGCTTAGTTCCTCCAACAGAGCACAGCATTTCAGTAATGTGTTCCCAGGGACAGTCTTTGTGTCCTTCACTTTCAGCTCTTTCTGTCACTTTCCAAAAAGACCATTTTTCCAAAGGCCATTAATACAGGACAGTCAAACTTGCCTTCCTTCAAATCTCAACTACAAAGGCTCTGCATTTTCAACAGAAACTGCACCACATCAACAGTTGAATACAAACCTGTTTTTTGAGTGCGGGGAAAAGAAACACAATAAATTCATGGCTTTTTTAAAGTTACTGACAACTGAGTTTTTCCTCACTATTGTTTGCATCTGATCTAATCGCTATACTATGAATTCCTTGAGACAAAAATTGAGACAATTGTTCATTAGTAGATAGGAAATGCTCCCCTCATTGGAGTACAAATAAATGAGCAGTTACAATCCATCAGCACTTGAATGATATTCAGACACTATATTTTTCTTCCCTCTTTTCTACACCAAAAGATTTAAATTCTTAGCAGTTTCTAAAACCAGCGAGCAAATTCTAGCTTGAGAACTGCAATTCTAAAGATGAAGGAGGCATATCACGCACACACCACAGTGACAATATTGTCATCTGTGTAGCAGAGGTCTTGGATCCATCTGAGGTACATTTACAGCGAGCAGAGTGGTTTCTACAATCAATACTGCAAAGCACCAGGGCCAAACCAGAAGGGGTAGTTTAATCGGGATGGTCTGTGGACAGAAGCAATGATTTGTGTGTGGGAAAGGATGCTTTATCCTAAATTTATCAACTGGCTATAAAGAAAAATATTATGTTTCCTTACAAACCTGTTCTACATACAAATTTGTTAAAGAAACCCCATCCTAGAGTAATAGTTCTGTGCACATGGAACAGAGTCAAGCCAAGTGCAGAACACAGAAATACTGTGTTATTGTTCATTTCACAATATTCATTTACAGCTCTCTGCACAACTTCCGTCTCCAGCACATCAAAAGGGCACCTTCACAAACAGGAAATTCACATGGAAAAAATACATCGCCCCCTCAAATTTCTTTACCTGAATCATAAAGCCATTTTCTTCATCCAGTTCACAAATGCATCTAACAATTTCATTGAGAGCATCATCTTCATCCTGAGACTCTTCGAAGTTAGTTGAATCAAAATCCTGATTGTATTCATCACCACTAAGCAACAAACTCTCCGTAGAGGAATCATCCAAGAACTCCACATCTGAAAGGTCTAGTAAAAATAAATACAGGTGGAATTTTGGGTGCAGAAAAGCAATACTTCATGGAGATAGAGGGTTTTTTGGCAGTTAAAAAAAAATCTTAACCTTAATATAGGAAAAAAATCGCTCTCAACCACACTGGTGGTATATTAGATTTCTTGATGGATTCTGCAAAGTGCCTTTAATGTCATGTCCTCAGAAGAAAAGTAGCAACACTTAACCAAATGCAAAACAGCTTGAGGAGTGTAAGCATTTTGGTTTAAAAAGATGAAGCAGAAATCAGTCACCGTATTTATAGTTACAATCCTAAGCATAAATCAAATTATTTCCTTTAAAATTCTCTTTCTTAAAGAATTAAACCTACGAACTGAGAAATGCTATTCAGCCAACCTACTTTCTCCACTAAGGTCAACAGACAAGATAGCTCTTGGATACTGGTATGATGTATTCTTCTCTGAGAACATGCTGCGCAAAGTCAGAGAGCTCCCCGAGGACCGTGTTAACGGAGAGGAGCACCTGTCCAAGAATTCAACAGAACTATCTTCATAGTCTGAATAATCTGAAAAGTTAACAGAAAATAAGTTGCTGTTACAAAAGTAAAGAAAAGTTTGAGACAAATGATAATAAAATATTTAAGTATACTGCAACATTATGATCAGAAGTAAAGAATATCAACACTGAGGTATTAGGATGATGAAACTGTAAGCATGAAATTGCAAAAGCTCTTCATAACATTTTGTAAAAAAAAATTCCAGTAACAAACATAACGAAGTTTAATAGCTAAGACAAGTATTACCCTTCTAACTCCCTCTTCCCCCATCTCTGAATGTACAAAGGAATAATTTTTCCTTGAACATTATTCAGTCTTTTTTTCCACAATTCATCCTGTACCATCTGCTGTCCTCAGAGATGCTGCCGATAGCTCTCCTTTTGCCTTAGGTCTGTCTGTAGTACTACCAACATTGCTACCTACAAATAACTGACAACGGTCCCATCAGGTTAAGTGATCAAAGCTTGTCTGCATCCCTGCAGAGGGGCCCAGGAAAGAAATCCACCTGGGATGCTCCCAGGCCCAGCCCAGGAGCCATCAGGGCAGACGGGCCCGGGGGCATCCCAGCAAGGTATGCACAAGCCCAGAGGAGCATGAGAAGCAGATAAACAACAAATACACCCTGCCCAGGCCCCTCCCAGGGATGTCCCAGCAGCACCATCATCCCCATTATCCAGGTATGAAACCCGTCACTATGTGTTACCCACAGCAGCTCTATGGATCACCTTTTGGACTAAGGGCAGTTGCCGAATATTTAACCTAAACCTATGCTCTTTCAGTTTAAAACCATTACCCCTCGTCCTATCACTACATTCCTACACTCCCTGCTAAAAAGTCCTTCCCCAGCCTTCCTGCAGGCCCCCTTTAGGTACTGGAAGGCTGCTATAAGGTCTCCCCAAAGCCTTCTCTCTTCTAGCCTAAACCACCTCTCATCCTGTCCTCCTAGGTGAGGTGCTCCAATCCCCTGATCGTCTTTGTGGCCATCCTCTGGACCCACTCGAGCAGGTCCATGTCTGTGTTACGCTGGTCAAATGGTAATTAAGAGTAGCTATCCATTTAGTCCTCTTAAATTTTATTGCTTTAAACATAAATAAGTAATTTGATTTCTACACCTTCACCCTTCTGTAGGAAGCATTCCTGCTACCACCTGGATCTACAGTTTTCTTGCAATGGGTTCCACAATGCATCTCTCCTAAATACCTTCCATAAAGCCACTGTTAATATTCACTTTCCCCTGTCACAAACACACCATCTAGCACATTTCCTAAGTATATTCACTGTAGGGGAGTCAATTCACTGAGCAGTTGAGTTGATTACTTCATGCTGTATTGGTATCAACTTCACTGCGACAGAAAAGTACAAATAACAGAAATTATTTACCTTCTGCGTTATATTGGTTTTATATGAACATTGATTGACAATGAAACCTATAGTCAGAGCACCAAAAAGTTTCTGTTGGGATTTTTTTTTTTGCTTTAAAGCCTTGCATCAAACCTATCTGGAGCACACATTACTTTAAACCACGTTCTTGCAGGAGGACTTCTCAGACAAGGAGAAAAAAGGAAGGACAAAGTGGTTTGAAAGGGTTTAACTGTTAAGAAGGGGCTGCATCTTATGCAGTAAGCCACTGAAATTTAGCAACAGACTAGATACTAGAATCATTTTTATGTTCAAGTAAACTAACTAGGATATATAGAGCTTCAAATAAAGAATTTGAAGATATGTGAAGAACAAGCATGTATTTTGAAGGAAGAAAAAGCATCTGTGAAATATCTGTGTTTGTCATGTACAGATGCACTATAAATACAAAAATGAGGTCACAGACCTAAGTGTCCTTTTAACAATTAAGGCCAAAACCTATTCTTTGAAATTTCAAAAATTTGACATTCATAGTGTTTAGAAACAAGTGTTAATACCTAATGCCAGAAATACCCTGAGTGGTTCTATTTATTAAAAAAAAAAAAAAAAAGTACATTGAACTTACCATGCTGTTTAGATTTCTTCTTTTTTTTCTTCTTCTTTTTCTGTTTTGATTTATGATCTTTCTCCTTTTTCTCTTTTTTCTCCTTTTCCTTTTCTTTCTTTTTACCTGAAATAAAAAAAATTAACGTTTTTAAAACAGCAGTGCCATTCCCAATTACTTGCTTCATTTGGCTTAACCTAAACATGACATTCAAAATCTAGTATTCCAGTTGCCTAGTCAGATCTAAATAATTCAGTTAATTTACTTGATATCCTGGGCATGTCTCTTACTAATTGCTGGTCGAATGGTTCAAAGAAATTTCTCTCAGCAAATAACATTTTACTATTTTAAATGTTTCCAAATGAGATATCATAATAAAAGAAGATATAGCAAAGCACACAAAATAAGTGACATTATACAGCTTGTAACATCTATTTTACTTACAGCTTATATCAAAAAAAGTTTCAAAAAGTTTTCAAAAGTGCAAGACTCCAAAAGAAAAAGATAACATCATCTTAAAAACACATGGTAGGCTACAGAAAGTCACTTGAAGGAAATTTCAGTATCACAAAACTGCTGATGCTGTCAGCACTTTCTACTGCACAGCAACATCCTCACAGAAAACTGGTTCTGACTAAAATTTATGATACATTTTTTACACTGCAGTTCACTCCTAAGCACTGTTGATATACACATGAGGACAAGTACTTCGTCTCAGAAAAAAAATAGTATCTATTTATCCTGGTAATTTCTCCCCAAACAAAATATATCCCAGAACATTGTCACTCCATAATAATTTTCTAAGCAATCAGTAGTGAGATAAATAATAAGGAAATTAACTTGTTGCAGAAACTAAATCCTTAAAGTCAGTATTTAAGGACTGTTTCCTGCACGCAAATCAGAGTCTTATCATCTTCTTGGGGAACACAGAAACAGAACTTTTATCTCCTGCAAACACATGGCAGAAACACTTAGGAATTCTTGTTCATCTCTAATAATTTTATTTTTTTTTAAAACATGGCAAAAACAAAGCCCTCTTAATTTTTATTTTCTTTCAAGAACTGCCAAATATTTTGCTAGTAACAACCGCTTTCTCCTCTCCACCCCTCCCTCCTCCAATCAGTCAGTACAAGGAAATAAAGGCAGTATCACCAATTCAACTAAAAGAAGCTCTTTTCTTTTTCAGGCATCTCATAGGTACTATTTAGATCCTTCCAAACCCTTGCTATTGGCACTTTCATTTTCTCTTATAAAATTATTCTTCTACTATAAACTTGTCATATACATAAAAACTGTTTTTAAGACCTAAAAAAAAAACCAAAAGAAGTGGAGCTGGGCCCAGGAAATACTTTACGCTTTTACATTTGCCCTTCAGAGACATCAAGTATTCCAGAATTCTTCCTTTTTTTCCTAAAAATATCATTGCTCTGTACATACCATATGCTGAAGAACTTTTCTCTTCCAGTTTTCCTTTTCTTTCCATTCTCACTGCACCTGCAAATTGAAGAAGAATACATGACATAAGTGCAATGTCTGGCTGATGACCCACTTTCTCGTTAAAGTCATTAGACCGTAAAAAGACCTAATGGTACATGCTAATAAGAAACATACAAACAATACAATCATTTTTAATGTCACTTTACAATTATTTTTATTGTCTAAAGCACTGGAAACAAAAAGTATTGTAGTTTACCAAATTCTGAGTGCTTGTCCTTCTCAATCATGTTCTTTAATATTTTCTCCTTCAGACTCTCAAAACATTTCTCCTTTACGGGCACAGAGCACTGTATCTCTGTCCCTTCAGAGCTCACTGATGTGGAAGACCTCTTTTTTTTACTATTCCCTTTGGGTAACTTTAGACTATTGGTTAAAGGCATTTCCAGATGCAAGGCATGTACATGGGACGAGGGTGCTGAAAACAAGAACACAGATTTACTAGGCATTCCGTAAGGATTGCAGCCAGATCACTGGCTGCCTCAGATCCCTGAAATGTCAAGTATTGGTAACAATATCATCACACTCAGCATATAATTACTACATACGAATGCCTAGGCCTTAGTCTTACATACCAGACAATACATGCCACAGAAGGTTTCTTTGTCTGTTTTGGAATTTGCACTCACTTTTAAAATAATTGTGCCATTTAAAGTCTACTTTTAAGCCTTTTTGTTTCCTTTTTATTTCACTATAGTAGAAACCCACGTCAATAGTAAGGGTTAAAGGTGCTGACATTGTCAGTATTGTTTAAATTAAACCTCTAATTAAGCTCTGGTACAACATTTTCAGTGCCATGTATAAAATTTACACTTCTGCTTATTGCATTTCATTGGTTTTAATAATATTTGAATCATTTACTGTCTTTCATGTGTATATTTAATCGACATTCAAATTACTTGCAAAACACTGATAATTTGTCAGAGTTCAGCATCATGTACTGACAATTCTGATCTTACACTATTCAGAAAAGTTTTTTTAATCTTTATCTGATGCAAATTGCAAAATGACATGGTAAAAAACACCCTCAAGTTATAATTTTCATTGGTAATATTTATAATCAAATAGGACAATGGAATTTTCAAATAAACTAGAATAAGAGTTATTTATAAATAACATTATTGAGGTCATTCAAAACTCTCTATTACTGCATTCATCAATATTGTGAGAGCTTTAAGTTTTATTTAGAAGTAATTAGGAAAGCCTAATCTTCATCAGACCATTGAGGACATTTCAGGTCCGTGCCGTGGACACTGTACAAAAAATGCAGCTCTGCAAAGCCATAAGGGGTTCAGGTTTTTCAATGTCAGCTCTAAACACTTGGAGGCACCAGTCATCTTCTATGTCTCTCAACACAGGGGCCCAACAAAAGTATCAGCATGTAAGAAACACTTGTGAGCTACAGTGCTGAACCAAATAAAGTTCTGAACAATACCTGCTACTGCTCAAGATATTAAAGAAAACAAAATATGAAGGTGATCTGGAATGGGTTCTTTGACGTCTCTTTTTTTTTTATAATAAACATTCAGTAATAAAACAACAAAAAGCATTTAAATAAGCAGTGTTAAGATAATTTAGTAAATTCATCAGTCATAAAAGGATTCTGGGGAGAAGGCAACAACGTCTCAGGATTGACTGTTGACTCCTTAAGGTGGCCTTCCAGGCTTGGACAGTTCAACGCAATTCTACTGGGATACAGCATCGGCGTTACATGAAACTTAGCCCAGCTCCCAGGCAGCCCCTCTCAGGTAACAACTAAAATACCCCTGAGAGAGAACACTGCAGGGAGAGCCAGAGCAATAGCAAGTTACAGTACATCACCCACCACCACACACAGCACTTTGTAACGTCAGACATTCCCAACTGTGGGAATGCAAGACATCACCATACGATGCCATCCAGCCAGCACAGCTGCTCAGTTCTGCGTTTCTGGCTTCTAACACAAAGTAGACACGAGCCGTAGGACCCTGGCTGAGGCCACCTGAGCCTTTTCACTCCTTCAAATCAACCATCTCACCTAAGACCATAACCCTTTCAGGACCGGTCTACTATTCAGGCTCTTGTCTTCGTCTGTGTTTCAAGCGGACTTAGCTTGCTGGGACACTTGTCATCCACACAAAATGCTATTCAAATTATTCCTTTCCTGGGTTTCCTAATTAACGTTTGTCTCCGTTACAGGACTGAACTGCTTTGCCATCTGTGGAGCTATATTTTAGCACCTCAGTAAAATAAAAAAGTGACACTTCTTCACATCATCATGTTATCAACATCTTGTCTCGTTTCTAAAAAGAGCACAAAAGGATCGCCCAAATGCACATAATTTGGTCAGGTCACTGCCATTTTGATGAAAAGATGTGAGAATACTCCATCCAAACAATCTCAAGAGAACTTTAGTCTCAATATTAGATAAATTAGTATTTAAACTTTCAGAACTATTCAGAAGAAATCCTGACCTCGAGCATTCAAATGTGCTCTGCTATTGATCGCCACAACACAACAAACTTCACTATCACAACAATTTTCAACAGAAGTACATCTGACAAAGTAATCAGCTGGTAATTGAGTAACTGTTTGAGGGAACATTTACGATGGGCAGAAACCTGCTACAGCCACACAAACATCCATCTCAATGACAGAACTCTCCAAACTGTTTTCCTATAGCAACCTGAAGAGAGAAATTACTATTATGCCTGCGTATACTGCAGTGTTACTCTTGGCTGTTACTTCTATTAATCAGAAATCATTCTAAATTGAGAATCCTAAATTCTAAATAAAGTGTTAAGGCTTGCAAAGTCTAATTTTCAACTGTGCAATCACTATGCCTTACAAGTAACCACAAAATTAGAGAAGGTAGACAAATCGCAGTCTGAAGGGCAAGTAACAAATACTGCAAAAAAAAAATTAGTTTATAAAAATTTTCCTCTATGGAAATACAAACATATTTTTTTTTAAATGTTACTTTTAATTGCAATTTTATTCCTGTTGAGGAATTCCTGCTCTCTAGTCAGCCACCTCCCACACAGCGAAGCGTGGGAGGTCTGCAATTAACACTTAGCAGAGAGAAAGATGCTTAGAGATTAGACTTGATAAATTACAGACTAGGTCACTGTCCTAAGATCAATTTGATGCCCAGAAGACTCATTTCAGATTTAAAAAATAAATAAATAAATATGCAAAGCACAGCAATTTCCAGCCTGCTTTATGCCACGTTTCCAATGCTACCTCTGCTGGTCTGGCACAGAGAAGTGACACGAGCCCCTCGCGCAGGCACAGAACAGAACGCTCTGCCACAAGCGCAACAGCACAGACGGGCTTTCAGCCGTACTGCTTATTGCAGTGAAGCAAATTAAAATAAATTGTACCAACGTGAAGCAACTTATTTTGTTGCATGATATTCTATTCCATGGCTTTTTGTGATTTCTCAACTTGCCTAATAATAGAAATGTCATCATCTGCGTTAATATACAACTTAAATCATAACATGACCAGCATAATTCACGGTTCTATCATAATTAATTTGTTGGTCGGAATTCCCAGTGCACAGGATGAATTTCTTATCTAAATGCACTTTAAATACATATTACAGTTTAATACCAGATTCTGCACAAAACAATCTTAAGGAAGGATGAGGACTTGAAAGGTTCTTGCTTGTCTTCAGCCACCTACCCCAAGAATCCGCCAGAAACTTCAGGGCAGAGATTCAAATTGGGGCAGAAACCTGTCTGTCAATAGATGTTCAGCGTAAAACAAATAACTCCAGAGTAACAAGAGCTTTAGCTCACTAGAGCATAGATACCTCTTAAAAGCAGGGTAACCAGTAACACTGGCAAGAGTTTACAAAAAAAAAAACCACAAAAAAACCCAAAAAACAACCTACTGATGTCATTTTCTGAAAATTTTGCACATTGGCCATTGCTTGTTCCTGCTGCAATAAACTGTTATCAATAAAATTATGTAAAAGTATACGGTGGGTTTTTTTTTTTTGCTAATTTTTCCCACACAGTTAACATAATGTTACTGTACTAGCAAAATCATCTAGACTGAGCTAGAACAGGAAATAAGATCTAATGATGAGGGTAACGTTACTGCTATAAACAGGATATTGTTATATTAGTAAATGTAACAATATCTTCCCCTTCGCTTAAATTTTGAAACCTAGACTCATTGCTGAAATTATGTTTGCTCAATATATAACAGTTAAACTAACACAAACGGTGTAGAGTTACAGAAACCAAGGCAAATGATTGGGAACTTAAAGAAAATTACACCGACTTCATGTAGGCAGAACTGGAAAACTACAGCCTTTTGCATATATTCAGGCTGACTGGATTCTTAGTTACGTGTGCAGTATGGGGTGATCACAAGCAGGTCCCTACGCCAGTTTAGGCAAAGCGGTGCCTCTGTTGGAGAATGAGCTGGTAGCGTACCAGTGCCTACCACAGTGCTCTCAGTGCTTCCATGCAGCCTGGGGACTGCAGGAATCGACTGCTGTGCTTTTGGGCCATCTCTATGAAATGACAAGTTCATTTTCAGCAAGGATCTGCGTGTTAATACTATGAGTTGCCACTTTTGCTTTCGTCACTTCAGTGCACCTCATCCCTCCCCTGTGAAAACACCAAGTTAGCATCTTTTGAATAAAGTAGTGATTGAAATGCATCATTTTCAACAACATAAAATTATTTTTTCAATTGATTCAACCGATATCCCCCATCAGAAGTCTAAACTTCCAAAGCCACAAATTGCACCTCTGAGTCTAAAATGGTACAGCTCTTACAGAAGGGATGGTGATTGTAATAGGCTAAATACTTCTGTTACCTCCATAATTTCTAAAACTATCTACAGTATCTATTTCAATGATTACGAAGACAGCAGGTCCAACTTAAGCACACTTAGCAAATTCCAGCGTTGTCAAAAATCTAGAACACGAGACCTGTTCAGACTGTGTCAATAAAATCTAGGCAGCAGAAATATCATAAAAGGACATAGATTTAAAATAGTTCTTTCAGATTAAAAAAAGCAGACAGTTACAGAATAGTCTGAATTTTACACCAGTGTTTTCAAGTTGTAATCTATAGAGCCACAACGCATATCCTAAACAATGCTGTATATTAAATTACACTTAGGCAGGCAGATGTTCCTGCATAAGGTAAATTAACTTTTCTCAATATTTCAAGCATCAACAGGAATGACAAAAGAAAGCTTTTGGCCCCTCTCAATATATTAGCTTGCCATTGTTTAAAGAGGTTCATTAGAAAAGTAGTGATAAATAGAATGGATTCTATTTAATCTCCTGAAGCATGCAAGTATTTGGTCTAATTACGTGTGCTTAAGTAACATGACAAGAACCCGTGCTATTTCAAAAGTAAAAAGATGTCTTCCAAGGCAGAGAACACAAGAAAAACTATTCAACAGTGTACAGTAACTCCAGAGGTTTCAAACCTGAACTTAAAAGCTACATTTTCCTTTTTCTTCTTAGAAGAATATAAGAAGGATGGGAGACAAACAAGTTGCACCAGAGTTAGAAGCCTGAGATGAACCCAAAGACACGTGAACTTCTGTTACAGAGGCCTAGAGATACTACTAACAGTGGCAATGATCTCCAAACTTTCTATGAATAATTTCTGAATTAAAGGTATCAGACTGCTTAGATTAGTCTTTCAGCCATAAAGCTTATATTGCTCAAGTGGGTGCTGGGCTGCATAATTCTGAAAACTTCTAACATTTGAATAAAAGTCAGTATGAAAGCTCAAGACAGAGTTCTATTGCATGGAGGAAAACTAATACATGAAAATTAGGAACAAAAGACAAATTTGCCCATAAGGCAAAAACCCCAAAGACAAAAAGGTAGCTGGCAAATCAGTTCCTTGACAGCTTATCACTTTTAAAATTATGTAGGTCTAAAAAAAGCTCCATTAAGCTCTAAATACATTATAAACTGTTGCAAGTGCTGCATCTTCCCATTCTGGATTCAAGTAGTAATACCAGGTAATCTTGTCATGGAATGGTTTCCCCTGACACAAAGCATATGGACGTGTCAGATATTTTTGAGTCATAAAGAAAGGTGGCAATAAAGGAAATATATTATTTAATTAGACTCAGTTGTGGCGAAGATCAAGACCTGGCTCAACCAACAGGTACAAGTGCACTCGTGGATGGGGGGTTTAGAAGCAGCTCACGCAGAGTCCAAGCCAGTCCCATGACGGAAGCGGACAACAAAATAAATACCCATCAGCCTTTACCAGCTACACATTAAATGACTCAGAAAATATACCAGAACAGCCAGAAGATAAATTCCTAGTAACTGAAATGAGTTCTAATAAACAAGAAACAGATGGCAGTTGGAAGCTGTTAGTTTCCTTTACGAACTTCTTCTATGAGTGGGCAAATATACACCTCCCCAAAGTACTTCTCTTAGTGGCAGAAGATATAAGGACGTCTACAGAACTAATTTTCCCAGGAATCTACGATTCTACTGCTATGTAATGTATCAAAGGCAAACCAAGACCATCACGTGGTTTCACTCGAGAAATTAAGTAGTATTTTCAAAAGCTGAAGTGGCAGCTCATTAGAAATTCCCGTAGCCCTTATTTTGACAAATTACTTTAAGAGATTCATAGAGTGTTTTTTTTTTTTTTTGAGAGAGAGAAAGGATAATTGCAATAATCTATTTTAATTTACGCAGTATCGATCCAAGAATTCTACTCAGCTTTTGCTACATCAGGTTAAATAGGGATGCTACAACTCCATGAAGCAATCACCTTACTCTCGGGGGGAGCTTGTGTGAGCAGACACCCAAGAAGGGGCTGTACATACTAAACAAAATGCTTCACTACCCTATTGAGCACTGCAGCTCTACTATCATCTGAATGCAAAGTTGTTATTTTTTCCCCTCTTTAAACAACAGTAAGTTGTAATTTGAGTGTCATGATCATATATCTTAAGGTCTTGTTGTCCTCCCTTATATCCTCCCTTAATCATATTTACCAAAACACTTCCCCAGCAGGGTACAATAATTTGATTTTTCCCTCCTCTTTCTTTATCGAACAATTTTCTCACTTAACAAAAAAAACAAAAACCAAACCAAACCAAATAAAGGCTTGTGAGAGAATACTTTTTTGGAAGCCAACTAAAAATGGTGTGATACTCACCCACATAAGACACTTCTTTATGGCAAAAATATATGGACACCTAACTTACACTGGATGAAAACAACCTACTTTTAGGGTCTGTAAATCACTCTGTAAATCTTTTCCCCAAACACTCAGTAATTCACTTAAACCACAGTAGCCAGTAAACTCTTACAAAGTGAGAGGCAGCAGAGTTCCAGTACCGGGCTCTATGATAACTCTGTGAGGGTGAACCAAGTTTACATAGGTTTTAGAGGACTTTTCAGAAATATTTTCATTTCGTAGCAAGCAAACGACAAAATTTCCACTGCAAACAGAAGCAAAGGTAGAGGAATGCTGAATGCCTTGCAAAATGCTGAGTTTTAAAGCTGAAGCCACAAAAATCAATAAGTACATCTAGATTTGGTATATATTAGTATGTTAGTAAAAAACTTCATAAATTATTTTTACAAGTTCTAACAATATAAAATATTTGTGAAAGAAATACTGCTTTTTATATTCCACACTTTCAGATTCTCCTTTAAGTGTGTTAGAAAAGGTGTTAATGCAGCTCAAAGCCAGTGGAAGACGAAGAATATGCAGATATATATGCAGATGGATGGACCCCAGGAAGAGCAGCAGGTTTGCGAGTGTGCAGAAAGGGAAAACAAAAAGCATCCCCTCTGTGTGACTGAACACATACACATTTTAACCCTGTAACTATAAGCCTAACTGGTTGTATACTGAATCTCTTTACCTGACGCTGCTGTAGCTACTCTTCCATCAGTTACTGCTTTGGAAGAAAGATATGTAATCATCTGAATATCTTCCTTGTCTTTACTGGGATATTCATTACGGAAAGTGGATTCTGTGGATAGTGGTGCTGTAACTTCCGAACTACGGCTTAAGTCAAGAGGGAGACATGGTCCACGCTTCTCAAGTGACATATGAGCAACATCAGGTACTACATAAAAGAAAAAATGTAATATTAAAAAAGATACACAGGTCCAAGAAACAACAGTTTGGATTGCAGCGTTACATAACATAGGAACAGCTTTAGCTACAATAAGTCAAAATATCCCATTAGATGAAAAGTGTGAAAGGTCTAATTTTTATGATTCAATTTCTCTTGGGCAGTTCTTTATTAGATTAAGATACATTACCCTCCAATTTTGATGACTGTTGGTTTTGACCACTGATGGAGAACACTTTTCCATCAGTAATTGAAGAGGGAGAAGAAACTTTTTCTACAGAATCATCAGGCAAGGAGCAAGTGGCTAAACGCTGTGATCTTCTTCTCCGTTGGCTATGTTTGTAGGATCTAGGGGAATTCACTGGCTGTGATGGACCTAAAAAGAGATCTTTCAATGTTCATGAAGCAGAGAGATAGACCATAATCTTACCGCAGTATTTGAGATCTAAAGATGGGGAGTGCTTTAAATAACTCCTATTTGCAAAGCTGGTAATCACAGCAGAACTGGTAAAATTAAAAACTGTGATTACCAGGAGCAAAAAAAAAAAAAAAAAAAAAAAAAGAGTTATGCTCATGATATGATTCTGCTTTTTGCTTATTATAGATTATTAGGGCTTGTACTTCCCCACTGATAAAGGCTGTGGTTTTAGGCAAATACTGTACTTATAATAAGCAACCCCCCCAGATAACCCATGAGAGTAGGCTACTTATAATGGAAGGGGGAATAGGATTTAACAAATAAACAGAACAAATGATCACAGTTAAAGATCTAAAAATTCATGGGTCGTGGTAACATACAACTTGAAAAAAAAAAATCAAAAGCAGTGGTTAATTTTATATCCCACCTCCCGTCTTCTGCTAACCTGATATCAATACTCCAACTACATTTCAAATGCACAGTGCCAATGCATGGCACAGTAAGAAGGCTCAAGAACCTCATACTTTTTTTTTTTTCCTTCAAAAAAAGAAAAAGGGAGGGGTGATTGATATAGGTTAATATAGGCCTGATTCATTAAAAACAAAAAACCCACACTCCCCTACACCTCTCCAATTTTACCCCATTTCACAAACTTTTGCCTTAGAAAACATTATTTAAGTCATCATCACGCTGCAAATCACTGTTCTCTCCTTTTCTTAAGCAGTTTTTACAGTCAAAGATGTACAGATTTAAAAATAAATATACAGCAAAATTAAAGTTCCATTAGAGGTGGCAAAGACTCAGAAGCCAAAGATTAAGTGACAGCACTAACAAGATCTAAGTAACCAATTTTTAAATTAGCTAATTTTTAAAACATCACTACAGAGAAGTCTAACTTAATCCAAATTATAAACATGCTCAAGGAAAACTACTTACCATTAGTTTAATGGAAGGGAGGGAAGGCATGTTACAATATAGAAGACTGCTAATATTATACAATTTATATCAGTGTGGCCTGAATAAATAAAGATGGCTGAATTTTCATCCCTCCCTCTCCCATTCATTTAAAGTTATATGTGAGAAAAGATTATCAGAAACTTCACTCCTATGGGAAAATATCAAATCAAGGTTAAGGAGAACACATGATGCATGTATAGTATTCCGTCCTCAATCACTATTCTAAAAGTGAAACAAAAAAGTAGCTTTCGACTTACTGGAACCCACATTTATTTCAACTCTTGGCCTCATCATTTAATGAGGCAGGCAACAAAGAGCCTGACCGCAAGCAACACTAAAAACCTAATGTAATCTCAAAAAATATTCTAATATTCATTAAAAAAATAGCACATTTAAGGATGCAGCATAAAACTTTCCCTGTTCTTCTGATAGCCAGTATTTTGGTACTTTGCAAATCAGTTGCACATATCAAGAAGCTGAACACCTATAGCAGTTTTCTGAGACAAAGAAACCCGATTTTTTTAAATTCGCCCACCACACATCTTGAACCCATCTTCTCTTTCACATCATATTTGCAGGAAATATTACATAAGGTGAAGAATGCCACAGCCAACAACAGGTACAGCACAGCAGCCTGCTGAGGGCAGAGTTTCTGAGAGAAGGGAAGGCCCACAACCAAGGTGCACATCTTTTCTTTTTAATGAATCAGGCCCCTTCAGAAGGGAGGTTTGATTTTTCCTGTATCACTGTTAATACTAATGTGGAGATTTAAGCTGGAGGGAAAACCAACCATTAAAAGCCACGACTTTATAAATATAAATGTATTATTTAAATGTATTATTTCCAGTAGAGTAATTCACACGCCTTATTAGGTGACTTTTATAATACTGAGCTACCCCTAATTCTCCCGCTTGGACCTTTTATTTAAAGCAGATTCATTTTTCAAAGCAATAGCCATTTACAACCCCAAAAAATTTCTGTATATCTCTTATAAGTAATTACGGTATTTTTTTTAAAATGTCTGTGCTCACTAGTTTTATTTATCACAGAAGAAGGAAGCTGAGAGACCAGCGTCAAATCCTCGACTTGTATTAATTCTGGGGAAAGTGGTGATTTAGGGGGCTTTATACACCCAGAAGAATCTCCAGATTCTTGTTTGCATTTCTTGCTGCGAGCCTTTCCTGAAGACAAAGTTGAGGATAACAGTGCAGGTTTCTGAATGTTGGCAGAACTGCTAATATCAGCTTCATTTTTTTTCTGACTTTGTGGTTTAGGTGAAATCTCCTGAATAAATAATAAAAAATTGATACTTTTATTTCAGTTTCTTCGCTGTAGTTCTTGTATTCTATTTTGATCTTTTTAAAAGCAACTTTAGTATTTAAAAAGACATTTTAAAGCAACATTATTTTCAATACAAATGAAAACTACTTAAAATGCATCACATTAAACTTTTTTTTGCTTTTAAAGGAGCACTATCACTTACTTTCAGCATTCAGTATTTTATACTACTTGAAATATCTGCAAAAAGCCTGAAAACAAAACATTTTTTCCTCTATCCCCATTTTAAAAATTCACCAAAGACTTTTTAATTTCTGTCTCTTCCATCTTCAGTAGACCAGGACTGTCAGTGTTGTCTCAAAGTATAAGATGGAGAACACTTGTTACAAGCCAGAATACACACGCTGGTCTACAATCATAGAATATCTCAAGTTGGGAGGGACCCGAAAGGATCATCGAATCCAACTCCCTGCTCCTCACAGGACTACCCAAAACTAAACTACATGACTAGGAGCATCTGGATGATGCTCATTGAACTCCAAGAGTCTTTTTGCACTGCTATGAGCAAGCAAAAAAAAAAAAGCTGTCATTTCCCTGACTCTATAAGAAAATTTTAAAAGTTCCACAGGAAAACCTTAATACGAATTTCATTTTTAAAGAGGAACCTGAAAAAGTTGATAATGCTCCTTTAAGTAATGTCTGAAAACAATAGAAAGTTTCCAAATACTGAACACACTCTCACACAACCCCTTTCAGTGCTGGGAGTCTGGATTTCACCACATTATATGTTTGTGCAAACACATGAAGAAATCACAACTTCTAGCACCACAGGGTTAAATAGATTGCTAACTGTTGAGGAAAAACGAGCAGATAAAGAGTTAAAACAGTTTTTGACGAAAAAAGAAAAAAATCAAGATATAATGCAGCTTTCCAATTTCAATTTTCGTCCTTAACACATATACTGAAGTATTATTTTTAGACAATTAGCATGCATTGACAGACATCAGCACTTTAGATTTTTAACTGGAAGGAAGATCTTCCAACTTTACTGAATAAACTGTGCATGTGTTACAACTTGCCCAATAAAGGCAAACTAATATATCTGAACATGATTTCTTAAACCTTCTCCCAGTTACATCACATAGCATGGTACCATCTAATAAAACCATCACTAAGAAAGTAGAAAGATATTTCTAGAATGTGTGCACCTCTTTATCCAAACTAAAAAAACATCACATCTCTGATCATTTGAGGGTATTATTGGGTTTTGTTATAAATCACAATTTGATTTTCCACTGGAACTTTCCATGTTCCACTGGAAAAAAAAAAAAAAAAGAAAGGGCAAACCAAAAAACCCCAAGTGCACATTCTACGTTCATAAAAAGATACCCCTGAATGCTACATGAATAGATTGCTGGAATTATCATGTAAGGATCCAGTGCAAAACATCCCATTCAGCAGACACCAGTTCTACCTTGAATAACTCAGTTACACATGTACTAAGTGCAGTTTATTCATTTAAATAAAATATTCCATGAACTGTAGAGTATACCTATGCTGGTTATGAAAGGTATTACCAGAAATTAATTAGAGTCATAACTTGTAAATAAACAATTTTATTGTTCATCTTCACAGATGTGAAAGACATTACTACAGCATCCATTACTTCCAAATTACAAAGTTATTTAAACAAGATTAAAAAAATTAAATTAATATTTTGATAAGGTGCTTAACCTCTTAACAGGACAAATTAACATTAAAAACCTTAATGAATTAATTATTATTCATCTAATCAGGTCTTGGTCAAAAGGAAATATAACATGACATACCCTAATACAGTTAAATAAACTACTGTATCTGAAACTAATCATCTGAGGTTTTGGGTTTAAAACAACTGTAAACTAAAAATATATAAATATAAATAAAATAAACTTCCATAAACAAAGTCAGTTTTCGGCTATTGGCCT
>JAOXJK010000012.1:151716676-151741778 GCA_025774025.1 Xenus cinereus | reverse complement strand
TAAAATAAACTTCCATCAACAAAGTCAGTTTTCGGCTATTGGCCTGAATACTTCTACCATGTTCTGTATCACATTATTAAAAAAAAAACCCTACAAGATATTTTACCCATTCAACTTTATAGCAGCAGCAGACAAAACCTCTAAGGAATGTCAGCTTTGCTATTGGAAAACCTTTTGGGGAGGTTTATAACTCGGCCATTTTAATTTGAATTTGAGCAGGAAATTAGCAAAAAAAAGCTTTAAGCACAAAAACTTTCCTCCCCACAGAGTTAATCATTTAAATGGTTATGAGGTTTCTGTTTTCAGTTAGAAGCGAAGGAAAAGGACAATTTGGGATTTTAGATGCCTCTTTAAAGGAGCTTAACTAGTATTCCCAAAAATGAGGTTTTTCAGACCATTAGCATGTAAACAATGACAGAGACATCTTTTTTTTTTTTTAAAGTATCTAATCAATAAAACAGAAACAGCCGAGTTACTAAGTCTAAGAAGTAACAAAAAAGTTTGTAGTAAATATGCACTGTAGTTTATACTGTTGCATACACAGTCTATGTAAACCACAAAGTCCCATTCACCACAATGGGATTCTGCATGGTAAGATTTACATTGTAATGATTCTTCTCAAAACAACATGCTGTAAAGCCATTTCACAGTTTTTTGCACATTGAAAATATCACACACAGGAGCAATAAAATCATAGCATCTTTAATATGCAAAAATTTGAGAAATGGAATGTCATGTCAATACATTGTAAACCTTGATGCAAAATATCAGTCAATGCATTGACACCGTAGTGGCTCACTTGGCCGTTACAGTGACAGCATTAGAAACAGAAAATCGTGTTCCATTGACAGGACTCGCATCCAATGCGGTGTCAATGGAAAAACCACAGCAATGCAATTATATATCAGCTCTAAAGAACCAGTACAACCAAAATATTCAAATAAAGTCTAGGGTAGGGAGTGTTCATAGAGTGTGCCGGGGCTTAAGAACAGAAGTGTTCTTTTAAGAATCGTAGGCAGCAAGGCTATTTTATTCAAATGCTGCTGTTAAAAGAGAATGAAAATGAATACAAAAAAGCTGTATTAAAACTACATTAAGGCTCTGATTTAAATCACTGGAAAACAAGGATGTCCTGAATCAAGACTACTGCTCATCCTTAGCTTGCTTTGCTGTGCTTAGGCATTCAGCCCTTTTAATATGCAAGATAATGCACGGCTTGGAGTCCAGCAATGCCTAAACACAATAGAAGTCAAAGATAAAATGGCAGCAGGTCCTGCAGATATGCAGGTTTAGAAATCAGACCCTTAACATTATTTAAAAGTTTCTTTTTTGTATTTATTAAAATACACACCCTTGCAAAATGTATGGCTCATTGAGCAGTTCATAAAACACATACAAGCCTACAACACCAAATTCTTACAATATAAAAGAAACTTCTTTTAAAAGAAGTTCTACTTGATGTCAAAAACCCTGTTTCAAACACAAGCCAAATTTGTGTAAGGGCCTTTTCCTAAGCCAGTCACCAGGTTCCAGCTATAAAACTGGACCTTGGGACACTGGTCTCCTTGTTTGTTGCATGGAGACTTCATTTTTCTTTGTTTCCTGTTAGTTTTCTAACACAAAAGCTCATTACTGAAATTCAAGTCAACACTGTGTTTAGAGACAATTAAATTCCATACTTCTGGCTCTGCCAGAAATGTAAACATAAGATCAATTTTCAGTTCCCTATTATATCTGAAGGGGCAAATTTTAATGTTGTAGGTACTATATCTCCATGGCACACTCCAGTGGGAACCTTGCAAAAGAATCAAACTCTACCATTTCATACCTGCTCCAGGACTGGAGCTGTTTCTTTGTTGCCTTCCTTTTTTTCAGCACCATCCGCAACAACAGCTTTGGATGCCAATAAACCTTAGGAGAAAAATTGCAGAGTTTTTTTTAATTAGAAGCAGCTTGCGACAAAATTTGGGGAAAACAAAGCAAAACAGCGAGACAAGAAATATGAACTCTATCTACAATACAATCCTCTCTGAAACAGTTCCACACAAAGCTGAGCACTCTAAATTAGAAGAAACAAAAAGTTAAAGGACGTTCCCATGACAGTGCCCTTTCACAAGAGGTATTTCTAACAAGATAAAAATCAAATTATCAATTGTAAAATAATGCCTCACCATCATTTTAAAGCCCAAGTGCTTGGGCTTTAAAACCAAGCCTATGATAATTAAGTAAACCAAGAGATCAAAATTATTTAAAACCTTTTTTTATCTCTCCCCTTTCCAGTCTTTAAGAAATTCCCATCAGAATTTTTATTACTACTTCTTAACTCTAACACGTGTAAACCTTTTTTAGACAGAATAAGGGATTTAAATTCCAAATGAATATTCTCAGCAGTAGAGCTCCCAAATTACCCCAATAACAAGACCATATTGGGAGCAAACATATCAGAAAATGTCACTTTATCCATTAACTCATATACAATATCACTACTATAAAAAACAAATCTGTAAAAGAAAGGGCAACATAAATATGAGGAAGCTTTTTGTTCACTAAGCATATAGCAAGTTTCAGTTCTGCTTCACACTGTAATTTCAATCACTTAAGTATGCAAAACAAGAAAAAAGTTCTATGCCATAAGACAAAGCAGAACTGATAAAACCTAAAAGTGCAAATCTGAATAAAAGTTATATTATAATTCCTGGGAATGTCAATATTGGGGGTGGAAAAGTTCAAGTCCTCAAAACCAGCTTGAGCTGACAGATCCAAAGGACGTTCCTTTTGCATTCCGTGAAAAATTAGATACGCTTAAAATTAATTTACAGTGCACAATGCCCAAGGAATTACAAATTAGTGAAGCCTGGGCTCTCAGCAAGCTTTTAGGACATTAAAAAAAGAAACAACAAAAATATGCATACAAAAACCAATGTGGTATTTTGCTACAGGTCTACCACATTTGAGCATTCTACAGTAGGTGGTTTTTTTCCATTTACTCTTTATCTTAGATTAAGCTGTGCTTCAATTTACTGGAAATTAGTTGTATTTTAAAAAAACTTTTTCAGAACACCACATCCATAACAAGAGGTGCAATTTAATTGATGTTACAGCTAAATAAGTTAACTGAAATGTAGAAACTTACTTAGCCCTATTTAAATTCATATAAATAAAATTATCGGGTAAGATTTCAATTCTGCATAAATAAAGCTGACTCAAATTACCCTGTTTAAATCAAGTTGCAAAATTAGCAGTGATCCTTATACTGACAATCATGCATCTACAATGAAAAGCATAAATCAATTTTAAAAAATAAGTTCTAAACAACAAGCTACAGTCTATAAGGAATCTTTTGTAGTTCTACAAACCACAGGCTGCCCAGAGAAGTTGTGGGTGCCCCATCATTGGCAGTGTTCAAGGTCAGGTGGGATGGGGCCTTGAGCAACCTTATCTAGTTGATTAGGTGACCTTTAAAGGTCCCTTCCAACCCAAACCATTCTATGACTTTCACTTTGAGCTAGATACTCAGTGCTGAGAAAGTAAAGGCATGAAATGAACCCAGACTCTTTGAATATATAACTCTTCTTATTTCCTTCTTCTCTACCCCATTAGGTATCTTTCTAACCAATTAGCATGCCTGCAGAAAGGCAAACAACTCCCCAAGCTACTCCAGCAGCAGGACTACAGATTCACCACCCCCTTTCAGTAACAGCACGTAACAAATAAAAAGCACGGGGTGCATAGTGAACCAGAAGTAATTTGTTCTAAGTTTGCTGCCGATGTTATCTGTTCTTTTAGGTAACACCACTGCAGCAGGAAATGTAGAAGCAAGTATTCCCACAGAGGCAAAAATTAATTGGAAGAAGACATTAATACATGCTTAGCAGGAGATAGCCTTGACCTTGGGGAAATGTAATTTCCCCCGGTGCCAGTAACAGAAGAAAAAGGAGCAAAGGAAGCAACTTGATTTTGTGGCATGGTGATCAAAGAACACCAGATACAGCTGTGGCCCTTGCAGCAGACAAGGAGAACCTTCTGCAGCAAATATTGAATTGAAATCCAGAAAACAGTTCCCTTCAGACGGCCTCTGACAACCACATCTTTTGCTCCATTTTCCCAATAGAGCCATAAAACACTTGGTAAATGACCATTTTCCTAACAGCCACGGCACTTTATGATTCTTTTGTAGCCATTCTGATGGATACACCAGCACGATTCCCAACCTTCCTTCAATTCTAAAAGCTCACGCCAGAGACACAAATGACAATTTACAAGTATTTCAAGCATGAGAAATAAGCCCCTAGCAAGAGTGTGACAGTGTGCTCCCCACACCCAACCTGACCTTTTCCCACAACCCTGCTCAAGTGATAATCACCAGTGGTGGTCGTGATGGATGCACCTGGTCAAAGTGGATTTGGGGGACACAGATAACAGTCAAGAGCTAATTTATAGTGCTGCACCTACCCAACCACAGTGCTGGTCAATGTCGCACTCAAGCTAAATCTATAAAAAACTAATATCTGTGGTGGGTATGTATGTATCACTATAGGTCAGTCATCTTACCCCCATACACAGCAAACAGCTCAAGAGCCCATTGAGGTCTCCTGCACGGCAGCGGGATGCGCACCAGGAGCTCCCCCGGAGTAGGGACACCTCTCAAGATTATTCCTTGAGACTGAGAGAGTCCTTGCCACAACAGATTCTCAGTGAGTGACTAATAGCACGCTTCACTAAGGTTATATTTTAGATTGATTGTGCACATATAATCCTTTAGCCATAAGCCATTAACCAAGTCTGGGACTAGGATTGGATCCAGCCATACCCAGACTCCTGTCTGAGGAGGAGTTTAGAAAGCTAAGGGGCTCCTTTCTGAACCTTGTGACCCAACGGGAGGTCTCCCTGACAGTTTTGTCTGACCCCATCCTCTAACAGTAAGTAACTAAGTGTACCTTGCCATCGAATCTTGTCAATCCACTGTCGCATTTAATATCAAACTTAGTTAAATAGCTGTTTTACATCAATAAATGAGCGAAGTACATCACTCCACAACAAAGAAAGTTTGATCATCAGCAGTGATATTTCCAAAATATTCCATCACATGCAACAATAAAAGCCCTATACAGTATGAATTGCAGAAGTGTGTTGATTTGAGAAGTTACACAAAGTAACTACCAAGCATGACAAATTTCATCTTGTAACTAAAGGATTCATTTACTTTCACTGAACAGTAACACATTCTCCGCTAGCAGAGTACGCTTTCACAGACAGAGAGACAGACACTGTCTTTAGAATGATAATGAAATCAATGGCTGCAACATTATCTTCTGATTATTCAGTTCAGTCTATACGAGCCCATCCAACTCCTATTATTCTCACAAAGCTCCTTAGGAAAGGAGAATCTAGTCACAAGCACAGAAAAATATAATTTCTAGAGCTATAGGTTTTTCAGCTAGTTTTGGTACCTTCTGCTACTAACTGCTATTGGAAAGAAATAACAGGGTTCTGTAAATATATATCACTAGTATATATCTTATACTTCTGCTCATGGCAGCAATTAAATTGGGACTTAACTGAGGGTATATGCAGTATGGGCAAAGGACAGTAGAAATGAGGCTGATGAGATATCTGTTAACTAAACTAGATACCAAATAAGAAGCCTTCCAGGAAATAAAATCCTGGAGGCAGAAAATTGTTTTTTCTAAACACTGCTTCCTTCATATTATGTTCCATACTGGCCCATTTCACTAATTTTCTCCTTTACATTGAAGTACCGATTAAGAGACTGAAATGGAATCATACTCACAAGTCTGGAAAAAAAACCCCTCATCAAACAGTTTGGTAAATCAGGTTATTTTTACCTTAGATAAACAAGTAAGACTTTTTATATGAATGACCATATGCTATCTACTATAAAAACAAACAAACCAACTCCCTCTTACCTGTAGCATACAAAATTTTGTCAGACTCAACACAAAATATTTACTAGAGGAACAAGTGGAATGCTTTTCTATCCTACCATCTGGCCAAGGACCCCTCTTTTGTGAGGGCGGGGCTGGGGGCAGCAAACTTTTCACAACTTTTTTCCACCCAGCTTTTGAAAAGCACTTTCCCAGCACAGGTACAAACACATTACCTCATCCGAAATACTGACAGGATCAACGCTGGCAACACAGTTTGCTTATCAGAGGGGGTGGGATACAAATTGAAATAATTCTTCCACGGTTAAGTAAATTTCTATTCAATTTTGGCTTTAAATGTATTTTTCAACTTTTAAACATAAGACTAATTATCTACTATTCCATTTTCTGCTGTACAAAATGTATCCTACAGCTGTTTGCTTGTTTTCCCTGAATAGCTTTGAGTAATAAATGTAGGGAATGAATGCCTTAGACACTGAAAAAAATAAGTTCCAGATCTTCACTGCTTCAATTTGTAGCTAGGCTTGTACTTCTAAATTACAGTACTGTAAACTCTTTTCAACAACAGCTTTACTTTATGACTATGACAAAACACTTAGCTTTTCCACAGCTAACAAAAGCTTTAATTTACAGCAGTGCTATGTAACTCATGACCATGTTAAGAACTTGTACAAACTCCAAATTCACTCGATAACAAAGAAAATTGTGCAACTGGAGTTAAAACATATGCAAGAAACTCATCAGTTCAGGATGGCTACCTTCCTAGAAAACTGAAAAGACCAAGTCAAGACTGAGACTATCCTCTGGATTTAGGAGCAAGGTAGATTTTATCACCATTTATAGACTCCTTTAAACTTCCAAACAAGTAAAAGACTGTAGTAAATATTTGTCTCATGAACGTGCTTTTATCAATCTCCTTTAGTACCTTACACATAAGCATGTGTATTTCACTACATTAAAAAAAGAAAAAAATCAATAATAAAAAAAAGAATTTTACCAGTGATCTTGTTAAGACGAGCTCTCTTTGCCTGAAATGAGTTGCCTAGATTACTTTTCCTCTTGTGTGATAACGTGCTTTCTGCCTGCACAAAGGCCATCTTTGGAACATCCACTACAGGAAATCCTACTTTCAAACAGAAGAGAAATCTAATAAACTCACATTTCATAAATACATTACAACACCCAAAACACTCAAGTACTTCAAAACTGCTATTAAGAGTATTGCAGTAATTTTAAAATTTGATTAAAAATACAAATGCCACATTCTGAAAATTCAGTATTACAAACTGAAGCATTACACACAGATTACCTCAAAATTTCTGATTTTTACTCAATATTATGAGAAATGTAGTATTAAAGACTATAAAAACGAACAAATTCTTATCAAACCAGAAACAGTTTCAAACATCCCTGAACACAGATTTATCATCCATGTTGGAATATTTTTTCTTAGAACAGAACTAGAGATTATCTCACAGATACAGGAATATGAACAGAAGCGTAAAATGAAGTAAATAAAAAAAATAAAAATCTATGTTCTGTTCTTGTTAGAGCTAGTTAGAAGTTTTGCACAAGTAGTAAATGATGACTGAACTAGATTTATCTGCTAAAAATTGTTTCTGAACTGATTAATTCTATGTATCATAATATCAAATGAGACATCTTCCTCTAGAAATACTAGTTCTTACTTAATTGCAAAATTAACAACAGGAATTCTACTGCAACATTACAGAAAAACCTATTTTATCTTTTATAGAACTCGTTTTTACCAAATGTGTCACTAGAAGTAGGCTCCTCTTCCTTTTTTTGGACTTCCTGCATGATTGTAGAGGTTGAGGTTTCTTCCTTTTTTGAAGGAACTTTTAGCCATTTTCTCTCCTCTTTATCTTTATTGCTGTTTGCGCTGGTTCTAGGTTTACTTCCTGCTTTGTTCTTGGCTGCTGCTGCTGCAGCAGCTTTGACCAAAGCTATCCAATCCTCCAAAAAGGAAAACATGGTAAGTAAGTATTAAAAAGTGCCTGAGATTCAAACAGAAAATACTTAGAAACCCAGTGATACTTCATCTAGAAATGTTCAAGAGCAGTTGAATTTATTTTTATGGCTACTACTCAAAGAGTGGTAAAACAAGTTTCCCAAATTGGCTAAATAAACTTGAAGGACTACCAGTATGCCACATGGATAAAAAGCAAAAAGAAAAAAAGTTCAAAAAAAAACCACCACTGTGTATAGAATTCTGGCTGCACACGTTCCCTGCTATCTATTTTATGCATCCTAGCATTAGAAACCCAGGAGCTCCCAAACCCAGAACACTATGACTGTTTTCTTACCCTTCTGGCTGTGAAACACACCAATTCCATTGTTGCTCGAATTTAACTATTATTCAAAACTACAATCAACTCAAAGCATGGTCCAGCCAGCTGCGTGATCAGGCAGAGTTCTTCCTGAATTAAACTGATAAAGAGGGGACAATTCTTTTCTAATTATATTTGTGTTCCTAGAATAACTACAGATAGCACTCTTTTTGTATTACATATTACAAGTTTCATTCAATAATTTCAATAAAGTGTTCTATAACAAGACTGAATTTCATAATCCATATTTGAGGTAGTAAAAGTGCCATTTTGGATAATGGCTTATTTGACCGTACAGGAACATCCAAGGAGTGAACAACAGAACATACAGCCCAAATTCATCTACTTTTTAACATATAGATGAAGTCTAGCCACCTACAAGTCAACAGAGAGAACTAAATACTTCCAAGGCTGAGCCAAACTCTTTCCGCTACTTTGGAGTGATCAGACTCCTGCCTTATGTCTCCTGAGCGTCAGGGATCAATCTGACTGCAAAAATTTTAAACTCGATCCTTTTTACTGAAGTATTTTTTCAAATTTTCTATAACATCAAAGTATGGATTTTTTTCCATGGAGTAGTTATATACCATATAAAACCCAGTAACCATGTTCATCCTCCATCAGTAAGAATTAGGCAATTGAGTGCTTTGAATGATTTTTAATTTAATGACAATTTGGCTACAAGGATATTTGTAGATTTGTACTAACACGTATAAAAAAAAAGTATAGACTATTTTTTTAGTTTCATGTAAGAGCTTTGCAAATAGTAAAACATTTTTATCCCCAACTGTGAAGAGACTATATATTATTCTAGACTGTTTCCTTGTTATATTATCATACAAGTTACATAAGTTATCTTGATTTTATAAATCTTGTTTCAATGCAACTTTTCCCCCCACTCATTATAAGTCTTTAAAATTTTTATTCTGAGGTTTCTTTGCCTTCTTTGAGGTACGAGAAAAGCATAACGTAAAATACAAAGCATTATTTTTCCTTGTATTATGCTTTTCCTTTCCCATAGCTCAATACTTTTAAATCACTGCTTTCCATAGGCTATGCTTCTACATTGCAACAAGCTATGAACTCAGAAACACCAACGGTTTTGATTCCTCTAAGATGAAGTGTTCTGTGTCCAAACTGTCAATGCAAGACACATACTCAGTCTAGCAGCAGCAGAGTTTGGAAGCGCTTTGGCAATGCTTACACAACAGGCAACTACCAAGGCCGTTTGGTGACATGCCAGCCGCAAAGAGCGTGTCTAACTGCCAGCTGCATAGTCAATCAAAAACACACATACCTCTTTTTTGGCCAGCCAAAACGAGCACACACATTAGCTCCAGTCCATCCAGAGCCTTGCCCATCCAGCAGGACAAAAAAAGGATTGAGCTATTTGTGGTGGTGAGGAGTTAGGAGACCTGAGAGTAGAAGTCTTACACTGTACCCTGGCCAAGGGATGAAGAGGATCAGTAACATGGCTGGAGTTTGGATCTCATGATAAAAGTGGGAAACAAACGAAGTGCAGCCTGAGTCAAAACAGCATTTTAGCTTTCAGACAAGCTAAGCACCCTAAAATCAGAAGCCTTCCAAAGATACCGAGCTTCAAGGACCACACAGAACTAAGTATCCTGTTCAAACAGTAGCTGTTCTGGTGCAACATGAAGGGTTTTTTTTGAAGAGTTTTTTTGTTTGCATCTTATTTCACTGTTTGGATACTTTCTTTAAGACATGACACTTACAAAGGGTAGCAGGACACATGTAACAATGAATGAAACAAAGGTCAAACATTCAGAAGCCGGAGCAGAGAGACATTAATTACTGCAATAGTTATACTTTTTGTCTAAATTAACATGTAAATTGAAACTCAGTGAAGAGAACCTTGAGCAGGGAGGTGGACAAGGTTATCTCAAGAGGTCCCTTCCAACCACAACAATTTTGTGATTCTGGATTGGCCACAAACTCTGTGGGTCCATTGTTATCTTGGCTCTGGGACAGATATATAGGCACTGAAGTGACACCGGTAATTCCTGCTTTTTAACCTTGAACTCCCACAGGGTGATCGCTCAGCTGCACAGCTCCTGACATGTGAGAACTAGTTAGCATTTAAGATGCTAAACTGATGATATTACTTTTGAAAAGCACAGGCACTCCTCCTTTAAAAAGATGCATTTGTGCCTTTTTCAGAATTGTTACAGAAATTTAACAAAAAACTAGGAGCCTACTGCACAATGAATTCTGAAATCTGTCTCAGGGTTGTTCTAAGGTATCTATTCCACCAACCATGACAGCAGGACACTAAATATCATACATATCACAGATACTAGTTGCAAACCTTTAAGAGCAGGACTTTTCACCAGAGCATTCAGTATACACAAGGCCAAGGGCCCAAATATGAACACATGATGAATTAATAAACTAAAAGCAAAATCCTCCTAAGAGAAGTTTTCTCTACTCATCCCTCGTGTCCTGACATCATCACTCTATTGGTTGTGGTTTTGTAACTCTGCACCATCCAGCCCGATTTCCAGCTTCCCACAGTATCTCACCCCAGTGAAAGTTATTCATTTATACATATAACTTTAAAAAAATAAAATCTGTATTTCCTTTTTTTGTTCTTACTAAAATTCACTTCTCAAGTAAGCTGAGAAAATCGACAGGAGAGAAGTAATGGGACATGGTAGTTAGAAGACAAAACATTACTTTATCACTACTGAGGAAAACTGTCATTAGGCTAATTAGATTCACTAAATCAAAGCACAGCAAATTGCACTATCAAGAAACACGTTAGCAGAAATTACCCAACAGCCTTACACATCGATTGGCTAAAACACTTATATTTTAAAATATTTCTTTGCATAACCTTAAACCTGCAACAGTGAGAAGGCAAAAACCAGAATAATTTCTAAAATCCAGCCCTTGTGCCAATAGCAGAATTCACACACACATCCTTCTCCCTTCACCTGCCTACAACCACCACCTTTTTGCTTCTCTACAAAGTACTGAAGATACAGCTGGATTTCCTCTCCTGATACATCACAAGGCCCACACATTCACACATACACGCACATAAAGCATCATCGATCTGTTGACTGGCTGATTCCACATCAAGCCCGGAATCCTTACTCTCACCTTTCAATTCTAAAACGTCTGCCCCACCTACATCTGGGCTCATATTGTCTGTCACATCTTCTTTTTTCCTCTGTCCCCATTGCAAATCAATGCTTTTTCCTCAGCTTCCTCTTCCTGTGTGCAAAGTCCCCTCCCTCTCCTTCAAAACCCTCCTCAAAACTCACTTCTTTTGGTTCGATTTCCGTCACTAATCTCAGCTCCGGCGCTATCTGCTCCCTCTCGCGCGCCTAATTATATCGAAGATAAAACAAAAAACATGAAACAGAAAAAGTAAGTTATCCAAATACTTCATATGTGCTCTCACAAGGGCAGTCTCAATATCCCCATCTTTTTATATTTTCTCTGGACTACATTACCCACAATTCTGTGTGATTTCAATTAATTTGCACTTATCTGCAGAGTAACCTAACTCTCATTGCATTGAGCCACACAAATATTTTCCACCCTTTAAAAACTCTGCCTTTCAACCTCACAGCTGAGTCTTATTAAAACCCACTTCTGCTGCAACTCAAAAATAGGTTGTTAAAGGAAGAGACTGTAAACACTGTAAGTCACATTAAGCTCAAATCAAAGAATTGACTAAACTAGTCTATAACTCTCTTTCTCCGTGTAATTCAAATTCTGCTTTGCACACACCTTCCAAACAGATCTTACATTTATTAAATTAGCTAATGCCCTAGAACTTGAAGTAAATAATGCTCATCACTTGAAATGTATCTTTTTTCTTTGGAAACAGACAAAAAACAAGACAGGTTTAAATTAAGCATGAAGTTTTGGATCTGCCAACTCCACTATTTTTCAAATCAAATTATAATCTTAGCAATTTTTTTTTAATATTTACATAATTTTTAGTAAATATCTTCCTATAATAATACAAAAACCCAAAAACATTCATTTGAGTTCTAGGCTTGTACAAAGCTCAGTTTCAGGTACCTGATCTGCATACCAAATCTTAGATCACATTTTTATTCCTAAATACCACAAAGATATTTTGAAAAACAAACATTTGACCATAGCATAATGTTGTAGATGTTTCAGAAGAAAAAGTATCTTTGCCTTTGAAGGCTACAGAACTTCATGCCTAACTCTAATTTTGCAAAATGAAATGCTAAGACTAGTATCAATTAGCATTATAGAAAGCGTAATTGGTGTTGTTCTTGCTGCAAGGCAACTTAAAAATTCTAAAGCCATCTCAGAAAGTGTAAATTTGGTTGCCTTATTCTTTCTCAAGACTTCATTGAAGCTACCTATGTTCAGCCCCTGTGATGCATGAGACCGACACCATAACTCTCAGCTACTGAGAAAAATTAGAAATGCCAGATGAGCTGGACTGCCACCAAGCGTGTCTGGACATCTAAATGGTTGCTACGAAATGGATTTACTTTTTTTTTTTTTGAAGCGGAAAATGCTTTTGGTCTAAGAGTAGTAACTCAGTATCAGACACAACATAGCTCCCTAGAAAAAGCACAGGACCAAGTAAGGGACTTCTTTAAGTTGTTACAGAAGGGCTATTTCAGTTCAGTCACAACCCTGTTACCCAAGTTTTCATTTTTATAAAGTAAAACGAAGTATTCTAACTTCCTAACTTACTGTCATACTGAAAATATTGCTTGAAATATTATATTTTGGTTCAACAGAGTTATCATAAGACTGCAGCAAGAAGCCAGCGTTAGCATGACTATGGATCTCAGTTTAATCTCTCTAAGGAAACGTAGTTTAAGTATTGCAGTGTTGCCTTCACAAAGTTCCAGCGTTGTTTGCATAGATGATCAATCCCAGTATACAGCTACCCATAACCTGGAGGCCAGAATATAGAAATGTTTTCAAGCCATTTGGCTTATCTATCTGCCCTTGTCACAATCTAGGTGGTTACAAAGGTAATTATGAAATGCCTGGATTTTGTCTGTTGAATTAGAAAGAGTATTCTAAAGAAAATTGGGAGCAAATAAAAACAGGTTGTTTCACATTTCTTGTCTCCCAGTCTTGAATGATTTCAGTGGAGTAATTTCCCATTAACTATGAGAATACAGTTACCATGCAAGATAAATGCAATGGTATTTCCACTGAGAGCATGTAACAGTTTTCAATGATGTTTTCCTTTGCAAGTGAAGATATGCCCAGTGACTATATCATATCCTCTGCTTCACAGCTTCCCTCAGTTTCTACTCAGCAACTTTTCTTTAACAGCAACTGGACATTATCAGAGATAAAGAAATACTTATCTGTCTGAATCCTCAAAAGTTTTGATACAGGGAAGAAAATCCCCACAGAGCAGCCAAGTTAACAAGAACATGTGGGCAAAAAGCTACCACAGTAGCAAACAAAAGAGATGGGGCTGGGAATAAATAAATAAATCAGCAGCACAGCCTACTGACAAGCTAAAGCTTTTTTCTGAAAGGACACCAGAGGAAAAAGTCTCCGGATGCCCCTGATCTTGTAAACTCTGCTGGACAAAACTCTGGGAACAGATTAGTCAGCAATGAAGTGTTTGGCAGCTAGGCATTTCAGGTAGCGGCAACACTACTTGTGCAGCACATTCTGGGGCATCATCCATAAAACTGGTGAAGCAAGGCAGTGCAGGACCTAAAATAAAGACTGTAATCTAAAACTAGTTGTGCTAGATGACATTTATTCAAGATATTAAAAAAATAACCAATATAAAACCTAACAAAGAGATAGCTGAAGTATTCTTACCTGCCCTTTTGCATCCTCTGGCATAGATTTGATATGCATCCTCTTAAGACAACGAATAACACCGTCATAGAACTGTACTGTGAAAGTTCCTAGAAGAGGATTGATGTAATCACTATCAGTAGTTAACAAACAAACACACCTTGTTGCTATGAAAGCTTTAGCAAAATGTTTTGTAGGCTGTATGAACAAAGTAACCAGGTGCTACCTACAGTCAGGACCAAGAATTTTAATAAAAATAAATGACAGCCTCAATGAAACCCTGCTTTTACACGGTCACTCTTTGTCCACTTTGACAATTTCAAGCACGTTTAACCTACTGTGTCATTTTTGCTCATAACTGACTGGAAGAATTATGTAATATTTAAGCTGCCATGATATGGAAACCAATTCACAATCAAATCCTCATCTGCTTTAAACTACAGTAAAAACCTCAACTTCTACTTATGTCCATTAGAAATATCACCCCACTGTGAAGCACTACATCTAAATTATTTCTTTATTTACCTATTTCCATTGTTTTTCTTCAATAAGCGGAACTTTAAAGAGACCTACCATTTCTAAAACAATTAGAAAATTTAAATATATCATTAGCCCAAATCAACAATAGTACAAAATATTTGTTACAAAATATTCTTCTCATCCCTGAGGAAACATTAAGTGTTTTGTCTTCCAGGAGAAATTCCAGTTGTTTAATTTCACACAGATAAAAGACAAACCTCTTACTAAATTTCCTAGAATAGAAACATTTTCACTTAATACTGAGGCAATGAGGCAAACTTTATACACGTCAATTTTTTAAGCAGGCTACAGCACAGCATAGGAAAACAGTCCTTACCAATGGACCATACATGAATACGTACCCTCTTTATTAATAGCTTCAATCTTCGCAGGGTAATATCGACAGTCTGTCCAACGAGCTAGGACTTCTTCTCCAGGTTTAAAATCCTATTTAATACAAATTGAATCATTAATATTTTAATCACTCGGATTTTTTCCTAAAAAGAATTAAACATTACGAGCTAGGGAGATTCAAAGCAGGAAAACAAGTAGGACAAGAGTCAAAGATAAAATAAATGTGCCACTTACAACAAATTCTTCATCATCTTTCAACCCTTCTTTCCTTAAAGCTGGTCGCTCCAAGGGTCGCAACCTATTGCTGTCCCAATAAATCCACTCATCATAGCGGTGACTCCAACGTTCAAAATGGACCAACATCTTCCCCTCTTCATAATCTATCTTCTCAATACGAGATGGATACCTTGAACGATAAACATAAATGGATAAATCCCAAAGCTTTTTTCACAGTTTTTGTTTTGGGTTTTTTTTGCATCCAACAGTGCTTACATGACCATTCAGAAAGTTATACTACACCTTGTACTAAAAAAAATCTTCAAGTCTGAAAAAGATGATGTTACTAAATCGATAGCAGGATAGCATCTAGTTTAATAGCTATCTATACAAATCAATGATATATCATCAGCTCCATCCTAGTAGGTAACTACCTGGAAATTTAAACCTCAAACTCCCAGACCAAAACTGCCTGAAAGCAGCGTTAGAAGTTTGTGCTTATTAGTTTTTAAAACTTTCTTTATTATAAAATCCTGTAAGCACTTTCATTTGCTTGGGGATGGGAAGGATATAAAATAGTTTTAGGAGTACATTCATTACTTTTATTATATGAAATGCTCAAACTATACCATTGATTCCAGACAAATCCACACAACTAACCAAATCCAGAAGTCAACAGAACATTCTTACTGAGTCTGAGACGCTTATTAATTTATAGATTAACTTCCATGATTTCACTGCCATTAAATTTGATTCCTAGTAACTTTTTTATTGCAGTATCTCTCTGTAAAACTCCACATGCACTAAAATTAATACGTCAGTCTTAATCAACATGTGGATTTTACTCTCAGCAAACATTATGTGTGTTCAGTAGAACTAATCAGGACTGAGCTGCAATGAGAGAAAGCCTTAGGGTCTAATTTCGGGTGTGGCGTGGATGTAGATAAGGAACCATAAAGTTTGAGATTACATTTGTAGGGCAAAACAGCAAGTCTCTTTAACCTCAGCCATTGTTACCACAGGCAGTCTTACTATTCCAGTTTCACCAAAGCGATGTATTTCACAAAACTGCACTAAGGGAACAAGGCACAAACTGGTTGTATCACACTACTTCCTTCACCAAAATTATTAGATACCATTATTTTCACTAGGAAGTGCAGAGAAAATTGGAATGATGCAGAATTCAGCTCCTTCTTCCCCTTCATAAAAGTATTGAAACAGATTTGAAAGCGCAGAAAATATTAATTAAATCAAATTTTCTCCAGAATATATACTGGAGATGGTGTAAAGTTAACAAAACATGTATTGAAAGAACAATCACAGCAAAAGGACGGCTGTTTTTCACTTTCATTAAGAGGCAATGTGTTTTTCTAGCTACTGTGGAGCAGCAGTAAGAGAGAAGAGCTCGAGTAACCCATTTCCAGCCCTACTGCAAATTCCATCAACTAGAAATAACTAACATACAGGAACCCAGTCAACATTTTCCATTTCTAATATTTTCCTCTCCAAAATACTGCCAGTGCTGATAAAGAAGTCTTTAGCACTATGTTCTGATTAAAATATAAAAGTTTTCAGGAAGTACAGGCTTTCCTTATTTCCTGGTGACTAGAACAGGGCATTAAAACAAAAGGTGTCGAACTCAATTTGCTCCTTTATTTCTCCAGTCCTAGTTCTTCAGTTGCAGTGATGCATACAGTTTTCCAACATCTAAATATTTCAGGAGTTCCTGAATGAGAAAAATTCACTCCAATTTTCTAGGTTACTACTGCAATTACTTCAGCCACGTTTCACCCTTGGATGAGAATGCACAGACAGTCCAACCTCTTGTTGCATTTGTCTCATCTGTACATTACAGAAATACAAAATATTTTCATAACCATTCTTTACATTGCCAACTTCTTCTCACTGAACTTTAAAAAACCCAACGTCTTAGCCTCAAACTGCAGATTCTCTTTTGCAACCCTATTAACTAAATCTTTTTCAAGATAGAACCCCATGGGACTTCGTTCAGAGGAGCAACAAGATCTACCTCCTTCCCCTCTCAAGCAGACTGACAACAACAATCTAACAAGAAGAGTGAAACTGATGATATATTGTATCAAAACAGAAAGTAAAACCCATGGGTCAAAACCTGAATTCCATCACCCATATTTGTCCTGTTTGACCAAGCCACAACAGCATTCTGGTTCAACTCTGAACAAGGCTTTAAGAAAATAAGTCAGCCAAGAGACGGTTTCTCTAAGCCCTGCCTCTGGTGATGCTTTTTATTTAATTCTACATGCTGCTACGTTTAGGAATTTTATCACAAAATTTCTTAGTATTTTTTTTATCTTCCCAAGTGTTCCAATTTCAGACTTCTTGTAACTAGTCACCAAGTGTCAGAATAAGCAGGAAGAGTAGCAAAGCAGAGGAAAAAGCAAAGTTACTTTTATTTCAGCAAATGTATGAGTAACAGTGTTCCAAATAGAGCATCATTATTCTTGTTTTTTTATTTCACTACTGCAGCCTCAGTGCTTGTGCCCAAGCTCTCATTTTGATTGCTACAAAGTGAATTTCCTGTCCTCTTACTTTTCTAGTATTTTTCCTTCCTTCCCTCTCTTAAATGCTTTCCGTGTCCTTTCTTTCTCATTACAGTTGGAAATTTCAGATTAGTCACATGCCAGCCAGACACAAGACTACGGTTATTTTACAAAATTCCGGGACCATCAGCAAAAAGAATTCTCCCTTTCCTACACACCTACAATACAAACACTCTGTTCCCATTATGGCACTACCCTATAGCAGTTCCCTTTACTACATTTTTATTGCTGTTACAGATGGTGGCTTTCACTGGTCATCATCAGGAAAGTCACCATTCCACCCACTGTGTGTAGAAGACAACAGAAGGGATAAACTGGCAAAATGTAGTACGCTGTCCTGGAAAGAGAAAACTGAGTAAGAGGGGGAAGTAAAATATAGAGACCAGTTTAGAGACAAAAATATAAAAATGAAGATTTTTAAGGAAAATTCATCAAGTCAAGAATGAAGACATTAATATATATGGAAGGAAAAAAAAAAAAAGAAATAAGGGAGCAAAGCCAACATCAGTTAATACAAGATTTTCAAAATACTAAGTTCCATTAGGGATGACTCAACAGAAGAAATGCGGCACCATGTATTTATTAGTTAATATCTCTTTGATAAACATAATTTCTGCTATCAAAGTCTCCTTAAAATGTCATTATCAGCTCTGAATCAAAAGCCACAATACTGGTTTTGCACAGTTAAATCTTGTAATAACGATATAATCACATAACGGCTTTATTCCAATAAACTGTTTCGTCAATGTATCTTAAGACAGTGGTTGCAAGACAAAACGAGCCAAAACCTGCACTCAATCCCAGTCCTCAGAGATGGAAGATTTAGCAAATCTTTGAGCCACCCAAACTATATATGATTGGTTATTAGGCAGCCCAAAAATAAACTTTGTATGGATTTAGCAACAAGCTATTACCCTCAATATCCACTAAATTTAGCCACACGATGTGCCACAAATATGTATAAACAGTAATATTTCACAATACTGATCCCACAGTGGAAATGAGCAAAGCAGATTTATTGCAGGTTTTACTATTGCAAATTTTACACTGCACAGAACCATTTTTCTGGTGTTACAGTTTTTGTACTTTTACTAAAAATAATTGATTTCATAATTTGCAAAATTATACAAATATTTCAAAGGTAAGTATGCATTTCCTGCTAATAAAAGATAAAATGGCAAGATAAATTTTTAAATCCACTTTTTTAAAGAGTTTTAGTAACAATGCATACAGGAAAGCTTTTACTACAGGTAAGAGCGATGTTTCTATTTATTCTGTAGAAAGAAGATGAATATGAAGATGGTCACATCTCACACACATGAAAAATTTTACGCAGAAGTTCCTTCCATCGCAAAGCTACAAGGAGGCATTATGAAGAAGTATTACAGAGGGAAATGTAAACATCAGTCTTTAAAGTACTGGAAAGTAATGACATATAAGGCCTAACAACCTTACAGTCAGGTTAATTCTGCCCATTTGCCCTCAGAAAGTACCTCACACTAAGACATCAGAATCAATTTGCCATCCAAACAGATTTGCCAACATTTGTTCAGCACAAACCAGAAACTACACTCTAAAAAGTCAAGGGAAAAGTCTTTACTTGACATGGAACCAAAAAAAAAAATAATAAAATGAACTAACGAAAAAAACCAACAAATGACCACACTCCAGTTCAATAATGCAAGTGTTTTTTTTCTTGCCGTTTTTGTGGCAAGAAACAATAACCTGCAAGTTTTGGGTGTGTTTTCTTTAATAGCATGCTAGAAATAGTATTAAATAATCCCAAATAAAGTCTCATCCAAATTTCAAGGGGTTTTGTTCTTGGTTTTTTTTTTTTTTTTTAAAAGAGAGAACAGGAAATCTATTGCTAGCTGATGGTATCTGCCCCGTTTACATATTACACGCTCTCCATTCTCAGGTTCCAGCTATTCCAACACGTAAAAACTATGCAACGTTTTTGTAAGGCTGCAAAATTTAACACAGCTTACAAAATTTACACTATGAAGCACTGGTCAGCTGTTCATACACAAAAATATGCTCCAATGTTCATATAAGAAAAATGAATAGGAAACTTCCACTTTCTATTTCTTGACAGTGTAAAAAAGAACACAAACCATTTTCTGCAATACGTATTAATGGCCACACAGACAGTATTTTTCATTTTTACATCGTCTTCCTTTTGACCCTTCAAAAGCGACCAAAGAAGTGGTGAATTGCCCTGCAAGGTGGGACAACAGTTATTTCAAACTGTGAAAAAGGATGCAAAAACACTAGTAAATTTACCCAAGCTTGCACCTACAACGTCTAGAAACAGACACGTACTTCCGGCCTTCACAATAATGGCATAAAATGTCTTTTCTTCTACCACACAGAGGATATAAAACCAAGTGTTCTCCATTCTGACTTCTCCACAAATAGAAATAGCTGTTTGCAGACACCAGAGGACTATCTCTACATTTTCCATTAGATATTTTGCATTATATCAATATAAAACAGAGTATTCATAGTCCTTTCAAATACATGACCATCAAGTAACCCAGCCAACTGAAATCCAAAGCAAGGGCTGTGCAAAATAAGATTTCCCAAAGTCTTACAGGGAAAAAGCTTCCTCCACACTGAAAAAAAAAAAAATCCATCCAGATAATCAAATGTACCAAGTCAAAGCGATGTTGTTTTGATAACTAACCTATTTTAGTGAGCTGCTTCCATTCTAGAAATGCAACAAGGGCCATGTACCTGTATGCTTCCTTCATTACCTAACTTATAGTTTAGATCAAGCAGATTAATAAAGACTATGGTCTCAGAAAAATAACAAGGTTGTTTTTTTCAAAGCAGTACCTGGTGCTCACAGGACAACCAGCAGAGAGCTAGAGCCACAAAAGACACAAGAAAATAGGAAAAAAAAAAAAAAAGCAGAGATGTATCTTTAAATACAACAGCTTTGCAGTCTGTGTCCTACTTGTAAGAGCTAACAGCTTAAGAACTGATCTTACACACGGGCATGTACTTGCAGATAGGTTCAGTTTTACTGCTATTGCATTTGTTTTGTCAGCGAGAGGCATAGGGGGTTTATGCACATGTATCAGTTTTGTGATATGGTATCACAGTACATATGTTGTATCATTGTACGATTTTGTATCATAAGATAATTCAAGTTGGAAGGGACCTCAGAAAGCCTCTAGTCTAACCTCCCACCCAAAGCAGCAGGTACGGGATCAAACTGTGTTTGCCAGGGTTTTAACAAGCCCAGTCTTAAAAACTTCAAATGTTGGAGACTCCACAAACTCTGGACAACCTGATTCTCTAGACTGTCCCAAGGGGAAAAAGAGTCTCCTTGTACCTTGTAGCCCAGATCTCTCTTGTTCAACTTGTGCCTGTTCTCTCTTGTTCTTCAATCACACGCTACTGTGGAGAGCTTGGCTAAGTCTTCTTGACGATATCCCTGTAGGTACTGGAAGGCTGCTAGTGGGTCTCCTGAAGCCTTCTCCAACCTAAACAAGCCCAGTTTCCTTGCCCTCTCTTCACAGGTTGTATCCTCCAGGCCCCTGATCATCTCATATATATTTAAAAATTTTCTATTAGCAGTCAATCCTACCTCATTCACTGTCTGCTGACAGATGATCACATTGATTTTGATTAAAGCTGCATTTCATGGTTAGCTTTAGTGAATCTAAATTTAACAAGTGGTACAAATTCATTAAGGAAAATGACCTCCCCCGCAACAATATATTGTTTTTCACTTGATAAAGAAGAAACTGCAGTTACTGCCACAATAAAACAAAAATAAACGTGCTCATTGACAGCCTGTCTTTGCTGATCAGTTTGACCAGGCTTTCTTCTACTCAGTAATCACACATGCCAAATGACATCAGCGACCCAAACACCATCTGCAAAAAAACTCCCTCATTTAAAAGTATAGAGTTTTTAAGCAAAAATAGTCAAAGTACACAATACCCTCTCCAAAGTTTCCAGAATTCAAAAAGAACATTGGATTCCATGAAATTAATTTCAGCAACTACTACACAGACAAAAATCTAAGACCCACAGAAGTGCCTGAGAAAGCAAAAATGTACAGTAGAAGTTTACTATATTTTTCCCATCCTCTAGAAGCCTTTCTTGATTAACATTTTAACTAGTCACGCACACTGGATCTTTACATGACAGCAGGCTTTCAGAAAAGCAGAGAAAAAAATTAAAACCTTTTCAAAGGCTATTTTTCAGCAAGTGTTCTCAATTTGTTGCTTGTAGAAAGACTGAGCTCAGCAATACTACCGCTCTTCCATTTTGGTTTTGTTAAAAAAATATAAAGAGATTTCATGTAAGTTCAGCAACTTTATTTTCTTTGAAGCATGTTCTATTTCTGCATGCAGATGAGGGGAATGCATACAGCTTATATATAGAAAGAATTTAAAAAACATCCACCACCCCCTTACGTAACAGAAAGCTAAGAGAGAAAGAAAAAAAGTCACAGAGAGTATTATTCCAGCCCATGTCACCCTAATAATAACACAACAGTAGAATTTCTCTAATAAACTTTCGTTATGTGCACACATATTATTTCAATTGAAAAAGAGTCCTGTTTTCAGAGTTGTTGTAACTGCAAAATTTTATTATTAACTTTCTGCTCCTGAATACGGCACCACAGAAGTTTACATCCATATGAACTTGATTTGTTCTACCTGGTAGTCCAGATGATGAATCAATTCCTAGAAAGTTCAGAAGAAACTCTATTCTGCCCAAAAATACCAAGCAACTCAGCTATGATCTTGCAACAGGGCTCATGCCTGACAAGTCCAAACCTAGATGAGTACTCCAGACCTGACAGGCGACCCTTCCCTGTGAAAAGGCCGGGCAGATCTGATACAAACTATACACTGGATACTCAGTGATTTGTATTTTTTTTTTTGATACAATTAAGCTGAAGCTATTTTTACATACTAACTTCCGTTATCTAGTTACATTAACCAATTCTCTCGTCACAGGAGATGGTATAAAAAGTTTATTCAAATTATTTTATTTTTATAGTTGGACTAGATGATCTCTATGATCCCTTCCAACTCTAAAAATTCTGTGAAATAACGCTATTCAGACAGTTTCGTGATCTCGGCATTCAGTTATAGAATCAATATGTTGAAAACCCACTCCACAGCAAAAGCTAAGAACAAGGACTGTTCTGTAAACCGTATTTTCCTTTAGGGACTTTATTAAAACACTTTTATTATAATTAAAATCAAAGCTCTGCAGATAAAAAAGTTTAACCAAAGTTTTTATACAGAGCATATAACTACTGGAGTAAACACGTAAATAATACACAGACTTTTATATCACACAACCTGGAGGTAGCAGGATCAGATATTTAAATGAACATGTTTAGTTCTCCAGGAATGCAACAGGAAAGGAGGTTGACAGGCCTCCACATTTCCTAGCCCTAACTAATCAGAGAGCAGCTAAAAAAAAAAACTTCTGGATAGAAGCATCAACTTCCTGTGTCATCTACTTTAACAAGACCAGGGATTTTTCAAACTGAAAAAGCACAGGCAGTGCACATCATGAAATTAGCCCCCTTGCATTAATAAAATTTTGACTAACAATTTCTTTCAAAAGAATAACTCCTTTCACAATGCACATGCTGTGCATTGTGACCCTTGCGTCCACAAATTTCCGTTTTATAGTCTTGGCTCTTACTCGTGATATGACTGGGTGGTGCAGAGTCACTTTTAAGCACTTCATTCCTCCAACTGTTTGATACAAATACAACTGTACTTACCTATTCCACGAACTCCGATTAAGGATGTTTTCTCTTTTTATAAACAGTTTTGTGAACCTATGAAGTGTGATAACTGAATACAAAACAAATTCGCTTGCATGCCTTCAAACTAAACAAAAAAAGTCTTTAGTCACAGAAGTGTGCCACATTAACACGCCGGTCATCAGGCACATGACACTGCATTCCACACTACTCTAGAAATGCTCTTTGCATACTGTGGCTGCAGAAGCAACTAAAAGCAAACAAACAAATGCCCACAGAAAAACGTAATTTGATTTCTGAACAGGGAATATTTTCCTAAAAGCGAGTATTTTTAACAGACACGTGGAAATTTGTGACGTCCATATGTGAAGCAGTCAATTAATAGTTACACTCAGTTTTATAATTAGTCATCAAAACATACAATATACACAAAATAATTTTGCTCTTAGCAAATACTGCACAATGTCTTCCATACCATTTTTGTAAATAGTCCAGTGCCTCCAAACGAGCACCAATCTCAAATGTGATTCCAGGACGATTAGGAGGCTTTTTACTCATCTTGGTATTTTCTTTTTCACTACCCTTGGAAGAAAAAAAAAAAAAGTGTATTAAAACACATTATGTTGTTTAAAACACGTCACTGACAGCAAATATATTCTAGAGGGCAGAGAAAGATGTGAAATTTCTATCCTGACTTTCCATTGAGTGCTTAGTTTTCGTAAGTATAGCCAAGGCCCAAAGACGGCATTAAGAAAAATGAACGTATTTTTATTCAGATTTCTTTCCCTAAAAAAAAGCCAAACAAAAAACCCACAACCAAAAACAGGGATCAACCTGAACTCAAAAAATAATAAAGAAAAAAAATCTGGTGCTCATGTCTAGAACTGCAACGTACTTCCTTGACGTCCCTTTGGAGCATAATTTTGAGTTACCTAGAGTCAGTGTGTTCTCTCCTCTGCTGTGGAAAAGGTCAAACCCAAGAAAAACACGCCTTATGAAGAGCAGAAATTTAAAGACAAACATGGCCTAAAGAACAGGTAAAATGAAATTAGCAAAACCAAAACGAAACAAACAAAAAAAGCCACCTTCAGTCTTTCTATGCACTGTCGAGTCTCATTCATCACACTAAGTGACTTTCATTGACAAATGCTTTTTGTTATTGGCAATTCAATTACTATCAAAAAAAAAAAAAAAAAAAAAAAAAAAAAATCACTTCTCTCTCCGACTTCTACCGCTATTACCGTGACTTTCTGATGCACCACCTTTACCGCTCCGCAGCACGGCGGGGTTTCCCGCGGGGGCCGGGGGCTGCCTGCCCACCGCGGAACGCGGCTGCGGAGCCTCCTCGCTCCGGACAACCCGGCCAGCGCCACCCGCACCCCAGTTTTTATGGGGGGGCTCCCCTGCCAACGGCGGCAACGCGATGCGGGACAGCTGCCCCGGAGGCGGTGGCCGACCTGAGGGAAGCCGGTGCCGCTCCCCGAGCGCGGAAGACACAAAGGGGTCCTCCCCGAGCCCGGGCTCGGAGAGCGGGAGGGCCCCGGCCGGCGGGGGCTCAGCGCTCCCGCAGGCCCCTCAGGAGGAGGCGAGCGGTCGCGGCCCACCGGACCCCCGGCCGCGGTCAGGACC
>JAOXJK010000012.1:151677353-151716172 GCA_025774025.1 Xenus cinereus | reverse complement strand
TTGACAGCGCCGGTCGCTCCGCCCCGTGGGTGACGCTGCGTGGTGTTGTCGCAGCGTCACGGCTTTCCCTGGTGCCGTCATGCGGCGCCTCAGCCGTCAAAGCAGGGGAGAGGGGGAGAGGGGTGGGGGTGGCCATCCCTGAGGAGGCCGCTGAGGTGGCCGTGGCCCGCGGCCGAGCAACGGCCTCCCCGCAGCCTGTGTTTACCTCACGCTTTCCCCACGGAACCAGCCGTGTCTCCAGCCACGGATTTTGGTCGCTTTTGCTCTTCCCAGTCTCTCCCTGCCTCAGTGGGGGAGCGAGCCGCTGGGTGGGTGCTGGGCTGGTGGTGGGGCCTGCCCGCCACCGTCCCTCTGGCACCCGCCGTGGGGTCTCCAGACAATGACAGAGCCGGTCGGGGTGTGCCAGGCTGGGTTTATAGCTATTCCAGCTGCTACGTGCTGATTTATTTGCCCCCTTTCTAGCCGCACATTAAACTCCAGAGCTTTTTAATGGCTGCTTTCAGCTTTTGGTGTTTGCTGTGCTGCTTATCACTGTGTTTTGCTTTGCCTGGGAGACCTATGATAAAAGCACGGGCCTGGAGCCAAGTCTGGCATTTGGCCCCTGCATTGCTGCCATCACAGTACTCCGGGAACCATCTCGTGGAGACCTTCCTCCTCTTCTTCTCCAGAATAGATATTTCCAACCTTCTTGTAATGACAAGACCAGCATCATGACATCCCCATGGATGTGTCAGTAAGATAACAGCCAACTTTCCACCAGCTAACAGAAAAGAAATGCAAGCTTTCCTAGGTGTAATGGGTTTCTGGAGACTACGCATTCTGGATCACAGTCAGCTCATGAGTCCTCTCTATCAAATGACCCGAAAGAAGAACTATTTCAAGTTGGGCCCTAAACAGCAGCAGAACAGTCAGGAGGTAGTTTGTGAGATAGTCCTTGGGCCCAGCCAGACAGGACCAGCTGTGAGAAGTATGCTTTACACTGTAGTTGGGGAGCATGGCCTTACTTGGAACCTCTGGTAGAAAACACCTGGAGATACCCAAGGTGTTCTAGGATTCTGGAGCTGTATCAAGGGTCCGAGGTGCCTGTGCTGCACTAGATGTTCACAGGAGGGGTCTATTCTACACCTTATACAACCGACAGTACATGAAGTAAGTGGGTAGCTTTGATCATGCAATGGGCTCAAATGGGAAACCCCAAGTGCCTGTGAATCCTGGAAGAGATCATGGTTTGGCCAGGAGGCGAAGACTTCGGAGCATCACCTGAGAAGGTGGCTCAGGCCCAAGAGTATAATAAGTTAGCAGAAAGTGAAAGGCAATATGCCTTGTTTACCAGAGGATCCTGTTGTGTTGTGCTTCTGTGTGGAGCACAAGTCATGGATTGATTGGTTTTCTATGGAAGTGGGATGTCCCACAGGCTAAGAGAATGATGTCTGTGTGTATGTCAAAGGACCAAAGCATATTCCGTGCCTTGCAACATCAACTTTAGCAAAAAAACCTGGGGCAGAGGAAGAAGAGTGGTAGGGGTTTTGTCTTCCAAGGTGGCCGTTGCTGGGAGACTAGCTGGGCATGGGTCTCCTGGTGGGAGGTGGTGAATGGTGGTCTTTGCATTGCTTGAGGTTTTTTTGGGTTGTGTTCTTTGATTTAGGTTTTGGGGTGTTTTTTTTTTTTTTTTTTTGCTTTCTTACACTTGCTAAACTGCCTTTATCTGGATCTACAAACATTCTCACTTTTTTTTCTTCCTGTTCTCTCCCCCATCCCACTGCAGGGGGAGTGAGCGAGTGGCTGTGTGGGTGTTCAGCTGCTGGCTGAGGTCAACCCATCCGCTTTGGTTAGTCCCTGCGAGGCTGCCTCCCACGTTCGGAGTCTTTATGGGGAGACTCTGCAGTGTGATATTTTAGATTTGCTACAGGATTTTTTATTCCTCCTTTGACTTTTCCTTGTTCCCATTTTCTGGATGGCGGTGGCAAGCAGGAGAGACTGAAGGAGGAAGGAGGCTTGAAGAAAAATAAAACAAAAAAGCTCACTTTTTGTTGTCTCTTTAATAAAAATTTGTTATTGCACTTATTTGAATTCTCCAGCTGTTACTACCCTCCATGTAGTTTTGATGCAGGCTTTTGTTTAGAGGGTTTGTTCCAGGATGGTGAGAGCCGTTGTGTTGGCAATGAGACCTCTCCGGGTGGCAATGGATGTGCAGCATCAGGACGCTGCTAGAGAATTGAAGGTGCTTCTGTCCAAGAAGGGGGAGATGGAGGAAAGACAGAAGAGGTAGCGAGGACGGGGCAGGGTACGTGTGGGTGGTTGAGTCACGCTCTGTTGACTGCCGGAGGCTGTCTGGGTTATGCTGTGACGTGAGGAGGGCTCGCAGCAGTGTGTGGCACCGCGAGCATCACCCCCCTGCTGGGGCTGTCGGGAGAAGGAGGCAGAGCTGATGGCAGGCTGCAGAGGCACAGCAAGCCCCAGGTGTTCAGTAATATGGGATAAAAGCTCATCTGCACACCCACAAAGGAGCACAGAGAGACAACAGCAGGAAGGGGAGCCCAAATAATACCCTGCCCTGCCAGCTCCGGGAGCCATCAGCCCATCAAAGGCCCGTTTCCTCAAGCTCGGTGGAACGCAGGGGCACAGTGGCAGGTGGGAACCCAAATTGAAGACTCAGAGGAAGGGAACTCCCCAAGGCAGGGTGCTATGTGTGACTCCTACCAACGCTGCCTTCAGCACATCAGAAGTACGCTTGTGGTCCAGCAGTACAGGGCGACATTTCGTTGCACTATTATCAGAACAGTTAGAAAATCAAGGAGCCCCAGCCAGTCTCCCCATTTCTTTGCTGCCATTTCGGGTATACCCACCCCTGCCCCGCTGTACCCCTGAGGGCACCCACAGCCCTTACTGGCCTTGACTTGCCTGCTGCGGTACCTCCCCCACCCTGCCCATGGCCCAGGACCCCATTTCAGCTACTCTGTTCCACCATAAAGCCAGTGAGGAGCAACTTTGGCCAAGACTTTTTTTTTTTTTATTCTTTTACCACAAAAACGTCTCTGATATTTAGTCTCGTCTCCTAGAAAAACGGGGCTTACGTGGCCTCATTGCATGTCTGTCTTCCCTTTTCACTTTCTCCATTTACTTCCAGAACTTTTGCCTTCAAGCTTGACAGAGAGACAGAGGTCTCATCACATCATCCCAACCTGTTTTGTTAAAATGCTCAACCGGGCAGGGGAGAGCGACTGCCTTGACGTCTTTGTGATAGAAAGGCTCAGTGCTTTACCCTCCTTCAGACACCAGAACATCATTGCAAGGCAGAGACGCAGGAAAGGGGATTTCATTACTTCTGCTCCTCGCAAAATTTGGTGTTTAATCTTGTCACGAAGCATGTCTTTAGCATTGTGAATATTATACAGACCATAAACTGGAAACCAAACTGGATAGGAGATTTTATCTTGCCAGTCAGTGACTCACTAAGACTTGGAGGGGGAATAGAGGATTTCATAATCAGCTGAGCATGAGCTCATGGTGTGCTGCTGATGCTGAAAAGACTAATGCAGCCTTTGCAAAGCACACGCATGTGGAAATACTGAGTAGGAGTAGAGAGGTGACATTATCTCTGCACTTGGCACCAGTACGTTGTTATTAAAATAACTTGCTGTTAAGAAAAGCCATCCAAAAACTGGAAGGGTTCAGGAAAGATCTGGGAGAATGATCAAACACCTGGGAAAAAAGATATTATTGTGTGAGACCCAGACATCAGTTTGTTTATTTTATTTATTTTCTCTTGTGGGTGATTGGATTAGTCCCTAAAAGAACTACTTTAAATGTCAGATACTGCAATCACGAGGTGACAGTCAACAGAATGAAACTTCATCTTTGTTTTTATCCTTTTTATAGTAGGAAGAGATACTTAAAGTGACTGCTGGTGCTTGTATTTAAATGATACCCGCACGGCCTCAGCCTAGCAAACATGCAGCAGCACCTCTGCCCGGCTCTATCCATCTGTAGGTCACAGCCTGGCTCTGCTCTGTCATCTTCTGTCATTTTTCTGCCACTTCCTAAGTCCATTTTGACACTCTGGCATCAGTTGCTATGTCCTGCTCTTCAGTTTCTCTGCCCTCCTTTTCCTCTCATCCTAGAAACTTCCTCCCCTCTGGAAATTCCTCCTGCTTTTGTGAAGATTTCCAGTATCTCATCAAACACTTCTCCTTTCCTTTTAAAGCCCTAAATTTTCCAGAGGCTGGGAAATATCCTAAAGGGACTGAGTTTTGGAGCATCTGGCCTTGCATAGGAAAAGAAAGTAGCTAACAGCCATTGCCATGGACACCAAACAAAATAGTAGCCCCATGGGTTTGGGACACCAACCCCAGTCTTTTCCAGTTTTAAAAGATACTGAAGCTGGACATTTTTCACTCAGTTGCTCACTGTTTCTTTGCAGAATGTCTTTAACTCAATAAATGGCTTCTCCCAGAGAGCTGGCTGTTTCCTGACGGATATTGCAACCACAGCACTGTATTTCACGGCACGCTGGAGAGGTGACATGAAGCTATAAACCAGAAGTAAGGTTCCCTACTAGCAATATTGTAAGGATTCAGTATGATAAGGTGAGGATGTTACGGAGTGAGACCTGCTAAGGTCTGGTGAGTAATGAAATTTGCATTTATAGAGATAGTTTCCTATTAGTGAAAGAGTCCCAAATCCATGCGAAGAACGAGAAGAATGAAAGAGAAGAAGGAAAAAGAAGAATGAAAGAGAAGAAAGAAAAAGAAGAAAGAAAGAGATGTTGATGGAGATTAAAGGGATGGGGTGGGAGGCAGGTGAAGTTACTGCTCACCAGAGTGGTACCTCCTGATGCTCTGCATGGCTGGAAGGGACCAGCTACCGGTCTGGATGAGGGCAGCTTTGCTGTGCCATCTTACAGCCTGATTAACCCCCTTTCTGTGTATCCATTGGATATTTCTGAGGGGCATAGTCAACATTTGCTCTGCTATGAACATTGTTTTGCAATGAATGTTAGACCTCCTGAGATTTAATCGTGCTTTTGCCTCGGAAACAGTGCTGTGCAATGTGTTGCTTACTTCTGCCTTACATATTGCAGCCATATGTTTTGGATTGTCTTTTGGTTTTTAAGGGGGGGGTCTGTAGATTGGAACACATCAGTAAATATTTTACTGGGGATTTTTTTAAAACCTTGGTGAGAACAGTACTGAACAGAAAATGTGCTAGTACCTGCTCTGATTTTACACTACTTTCCTCGATATTTCCCTGTGAGACTGAAATTCAGCATATACCTTACAGTGGATCAGCGGAGCACTTGAGTTGCTAACATAGCCCATTGGTAAGTTTTTCATGATCTACCATTTTGAGAGCTGACTTCAGGGTGGGTAAGGGAAAGGGACAGAAGGAACGTCCTGCCAAGACAGTAACTGTGTTGGAGTCTCCCTTTGAGCACGCAGCAGCAGGATGTTTATCACAGCTGTAATGATATTGGGGAGTGCTGTAAGAGGAAAGGAGAGACTGACAGACAAATCACTTCAAGACATGCAGTCGAGTGAGGACAGTCTTGTAGTCAGATCGCCAAGATGTATGTGTAGAGAGAATTTGCAACTTGGACTGAAGGAAAACAGAACTCCAAAACTCACATTTGTCCAACCTGGTGGAGTCCAGCAGTGAGAATGAAAACAAAAAAGCATCACATCTGCCAGCAGTCAATAGCAATCCCTTTGTAAAACTAATGTGATATTTTCCTGTCTCCTTTGTGGTCCTGTGAAAACTCAGGTGTCCTCAGGCGCCGAAGGATGGTTGTTGATTAAGAGATTAGACCTGGGTGTCCAACCCTGCCTGTAAAATGCTTGCAAAGCATTTGTTTATGGGAGGAGTCACTTGTTTCTTGATACTTGGCTATCGGGTCTCTGCTGGCATAGCCTTCCAGGAACCTGTCTGTGCCATCAGAGTTCTGGTCTCTGTCCTCAATTGCCTTGTAGGCCCCATTCAAATCCTTGATCTTTATGCAATGCTGGAGAGCACCCAAGCTATAAAACCACTCTGCCTCTAGCGTATCGTGACCCTCCACTGGATACCAAGGCTGTCTGTGCCTTTTCTTCTCCCTAGCAGTTGAATTAGTCCAGAACATCAGTTTGAATCCAGCTGGAAATGCGACAAGTATGGCACAGGCACATCTGGAAAAATTGCAGACAGTTCCAGAAAGGCCTGCAGACTTTCAGTACAAGCTTCACAAATTTAGACTTTGCTTAAATACTGGCATTCAGGCAGAAAGGAACTCAGCCACTGTCAGATTGCAGTGGTTATTTACACAGAAGTATAGAGACAACTGATAGCAGGGCTCTGTAAAACAGCACAGAAGACAGGCTTTTTAAAGAACATTATTACAGTATCATTGTCAATTGTTGTTTGTCTTAATTTATAAATCATCGGTATGATTTATTATAGAAATGACCATGGCATCAGTATCATCATTATTTTGCCAGTACCATTTTCTTAGGATCCAGCAGTACAACACGCTCCACCATTGGTCCTAGAATCATAGAATTGTTTAGGTTGGAAAAGACCTTTAAGATCATCGAGTCCAACCATTAACCTAACACTGCCAAGTCCACCACTAAACCATGTCCCCAAGCACCTAATCTACATGTCTATTAAATACCTCCAGGGATGGTGACTCAACCACTTCCATGGGCAGCCTGTTCCAATAGCAATATTTTTGTACGCAAGGTGGGGGAGCTGCACATTCTAATGGAAGCACTTCTTTTCCCCATGTATGCTTTTCCACTGTTCTTAAATAGTAATGGGACATTGTACAAAATTCCTCTCAAGCACATTCCCATGCCTGCATCAAGTTACACACCAACCAAATTTCCTTCTGATACCATATAATCAAAGAGCAAACAGATGCAACACAGACTGGTTGTGGCTTTGCACGGAGAAGTGTCATTGTGCATCACAGGTTTGCTTGAGTTAGATACTTTCTTGTCCTGGTTTGGGCCGGTTGGCCAATGACAAGACAACAGATGCTTTCCCACACCTCTTGCTCCAAGGAGCGGAAGAAGAAAGATAAAGAGAGTTATGAGTTTAAGGAAAAAAACTAATCTAATTTAATGAAACATTAATAGTAGAATAAAAATGAAACAATGAAATACATACAATATATATATAATTATATATACACAACTGTATCAAGCTCCCACGGAGATGTCACTGGCAGGCACTAGACTGGTCACTGAAACTGGATTCTGGAACACTCTGATGGGGATTGTCTGCCTACTCTGAAGATAGACAAACTCACAGGGTCCTCCTCATTGAAGACAATCCCTTGAAAAGAAGAAAAAGAAGCAAACCCAACCCCTTTGATCCCTCAGCTTTTATGCCAAGCATGACAGATGGGTTGGAATACTCTTTTGGTCAGTTTGGGTCCCCTGACCTGTCCACTCTTTCCCAGAGGTGCAACCCCTCCATGGGGTAAAAAAACAAGTCAGTTGACCCTGGTTGCCAAAGCAGCAAGGATAAGGAAGAGCCTCTCTCACTGAACAGAGTGGCAAACCGAGGCATTTCTACACACTTTTCCTCTACCTGGACTGTGTGTGTAGTATAATCAGTGGTAGCTGATACAGCATTATTGCAGTAGGCTATTGTGGAGATCCAAGCAGTGGGTATATCAGCAAACTCAGAGCTAATTCTAAGTTTTACAGAATTGTACTCCAGCATGCAAAACAGAAATGTCCTTTGTTGCCTGTATTGCAGGAGCAATTAAGCTAAAATAATGAATTTTGGAAAAAAATAAAATTCAACCCTGAAACTAAGGAAGTCTTAGGATAGGATGGAGTGGGATTTCCATCTGATAACACTAAAAATTAATTTGTTCCTGTCTTAAAGCAAATTAATCTTTGTTCATACAGCAGACCTGATAAGGTTATTAAATCTTATATTATGTGCCAGTTCTGTAAACTGTAATTAGATGCTAACTTTATGCAGGATCAGCCTTCTCTTAAAATTGAAACAAAATGTCTGGATTTGTCAGATTATTTTTTTTTTTTAATTAGAAGGGTACCTCAAACATTATTAAGTGGCTCTGCTGCCTAAAGGAATGGACTTAACTTAAACTTTTGTCATTCGCAAAGGTGAATTAAAATGAGTCTTAGTTTCCCCTGCAGCAAGACTACAGACAGGGAGAGTTTCATAGTTTGACCCAATGTGGCTCTCTGAGGTTGGAGTGACCAGCACTTCCCCTGCTTGTTTTTTTGAATGTTTCAACCAATTTTCAGGTATCTCAGACTGTTTTTTACTTGTTGAGTACTATGTAAATAGCCTTAGCAAAGAGCTGTGATGTGGGACAAATGACCTGATCTGATGGTCACTGAAGCCTGACTAGAAAAAATACCCTGCCCCAAAGGCTCTCAAGCCCATCCCATGGGCCGTCAGCCCATCAAAGGGTGGTCTGCATCAGCCCAGAGGAGCACTGGAGCACAAAAGCAGGTGGGAACCCAAATTAAGGGCTCAGAAGAAGGGACGCTCTGTCTGGACCTGTCCCAGAGCTGTCCCAGAGGAGCCTCAGACCCTGTGTCCAGGCAGGAAGCCCACCCAGATGAGTCAACACCAGAGCACCTGTGGGACTGAGGAGGGTTGCCGTCTGGGGCCGTGAGACACGTGGCCAGGGGTGTCTCTAAGAGTGATGCCATAGGGAGTGGGCTGCAGAGGACCAGGGGACTCTGGACCAGCTGTATGTGTGTGTGATGGTCTGCACCAGCAGCTGGAGTGGGGCTGTGACCCTGAGGGCTTGTATGTCCAGGTGCCAGCAACTGGGGAGACTGGGATCTCAGGGAAGCTACTGGGTAGGCTGAGTCTCTGAGCCCAGGTGCTAGAGGGATCCTGCTGGTGCAGATGTATATATATCTGTACATTCTCACTAGTGGACCTCCATCCGGCTCGGCCAGAGAGGGGAGCAGGATGAGGCCATTGAAATTGAAGGGGGGGGTGTTCATGTGAGTGCTCTATGTGTCCCTCTGTTATCTGTGTGGCCAGCTGTGGGTGTATATATGGTGTATACACGTGCTCTGCATGTGTGTGCCTACCAGGTATACGTCATCAGCCTCCCTGCTGGTGGTGGTGTCCCAAATCTGGGTTCTTTATCTGGTGTGCAAGCCACTAACACACAGAGCAGAGGTATTTCCAAGTTTATTCCATTAATGCACAGAAATGGAGTGCTCGTCCCAAAATGGGAGCACACCTCAGTTTCAAAAATTTCCCTCTTTATACACTGATTATTACTTATTCTAACAGTTAATACATATTCATTGCTATTCTCTTTAATGATTTGTTGAGATTTCTTCGCTTCCTGTGTAAATTACTGCACAGACTGTTTTCTTCATTATTGCTCTCTTTTGAGTAGTGGTATCATTTGGGCAGGTGGTCAATGAGCTGGTGGTCGTGATCTCCCCCTGCCCAAATTACCTTTTACCTGCTTCTCTAATCTTGGCAGTTCCAGGTAGTTTTCTCAGTTTGCTGGCCAGGTCTACAGTTTATCACTCTCTTGACAGGAATATCCTGCTTATCGACAAAGCCGCATTGTCTAGTACTTAGTTCCTTAATTTAATCTTTGATAAATCATGTCTAGTTACTGTTTCTCTCTAAATAATCAAATCGGGTTGGGGCTGTATATAAGACTTTTAGTAACAGCAGCAGGTTCCCTTGGTTGCTTCGATTACATGTTACATTTCATTTTTCCAGTTATTATCAATTTTGCTATGACAGTGGGACCTTTAGGCCCCAGACTCACCTCTCTTGGACTGCCAGACCCAGCGCAATATGTTTTCTCCTTTATTTGTAACGTTGTCGGAAGCAGAGTAAGCCTGGGAGGAGAGAATAAAGATACGGGGTACTTAGTATTGTGATTTCTCATTTCCTTCCTTTTGTGGCCTGAACTTGTAATGTATGCAACAGGCATAAAACTGCTGCACAACAAGCTCGTTGGGGTGTTCATTTCCTAGAATTTGAAACCTGACGGTTGAGGTGGAGCTCGGGGTGGGGCAGGAAGTTTGAGGAGCAACAGGTAACAAAAACAAGTTGTACGTAAACCTTTCTGTCTGTATATAAACTATAGGCTAGCACTTGCCTATAAGATACTCACTAATGCACAAAGCTTATGCATCAAAAGTTTGTGGAACAGTGAGTTTCAGATATGAATGTTAGTGATTAAAAAACACCTCTAAATATGTTATAGACACAATATATTTTAATGATATAGACAAACATGAAAGGCCAACGGCCTTCAAAAAAGCAACCCAAGCTTAGAATTAACTTTTTCCTATTGAGAAGAATAAGAAAACAAATGAAAAATACTCCCAAGAAGTAAATTAATGTATGTATAGAAATTCTTCAGCGAGTGACCTGATTTTAAAGACCATTGGGAATTGATGTCTATTGCCTGTAGAGAGCCAGGGTGGCCTGGGAAATCCCGCTGTGATGAAGCTCATGCATCTATGGAAATAGCGATGGACTAAATTTCCTCAGTGGCATAATTCCATGAAATTAAAAGAAGTGATGTGAATAACAAACATGATCCCGTGTTTTCATGTTTGAGCAAAAGGACCTTAAAATGTTCAGTTTTGTTTAGCTCCAAGACAGAAGCTCTTTTGTAACATCCTAATTGCCCAATTCCTATTTTTGTTTCCTTTTCTGTGAGGTGAGAATGTTACATTCCTTTGTTATCAGTGGAAGTATTTTTCCTTCTCCAGGGGAAAAAAATACAGTTAAATCAAATCAATCATATTTTACTAGGTTTATACTTTCTTTTTGTCAGCGATATATACAGACATCAGGAGAGATACCTACCAGCATATTTTATCTATTTGTCTGGAGATGAAGTTTTTCCCCCTAAGGTTGTATAATTCTTCAGTGTCGAGCGGCTGATTTATATTACTTTGGTGTGTGATATAGTTCTACAGCCAAATCATCTTGACCACCAGGACATCTTATTCAGGCTCCATTTCTCTTACATGGATTTTACTTTATTTTTGTGTACTTTAAGGTGTGATGAATTGATAACTCACGTAGTATGGAATACATGGAGTGGAACAATGAATGTTTACAAATGGCTTTATTCCTTTCTCCTTTCAAAGGAATTTATCTTAACATATATTTGCAATAATGCTTTTGACCGTGAAACTTAACTCTGAACTCTCACCAAGTGCATCTGCTGTATAATAGTGCTTTTGCAAAATGTCTTGTTAATGGATATGGATTTTTTGGTAGCTGGATGATTCTCCTACATCAAAGCTTGTCAGGCTCACAAGTATTTCAAAAAATGGAGTGATTTGGAGATACCACTTTAAAGTTTTCTGAGCGGGGTAGAAAAGTAAAGCTGAAACAAAAATCTGCATCGCTTTTCTTCATGAGAAAAGCTTCTGTCTTTGTTCCCCATCTCATAATTGGAGTGGACCGTTATTTATAGCGTATCTTCTCTTTCACAACAGCCTGCAAGAACGTTCACTGGGCTAATCTTAATCTTCACTTTGCTCTTCAAAATGAATGTTTCTGCTGTGAGGCTACTTCACAGGAAGCGTGACCTCATTCTGCTCCGTGCCGCTGATTGCACGGGCTGTTTTCAAAAGGCAACAGGGGACTTCACGGAGCTGCCTTCCCCGAGCCCCAGGGCTAATCTCTGCCAGGAAGCCGCAGAAGAAGCACCCTCCACCTCACTCTGAGGCTCCCGTGTTGATGATGAGCAACTTTTCTGCACACGTGTGTTAATAGTGGGATGGATTTTCCAGGTTTGGAATATTTTTCCACGTGCTTATCTCTTAATATATTTGTTAGCTGAGGAATAACTAAGCTTTGGATTCATTTCTATCCTGCTCTTCAGGAAGTTTTGTATTTTTGTGAATGTTGTTATCTTTACCTGTAGGGAGAAGAGACTGGACTGCTCTTCAAAAATGACTGATACGTGTGAACAAATAAAACTGTCTTTGTAGACACTTGTGTTTGGTAGGTACAGTAGAATAAAGCTGGTTGCCTGGAGTTCAGCTATTTGAATAATTAGCACTATATTTTTGTACATACTAATGTAAATATTTAGAATGCAAACATGGATTGGGGTTTGCTGGCTACCAAGCGAGGATATCATTGGCTTAAAGATTAATTTGATTTTTGGAGGGGAAGGTGATTAAAAATGACTGATTTGGACAGTGACTGTTTTGGTTTTTAGTTTTGGTTTGTTTTTTTTTTTAATATTATGATGTGGACTTTTGGGTGTTTTGAAATTCAAGGGGACTTGTTGCCTTAGGCTATTATTTGAATTCTTCTCATAAAATATCGCTGCGTTCACTTCAGATTCACTTCTAGTGGGATTTCTTAAAACTGTGGCCTTTTCTCATGTCATAGTTTAAAGGTTGCACATTGATGCTCATTTTGTGGATTACAGATGTAATACTACAGCTTCATTGTACAGTGGTGGTTGAGATGCTTTGTTTTGGCTTGCTTATATTGTTACTATAGCTTCTCACGCTATTAATAGCCCAGAAATGGGACTGAATATTAAATGAAAGCAGAACACTGTGCAGCATTGTCTACAACATAATGTTTCCAAGCTTTCCCCAGCATTGATTGAATTATGATTTTCAGGAGCCTTCTTAATTAACTCATGAGACAAAAATTTTCATGATTGCGGGTAGCAAAAAAATCCATTGGACTGCCTGTTCTATGACTGTTTATGGAAGCTTCATATTATCATTACTTAAAATAGTTTGAAAGCAAATTACAACTGTTTATTAGCTGTTCTTCGAAGGAGAGAAAGTCATCACCTCCCCAGTAATGTGTTTGCATATATGTATCTCTCTCTTTTATAAATACATGTATATACTCTATTTTACCTTAAATTTTACTTCTGTGGAAGGTGGCAGATAGATAAACAAGTGTCCTTCAGAAACATACCTTGCAAATTTATGAGACAATTCAAATTAGTAACGGAAGGACTGTGGTTTGTTCTGCCACTTTGATCAGTGTGTGTCAACCCTTTCTAACAAAGACACTACTCATATGTAAGCTACTATTTTTAAATGTTATTCTTTTTTAGTGGTTACTCCTTTGTGTTATCACAACTGAGAGAATCACATGCCGTACAACTGTGCTAAGGGTTTCAGTTGCTGGAAAGCTTCACTCTCAGATTATTAAAGAGTAGTAGTAAGTGTGTATATATATGTATGTATGTGTATTTATAGCAGGTATAACTTATGCATCCCTTTTCAAACAAATTTGCCCTAGAATCAATCACTTGTATCTAAGTGAGAATATATTATAACTAGCAATATGACATATATTGATCTTACACGTCCTTATTTTCAAACAAGACAAAAGGAAACATACTTCTCTTTCTTTTTAAACTCTTTTACAGATAATCTATACTGCCTGTTACCCCAAGGTGTATGAAACAATACTTTTCAAGATGTATGGAATATCACATGTTGCATCGACACCAGGAGCAAGTAAATTTGTGCACATTCATCTGAGATTTTGATTTAAAAAAATCTTTTGTGGAGGGAATCTTGTTTCACTGATAAGATTTGGGATTTTGCAGGTTTTAGTTTATATCCACATTTACAAAACACGTGTTGGGTTCTTCCTGTATTTTCTTTTAGAATTTCTTGGTTTTGAGTATAATATTTTTGCACAATTAAAAATCATGATTTTGCCTAAAATAAGAAAAATTATTTCAGGAGCTAACTGTATATGGAAAAAAAATAAAGGTCTACAACATGTCAGTCTATGGAATACACCACTGCTCTCACTTTTTCTATAATTTGCTGTGTGACATTCTGACCAATGCTACTTGATCTCTTTGTACCTGCACCAAGCTTCTTCCAGTTGTCTCCTCCTCAACTTGTTTTTGCAAGTGCTGAAGCATAATTTTCTCATGATAAAGTGAATTATTTTTTTTTTTTATCAAAGTGTAGGAGAAACGGTATGTATGGGAATAGAGTAATAGAACTGATTTGTAAAAAAATACCCTGGAAGGTTTTTCTTCCCTACTTGGGTGACTCTGCCTGGTTCTAAGGCTCAGTCAGGCTTCACATCCAAGCTGTGACTGACAACTGAGCTCCAAATGAGGATAAACAAGATTACCAAAGTGGAAACACTGACCTTCATGTCATTTCTTTGGCTTAGTTCATAAGTGAACATTAAAAAAAGTAGTTCTCCTAGACCTATCTCCTCTTTTATGTGAATGATGTGCATTTACTAACATGTTGTAAGCATGATGCTCTAAAGATACAGAAGAGACAAGATAAGATTTGGGAAAGATCGTATCTTTTATCTTTCCCTGTAATAACAGATATAAATTCTCCCTGTGGATAGCCATTGCTCATATTTCATAAGATTGATTCTGTCAGATGCTGAATGTCTGGCAGCCCTTTGCAGACTTGAGCCATGGTGATCCAGACAAATCCTATTTCCTTAGTCTCCTGCCACCATATTATTGTCAAATCTTTGTCACTGTCACTGTCCCTATTCCTGCTGTGCTATGTCTGCATTTTTAATCTGAAAAATATATTGTAATGCTAATGGTGGCCCTTCCATTCTACTCTGTATCTGTTGCCAGTACATGTACTATTTTTGGCATGAAGCACATTTCTGGGAAAGCCCCATTAAAATTATGGCAGCTATTACATTTGTGTCCATAAATATTTCTCTCAAGGTTGTAAGATGTGCAGAGTACAAGTATCTGATTATGACTTGCTCTGATTCTGTGTTGTCCTGGTAGAGATAAGTTTCCTATAAACACTATGTCTTTCCCCCATTGTTTCATCTGTTTTATCTCCTTTAGTCTCTCCCTTAATTGCCTTTTCTTTTTTAGCTTCTTTTATGATCTTTTTGATACGCACAAGGTACCTGTCAGTAAAGACCTGTCAACTGTTTGAGCTGTCAGGGGGTATGATAACGACTCCCTCTTATGTGGCCTTTGCCTCTGCAGGTTCATCAGCGTTTAATGGAGAACAAAAACGCAGCCTCTCACAACGGATTTTTCCAAGGTACTGACAAAAATTATACTTGTTTCATTTTATTTTTATTTTGTTGGAGATTTTGTAAAATCCCTTTTGGGCCACTTAGAATTGTAGTGCTGATATTAATTTAATTACTGCTTTAAATGGAAGTTCAGAAGTGCTACTGTAGAGATTGGAAGCATTTGCTTTGTAATTACAAGGTTTTGGAATATCTCTGTTCCACCTGCTTTTCCCTCCACTGAAATTACGGTATCTCTCTGTGATGTGCCATGTGGGATAGATAAACCTGCTGCTGAAACCCATGTCAACCACTGAATCAATCCAGTCTGTCGATGGATGTCACTGGATGGCCACTTGGAACTCAAAGGTGTTGAGGAGAAAGGACTAACCATAAATCCAATTTCACTTGAGCTAAGCATCACAGAATCACAGAATCGTAGAGCACCAGGTTGGAAGGGAACTCAAGGATCATCTGGTCCAATCTTTCTTGGCAAAAGCATGGTCTAAAGAAGATGGCCCAGCATCCTGTCCAGCTGAATCTTAAAAGTGTCCAATGTTGGGGAATCCACCACTTCCCTGGGGACATTATTCCAATGGCTGGTTGTTCTCATCATGACAATTTTTCCTCTTGTGTCCAATTGGAATCTCCCCAGGAGAAACTTGTACCCATTATACCTCGGCTTTTCCGTGTTACTCCTTGTAAAAAGGGAGTTTCCTTCTTCTTTGTAGCCACCCTTTAAATACTGGAACATGGTGATAAGGTCTGTCTACAACATTTAGATTCTTTTACCTCTGTCACTATTTGCTTCTATTTTACATACCACATATTATATTTTTTTGTGCTACATTTCATCTCAAAGTCAATTTTATTTCAGTGCTGAATGAAGCTATCACCACGTGTGGACTTTATCCCATGTTGTTCTAGCTGCATGATATTCTAGGATTTGTAAGAATTAAAAGTCATGGATGCTTAAATCTTCATTAAGTATGACTAGGTTATAAAAAGCAAATAAATCCTGCCTGGTTCAGGGGCACTCAGGCTTGCTCCATGCAGAGTAACTCAGGGAAACAAAATACTGGAATTCTTCTGGCAATTCCAGGTAGGTGTAGATCTGGCAGGACTCCTTGGCCAAGAGCACAGCCACAGAAGTACACCATCCACTTAGCAATTCAAGCTGGCTCCATGCGTTCATGAAATAAATGCTCCGCCTGGCATGGAGCCCTCCTGTAATGTGAAGCTCTGGAAAGTGTGATGCAGGCACGCTCTAGCTGGCCAAAACCCCCAGATCCAGATGTAATATCATTATCCCCATATTTTACATCTATGTCATTACCAGCCCCCATCGGCTGCTAATGTAAATTCATTACTATTAAATCATTGGTTTGCACTGTCTAGACATTCACTAGAGGGTTTCAATTCTCCTTTCCAGCTACGCTTGTGCCCTTTTGGATGATGACCCTGCCTATGAGTGTTGTTCCACAAATCCTCTGACCAGTTCCTTTCCCTCGTGTCGCCGCAGCCCTCGCCTGCTTTCTAATGGGTATTACCTTTTGACAGAAGATAGTTTTCTGGCTGATGAAGAGGGCAATGTAACACTGACACCATCCCAGACAAGTGTTACATATAAAGAGAATTTAGTTCGGTAAGTGAACTCTACGCAGATGTTACTCAAGTGCCTCCACATCTCCAGACTTATCTGGAGGTATCTGCGTGTCTGTCTGCATTTTGCTTGGCATAAGATCAGCGTTGCTTCTTAATGGGAACATCTCAATTGATTTAGTTTAGAGAGTGCGATGACTGAAATAACCTAATTTTCAGTCATGTCTAATCTTACTACCCAAAAACACTTCAGAACACAGTTGTTGCTGTAAGTGGAGTTGTGTGCAATAAAGAAGAAGAGCTACAGCTCATTTTGCCAATGGGATGTTACCATGATAAGTACTAAGAAAATGTCTATATATACATGTATATATATACATGCTCGTATATATATATTTAAATAAAAAGGTCTGGTCCGGGAATGCTTACTCAGGGAAAAATCTGTCTTGATTTCAGAAGCCCATCAGTTTAGGAAAGTGTATAAAATATACTCCAAAAACGTTGAAGTACCGTGAAGCCAAGCCTCACCTAATGGGGCGTAATAGGGTGAAATTCATGCGTAGCATGAGACCACTCAGAGCAGAATCAGAGCCCAATAACTGTAGCATCATTTGGTGTCACAGTATCCAGTATCATAACAGCATGATATATCTCCGTGTTGCTAATACGTTCCCTGACATTACTGCAGTGGGCAGCAGTCATTTTTGGTGACATACACAGGGTGAAAAAGAGAGCTAGGAACAACACCCAGGATCTGGTTCGTTCATGTCAGTCCTGCGAGCTTTAGAGCTCTGTCCTTGCTCAAAAAGAGTAATTAACTCTATTCCTGGACAACGTGTCTTTTCTTTCTAGCATATTCAGGCGAAGGAAGAAAATCCGTCGCTCTCTTGCCAGCTTGTTCAATCTCGACACCTCCAGTTCATGGTTCAGCAGCACCGTCCTCAGCAATTCGGGTTCCTCCCACGTGGATGCTCCTTGGCCTGATGGATGCAATAACCTCGAAGCCAGTCAGAGCGATATTGGTAAGCCCTGACCAGGTACCAAGTAATTGAGCTACAACACTGCAGTCTGTATTTAGTGGGAGTTGGGTATCTCTTTCTAGAGGTTTTATGGGGACTGTCTGCCAAGATGTGCAGGTAGAGGATAAATGAACAACAGAATTTTAAGTGGTGAATTTTGCATTTTTGTGAGTTCACAAAAACCTTCGTGCCAAAAAGGCATTTTTAGACTGAATTTGAATCCAAAGTCATCACCACTGATGTTTATGCTGATGTCATTAATACCGACACTGTCTGCTTTCACCTGGCTGTTTTAATGACTTCATTGTGTTGTGCTCTATGTAGTTTTGTCTTTACTCTGCATATTTTCTCCTCCGTACGTTGAACTTGCCAATTCCCTACCCCTAACAATTTGGAAACTTCCCTGTGATTAGGTAATTAATTTTTCTCCCCCACAAAATTAATTAACACAAAGTCTCAAAGCTCCTTTTTTTTTTGTGCAATCTCAGTTACATATGCACTTTTTTTAGGCGTTTCAGACTTTTCTTCTGAATGTGACAGCCATGTGCCACAAAGGCAAACTCTAGCAGGTAACGGAGCCTCTCTCACTGAAGATGATGAGTTTCTTCAGCATGGGAAACCAATTTGGTCTTCAAAATCCTGCTCTCCATTTATGATAAATGCCAACAAAGAGACTTTGAGCAATGCAGGTGTGTCACTTTCTTATTCTGATATGCCTCATTTTTAGAGTGAGCTGAAAACACTTTAAAAATACTGATATGGGCCCTTGCAGAATAGAATTTATTTCCTGAAACATACATTTTAAATAACTGATTAAAAATAACAAAATACTTAAAATTAGTATTTACTTTTTTACTTCCCCCTGCTCACATCTTTTGCTTTCCTATTTTCAGTGATAAATGGAAAAATAAAAAAGTGAACAGGAAAATGGAGGAAAGGGCATGGGAACAAAAACCAAAACAGGCAATTATTCAGAAAGGCTTGTTTTCTGAGAGCATGGAGGGCACAGTGTCTCCATGGCCGTGGGGGAAAACGACAACTGAGAGACACCCAGAGCATGAAAATTAGGTTTCCGCTTTGAATCACTCTGGGCACATTCTCTTAAAAAGAAACTGAAGGGACTGACCTCACAGGCTGAAGGTAGTCTTTACAAATGCCTCCTGCCATGTATTTACTTTCCTGAAAACTCATGAAAATTATTTTCCTGATCTTTTTTTAGGATCCAGGATAGTACGAAATGTCCTTTCTCAGATGGTTGCACTGATCACGTGTTTAATCATATCAATATGTACAAGGTAATTTTTATTTCTTTTATTTGTTGTTTCTGATCATAATGCTTACTCCATTTCAACTGGTGAATAAAATATAAATTGAGGGTAACATTTTCAGAGTTAGATAAATCTTATTGTGAAAATATATTTTCACATGATAGTCAATGCAGGCAGTCAATGCGGAGCTGTACAGATATGCACAAAACCAAGAAACATGTGCGCAGATATGGTGGCTACTTTGTCGAGTGTGCTTGGGCAGGGGTTTCAAATAGCTGAGCCTGTGTCTTTCTAAGTGACCAGTATGGGTGTTTCTCTCAGTCTGGGAATGCTGAGGTCTTTATTTTGATGAAATTGTCCTCAATAGCTTAAGAAGTTTAAAGTTTCAAATTGCAGTTCACCTACCAGAGTTCAGAGGGTCCATCTGCAAGAACCCTCCTCCCACCCAGGCTTCACCTCTATTAACCCAATATGCATCCCTTGGTTTTTTTCTAACCTTTATGGGTATTGTTATGTTCTCAGATATTTTCTGGGAGGATTGTCTGCCACTTTGTTGCTGATAATTTTAGTTTGTAAGTACAGACTTCCTTTATATTCAACACACAATATTTTACTAATTAAGGACCAAAATCCATCCCTGGATGTACATCCATGGCTCTTATTGATGCTAAATAAGAGCAATTTGTGGGCATATGGGGACAGACTGTAACCTTCAACCAGTTACAGGATTTTGCATTTATATTTCACAGTTCTTTTGTCCCAAGATGCTGCTGTGTCATCTTTCTTCAGTCTTGACACATCTTTCAAAACAACTAAGTTTTGGTAAGTGGCTCCAGTGTCGTGTGATGCGTAGAGGAACATAGAAATTTTATATTAAGAAGAGGAAGGAGAGATTCCTCCTGTTGTTTTCATGTCAAAAGACAGAAGGCATGATCTGAAGTTATTGATGGAGGATTTGGCTTTTTGTGCTACTGATTTGTATTCATAGAAACTTTCCATTTCTTTTGTAAAACTTCCTTTTCATAAGGTGCAAGAAATGTTGTAACACCTATTTGTTAGTGGAAAAGGAAGATAAACCATAACCATAAACCAGTATGTCACAACATGAAGATGCAGAAACAGACCAAGGATAGTAACTTCTTATGAATCCAGAGGCGTGAATTCAAGCCTTGCACTGAAGTCCACTCCCAGGCCACAAAGTCCAGTCTTTATATTTGACTGGGAAAAATAAAAAAAAACCAGCTAACTATGATGCTAGCCTCATCACCACCTTCCAGGGACTACAGAATTGATATGACTTGGCCCTTCTAACCCCACGCACCATTAGTTTCAGGACAGAGCTTTGCCTTTGGATTATACTGTAGTCTGATAGATGTCTTAGAAGTCTGATCAGTTGAACAAAGGTGCTGTTGTTGCTGTTTCAGACTGCTTTAGTTCAAAGATGTACACAGAGCTGTAGCTTCTAAATCCTTCTGGTGAAAAAGACTTACATATTTAGGAGGCCTGAATTACATCTCTAGAGCAAGCTCACACATAGGCCTCCGTGCTGCAAGTGTGTATGTGCTGGATTTATGAATTACCATCCGTTCACTTTTTACGCAGCAGAAAATTCTTTTGCGTGTGTAAAATCTAAAATGCTGCTAAGACTAAAAACATTTGGGCTTATCTGAATTTTTATGTGGTGAAAGTGAAGCTCAAAAGGACATTGTTTGTTTCTGAAACTGTGTCAGAGTTCAGGAGTTCAGTGTATCCCAAGGGCAACAAGACACTCTGGCAGACCTCTTAGCCTTTGAACGGAGTATATTGGAAGTTAGAAACAAGACACAACTTGGAGAGCCATATTGCAAAGACAGTCTCAGATTCTGAGCATCCAAAGGGTCTTAGCACACCACCTCAGGTACACAAGGATGGTACTTTACTACTTGTTACTATGTCATTAGTTCCAATAAAATCAAAGCCACCAGGTTAGGACTAGTCTGTCACAAACACATGCTCCAAAGCACTGCTTTCTGACTTCCTGAATACTTTAGCCCTGAGTCAGAAACAAAGCTGTTCTTCACAAGAGGAAAATAAATACACTCTGAAGGCCTTTCAGTCACTGGTATACAGAGAATACCTCTTTTATGCTCATAACAAGTGAGAAGTTACCTGCTCAAGCAAGTAGTTGTACAGCTTAACTAAATTTGGCAATTCAGAACCTACATATACTGATTATAACCAACTGTGGTTTAAATCAAGACATACAAAAATGTACGCTTATTTTTTTCCTTCAGGAAATAATTGGAAAGAAAGAAGAATTGGTGAGTATATGTCTAAGTTTAGAAAAAATTCCGTACTTTTTGGGGTGAGCCCTATTTTAAAACAGGGTTCAAGCATGCCAGAAAGGTTCCCTGGACTTTTCGTTAAAAGAAGGTTTTGCTGCAGGCCCCTTGCCAGTTTCCACTGTGAATTACTTCACTTTGCTATCTGAAACTCCTTTTTTATTTTATTTGGATGAAATATTCTTTTATTATTTGACAACAGTTGCTAAATAGTGTAAGCTTTTAAACAAGTGCTGTGCTTCAGCCCAGAGAAAACATGTTTTTCAGTAATGGGCAAAGCAAATCATCCTTTTTCCAAGTTTAAACAGCACAGCAGGGCCAGGTGCTCTACAGCTCTAAATTGGTACCATTCCACTGAAGGAGTGAGCACTGAAGGAAGGAAAACACTTACAGATTCTTCTTTTCCATATTCCTTTTGAGTCAAGTCTCATCCTCAGTCTCCAGTTTCTGTTTATCAAGTATTTCTAAGTCTTGATACAGCTTAGAATCCTTAAAACAAGAGCACTGATTTATTTGCAATTGGAGCTAGCCAACCCAGTCCCAGCTCCATTATTTCCCTTATCTCTTTACTTTGAATAGATAAAAATGAAAAGAAGGAACTAAGTGGAGCTGTGCCCAGCTTCGTATTCCTCATAGTGTGGATAAAACAGCCCTGTTCATCAGTTTGCTGCTTGAGTGCAGTTCAGCTTGTGATACCTAAAAGCACCTGCACAGCTGCAGATGCAACCTGGAAAACCTTTCAGTCAGCCCTCAGAAAGAGGATATTCATCCTGAGAACAAACCATTTTAGAACTGTACACGGGCATTTGACCACTTTGCAGACTTACTAAAGCCTATGATGAAAATACATCCTCCTCCTCCTCCAGTGTGCCAAGCAATGGCCACGAAATATGGCACTTCTCACAGCCAATGGGACTGTTTAGGTAAGGGCTGCAACACCAGAACTTTAACACTGGCTTTGATTTTGAAAGCCAGTATCAATATTAACCCTAGCAGGTGCTACAGGATGGAGTGAAGAACTTGGGACTTGTTGCCTAGCAGGAGTAAACTAAATACAGACTGGCTACAGACAGAGGTTACTGAGAGACAGGAGCTCCAGCATTTCAAAACAAGCTTGTCTCTTGCCTTTCATAACAACTTAAAAGCAGAGTAGTTACTTCTGTATATTTTGAAATGAGTTCACTAACCATTTTCATTTTTCCTCCTCCTCATATTTATTTTCTTCAGCTCTTCAGCATCAAACTACTGGATGCCTCCTTATGGCTAATGTTACACGTTCCTGTGGAAAAAAAAATATTACGGAATTGTTAGTATTCTTCCTTCAAAATGCAATTCATTTCAGCTTTATTTTTATTCTGGTCAAACTGTGAGAAAGGCCATACTTCTTGGTTACTATCTGGAAACAGTCATGCAAAACAATTGCTGGTCTTTTATGTCAGTGAAGTCCTATGGTGTCCTTTGGCATAGGGTCATACAAGCATTTTGATAATTAAATAACGGTGACAAGTGTTTTGTAACCCACATTAGATCAGTTTTTTACAAAAAAAAAGAAAAAATATCTTCCCGTACTTTACGTATTCATTTCTTGTAACACATGCTGTCAAAGATAATGGATTTGGATAGTGGCTGAGTACATGTGGTAATATATTTCAGAAGCTTTTTTGCACTGCCTTTTGGCCTTTATGCTGAGCATTAAAATTAAAAAAAAAAAGACAGGAAAAAAAGGAAGAAATAAATATCATTGTAAGGAAAGCAGTATTCAGAAAACCAGGAATCAGGATGTGGAGAAGCAATGATGAATCTGAATTACTGGGATTCGCATACAAAAATACAAGACCTGCAGGTATTAACTTTACTTTGGAAACACTGAGCCCTGCTTTTCAGCTTGGATCTTTGCTACAACAGAGACTAAATTACGCATAGAACCTGTGGGTAGCCAAAAACTGTTATCTTGTGACTCCAAGCTTTTAACAATCTGCTTCTTAAAATACCTCCCTGCGTGCCAGTTTAGCTAGGACAGTGTGGATGTCATCTTCCCGTGCAACAGTGATGATAATGTGTGAGGATGCTGTTGCCCACCCCATCATTCTATAACCAGTGCTGCTTCTGGTCTGCTTGTCCCCTGGTGGGCTAAAAGCAGTGTTTGCACAGCCCCAGCTGGTAAATCAGACACGAAAATTCTGCCTGTGGAAGGTGTGGGTCTGCTGATGAGGTACAATCAGGCTGGCAAGGCATAATGACAGGGATTTGAAAACTCCAGAGCAAAAGAACACAAGCAAAAGGTTCTGGTGGAAGAAAGAATCGACAAAACTGGAACACCACTGTCTGTTCAACTCTGTGCCAAAGCCAAACTCAAGCAGGTCACAGCTGTATTTCTAGCATCAAAAATCTGAACAAGTGATGCAAAGAGGAAAAGGGTACTTGAAATTAAGTTAAAATATACATTTCTCTTTCATAGTGGACATATATGCTGGTGTATTTTGAAGATAAGCATCAAAAGCTCAGCATTAAGAGCTCAAAGAGGGAAGTTTCACCCAAATTACCAATTTTTCATAGTAATTTACTTTTTCCCAGTGCATTACATTGACTTTATATGAAGACAGACCACTTGATGTAGCAAGACCAGGTTTTATAGTTTCAATGGACAGTGAAAATAGAAAGTTATTCTTCATAAAACTGATGTATTATGCAGCTATTATAGTAGTTATAATACTCTTCCTCATATTTACTTGCAGTTAATGCACTTGAATAATTTTGTCAGTATTAAATAATTCTACTTCTTTATTTACTTTAACTATGGAAACAACTGAGAGTGAATATCACTGTGCAATATGTACAAATATTTTGTTCCCTATTTTATTGCTACTTATAACAGGTCCATTACTAAATGTACTTTTTAAATTAAAAGATTATAATGATCTTTAGTGTTTAAATAATCTCCTGGAAGTATAATCTGGAAAATTAAATCCTATACTGAGAGAAAAGTCTAAGACTGCAGTTACCATGCTGTCATTGAAGTGATTATGCTGAGAAGTAGGAAAACCTGAGTTCACTGTATACTAGTTAGTTCACTGCAAACTACTGAAGAAAAAGCTGAATCAGCTTGCCAAAAATTTGGTCTAAAATGAATTGCTATAATCTGTCTATGAATAAATATAAACTGTCAATTAGAATTGTTCTGATCTGCAGAGAGGGAAGTTCTGGGACAATTTGGCAATTTGAATTCAAGGGCTATAAATAAGATGCTTAGGATCTGTTAGGACGTGCCCTCCATGATATTCATTAATGTTGAATTAACAAAGTTCTGTTCAGTTACCAGACTGATTGGCTTTGGTAGTTCCCTTCCATATATTCCAATGGACATAAAAGCAAGAGTTGTATTGTTTCTCTGAAAAGAGGCACAATAATATGTTCAGTCCCCTTAGATGAAAAATTGAAGCCACGATCTGTCTAATTAAAAACCAAAGACAACATTTTCTAACCTAAATGTTCAAATCCAAATTTTCAGGGGTAATTAGTATTGGCAGTTTCTGTTAGTATCAAGCCTAGGATAATAGTGAAATGTAACTCTAGTAAAGGAAAACCACTTGTTGATTAATGATGAACTGACACATCTACAAACACAGAAAACAACTAGAACTTTAGGTTTCTTTCCCCAGTGATAAAACTTTTACTCCACTTTAATATAGCACCTTATTCAGAAAAAGAGAATCAAAGAAGACTTTCAAGATACAGATTTATAACCCCCTGTGCATTATCTTATACCATTTGGTACTATTTTTCATCACTACAACTTTTCTCATACTCTCTTATTTCTTGCTATGTTCAGCTGAATTTCAGGGTCATTTTCAGGGTGATTCCAGAGTATATATCACACAGTGCTTTACAGCGGGAATGTTTGTGTTGAAGGGAACAGTAGCAAGGAAAATGATAATATTTATGGCATCCCTTATCTTATAATGTCCTTAGTCTGTGAGCAAGTCTGTTTTGTATTTATTCTGAAAGCATTGCTTATAGAACCCAAACCATACAAAGGTTAAGATTTTTTATTTAAAAAAGATGGAATAAACCACAGTGGTACAGAATACAGGTATGGCCATTGAGTCCAGTTCTGCAGAATTTGCTCTTTTTGTTTGGTTTGGTTTTTGTTTTGGTTTTGTTGTGTGGGGTTTGCTTTGTTTTGTTTTGGTTTTGTGAATTAGCTGTAGTGGTTTGAAACTTCTTTGTACATTTTAATTTTAATCTACACTGAGCAAAACTGTTACTTCATTTTATATTCTTTCTTTTTTATGGTTTCTCATGGTGCATTTTTTTTAATCTCTGGCATTAACATATCAGTAAATTTGTTCCTGTTTTCATTTCTTCCTGTATTTGAGGGTATTGTCAATAATGAAAATTATTGTTTGGAATTGTGTATATTTCAATGAATTTGTTATTTGTGATCTTATGTCCTGCCCTGTAGATTCTGTGCACTTTGAGAAAGGATTTATTGGTACTTTGGTGTGAATACAAAAGCCTCATTTTGTTACAGTTACTAAGTGACTGTTACCACCATAAAATAAAATAACAATAATAATAATAAATAATAATAATAACAAAACAAAAACCACCCCAATATTAATAATTTAATAAAAAATGAATAGGAAGACATAGTTTCGGCTTCTGAGTGGGTATCAATCAGCTGATTTCCACTAAAGACCTGCAGCATCTTAGCTGCTAAGATTTGTCCATGGATATCAATTTTCTAGGGCTATAGCACCTTACACAAGTATATACTGATGGATTGAACACATATTCAAAATAATTCTAGTGCACTGTAATAATAATACTATAAAGCTTATTTGTGTCATGACAGAAATATATTTTATATTGCATTGTTTCATGCATTTAAGAAATAAACTTTTCATGTATTAAAGCAGTAAAGTGAATTTCTTGAGGGAAAGCATGGCATATGGGACCCTTTTTTTTCTTTCTCAACTCCATTCTCCTGTTTGTAATGTAGCTCATAAAATTCCTCTGTCAGGTACTAATAAATCACTTCGAACTTGTGCTACTTAAAGCCCTTTGTACATAATTTGAGTGAAAAATAAGTGCATGAAAATAGTGAACACAATAAGGTCAATACATGTAAATAAAAAATTTGTATTTGATTTGAAAATAAATGAATGCGAAAGACTCTTGAGAAGTTGTGCAACAGCGTACCTGCAAGTTACATCGTTTTGTATATTTATATTGTGGTGATATTGTACGGGCTGCAAACATTTTGTTCAGTGAAGCATATTGTAAAAGCAGCTCACACAAAGGCATCCATGCTGCAAGCACGTATATATGTGCTGGATTTATCAATTATCATTCTTTCACTTTTTCTGAATCAGAAAATTATTCTGAGTGCGTATAAACTAAAATGCTGCTAAGACTAAAAACATTTGAGCTTACCTGAATATTCATGGGATGAAAGTGAAGCTCAACAAAGACATTGTTTCTGAAACTGTGCCAGGGTTCAGGAATTCAGTGTATCCCAAGGGCAACAAGACACTGGCAGACCTTTTAGCCTTTGACTGGAGTATATTGGAAGTTACGAAGGCACGACTTGGAGAGCCATATTGCAGTTCTGAGCATGCAAGGGTCTTAGCACGACACCTCAGATGCTTGAGGATGGTATGTTACACTTTGTCATTTCGTTGTTATTCCAAATAAATCAAGGTCATGGATTATAAGCCTCATTGTAAAGAGCTGGCAGTTTTAAGGACAAGAAACCAGTATGATTATCCTCCTTCAGCATTTAGCTTTGCCCCATGTGTGCTAAACCACCAGGTTAGGACTAGCCTGTTGCAAACACATACTCCAAAGCACTGCTTTCTGACTTCCTGAATACTTTAGCCCTGAGTCAGAAACAAAGCTGTTCTTCACAAGAGGAAAACAAATACACTCTAAAAGCCTTTCAGTCACTAGTATACAGAGAATACCTTGTTTATGCTCATAACGAGTGAGAAGTTACCTGCTCAAGCAAGTAGTCGTACAGCTTAACTAAATTTGGCAAACCAGCACCTATGTATACACTGATTATAAGAAACTGTGGTTTAAATCAGGACATACAGGTACAAGAGTTTGGAGTGAAGTTGAGTGTGGAGGGAAGGTGGTTTTAGATTTGTTATTATTTGTCATTTTCCTATTCTGTTTAATTGACAATAAATTCAGTAATTTCCCCAAGTCGAGTCTGTTTTGCCCACGATGGTAATTGCTGTGTGATTAGCATGACAAAATAATACAGGTATTTCTATGCAATACAATGTAGACACAACACTGAATAATATTGGACAGAGCAAGAACAAGGTTTTTTCTTCTTTAAAATGATTGCCTTGATTAGGAGCTATGCTCTCTAGCAAAATTTCATAGTAATGGCAAAAGGTGCAGCTATAAAAGTCATTACTTGAAGTGGCCTGCAATTTAATATGAAATAAATGGATACGTAGCAGAAGGCCTTGCCTTGCTCTTCTTTAATCTCTGTGGCTCTGTGCCATGGGCCACGCGGTGGTGCCATCCAACCAAACACATGTCCCTGTCCTCAGCCTGGATTTGCTACTTACCCTCTCCGACAGACCTGGACAAATACTACGGAGTTAAACTAAAGTGCATAAACTGCTTCTGCTCCTTTGTGTCTCATTATCTCCACAAAGCTTAGTAGCTTCAACTCAATGGCACTCCTTTGTCCTATCCTCTAAATAGCAATACAATTAGAAAGTTGCAGAGTGGCTGTGGGGAGTTCCATGTATTACGTCAGAGGTAACTGACTTAAGAAATTAATTTGATCATTTAAAAAAAAATAATAATTCTACATCCTTATTTAAACTTATATGTGAATTTCCTGTTAGTAGAGGATGACATATAAGTTTGGTAAGACTACAAGAACGACACTGAGGTGCTGGAGCTTGTCCAGAGAAGGGCAACGGAGCTGGTGAGGGGTCTGGAGAACAAGTCCTATGAGGAGCAGCTGAGGGAGCTGGAGAAAAGAAGGCTGAGGGGAGACCTTATCGCTCCCTACGACTCCCTGAAAGGAAGCTGTAGCCAGGTGGGGGTCACCAAGTCACAGGCGATAGGATAGGATGAGAGGAACCAGCTTCACATTGTACCACGGGAGGTTTAGACTGGAAACTGGGAAGAATTTCTTCACAGAAACAGTTGTCAAGCTTTGGAACAGGCTGCCCAGGGAAGTGTTTGAGTCACGGTCCCTGGAGGTATTTAAAAGACAGGTAGATGTGGGGCTGAGGGACACGGTTTAGTGGTGGACTTGGCAGTTAGAGTAAAGGCTGGACTTGACGATTTTAAAGGTCTTTTCTGACATAAATGATTCTGTGATTCTACGAATCCTGGGAACAGGCCACTTCCACAAATGGAAAACACGCTTTCAGCCCAAAATGTGCTAGGCAAACTAGTTGGTGGATATACAGGAGGAAAAAAATACCATACAAATGATACATGAAAGATATATGCCTGAGGAAGAGGCACTTCATACACGATTGCCCAGCTAAAGAAAGGAGCCAGGAGCAGCCGGAGTTGTAAAATCTTACTTCTGAATGACACAGAAGTAATTTTTAAGTGATTTTGCTTTTCGGGAGGGCACACGGGCACTTCTGGCCGCTGTGGCGTCACGCGGGGGCGGGTGCCCAGGCTGCAGAGGCCCCACCGGGCGCGGGCGGGGCCCGGCCCACAGAAGCGCGCGCCCGCCCGCGGCCTCGCGCCCGCCCCGTTGCCATGGCAGCGCGCGGCGTCCTGTAATGGAGGCGGCGGCGGCGGCGGCGGGAAGCTGAGGGGCGGCCATGGTGCGGAGTGAGTGTCGCCGAGAGCTGCTTTCCTCCCCTCCCCCGGGACCCTGCCCTCCTCCCTAGGATGTCCCCCGCTCCCTGGCCACTGTCTTCCCTCTTGTCACACCGGCCCCCTTTTGCTGCCATCTCCCACACCCCTCTCCCCTCTTGCCTCCCTTCCTCTCCTCACCTGACTGGATTGTCTGGTCTCCCTCCTCCCGGGGAATAGGAACCCATTTTATTTGACCATGCATAGCACAGGGGTATGCTCGCCTCCTGAAACAGTCCCTGAGAGGCCCAGCAGTGGGGTGGCCCAGGCAGGGACCCCTCTGTATGTGGGGAGATGCTTGATGGGATGACTCCTGTCTGGGCCTAGAGCTGTCAGCACTGGCCTTTCCCTGAAGATATAAATTTTCCACACCACATGACAATTTATTTTTTTTTAGGTAGAAGCAGCCCATGCAGACACTTGATCAGAGACATAAAAAAATCCTGTGTGAGGTTAAAATACACCATACTATTACTTATGAATCCATAATCTTTTAGAGCTAAAGCACTATGACCAGAATATACCGAGTGCTCATACATATCACTCAAGAAAAAAAACTGCTGAGGAGTTCCCTTCATCTGTGATTTTTCCCTGTAATCTGTTTTGATTGTATACTGTCACTGGACTGCCCATGCCTTGCTGGGCTAATATAGTGCTTTGGAAAGGAACTCCTTCTCTCTGCATGAAGCTGGCAGATGCCCACTTTGAGCCGGCACTGCCTGAAGGAGAATGGCTTCATAGCCTGAACAGCATGGTATGAATAATCTTAAAACAATGGTTGAATACTTCACTTTTCTGAAATGCAAGTTCCCCCACTGTTTATTGATATACCTACAGCTGTCCACATGCTTATTCTTTCCATTTCTTTAATGCTTTCCTTTGTATTTGTTCCTTTGTGAGTAAAACATGTCATTTTTTGGAAGCCCAGCTGTAAAATCTTCAAGATCTATTACCTCCAGTTGATTGATGCCATCTCTTACTTCCTCCTGTGTTCATGAGAACACAGGAGTAGCTGTGATCTCTCAGGTTGCTGGTCCATTCTCCTATTACTGCACACAATATCAGATATTCCAGTTAATGAACTTCTCAGTGAGAAGTAATGTTGTAATGTGTTTTGTAAATGTCCTGGGAAAGCTTTTTTTTATGTATATAATTTGTTGTTTTCTCTTGCAAGTTTGTTTCCTTCATTCCTCTTAAACTAGATAGCACATAAAATGTCAAATATTCACTCCGTTCCCTACAGCAGGTCCCCAAAACACATCTCTAAAGCTTCACTGTAGCATCTATTGGGAATGATTGTCTCTGCCTTGCAAACCATCTGGTAATGAAAGTGGATGTTTTTGCATAATCACTGACACAATCATTTCCATTTTCTTTTAATTAGCAAAAGGAAATCTGACTAATAAAATTCTGTCTGGAATAGCTCATATGACTTCTTTTTGCGTAAAAGGTATAGAGCATAATGTTGTCTCCAGTGTTTATGTATACAGATTGTGGAATATTGTTTTCTTGCTCAAACATACTGTTTGCACTGGAAATAGCAGCAATGAAATATCTGCCACAAAACACATTAGTAAGCAGGCTTTTTTTTTTTTTTTTAATTTCCAGCATATTTGCCAAGAAACTGATTAGAAATGCCAATGTTTTTCATATTTTCTCTGAAGTCTAAAATATTTAGTAACTATCACTGCCATTTTTTTTCTCTTTTCTCTGTTTATTTAGTCAGGTTTAATCAATGGGCTGTTGAAGGGAAGATGTTTATTCAGATGCAGCAAACCTGCCCAACCTGATTAAAAAAGAAAAAGACACTTAACTTCCCCAATATACTTTATATGTTGGCATATATTGCTCTTACATCAATATCAGTATCACCATTATATATCACATATAATGGTGATAAGGACAAGGGGCAATGGGCACAAACTGGAACACAGGAAATACCATCTCAACATGAGGAAAAACTTCTATAGTTTGAGGGTGGCAGAGCACTGGAACAGGTTGCCCAGAGAGGTGTGGAGTCTCCTTCTCTGGAGATATTCCAAACCTGCCTGGATGCATTCCTGTCCAACCTGTTTTGGGTGACCCTGCTCTGGCAGGAGATGATCTCCAGAGGTCCCTTCCTACCCCTACCATTCTGGGATTCTGCGATAGTTCTGTAAATCATGTTAGATGAAACTGTTGAACAGAAGTTAGATTTAACCCTGCTCATCTATAAATAATTCAATATACGCAAAACCATATCCACCTTTTTCCCAAAGGCTGTAGTTAGAGGAGTTACGCTGTTCAAGTTTGGGCTGTATTGGTACGTAGTTTACCCAACTTGTAGCAGACCAGTCCGTGTGAATTTGTGCAGCCATTCCAGGACCATGAATAAAACTGGATGATTTCACAAGGCCTCCCTGAGAGGCTTGTCCCTGAGACACAAAAGCAATGAAAGAATAATTTTAAGTAATGCATGGTAGGAACAATTTGTTGTTGCAGTTCTCTGTATATTTCCTCTTTTTACTTAATTTTCTTCAGTCTTTTTGGAAGGCTCACTAGTCTTTTTTTGGCATTAACCATCAAGAAAATACCTATGCTAATTTGAGAAAACCCTACTTTTTTAATCAGTACTTCACTGTAGTTCACTGCTTGTCAAGGAGAGGAAAATGCTAGTGCTTTTTTGGTGCAGTGGGCTGGAAACAAATTAATAACATCTAGCTCAAGAGCATTGGTTTTCATAGAATTTCTTTACCTTCATTATACAGAGCCTTTTCACTGTTTGAAGGATTGCCTGGCATTAAATATTACTATGTGAAAACTCTGAACTCAAGTCTCTGGTGTCTTTCGGCCCCTGAGACTCCTTTGCTGGGCTACTAATGAGCTGGTAGTGCTTAAGAAATACCCAGGATTAAATTTCATTCTAACATAAACATTTATAAGCATGAATTAGTTATGGTGTTGCCTCAAGGACTGAAAAAGTGAAAATATCTGCCCACTTTCAGCATTCATTCTGCTTATTCCTGTGCACACTGTTCTGGTAGAAGAATATGATGACACACTGTAGCTAGTTTACTTTTTGTGAACATCTGGCACAGGGAATAAAAGAACATAAAACACTCCATTGCTTGCCTACATGAATCAATCTGCAACCCAAGCTATGCTGAAAATAATGGATGTTGGATTAATTTCTGCAGGGGTATCACACTCTTATGGATGACTCAGCAGTTTTCATATGGATTTTTCTAAATATTACAGGTGACATGAGTGTTTCAAAAAAGATGTTTACTGTGGCAGAGTGGGCTGAAGTTACTTGGCACTTGATGTCTTTTCTAGCAGATTTTTTTTTTGGTGGTGTTCCTACCAGCTATGTATTTGGTATGGCGAGACAAAAGATTTTAATGATTTTATAAGATATTCATAAATCAGATGGCGGAAAATGACTAAAGGGAGATATGACATCTAATGTTTCTTTCAGTCACTGAAGATCTCGTTAGAAGACGTGCAGAACATAACGACTGTGAAATTTTTTCACTGGAAGAAATCTCTTTACATCAGCAGGAAATAGAAAAACTAGAGTATCTTGACAAATGGTGTCGAGATTTAAAAATTCTCTATCTTCAGAATAATCTAATTCCAAAAATTGGTAAGTGTTTTCTGGATATGTTTCTTTTTAAATGGGTTTACATGCATAATTTTGAAATTAGAAAAAAATGACTGTTGGGTTATATTTTAAGGGAATGCAGAGTGAGTAACTACATAAAAGCCCTTTGTGGATCTGCTCACATAAGATTTCCTTTTCCTGTCTCTTTAATAAATTTCTAAGCAGCTTAGAAATTTGCAAGAGAAATTTTTAACGAAAAAGACTGTATTGAAATAGAAGTCACTAGAATATGTGTGGAACGCATTTTATCGATTACAATCTCATAAGTCAAGATACAACTTAAATATCCTGTCTTTGTGGGAAACGGAGAGACAAACAGTTTAGCGTATGCCATGAACTGTGATATCATAGGACTAGCTCTCCTCATGCTCATTTTTAAATTCAGTTTTCATACTAATGGTCTTTTTTGTTAACATTAACATAATTTTCATTCAGATAAATACATGTGCATAAAGGCAACTTTTTACAGTGAAGTCTCAATGGTCTTCCTGCACCACAGGAGAAGGTACAACTTCCTACAGTCTGTGTTTTGCAGTATAGGTTCACATGGTTCCTAGGTTCTTTATGGAAAGATACTGCATCAGGCCTAGGGCTGGAAAAGCTTAGACTCCACAGATGTAGATGAAGAATGGAAAGTCAAAAGTGCTCAGAAATTATATTAGCATATTTCTTTGAAGTTCCTTAAGAGGAAGAAAAGAAAATCTAATTTTAGGGTGAAATTCTGTGCTCAGGACTTAAAGTCCTCTGGAGGGTTTCATCAGGAAGCCCCTAGGGAGTATCTGTACTGGTAACATCTGTGTTTCTTAGAGTGGAGGAATCTTCTCCCAGAGAGAATAAGGTTTTTGCTTTATGCTGCTCTGCTCCATCAAAAATGGGACTAAAATAAGTTGTTTTTTTTCTCTGTTACTGTGTCCTTAGTAAGGTACACGACTGCATCTTGTTCTTTTATCAACACTTATACCTCCTGTAGGTTAGTATGGTATTCATATATATTCATATGTTCTTGTGTAATGTAACAGCTTTCCAAGATACTACCTTAGTAACAAAAATAAAAAATAAGTAGTGACCAAAAGGGTTGCCAATAGGGTTGTGTGATAAAGTACTGAATTTGAGAAGTAATTCTTCCCAGTGGATACCAACATGTTCACGCAGAGCACACAACATTTCCAATCACATTGCAACATACCGTAGCTGAATGGTTTATATTGGCTCTCCTGTGATCGGTCTTTTCTCCTTTTAAAGAAAACCTTTACACAGCCCTCAAGATCCAACTTGCCTGCTAACCAGACAGCAAGTTGTAAGACACCCACTGTATGGATTCTGTTCTTAAATGGAAAAAACCCACAAGGTGCCTTTGGCTTCAACACTTGTCTCTCCAACATCTTTGTGTGTATGGACACTGCCATTACCAAAATACAGTAAGAAAAAAGAATAGCCAACCTAAGCTGCACAGGTCCTTACTGAGAAATTAATTTCATCACATTTGTGAATTATGAAGAAAATATCTCTCAAGGTCTTAGTAAACTAAGCGGCAGGATTCATGTCACCAAACATTTAGATATCGATGTTGTAGACTTTTACTGTGGCTTCCCTTTATAACCAGTGACGAAGAAAAGGTGTATTTTTGGGCATGATTTGGTTCATTGGTTCTAGACGGCCAATTTAAGGTAAGACAAATTGCACCATGAAGAGCCTATTTCTCCTTATTGATTGAAGAGGAGCCCAGACAACTAATTAAGCTGTAGACATGAGCTGTGTTGGTTAGATGAAGCTCCCTCTTCTTGGCTTGCTTTCTTTGCCTCAGCAGGGCAGTTTGTACAACAGCTAATCAGTGTGGCTTGTGAATTAGAGTTCGAGGTTATCTTCATAACTTCATTGGATAGGTTTTCCAGTCAGATCTTTGAAACATCTCCCCACAACGGTGAGGAGAAACTGGTGAACTGTGACACAAGTAATACTACGTATCTTGTCTTAGATTTATGTCTCTGACCTGTCACGTGTCTTGAGGGGTATTTGCATTTTTCTGACATTTTTGAGACTGATGAAGATTGTTGCTCCCCTATTCCCTCTTTATCCCCTTTCTGTATTCAAAGGAGAAAATGCTAGCCATTCTGACACAGCCCCACACGTTGGGAACCTGCTAATAATATAGTATAGTATAGTATAGTATAATATATAATACTGGTTAGATTCCAGATTGTGGTGATGGTGGGTGTCTTTGTTTTAAAATGGGAGGAAAGGAGGTTTCTTGTATTAACCCTTTAGATAAAAGATCTTTAAAAATTAAATGTATACTAAAGAAGGCAATCTTTTATATATGAGTGTAAAACTCTAATTTTGTAAAGCTTGACTAAGTATGGCCAGATCCTTTCTGAGTTTCACAGCAAATGGAATGTTTCACCATGCTTTTTGGCCAGCCTTCTTGCATTATATAAGTGGTTTGGGAAATTGTGATAAAAAATTGTGTTTACAACCTTCCTTATTTCTTTTTATTTTTTTAAGTTAATTTGTGTTTTCAGAGATCTTTTTGGTTTTGTCTTTTCATTAATATGAAAATATTAATGCCCAATAATCTGATACATATTCTGATTTTTCCTTCCTGTTTTTCTGATTTATTGTTTCTTTGAAGTGAGGTGAGCAAGTAAAATGTTAATGGCTTTTCCAATGAAGAAAACTGAAATAACAGATCTATTTTTTGTTGCAGAAAATGTGGGAAAACTGAAGAAGCTGGAATATTTAAATGTAGCTTTGAACAATATTGAAAGAATTGAAAATCTGGAAGGTCAGATTTTAAACAAACCATTTTGCCTTTTCACGTTGAAACACTTCAGTTGTGACTTAGTGTAAAAAAAGAGGGTAGAAGCCATTAAGTATGTCCACAAGTAGAGATACTTTGTTGATTCTCAGAAAGAGTCTTTTTGTGTGCAGAGTTTCAACAAATACTTCTTTGTAGCAAATGCTTCCTACTGCTGCAGTTTTGTCATTGAACATCCTGAAATATATTTTAACTCCCTTTTTGCATACTCTCTCACCAGTATTGCCGGCTACGATACCTCTTTTCTTTAATGCTTTGCAAATCAAGAGTCTGTATTTTTCATGAAATTAGTATTTTCCTGCTCTAAAGATAAAATAATTTGTTATGCAGGTTAGATGGAGCAATGCAAGGGTTTTTTTAATACTATGCAGGCTGTAAAAAGTCTGTCTTGTATAATGTTTCAGCAGTCATCTTCAGCAATCACGTGTCACACAGAAGAAGGCTCTACAGAGGGTGCATTGGCAATCTGCGGTATTTTTAAACGGTTTATACGGATTATTCTTCTCTGTCATTCCATGAAGTCCTCTCCATTTTTTCTGTGTTTAATCCTCTATCCGGTCACTATAATTCATAGAATTGTAGAAGAGAATCATAGAACAGTTTGGGTTGGAAGGAAACTTTAAAGGTCACCTAGTCCAACCCCCCTGCAATGAGCAGGGACGTGTTCAACTGGATCAGGTCGCTCAGAGACGCATCCACCTAACATGGAATGGTTCCAGGGACCTGGTCCAGTGTTTCGCCATCCTCATTACAAAGAATTTCTTCCTTCTTTCTAGTCTATATCTACCCTCTTTCAATTTAAAAACAATTACCCCTTGTCCTATTGCAACAGGCCCTGCTAAAAACAGGCCCCAGTCTTTCTTATAAACCCCCTTTTAGCACTGAAAGGTCACAATAAGGTCTCCCCGGAGCCTTCTCTTCCCCAGGCTGAACATCCCCAACTCTCCCAGCCTGTACTCATAGCAGAGGTGTTCCATCCCTCTCATCTTCGTGGCCACCTCTGGACCAACACCAACAGGTCCATATCTTTCCTGTCCTGAGGGCTCCAGTGCTGGATGCAGTACTCCAGGTAGTTGCATGTGCAAAGATCTAGCATTTTCCAATGTCAAAATCTAAGACTTAGAGCCACCCATAAATGCATTCTGTATCATTTGAATGATTTCTGACTTGATTTCTTTTTCTGTCTTGATTCTGACTAGCCAGTTGCTGAATCTTTAAAATGTCCACCTTAACAAGGGAATAATAAAAAAAATGCTGGGTTTTTTTGTTTGTTTGTTGGGTTTTTTGTTTGTTTGTTGAGGTTTTTTGTTTTATTGTGGTTTTAACTCTACAAGCTGATTCAAGAAGATGGCTTAAATCAAATAAAATAGTAAGCAAATAGGCTAAACGTAAATTTGTAAAAGTTGAAGAAATAGGTAGTGCATTACATATTTTGCAATTTGTTGAGAAATTTGCATCTTTTTTTATGCCAGTAAGTTTTAAGTTCCTCTATCAGCAGGCAGCATTATTTATTATTGTGATTTGTCATTTGCTCAGGAGTCAGAACATTTGGGAGGGAGCCTTGCAAAAATTTGGGTTATTTAAATCCATAATAAATCATTTTGAGTTGTTTATTTTCTTGCAGTTCCCTTATGCATAAAATACTTGCCAAATAGACCTGCAAAGGAAAAGAAGTGATTACAATGATGGGCACCGAAGTTGAAGTTGCTCTTAGCTAAACATTTTTACTCTTAGAGTCAAGGTTATGAGTCATGGAGAGATTATGATAAAAGGAGAGGCTGATAAATTTTGCATCCATATTTTCCTGAGCATTTTGTTAGCTAATTTAGAGCTTCTATTTATAATGAATTGTTTTGGTTAACAAACAACATTTTCTGACTGGTGTTTGCAATTTAACCAGCGATAAAGTATTTGCATCAATAGCTGAGTCCATAGAGTGGAAACATCATCTTGACTTTGAGTCAATTTTTAGATACTCTTATCTTTACTCTTCAATAATGTTATCTAGGATTAGCAGTTACAGAAATAAAACCATAATTGATCCTGCTCTCCTGAAGCAATTAGACACTCTTTTAGCCATACCTTACCGTAAACTCAGTTGAGGAAGGGTACCAAGACAATCAGACTGTTAAAACTGAAATCTAGTTTATCCAGAAATGAAAAATTTAATAGCTCATCTAGTGTACAAGAACCAATCACAAAGTTTTGATAGTGATAAAATCTATAATAAGTTTTGATATTTTGTATTTTATTGAAATATTTTTCTTTCTATAAGTATTGTGACCTCATAAACTTAGGCTGTGAGTTACTCTTTCACTTGTGGCTTGGAGAGGATGTATTCTAATAGGATGAAATTAGTATACAGAGAACAAATGCAGATAGTTTTATATCCAATTGTGTGTGTGTGTGATGTCATGTGTACTTTTATATTATGAACAAATTGAATTATGTTTTTTTCAACCAGGTTGTGAAGAACTGAAGAAACTTGACCTAACGGCAAATTTCATTGGTGAACTCACCAGTATTGAAGCCCTAAAACACAATATACATCTGAATGAACTGTTTCTAGTGGGTAATCCATGTACTGAATTTGAAGGTTATAGACAGTATGTGGTAGCAACTCTTCATCAATTAAAAGTAAGATTTTTAAAATTAAATTTATATCCAAATCAATAACCAGGATTGTTGACTGAATATACTAATCCCAAAGAAAATAAATGCCCATGGTGGGAAAATGGGGTGTATTTTTCTTACTCTCCAAAGGAAATTAAATTATATTCTCAAAAATAAGTGGCTAGAGTAAATAATGTGATAATAAATTGCTTCGGTTTTGACTGAACCACAGGCATTTGTTAACTTTTCCATCATTTTCATTGGAGATCCTCAAAGGGAATTCTGAAAAAATAAATTCACAACTGTACCGTTTTGGCTTTTTTTCTCATTTATTTTTATATACACAATTTATTTTTAAACTATTTTCATGATTGCAGAAAGTGACCAGGTTGGTGGTACCATACCAACAATATATACCAAACCAACAGTGTAAGTAAGTAGAAAGACAGAAATCGATATAAAAATGTACTGTGTGGCATCAACTGTAAATAGATACTTTGAGATTGAGGTTTTGTGCAATGATGTTCTGATGTAATGATTTCCTGCCATCAAAACAGGCAGTCCCAGTCCTGATCTATGCTCCCATAATTTCCCTTGGAGAAGCACAGACGCTTGCTGGACTTATTAGGGGTATATTCAGCTGCTTAGTTGGCAATAAACTATCACATCAAAATTAATAATTTTATAATAGTTTCTTGA
>JAOXJK010000012.1:151657513-151677307 GCA_025774025.1 Xenus cinereus | reverse complement strand
TCTTTACTACATAGTCTAATAAGACCAACTGAAATTCCTGGAAAATGCAAAAAAGCAGCTCTCAGACACACAAATCATTTTCAGATCTGAATAGCAACTTATTGTTAATTTATTTTTTTTAATACAGTATAATTTACATAATGCTATTGAGATTTGAAAGGCCTATTTTTAATTTTGTATAGAAAATAATTTATCACAATTAACCTACAGCTTAATGGGTTTATTGATCTGAATATGTTTAAAAGTTCTCACATACCTACATTGACTTTTTTTCCCTTTGGGAAGTGCTTAGACAGTAAAGAAATAGAACGTTCAGAGAGGATTCAAGCACTTCAAAACTATCCAGAAGTGAAACAGAAAATCAGAGAGCAGGAACAGGCTTACCTTCTTAAAAGGGCCAGAGAAAAAGAAGAGGCTCAAAGAAGAATGCAAGAAAGAAAGGACAAGAAAGAAAACCAAATGAAATCTAAGCTTGAATTTGACAGGTATCAGCAACAACAGTTCGTGAGTAAACATAATTCTTCTCTTTCTTCATTATGAATTTTATTTTTCCTCATTAAACAGTTTATATAACTACACTTAAATATTTTTGTTTGTTTTTATTGTTGATTCTAGCAGAATTATTTTTCGTCATGCATGTTATCTCTAATGAAAAATATAATTAATTACAAACATAATGAATTACTGACCTGCAGACAGTACAATAGAATTTTTGTCCCAAAACTCCAAACTAAATTGTCTGGGTGCCAAAAGACTGTAATTGATAGCTTCTTTCAGGAGAACAGCTGGAAATTGTTATTTAAGGTAATGCAGGGCTTCCAGAGAAAGCAGCTGTTCACCTATAACTTCTTTTGCTTTATAGTTATTAGATATGAAGACTGGAATGGAATAATGTAGACCTTTTGAGATGCAAAAGGTTATGGAATGTTGATTTCTGTACTTCCTCCACCTGATATCACTGAGATTACCTGGATAGCAAAAGGATTTTTGTCTGGGGTCATCTTCCACTGCAGTTGCCATCCATCTTACTTTTAATACAATAGAGACTAAGTTCCATGGAGTTTGCTATAGAACTTGGTCCTCACAGATCATATCTGTAATATAAATTTAGTTTTCTCTCTACATTGATAGAGAATTTCTGAAGATTACAGAGGCTTAGAGCTAGGGCGGGGAAAGTGATTCAGGCTCCAAAATCACACTGAGGAAATGTCTAAGTAAAATGTTACTACCCTATAAAATTTCCAATCTGCTGCTGATTGATATTGGGAATACTTAAATGTCACATGCCCTGAAGGGTTTTTTTTCACCAGGGGTATCTGAAAATGTTGCTCCTGAAATTAAATCTGTTGAACTATCTATTGGGGTTTTCAGAATGTTAGGCATAACCACAGTATCATTGCTTAGTTAAGTCTGTGAAAAACATTATGTCAAAATATGTTTTGTTGGTTAATGAAAGAAGCAGAACAGAGAATATCGTCCAAGTCTATAAGATACTGTTCTTAGTAGGAATTATACAGTTATTATTATTGGGTTAAAAAATATTATTGTAAGAATTCATTAGCAAGTACTGTTACTCTTCCTTCATTTCATTGGGAAAATATTCCATGTGATCTTGTGTAGCCCAGACTCTCTACACAACAAAAAAAGCCATCAGGCAGAAGGAGGCAGAGAACAAGAAAAGTGGAGAACAGCTGAAGATGATGAAGAAGACAGAAGATTTTGGGAGGAGCCTACACCGTATACTCCAGAGTCTAGATTAGAAACTCACAGATATATGGAAGAAAAACGGAGAGCTAAAGACAATATAAGGTATGTTTTCATTTTTTGATGTATTCTATGACTTGAGGAAGGGAAAATTTTCAAAGGTACAGAGTAGAGGGAGACGACTGCCTCACATTAAATATGACCGAGAACTGGCAGCTTAAATCCCCATTGCCTGTGCAGATATGCTTATAAAATCTAAATAAAATAATCAGATTGTTCACTTTGTTTTGTTTCAGTTTCTAAAATATATTTATGATACCTTTTTTTTTTATTTTTCTCAAATAGAGCATTAAAATATAATTTATATTTTTAACTCAGTTTTATGGACCTCAGAAGTTTCTATCAGTTAACTAATGTTTGGGGTAGTTCCATGTTTAATATTCTTGCTAAAAGCATTTTTCCAGAGTGCAGGTTGCATTACAGAAATGCCCTATAGGCCATGCTAGAAAATTTTTGCACAAGTGGCATTTCAGCCACCTTTTCTACGTGACTTAGAAAATTTTTCACGTACTTTATCAAATATATTCGTCCCGAGTAATAACACTCTTTGTGTTATCTTTGCTATTTGGCAAGGTGGATCTGAAGACGTCTGGCCTCTGAAAAGCCTTTAAAACTTTCTAAAGTTTTTTGCTGAGCATGGAAAATAGATGTAGGTGCTAGCAAAAAAAGTTATTTTATTGCTGCCAGCTTATCAGTTCCACAAACATTGTAAGCAATGTCTTTTTCTTTTTTTTTCTTTTTTTTTTTTCTTTTGCTTATATAACAGCATTTGTGCCAGAGATTTTTCTAGCTCTTCTTCCTAAGGACATGCTTTTTTAAAAGATTTTTCAAGCCTCAGTATTGAAAAAATCAGTTCTAGAGAACTTTCCAAGAAGTCTGGAAGTCCTCATTACTTGATTCTATTATTAATTCAAGCTCTAGCACTTTCCTAGAAGAACTGCTGTGAAACCCAGATTCTAGTTAGTTAGAATTATGGTTTTTTGGGGATGTATTGCTCTAGTCAAGATCAAATGTGTTCCAAATGCTTCCCTCTAAACATTCAAAGAGAGTCCAAATAGCATTATAATAAAGATAGAATAATTCCTTTCTGGATTTTTCTAAATTTCAAAACAACTTAAAGGAATCCTTTCATGGTTCATTTTGTTTTGGTAGTGAGATTTTTGGTAGGTAACATGAGAAAGGTGAGAACAGAAAAGTGCCCCTGACAACTTCAAATCATCCTTGGTGGATGGTGAAGTTTAACTTTAATGTGAGTTAATCAGTACAAAAGGATGTTTATTTCAGTATAAAATTGACATTAACTCAATGAGACCAATGCTAAATTTGAACCTATTCATGACCTGTTAGTACACGTTAAATTTGCCAGCTGGGTTACAGTTGGACAATTGATAATAAACTGAGGACACGTGACTGATAGACATGCTATTTAGAGATATGTCAAGCATTTGTTCAGTAAAAGTAATTAAATTAGCATGAATAAAATTTCTTTTTAGAATTGTTTGCACATGTATCAAATCAACTAACAGTAACAATACCTCATGATTAATATGACCATTCATAACTAGAAAAGCCTCTCATTTCATATGTTTAAGGAAGCCACTGATTTCTTAAGATATACCAGATAAATTTGATATATTACTGTTTGATAATGGACATCGTGACATGCAGAAGTTATTACTAATGTAAGACATGATATTACAAAGCATTTGCTCAACTTTACGTGATGCTTTTGATGCGCAATTAGACATTTGATATAACGTGTTACAAAAATAAGTTGTATCCTTAACATCAGATACCAGATAATTCTTACCTCTTACCACCTTCTTCCTTCTTTTTTGCTATGACACATAAAATACCAGATTGTGAAATTATAAACCATTTTTTCTTTCTATTTTGTTAAGGGAATCAAAAAAGAAAGAGAAGACTCTTCGGACATTGGTCACTGCAGAAGGAAAAGTTCTGAATGTGAATGTGCCTAAGTATGTAACAATAAGAGGTTCAACAGGCTAATCTCTAGCGAATTTGGGCAACTATTTCAAAATATGTGACAGTACAAAAATTAAAGGGCTGACAAATTATCATTGCAGTATTATATTCCTGGTGGGGAAACTGACCTCTAAAATTATGTTCTGATGCTGGAAAAATAATTAGTTTTCAGTGAGTGAAGTGCTGAAGGTTGTTTAATTTAACATCGTGGTCTCCGATGATAGAAAAACTTGTTTTTCTGTAAAATATATAAGACATTTTACTCTTTTTCCTTCTATGGTAAGGGTCCCTTTCTTGGAGCATCTTGCTAATAGTGGAAAAAGTTTAACCAATTCGACCATTGAAGATAAATGTGTGTGAGTAGCCACTTTAAATGTGGAAAAATATTTCCAAGTAATATTTCTGGACAAAATAATTCTATCCTCTGATGACAGATGTAAAACTGAGAATTAGGAAGGATATGTAATTAACTCCCATGACATGAGGTCCCTTGACACTGAATGAGGTCTCTAGCAACAGAAGCTGGTGATACAGGGAAGTCTCTTGTATTTTATCGTTGACAAAGACACCTGGGTATTCAAGTGTTTTGGAATGAGTTTCCAGGGATATAAGCCACGTGGTACCATTGGTTTCACTTGAACCAGACCTTTCTTTTCTAAGGGAAAACAGGAGATAGAGAGTGTAAACATTGTTTCCTTATAAACAGTTCCTCAAAGAGCCTCCTATAGGAACCTAATCAAGTGGCCTACTGAGGGACACATACCTCTCTGCTGTCCTCTGAACAAGGTTTTCCATCATAAGACTGATTTAGCTGCAAAATCAAAGCTAAGAATGTGCTTAGAATGAAGAATGCTTTCTACATCTTGTAATTTATAAATACTTTCAAATTCAAGGAATTTGAAAACTTACATTACAGGATCAGTGCATAATTTTCAGTGGTATATGGAAAATTAAAGGTAGTGATAGAAGAGCTCATGTTTTTTTCCATCTGCACCAGAAGTTACTTACCAATGTATTGATGTACTTTTTTTTTGGTAAAAACTCATTAACTGAAATTTTTTTAAGATACTTTTCTAGTTCAAAGAAGAGAAGTCTAAAATTGTTTAAATCTTGCATTAGTAGAATTTGATTGTGCCTCTAAAAAGCAGAGGCATTTGGAATAAAGCTCTGGTTATCTTTTAAAAAGTAATACAGTCCCCTAGATTTCGCTGTTGGAAGCAGTACTGTTTGTGTCACCCAAGTTTTCTGGATTAGAATTTAGTCTGTGGATGTGCCCATGTAAAGCCAGATCAACGAGCAGTTTTTGTCACAGTTTCAGCAAGAATATCACAGCCCTTCAGCGCAATCTGGCAGTGTATTGGAGAGACATAAATAAAGAGACACAAGTAGACAGATGGTGTTCTCCAAAGTTTTTGCTTCAGTGTGAAAGTCTAATGTCCATAGCAATGTCCAAGCTTCTCTGATGTTCTTTTGGAAGGTTAGCAAGACGAATGGCTGCATTCTGCTGAGAACAGTTCTGATTAAGCTTCCTCCTAGAAAAATTTACAATTCTTTTCTCTTTCTCACCCTTCATGTTTTATTCAATTCTCAAAATGTGTGATGCAGTAAGAGAAAAAACATAGACAGGATACAAAGCCATTTTGCACTCTTTGCAGCTTTCCATTAAAAATACCCATAACCTAAAAGCTCCATAAACTTTCTTGCAAGTTGGCTGTATCAGAATACAGGAGATCAAAGAGTTAAAATGTGTATCTGGCAAATATTTTTATTGCTGAAAAAATGTATCATCTAAATTGTTAACATTTGAGCTTCTGTTACCTGAACCCAAAGTATCTAAGGATTTTACCGTCACTGAAGCATTCCAGATAAATTGCATTAAGAAAACCCCTCTCATTTTATACTAATAACTACATTATAAAAATCTTCTAATTTATGGGTGGGTTTTATTTTGTTTGGGTTTTTTTTTCTCTACTTTAATACATGAGAAATATCTGAGTATATAAGCAGAACTGCAGAACTTGTAAGTTTAGACTAGATCTCCTTGCAGTTTTAGTAATAGATGTTGTTTTCAATTTATAACTGGTAAGAGTCCTTCACAATTTTAAGAATTCAGCCATCAGATCACAAACATGCAGCTAATACAATCTACAGTCTCATTTTCAACAAATATTATAAAGCTTGTAGAATCAAGGATATTGTGCAAATCATGCTTTACTTTGGAAATGCACAGGCAGATATTTATACACTATGCAAATTAATTGCTATGAAAAAAGATGCATTTTTTTTTAAACTTATGATAAGGTTAGAATTCCCAAGTTCCAGGCTTTTCATGAACTCTTTTTTCTGTGCAGATGTTAATCGAGCAGACAGATTTCACCAGCAGATGTCTCTGTTTCTGCACTGACAGACTGATCTTAATTTTAACTGACCTTCAGCAGTATTTTTTGTTAGTTTCTTGTGGGTTGGGTGAGGAGAACAGAAAATAAATGTTAGAATGACTTTGGTTCAAATGCCAGTATTCTTTTCTGTTCATGAGGAAAATTGCAACTGTTTCTATAATTATCATGTGACATATTGCCTACATATGTCTACATAATGTTGTATTTGTATTCATCTGAAATTGCTAGCAGTTGAATTTGAATTACGCTGTAATGTTTGGTTATTCACTCTAATTGTAATTATCCTGGAGGTGTTTCTTGTCATTATTACTAGGCTTCATTTCTCATTGAAAGATGATGAAGATCACAACCAGATCATCTTGGATCTTGCTGTTTACAGGTCAGTATTTTCTTTTCCTCTTAATTTTGACATTCTTAAGTTCCAATACACAGTGTTCCAAAATACTGCTTTTTGTAATGGGGACTTTTCAATAGGCAAGCAAATAATATAGGGGGTAATTGAATCAATCTTGAAGTCTGTACCAAAGAAATAAAGCTGAATAAACCAAACACTTTTGAGACTTTTCTGTTAGTCCTGAATGAGGACTCTGGTTACTAATAGTCCTTTTTGGAATTGATATTTTCTGCAGTTCACAGTCAGGTTTCATCCACACCTGTGCTTTTGTACCTATGTAAAATATTTTCCATTCTTCATTTGGATATTAGGGCTTTAGGGAATGGGGTTTTTTGCCCATTCTCTGGCCCTAGAAGTGCTCCACTACAGTCCATGTCCTTCTAGTTAAATTCTTCTCCTCCCCAGGACAGAGCAGTTAGCCTTGTCCTACTTTCTTTGCTTACTGGGAAGACTCCGTGGCCCATGTTTTTTCCTGAACTGTGGCAGGACATTGCCTGGAAGAATTTTGCCTGAACCAGGCCAAAATATGACAAGGAAACCTGATAACTATTTGATAGTATATACTATAAGCAGTACAGTGGCCTTGCCCACACTTCAGGAAAGGATTGGAAACCCACAAGCCTATTTAACCAGAATAGGAACTTGTTAAGGTTTGAACTAGTTTTATAGCACAGAAACACTATTCATGCCAGGTATTCCTCACTTAAAGCTCATTAATTTCCCTCAAAAGAGGCCTGCTCCATGTTTCTGAATTTGAAGAATTAGGCTCAAAAAATCTGTTCAGGTGCAATATAATGTTTGATATGTTGTAATATTCTGCGCTCACTTATAAGAAATGCAAACTAAAAAGTTCGAAAAATTCACCTGAGAAGTAACTTTATAAAAGAAAGGAAATAGGAAATACTTACCTGTGCATTTATTAGTAGGTCACAAGAACACAAGTGTATGTGTCACATGATGAAGAGCAAATGTTAAAGTAGAGCTTTTACAGGTCACAAATTTTGTTTGACAGTACTGAAATTTAAACGTACTGTGTTTCCTGGGAATGTAAAGTATTTCTGTTCATTGTTTTCCAGCAAATTCTGTCCCAAAATAAAAGAACTGATTATAAATTTACTAGTTAAGCCTTCTGAAAGAAAAGTGGCAAAATAGTTTTACAATTTTAAATAGCAAATAAACTAATTATCATATAATGTAAAACACTAAACTAATAGAAGAAAGACCTCTTAATTTTCTACAAAGATTTTGAATTTTTGTACTTACACAGTAGCTGATATGGTGGACTTGACAGAATTTAGACATTATTTTAACTGGCATTCTGTGAATGCACAGGAAGATCATGCTTTTTTTCCAAGGATATTAAATCCTAATAATATTTCATAGAACTTAGTCACTGAAATTAAAGTTTGTAGTTTATAAGCTGTGAAATCATTATTTAAAAGCTATGTAGTCTGCACTGCTTATTTAGTGGACTGTACTGTGGATTGATTAATTTATTTATATCTCTTTCTGAAGACATTTGGACACTTCTCTGCTTGATGTCGATGTCCAGCCAACTTACATACGAGTACTGGTGAAGGGAAAGGTTAGTGTTTTCTTACTACATTCATTTCAAATCAAGAGTTAATCCTTACCATAGTTATTCACTGGACTCTGGATCTGACTTTTATGCGTTTCCAGCCATGTACACTTATGCAGAAAAAATGCTTATTTATACTTGCATTATTTTGGACCACACATGAATTGTGGAAGTCCTAACCAGAAGATGGGCATAACCTGAAATGAAATTTCACTCTCCCTTTCCCTCCTTCTCTCTTCTTACTCCCCACACACAGTGTACCATAATTCACTTAAGAGAGCTTGATAGTTGCCCTAGGGTAGAATTTAGCAATTTCACAATCTGGAATTTATAACTGACAGAAACAAATGCATGTATATTCTTTTGAAAGGGCATTTAAAATGTCATTTCAGTTTTCTCTCTTCTCAGTGGTTTTAATTTTATCATTGATTTTTTTAAAAAATTCAAAGAGCTTAAACGGTAAACCAAAATCCCTATTTTTGACTGTACCGACTGCATAAACAAAACTTCAGAATTACTTTATGTCTGAAATAGGCTGGATAATCTTTCTCATTTAATTGCTAATATAAGTCAAGCATCAATTCATAACCTTCTTTAGAAATGTCACTTCAGGAATGACAGCAATTCAGGAATATACATATGACTTTACTTGTAAGTAAAAGCTGTTTAGTGTGCTAATCATTTATTAGGATTAGTAATACTAGATATAAAGTGAGAGGATTTAGACCTATGCTGTATTTAAGATCAAAGGATGTGACAGTGAAGTTTCTGTGTCTATTCTGTCCAGGTAAAAAATAAAATTAAAACAAATATATATATTTTAGAATTATATACTCCAATTCCATATTTTCTCATAGCCATTTCAGCTTGTGCTCCCTGAGGAAGTGAAGCCAGACAGCAGCTCTGCTAAAAGATCACAAACAACTGGTCATTTAGTTGTCAGCATGCCAAAGGTATGTAAAATAATCTGAGGAGGCATCATACAAAGATACTTAAAATGTTGTGAGTGCCTTGGGAATGTTTCTGAGTTACAGGTAACATCTGGTGAGCTACAGTTATTCAGTCTAGCCTTTCCCATCAGGACATATCTTCCAAAGAAGGAACATTCCAGAAAGGCAATTTAATCAGAGCTAAACCTTAGGAATTAAGATCTCTTTAAAGAATCACTATGAAAATCTAATTATAGAAATCTTTGTATTTCCTTTATTTTCAACAAAACCAGCTTTTTATATATGAAAAGAGACTCTTCAAAATATGCAGTATTGTGCAAATGTGTAAGAAGATGGATTTTTCAAATAACTGCAAATAAACAAGTTACCTACTTTCTTTTTCCACCCATGAAATAACAAAAACAGATAAATTTTTCAAAATTTTTGTGGCACACACACATATGAAGATTACCTTTTGGTTCAAGGACAGGAATGAAATAGTACTCCGATGTCTTAGGTGATCAGAAAAGAATTGCTTAATTCATTTTCCCTTCATGCTCTCCCTGGCTGGAAAGGATCCAGGGCCCAGCTGTACCAAGTATATGTAATCACAGAGCAAGAAGGTTGTGGCAACATGGTGTCTCAACTGAAAAATGCTGCACAGCAATCCCTAGTACTTAAAGAAGCCTCGGTAGAAGTCATATTCCACTAATATTTCTAACTCTGTACTCTCCCATCTCACCTGTGCTCCGATGTTTGCCTGTACAGTGTTGTGCTGATCAGGATTTGAGTGAATTCTGCTGGCAAGGAAAAGCAAATTGGCTTAAAGTGTGTTTTGTATTCTCCCTCTTCCCTGCCCAGCCCGGTTCTTGCAGTGCAAACGAGAGCAAACTGATAGCTGTGTCCACTTTATTTCCTCTCCACTCTGTCTTCCTATGGTTTCAGTAAATGTAGCTTGCACCCTGGATACGTAAGTGGTATTTTGATTTGTGGGATGACATAATGAGTAGATGAGGTAGAATCAAATGTGGAATCAGGAAATCTCCTACTGATTCCCACACATCTGCCAAAAAATTAGAGAATAGAGAAGGAATGACCAGTAATGAGGAACATCTGAAGACATGGAGGTAACCTTGCCTTACTGAAGTGGGCAGTGAGAGAGATAACAGGTGGCCAGCCAGCAGCCACTGGAAGTTTAGAGGGCATTAGAGCTTAAATAGAGGGAATATGCAGTAGTGTGAGCCAGATTAAAAGACAAGGGGCAGAGGTACCTTTAGGCTTTGGGGCTTAAAGTTTGAGATGCTGGCAGAAACAGGAAGGTATTTAATGTGGGACTTGATGTCATCTGGTGCAAGACTAAGTTCTTGGATCTGCAGGAAGAACAGAGATGGATTGAAGGACTTGGAGCAGACAGGGAGCTGGAAGTTTTAGGAAGGTGGAGGTCTGGAGGTGAGAATGGTGGGGTTCTGGGAGCTGTGGTAGAAGTTAAACAACATCATGCATCTTATGCTATTATGCCTTTGGAGGGTTGGGCTGCTTTGAAGGCCTCTGGGACTACATCGTATATTTTTGGCTTTCAGAAAGAAACAAATTCTTGGTGCTTTAGCCTTATCCTTCTGGATTCTAGTAAGTTTTTCTGCTGTGTAGGAGCAGTGAGACACATGAGTCTGCCAGGATATATCAATTGCAGCATTGTCTCCTGAAGGAGGAACCTTCGGCTGTTATTAGGGGTCATTTATTTCTCTTTGGGCTTTGATTTAATTCTAAGACTATGCAGCTAGTAGCTGTAACTAAAAAGTTATTTTTCAGCTTTTGGCTTTTTCGACTTGTGGTTCTATACCTTCTATGTTTTCTTCTATGCTCCAGTCCCATACCATCTGTCTTTTCCTACATGGACAGCCTCTCATTAAATCACAAACTGTCGCTCTAGCCTCAAGCATGCAGTTTCACCAGGAGCTTGAAGAATGCTGGAAATTGTACTCACTTGGTTAAAAATCTGTATTTTGTTAATGTTCAAAATTCACTCCTATAAGAATTTATGCTTTCCTAAACCTATTTCTTTGAGACTGCGGCCTTGACATTTGCCGTTTTGGATAAAGTAATTTTGAAATGTTTCTGAACACTTTTGTTTAATATTTACTTGTCATTTGAATATTTTAAGTCCTATCAGTTTTTTATGCCGTAACCTGCTTTTATTACTCATACATCTTGCTAGTCTCTATGTGGATAATCAGTGCCTTAGAAAATGTAAATATTTCAAAGAGTCTCTGGAGATAATCAAATCTGCTGCCTGCCTAGAAAGTCAAACCTAAATCGGCAAAATGAATGCTATCTCTTCATATGTTATTGAGAGTTGCCTTTATTCCACTATTAACTTTATATTTCACTTACGTTTCACCTACCTTGATATTTTAGCTACACCTACGTATTTTACCTACCTGAGGGTCTGGAGCCTGTTTCATCTCAGAATATCATGATTCACAGATATTTGTGAGACCTGAGGAGAGAATAACTGAGTTATGTTCTGAGTCTTGCCTTGGTTTGCTTAAAAACTACTTGTGTAGCTGGGATACAGGAGATATGCATGAATGGAATGCTACGTGGTCTAATACCTTTGTTGTCAATGTATGCAAAAACTTGCAGCTTTGCAGAAAAGGATGTAGGAGTCTTGGTGGACACCAAGTTGAACATGAGCTGGCAACATCCTCTTCTGCCGCAAAAGGATAATTGTATCCTAGACTGAATTAGGAGTGTTGCCAGCAGGCTGAGGGAGGCAATCATTTCCCTCTGTTCAGCATTGCTGAGACACACTTGAAGTCCTGTGTCCAGTGTTGGACTCCCCAGTACAAAAGAGATGTGGACATACGGGAGAGAGTCCATCAAAGGGCCACAAAGATGATTAAGGGACTGGAGCATCTTTCCTATGAGGAAAGGCTGAGAGAGCTGGGACTGTTCAGCCTGGAGAAGGCTTGAGTGGATCTTATCAATACCTGAAGGGAGGGTGCAGAGAGGACAGAGCCAGGCTCTTGTCAGTGGTGGCCAGTGACAGGACCAGAGGCAATGGGCACAGACTGAAACACGAGAGGTTTCGTCTGACCATCTGGAAACACTTTTTTTCTGTGAGGGTGACCGAGCACTGGCACAGGTTGCCATGGGAGGTTGTGGAGTCTCCAATCCCTGGAGATACTCAAAAGCCGTGGGTATGGCCCCAGGTAACTGGATCTAGGTGGCCCTGCTAAAGCAGGGGGAGTGGACCAGATGACATCCAGAGGTCCTGTTCAACCTCAACCATTCTGTGAGTCTGTGATCCTGTGAACTCCATGGATTCGCTGACGAAAGATGGATTTGTGCTGCGTTGCAGCAATTGCACGTAGCACGTACGAACCTATTGTTCTTTGTTCTGTATTACAGTCACAGAATCTGTTCCCTTCCCTCAGGATTGAATTAGAGTACACACGCTATGTTTTAGGGATTCGTGTCCTTTTCAGATGCTCTCTATCCATACCCATTTTATTGGCATTAATGGGATGTAATCTAGGAAGCAAAGTATAATGAATAAAGTTTAGCAACAACTGGAAGGCCAATAGATGTTTTTCTTCAAGAACATTATGGATGAGGTTATGAACAATGTTTGAGAATACTAATTCGAGATCACCCATTTAATATGAATTCCTTTTAAAAAGATAATAGGAAGAACAGAGTTCATGCAACTTCTTTCAGCCTATATCAGTGATAAGACAAGCCTAGTGACTATCTTGGACTGTATTTACCCATTTTGTACCTGATAAACAATTATTATAAAAATAAAGTTATTTGCAACTAGATAAATGGCCTAGCACATTATTTAGGTAACAGAAATGCTTAGAATGCTTTAAACCTAGTCTCCTACAATAAGCTTCTTGCAATACTAACCTGAAATGATCTCTCTTTTCTCAGTAACAGAACAGAGCACTAACTGAATTCAGTAGGTGTTTTTCACTTGCTTTAGTGAGTTTCTGATCAGATTACTAAACCTTTCACCATTCATCTTCCAGCCTGTTCATAGTTCCCTAGCCTTTAAAATGAAAAACAAAACCTCTTTCCTTGCCTCTCTGATGACCTTGCCATACCACAGGTGCTGGAGATAGTAAATTCCACATGAAGTGAAAGAAAGCAAATAATTTTCACCTTTTCTGGAAAGATTTTTTTCTTAAATATACTGTTTACTGCACGACAAATCACTGCAGAATGAGTGTCTTTCTAAAGCAGTGTCTACCAACATGTTTTGGAAGGTCACCAAAACAAACTGAAGGACACAACACTCAGTGAAATGATACAGAGACTCTTTTAAAGTTTAGTGTTTTCACTGTAGTAATCATCTGTACAGAGATTTTGCATGAGTAAGGAGTTGAGAGTGACTACATTGTACGTGCTTCATTTTGTGGGAAAAATATTTGTGACATGAAGCTTTTTATACTTTGAACTTCTATGCTCTGGCAGTGCTATCTTTGCAGATGATGCAGAAAAATTAAAAGACTGAGAGTTTCTTTAATAGACTTTGACAAAAATTGGCATATTTAATCAGTGATTTTCTAAAATGTCATCACTAGATTACAGCAGTAGCATTTTAATTAATGTCTGAGAAACAGCATCAAAAACCAGTGTTATTAGCAAGCAGTTTTTATTTAGGGTTCTGAGACATTGTGTCATGTTTTAAAACTTCACTTTTCTTATTTTAGTGATTCAGAGAGCAAAATTTGGACTCTTTGATTAATTCTTTATTATATAAGCAGTCACAAATGAATTCTGACAGCTTTTTATTGCCTAGGCCTTCAAAAGCATTTAGAAACTTAAAGATCAATGAGTTAGATTCCTGAATTAATTTAAAAATAGGAGTGGTATACATTATGCATGTCAGTGTAAAGGTTATTTGATAGAATTTCACTATGTAGTTCTCACTTATCTAGGTATGGTAAATGCAGTAATATTTCATTACCGTCAAAGGCATGTGGAGACATACAGCTGGGGAACCCTAGAAATCTATTAATGCTTCAGAATGAATGTATTTCAGGGAAACGCTGATACTCAGTGGAATTCCTGTTGTAGAAGAAAGTCACTGTAGGAAAAAATTGTGGACTGAAAAGACGACTCAGCTAAAAAATATTGTTTTCACATATTCATTCTCAAATATATTCTAGATTCTATGTAACACACCCATTTCTAGAATTCTCTGATAATGATATTAAAAGAGCTCTCCTTTCTGTTTTCTGATTAATGCAAATATTAACAACAGTTTCATAAAATCACTTTTAGAAAGCTTCATTATGTTCATTTAGTCTGCTTTTCTGTATATCACAGGCTTAAAATTTCACACAGTTATCTTCCTACTGAGTCCAAAACTTTATATTTGGCCACAGTTGAAGCTATGGCAGTTCTGTGTTCCAGGACAGTTATCCTCACTTGATCAAAGTCACTAAGAGATGGACAGTCTTGATGATGGACTGGCTTGATGAAGTTCACGTACCATTCTTGCATATGGAGTTATGTTTCAAAACCAAGAAAAATTAGAGAGTATCACTTAAATATTTTCTTGAGCAGAGGTAGGAGGGCATCTATTGAGCAAAAGAGCTTTTAGGTTAAACAATATTTGATAATTTATAATGAATGTTCTAGAAGGCAAATCCTATCCCTTCCCTAAGTTCCAGGATTGCCTCTTGTCAAGGAAGCCTTTACTGTTGATTGCAGAATCAGCAAATTTCCTCACTGTCCTTGATGATGTGCTCTGAGGGCCAAGTAAGGAATATTAGTTTCAAGGGGATCAAAGGAATGAATTATTGTTACAAGAACAGAACACTAGAGGGCCTCCTGAGAAGAGAAGGAAGGCCCAAAGAAACAATCTTTCCTTCAGCGGAGTATATACAGAATCAGAAGGAATCAGCTCCTTGGCAATGAATTTCAGAAATGCATGACAAGCTCCAGGATGTGCTTTATTTCTTGCATATTTTAGAAAGGAGAAAATAAGTTTACTGGTGATCTGGAACAGATTACTTTCAAATCAGTTGTACTAGGAAGTAGTCAATAAAATTAACCATTTGGTATAGTTCCTATTCGCCTCCTTTCTTTCAAATGCTTAAAGGGTTCCTCTCCTGTAGTGTTATTATGAAGGGAAAGAGATACCCTTTTACCATGAGATATCCTTTTGCCAACAACACATCTGCTAAAAAATAGCAATGGACATGTTTTCTTTGAGAAGAGGGATTCACTTGGACTATGAATTTGAGAATTTTAGCAGAATAGCTGAGGGAGTTTGTGTTCACTAATCCCTTTTATAAAAAGTGAGAAGTCCAGACTGCAGCATATTCTTTAATAAAAAATGCCTGAACTACCACATGGATACCAGAACAGAAATACAAGTGGGAGGCACGTCATAAGCCAGTTAGTTATGGAGAAAATCAGTAATGTGCTGTACTAAACTAGACAGCATATATTTTAATACATATATATATTTAAATACTTAAATATATATACATATACTTGTATATATATTTTAATATAACTCCATTCAGATAATTTGGTTAAAATTGCCTTATGCATGTGTTTCATGCTGAGTGACAAGTGTTAAAATCTAACAGAAAGAGTAAATGTCACAAGAAAAAATTTACCCTCTTAATTTCTTAATTTTGAGAGCTTATTTAAATGCTTGCGAGCATAAATATCAACTGTTATGAGACTTATTTTTGGTCTATTTTTATTCTAGGCTAAAGAAATAATCCTGCCTAAGCAAAAAGTATCAACTTCAGTTAAACATTCTGACTGCAGTACACCGCAAAAAAATGCAAGAAGGTAATTCCTTTTTTTCTTTTTGTATTATTTTTATTTTTCGTCTGTCTGTTATTCACATGCTGGAATGTATGCTTCTTATTATGTTATTGTTGAAAGTATGGAAATATTGATTTGTACAGAATAAAAATGTGTCCAAAAGCTTTAGACTAATGGCCTGTCTGGTGCTGTTGATAATGTGATCGACTCCAATAGCAGAGCCATAAAAGCACTTATTTCTTCTGATCAGTCTTTTTCCATCGGCTCATTCGCATTATTAAACTGATATATGCTAAAACTAAATCACCTACTGAGAATTGCCTCGGCAGAGCTCCTTGCTGTGTAACTCAAGTCTGAAAACCATTTAGAAAGCAATGATTTTAAATCCTTCTCATGAATGTATTTGCTCACTGTTATACAGGTTGAGCTACTGCAATAATAACTAGGTTCAAAAAGCAATTTTGCAATGTTTTATAACACAGATCCATCCTATTAAATGTCATGTAAACTCCAGCTCTTGAAATCTTGCAGGTAATGATTTGCCAGAAGCAAGCAAGTATCAGTGATGCACAATTTTTTTCTTTTAACTCTTCGCAAGTCTTAATAACCCTTGCTGTAGATAGACAGTAGGGTTGATGGACACTTGGTCTAAATACAAATACTATGATATATCTTTTATTTTTTCCTTTTCCTCTTGCTATAGACAATGATATTCATTCTAGAATAAGATACAGTAACAACAAAGTTTGTTAAGCCATTCACCTGTTTATATTTGAAGTGTTGCGTTTGTTTCCTTATTTGATTTCATTGTGGTGCATGCTCATAGAAAGACTAAGCAGGTAGTAAAAAGTAGTATTACGGATTGTGAGTATTCTTCTTGGTCTCAATATTTAGAAGACTGGCAAAATGGCTCTGCAAGAGTCAGTTGTCATTAATTCTGCCTTTTGATTTCTTATTTTTAATAAAGATGAGCCATGACTTCTTTTCCTGAATGACTTGCATGATGAGAAGACGGTAGGGGGATTTGCAAGTATTTTTTGAGATTCCTAATGAGCCACAAGCACTGCACCCTTTCCTTAGGCACCAGTGATTACAATGGTGCACCATCTTGATTACTGAGTACTTCAAATATTTTTAACAGCTCCAAGCCTAATGGTGGATAATTACTCCCCATGATATTGGAAAAGTTATGGCAGTCAGGTGAAGTCCCTGGTGACTGTATAAAGGGAAACATTGCATACGTTTTTAGAAAGGGTACAAAGCAGGACCCTGGGACCTGTCGGCCTCTGTACCTGGGAAGATCATGGAACAGATGCTCCTAGAAGCTATGCTACAGCACATGGTGTGTCTCTGAATCACAGAGAGGTGATTCAAGACAGCCAGCATGGTTTCATCAAGGGCAAGTCCTGCCTGACCAACTTAGTGACCTTCTATGGTGGAGTGACTACATCATAGGACAAAGGAAGAACTATGGATGCCATCTAGCTGGACTTCTGTACTTTGACACAGCCCCCCTGAGTCTCTCTAAATTGGAGTGATATGGATCTGATGGGTGGACTGTTCAGTGGATGAGGAATTGGTTGGTTGGATGGTCAAATCTAGAGGGTAGTGGTCAACAGCTCAATGTCCATCTGGAGATTGGTGACAAGTGGTGTCCCTCAGGGGTCCGTACTGGGACCGGCACTGTTTAATATCTTCATCGATGACATAAACAGTGGGATCAAGTGCACCCTCAGCAAGTTTGTGGATGACACCAAGCTGAGTGGTGTGGTTGACACACCTGAGGCATGGGATGCCATCCAGAGGGACCTGAACAAGCTTGAGAAGTGAGCCTGTGTGATCATCACGAGGTTCAACAAGACCAAGTACACGTGGGTCAGGGCTGTCCCCGGTATCAATACAAACTGTGGAATGAAGGGATTGCGAGTAGCCCTGCCACAAAGGACTTGGGGGTTACTGGTGGATGAAAAGCTGGACATGAGCTGGCAATATGTGCTCACAGCCCAGAAAGCCAACTGTATCCTGCGCTGCATCAAAAAAAGCGTGGCCAACAGGTCAAGGGAGGTGAACTTCTATTGTGCTCTGGTGAGATCCCACCTGGAGTACAGCACCCAGCTTTTGAGCCCTCAGCATGGGAAGGACATGAACCTGTTGGAGTGGGTCCAGAGGAGGCCACAAAGATGATCAGAGGGCTGGAGCACCTCTGCTATGAGGACAGGCTGAGAGATTTGGGGTTGTTCAGCCCGGAGAAGGCTCTGGGGAGACCTTATTGCAGCCTTTCAGTACTTAAAGTACTTATAAGAAACATGGATACAGACCTTTTAGCAGGGACTGTTTTAATAGGACAGGGAGTAATTATTTTAAACTAAAAGAGCGAAGATTTAGACTAGCTAGAAGGAAGACATTTTTTACGCTGAGGGTGTTGAAACACTGGACCAGGTTGCCTAGAGAGGTAGTGGGTGCCCCATCCCTGGAAATATTCAAGGTCAGGTTGGACTCTGAGCAACCTGATCTAGTTGAAGATGTCTCTACTTATTGCAGGAGGGGTCGCTAGGTAACATTTAAAGGTCCCTTCCAACCCAAACTGTTCTATGATTCTATTCTATAATTCTACTTTACAAAAGAAATGGTTCTTTCTGACAGAAGAACAGCTAAAACTTTAGGCACATTGAAAGAAACCAGTTAAAAGAAATGTCTTAGCTTTTTTCCACAAGAAAAATATCTTCATTAGAAAACTGACATCTCTCTTCTAAATGGATTTTGCCAAACAGCAAAAGAATTGGCAACTTGTGTATTTGAAATATATATTTCCTTTGAACCCTCTGTGTGCCTTTACTTTTGGCTACACAATAAATGTTTAAATAGAAATAATAATGGGAATGTGGAAGTAACAGAAGTAATAATGTGAAATGTTCCAGTTTCCTGCTCGCTGATAAACTAAAGATACTCCATGGCACAGAGAAACTTTAAGAATTTGTGTTTGATTTCAATGTGGTTTTAAGTAATTATGAATATGCTTACTGTAGATTTTGAAGGAAAAATAGAAATTTTACTGTTAAAATATTACAGGGATATATATCACAAAATTAGAAGTAGGAAAAAAGACTTCTGAATTACAAATCTTACTAAAAATAGGAAGTTTTGACCTCTTTAGTTGAAAAGTTGCTGACTAGCCAGATGCTAAAAATTTGCTGAATAGTTGTCTCTTAGATTACAGAAGAACATTCATTATAGTGATTACACTTGACAGCTACAGATGTCTTAGCTAAGTGCTGTCAGACATATAATCTGCTAAGCTATAATGTAGTGCTTTAAATTTCTTGAACTCTTGTTAGCTAGATTGCAGGATGATACTGTCATTACTTCTGCCACGTAGGAGATTTCTTCTGTGACTGCGTACAAAACCATATTTCAGACCTTCAAAGAGACAAGTTTCTATGGGAGGAATTTGACTGATTTATTATACTTGTAAAGCCTCTGTTAATATAGCCGCTGAGTGTGCCAGTCTTACTGTAACTGGCCTAGCAATTCCTCTGAGAGGTACAGAAGTTGAGTTCGCCACAGTTGCATAGGTGAAATTCAGATAGAGATTAATTTTCTGAAGTCATACTGGAAATTTTATGAATAACAGTTGCATGAAGTCAATAATCCTTGTCTCACACCCTCATCTTTAGAGTATTCTTCCTTTAACACATGGCAAAATAAAATAAAATGAAATAAAACTCAAAATGTCTCTAAACATAAATATATACACGGTTAAATTCCTCCAGTAAACCAGTAAAGAAAGATACGTGGGAATACACAAGAGATACTTTTTTCTTTGTGGTTTTGTTGTTGGTTTGGGTTTTTTTTTTGGTTGGGGGGTGGGTCGTTTGTTTTTTTTTTTTGTATTCATTTTGTTTTTTGTGTTGTTTTGTTTTTTTTTAATGTGGATATTTATATATA
>JAOXJK010000012.1:151631454-151654763 GCA_025774025.1 Xenus cinereus | reverse complement strand
CAGTGATCCACTGATTTTGAAGACTCCAGTAATAGCTTCATTACTGGAAGAGAGATTTGAAAGGCCTCTTATGCAATGAAAGAAGTATTAGTATTCCAAGTATCTATAAAACCATGATTATTTGCTTAGATTGCCTAGTATATAGGCATATAGTATATATTTCTAAGCCTGTATTTCCAAAAGTTGAGACCAGAGTATGGCCAGTGTAAGGCATTCACTATTGGTTTTTAATGCACATAAACAAAGATTTGTCTTTCTCAAAGCTCTCAAATAATATATAATTCCAGATACTGAAATAACTTTGTTTTCTTTTTCAAGAAAAGGATGCATTAGTACTTTTTCTAAGATGGTAATAACTTTTGTGCTGTTTCATTCACAATGTTAAAAGACTGGAAAAAGTGCCTCTGCAAAGCTGTTGGTTGTGACTTGCAAATATCTTTGGAAATCCTGGTGCCAAAAGGAAACTTTCAATCAAATGTCAAAAACCTGTATATTCTGGATCAAACATATGAGAAATCTTTAACAATCTAAATTTTATTGAAATTCAGAAGTTGAAACAGGGGAATGTAACTGTCAAATCATTAAAATATCAAATATGGAGATTAAGGACTGTGTGAACAAAAGTGTAAATTATCAAAAAATATCAAATTATCAGATACGTGCTCTGTCACACACCAGATTGTTCAGCAGGCTGCTATAGTTATGCAAAATGGAAGGACTTTGTGAAGTCTTTTCATTTTCATTTTTAAATGCATTGTTGAGCTATGCACAGATAGAAATAGCCTTTCAAAAGGAAAAAAAATGTCAAGATAAAACAAAGACTTTAATTCAGTATTATTTAGTTTGTATGGTGCTCTAGTCTTTAGACCATAATTTTCCCTCAAGTAGAGAACACTCAGCAGCAGGTAGCAGTGCCAAAATCTGAACTTCTTTTTTTTTTTTTTTCCCCTAAACCTGAAATTGAAATAATTTGCAAACACTGAGATTTCCAGAAATGTGCTGTAGCTGGTCCTGCAAAAAGTATTATAGTTTTCATCGCTCTTGTCTTGCTGTTGCTTGTGGAAGAGCTTCAGCAACAAGATTACTTTTATTCTGCTAGGCAGAATTACATGGAAAAAATGTTTACATGACATAAAACTCATTCTTTCTTCCAAAAATTTTCAGGTGGTTAGTCTTGACATCATCAGTGCCTCCTTTTACATAGATTACATGATGAGAGGAGCAGATTCTCAGCAGATGTGTGTGTCGTAGCTGCACTGACTTCAGCATAACTGAGTCTTGCCATTCGCCAAATCCTTGTGTCATGGTAGTTGAGATAGCACTGTGAAGCTTTACTAAAGAAGTACAGAATATTTGATCATGTGCATATAAGGACATAAAAATCCGCTTCCTTTCTGGAAAAAAAATCACCTGTGCTTGATTCTCAGTCTTTCTTATTGTCTGTTGCTAATAAATTCTCGATAACATGTGCTGATCAAATTTTGAGAATGACTGATGCATATTATCCTTTCACGGCTTGTTGATGTGGACTGTCACTTATGATGATCACTGTTAATTAATTTCTGGTGTACTGAAGATTATTCCGCTACTAAGCAATTAGCTATTTAAATTCCACAGAGTTTATTGTGTTTTCATGACTAGAAATTTGTACAATTTTAGAGCTGTTGAAGAAATGTAAAATATCACTACTAATTAAAATACTACAAATCAAGGAAAATCTTTTCTGCCGTGTGAGGGAAGCACAGGCTGAGACTAATTAATTTTTATATTGGTGGTTTTTCAACTTTTTCTGAGGTGCTTCAGAATAGTGATTAGTGATTAGATTAAGATTCTGGACATGGTGTGCTCTCTTTGAAATCTCCCCAACAGCTGCTGATAAAATTATTTCAGATTACAGCGTATTTCATAAATTACACAGGAAACAAAAATATCTTTTACTTTGAGGATGAGCATTTTCTAGACACTGAATCCACTTTTATTTCAATTAACTGTGTAGCATAAGGAAAAAATCTAGCTTTATAAAGTGAAGAACATTTAGGGTAAAGAAGTAAGTTATGTCTTCATTACCCATAAAATTCTTCTCTGAGTAGTTTTTGTTTGTGTAATTTTGTGGAAATGGTTATCCAGGTTATTAAAGCAGGGTGTTTCTCTTGTTGTTTTCCACTCAGCAAAATGAGCAAATAATTCCTGTAGCCCAGGAAAAAACTAGTGACATAAAGCTGAAAGAGGCGGTTGGGCTGATTAGTACCTCTTCTGTTAGTGATGCCTTGCTTGGCATAGCAGAGGAGGAGAGGAAGAAAACTCCCACGAATCCCCCTGCATCTCTCCTCCACTGGACTAGAGACCCTGCACACAGATGTGGGCTGAGATGTCCACTTAGATCTCATGGAATCGTGATGGAGAAGCATTGGTAGAATTTGGAAGCTCCTTGGCAAAGCTCTCTCTCTGTTTTAACAACTAAAGATGGTGTGTTTTCGGTTAAAAATATTTTCATAGACTTTATTTACATATTTTCATTACCCGTATTGTCATCAAAGAAATGCATCCTTTCATCCAGTGACTTTGCTACTTTTTTGTTTGTTCTAGTTCTAATGAGCTTTTCTGATCTCCTGGATAAATCTGTAGTTTTCTCACTTCTTTGAAGAGTGACTCACTGTCTTTTATAATGCTGAGCTTGGAACTTTGACCCAAAGTAGCAGTATAAAATGAAAATTAGTATGAAGATGTACAAACTGTGTTGGAATTTGCAGAAATTAGAACATCATTTTACAATTAAATTTCCATGTTGCCATTTTCCCTGTAAACAGTTACAAATTACTCGAAAACGTGCTAGATTTTCTATTTAATTGTTGAGCTCCTCTGTTCAAAAAGAACAGTGGCTTTAGGGCTGCAAGACAGAAAGTATAAGAATATTTCAAATCTTTGATCATTATGTGATGTAGTTAGGTTGCCTTAATGAGTGGATGGTAGACGTGTCTAAGTGTGATCTAAAAGAATATCCTTAATAGCAATAGACTTTGGAAGTTCTGTTATAGCTCTGACCTTTCTTATGCTTTCATTTAAAATTGTTTTCATAATACAAGCGTGGTGAGGATCTATAATGTCAAAACATAAGAATTAGCTGATTTCTAAAATTAGCTGATACTAAAAAACCCTGTCTTACATCAAAAGCCAACCATTTGTAATGTGATACCAGAAATCATCATGTTCTGATATAAAGCAAATTATAGATGTCAAAAATTAACTTTTGATGTTTGTAGGCTAAGGATTCTTTTGTACAAAATCTCAGAGATTTTGTTCTACTTTTCTGTGTTTACAATGTGTTTTTTATAACAATCAGATTTCAAGAAATAAGAACTCTTAATCTTGGTTTAACACAATAACAATTCTCACACTTAAGTCAACATATTTATAAACAGGCACCCAAAATAGTTCTATTTGTCACTGAAATTTAGCTTTTCCCATTTGTTTTTCTATTGTTTCAGGAGCGTACAAGTTGAGAAATTAGAAGTGGATCCCAGTAAATATTCATTCCCTGATGTGACAAAGATAATCCAAGAAAATGACCGAATTGGGCAGGGACCTATCAGGCTACAACCAGAGAAGATTACAGAGACTAAGAAGAGTTACATTGAGTTTGAAAATGATGAAGATGTTCCTCCCTTAATTTGAAACATTCGTAAATAGTCCATTTATATGTGGCGTTTACGTTTGAGTTATTTTCATGACCCTGTGTGTAAAGTAAGTATAATATAGCTGAAGTTGCAATTATTACAGTTCTTCTCATAAACTTTGTTATGCAAGTGTTTTCTGCTGCGTTTCTGTTAGTATATTGCTATATAAATTCTTTTTTCTAGATTGTTTACTTAGTAAGTCTCAAATCAGAATGGGAGTTGTATAAGTCAGACATTGTCATTTCTTCAAAGAATTTACTGTCTAGCATGCAAGATGGAATATTACTGTAGAAAAGGAGAGAAAGAAGGAAGAAAGCACTTGTAACAAGACTTATTCTGACTAAACTGAAGATAGCAAAAAAACTCTATGTATTCCTTCAGTGTTTTCTTTTTCATGAGGGCCAAGAGTAAAAGAAAACAACATATTCTGGGAGTGAGAGACATTGCTGTAACCTACCATACATCAGTGAATTTTCCAGCATAATGCAGAGCTGCTAGATTCTGGAGCTGGTGTAACAATGCCGCTCCTGGAAGATTCTAGAAGAGAATAATACAGAAGACAAGTATATCAGATGTAGCACCACGGGGAAACTGGGAGGAATCAGCCAGACCATTCTTGTTCCTCTTCATGCAGCTACTCTAAATTGTTCCATCTTGTTCTGGATCCCCTAAAAATATCAAGGCTTATTTTAACCTGTTGGATGAAATAAGGTTGAGCAACTGTAATGGGATGAGCTGCTCCTTCCCTACTCTCCAGCCCTTTTTTAGAAACCAGAGACTCCATTATCATAATTTTTCCCCACAGCTTCTGGATTGCCAATGAGTGAAACAGGACAATATGAAAGAACAAAAGTACACTGGGCTACATTAGTAAATTATTGCAATTTGACAAGACCAAATTTCTTCTGTTTTTCGTTTTTGGGGGGTTTTTTTGCCTGGTTTCCTGAGAAAATAAGGCTCATGTCATTCTTAGCTGTGCTTTTGAATGCTATTTCTCTTATTTTCACCCTATTTGACAGAAGAGAAAGGTCAAAGAAATACTCAGCTCCTCTAAATTTAGTGAAAAATATCACTCAGTAATAAAAAGGGATTCTCTTGATGCAACTGCTGTTTGGAAGAGAGAACTCAGCCATTTCCTATTCTAGCAGCCGTCACTCAGCTCATCAACATTTTGGTAAAAGAACTCTTTGTCCATGTTAGCATTCTTACCTAGGTGGTAGTTAAAGACAGCAAGAGTAATGACATTAGAATTCTGGGAACCTGGGGGAAAGCTGAGGAGAGCATGGGAAATATTTAGGAAATATGGTTACACCTTGAGTTACTATGGAAACAAAAGGTGGATAATGAAAAGACAGTGGAATTTTGCAGAGGGAGGGTCGCAAAAAATACTTCTGGGCTGGGTGATTGTTGAAATGTAGGGGACATACAATATAAAATCATAGGAAATCAAGCCTTGTTAGTTTTGTTGTCTACAAAACAGCTGCTGTAAAGATACAGATATGCTGAACATTTCTTTTGGCCTTTTAGTTGGGCAATTACCATTCAATTCTATAGTAAAAAACGATACCTTTGCTGTTTTTTTTATTAATTTGAAGGCCACTTTTATTTAAAAAAAACCAAAGAGAAACTCCAAGAAAAACCAAGTTGAGTGACCCACCTTACCATGCTAATGAATTTGAAATTGTTTCTCTGTAAAGGAAAATTTCATTTGGTCCTGCAGAAGGAAAACGCCTCTGATTCAAACCAACTTTTGCTTTTAGCCAAACAGGATGGAGAAAGCTAATTCAGTTCAGGAAGAATCAAAGAGTATTTTGTGGTTACATCTTGTTTTTATCCTTAAGATAGAAAATTAATAAGCTACACTTCTAATTGAACCACTGAAACTGCACTTAAAATACGTTGTAGAAATCTGTGTTCAGATAGTGCCCATAATATCCCTCAGCACAGAGCAAGTTCATGACACATTCTTTGGAAGTGCCGTTTCCCTAATTGTGAAAAACATTAAGCAGAAAACTCAGCAGTTAGTTAGAAAGAAACCACTGCTATTGAATTCTGGGGTTTTTTAGGCACTCTAAAATGCTTTATGATTCTCCACAGATGTTTAACGTAAGATAAAGATAAATAGTCTATCATAAAAGGCACTGAAGAGAAGCAGAATATGCCCGTCAACTTAGGCTGATGGGTTTAACTGATGCATTTTCTTTGGCTGCAATTTGGAATGGATATTGGATAAAAAATATGAAGTTTCATACTAATGCTGCATATGCTGAGAGTTGAAAAGAGAATGGATATATCACAAAGACCTAAACCAAAGTTAAATTTGGGCATAATCTGACCTATTATAGTATCATCTTGGATTTTTCTTTTCCCATCTTGTGCATTGACTTGATTTTTCCATTTCAGAATAAATTATTCCATGTTATAAACCTCTCAGCCTTGAAATCGACTTAATCAGCTCTACTCTGGTAAATGGAGTATGAAAATATCAACTTATTTGTCAATATTCCCCTATTCACTATAAATTCCTAATCGTGCTGGCTAACTATGAAAAAGGCAGTATTACGTTTTACCTTTTGATGTCACGGAATTGTTACAGGTCCATAAGGATGAAGATGGATGGGTGTTTTTCATGACTGTGCATCAAAGCAGCTACTTTTGAGATTGTACAGGGAGCAGGGATCCCCTGCAGCCCTGGAGAGACCCCGCTGGAGCAGAGACCCACCCTGCAGCCCGGGGAGGGCCCAGGGGTCCTAAAAGTTGGTGCTATTTTATGTAACCGTGTAGCCCAACAAGCAGAACAGGCAACAGATAATGTAACTTTTAGCAGTCAGATGGGTGATTTATGTTTAGATTCCTTTCAAGTCTACTTCCCTTTTTTTTGTGTGGAAGAATGAATTTTGCTGACCTTGAGATGGATGAAATCAATAAGCTCTGCAACCACTTTCATGACAGAAATCAGTAGATTTTTGCAGCAGATCCAAAAGATAGCTTCCTGTAATTTTACTGGTTGCTGCAGGGAATTTCTGATCTTTCTAAGAAGTGAACGCATTGAAGGCCTTCCTCTTTTTCTTCATTGCTTATTTCCCAAAATCTTGTAGGGACAATCCACCTTTCAGACCTTCAGCCAGTTTGGAAGAACCTGTTAAGAGTTTCAGAAGGTTGTGGAAAACAGGCATCCATACAGCCTTGGCATATAAGATTATTTCATTTTTTCCTAAGCAGAGAACTATAAAATTTGACCTCTGCTATCAAACCAAAGGATAACACAATTAGATCTTTCTCTGTTCCAACTAATTTCTCCTTTTAATCTGGTTTGTAGTGAGTAGTTGATGCTTGGTTTTGGGAAGAAAAAAACTGCATTGAGCTAGTTACATCTCATGGGAAAATTAATAGAAGGTACCAAAAAATACTTGAAGGAGTAGTTTCTTCACATGGTGCCATGATCATAGGATCCAGTCTGAAGATGGGGTATATCCTGAGAGCTTCAATAAAATTCTCAATGTATGTATGGGCCATGGAGATTATAGGAAGAGGATGATTGTAGAGGGATGAAGTGTATAAACACAAGATGATACCAGTGGCCCACAAGAGCATAAACACGCATCACAAAGTATCAATTATTGATCACTGAGGTAATGGATCCTTGAGAGAGGAAGACACAAGAAAGAGGACAAAGCCCTTGCAGCCAACACAGACAAAATATCCCCTGTATAGTGAAAATGCAAAGAAGATAACAAAAGGAATACAAGAGAATCACAGCCCCCACAGGGAAAAGGAAGAGTAAAGAAGGAAGAACATCACCAGCACTGTGTCCCCCACTTAAGGACATGACAACTGATCAAAGCCGTGGTGCATCTGCAGCAAGCTGCTCCCACCTACAGCAGGAAAAAAAGTGCTGCTTTTTGATTTGCCACTTGCCTCATTCTGCTGCTGCAGACTCAGCAATTGTATGTACAGCATTATCTCTTACTATGTAATTGGGTTAAGTAGATTAAAATTTTGGAGAGCGCTGTGCGTGTGTGTGTGTGTATTGCAGTATTTCACCTCTAACTAGATGACTGGGTGAATTGAAGCAGTATGCAGTGGATGGATCTATTCATTGTCCTTTTGGCAGGAGATAGATGGGGTTAATGAAAAATTCTAGCATTAATGAGAGGGAAGGGGATGTACAATGGTTTAGAAAGGCCCTTGGATTTGCCACAAAAATCTTCCCCTTCCTCTAAAAACTGGGCAATGGGATGTAATTTTTGGATTTTTGCAGTCAGAACAAGAGAATTTTGTTGATGCACAAGACAGGAGTCCAGTTCCTCCCAGAGGCAAGTTGATTCAGCTGGGTGAAAAAACACCCGGAAAGCAGAAGAGATTCTGTTACATTATTACAGCATAAAGCTATACTGACTGCATTTACAATTACAGCTGTATTGCAGAACAATGTGCACTAAAAAAACAAAGCTTGATTCAAAACTGCCTTTTGTCTTACAGTCTTAGATGTTCAGTGTGGATATCGAATACACCCAGTCTGGGTAACAGTATTGGACATGTAAAATGTGCTTTCCCACTGCATGTTTCAAGTGGTAGTTCCCGTAAAGAACGGTGAGTAGCAAATACATTTCTAATTGGTTAATGAATAGTGAAAGAAAGCTGTAGGGTAGCCTCAGGATTACTCTTTTCCTGAACAGTTGCTAAAGACCAGGTGTTTGGTGTCAAAAGCTAGACTGTGTTTGTAATTGAAACCTAACTGAAACAAAATCACAGAATTGCGGAGTTTGGAAGGGACTTGTGGAGGTCATCTGGTCCAGCTGCCTGCTCAAGCAAGTCCACCTAGAGCTGGTTGCCCAGGACTATGTCTTTGACCTGCTGGCTTTTGAATATCTGCAGGGATTGGAGACTCCACAACATCTATGGGCAACCTGTTCCAGTGTTTCAACACCCTTACGGTAAAGAATTTCTTCTTAATATCTACTCTAAGTCTTTCTTCTTTTAGTTTAAAACCGTTACACGTTGTCCTATCACAACAGGCCCTGCGAAAAAGTTTGTCCCATTCTGTCCCATCCCTCCAGCCTATTGACTGCACCACACAGCTTGGTGTAGTCAGAAAACTTGCTGAGAGTGCAATCAATCCCACTGTCTATGTCATTGACAAAGATATCAAAGAGTACTTGTCACAATACAGACCTCTGAGGGAGACCTCTTGTCACTGATCTCCATCTAGACATTGAGCTGTTGACCACTATCCTCTGGATTTGACCATCCAACCAATTCTTCATCCACTGAACATTCCACTCATCAAATCCATATCTCCAATGTAGAGAGAAGGATGTTTTAGGGTAGTGTCAACGGCCTTACAGAAATCCAGATAGACGACACCTGTAGCTCTTCCCATGTCCACTGATGTAGTCATTCCATCATAGAAGGCCAAGAGGTTGGTCAGGCAAGACCTGCCCTTGGTGAAGCCATATCTCGAACTGCGTCCTTGTCCTCCATGTGCCTTAGCATGGCTTCTAGAAGGATCTGTTCCGTGATCTTCCCAGGCACAGAGGTAAGGCTGTCAGGTAGGTATTTGTGCAATTTGATAACAGCTTTTCTAGCATGAAGCATAGGAAAATCATAATAACCAATTCCACACTGGGAGTTGTATGGTTGTTACTGGAAATACAACTTTCAGTGTAGTACAGCCTTAGTATCTGCAGAAAAAAATCTTTGAACTTATAGCATGCATTATATGAACAGAACCACTTAAAAGCTCCATTGCTCTAAACTGTAAGCAACTTTCTCCTCAGAAACTTCACAGAAAATATGTGTATAAGAGAGGAGACTGGTGAACATTTGGTTAGAAAGATGTGAGCTGTGGCTATGCTTTGACCCTTGTTTTTGTGCTCTCAATCCTAACCATCTGTAAGTCTACCGGCAGCATAATTATGCCTGTTTTACAGTGTACATAAATTAGTGTTGGCTCTTCTGGTTTTGCAACCAGGCAGGCAGCCATCTGACTTTTTAATTAAGGATTTCACTGTGATTGATAATAAAGTTCCAATATGCTTCCATATTTAAATGAAAGTGCATCAGCAGTATAAAATTTTCAAAGGGAAAAACATTCACATAAATTTATGAGTCACCTATGAAGTATAGATAAAGTGAAGCATGACATCAGCTAAGAAGGAAATCCAAGCTGTCTGATTCTCCTGCACAGAACTCCATTCTGCAGTGGAAATCCTTTAGGGGAATCAAGTCCATTTTTTTTCACTCATTTTATTTTTATTCCATGAACCTGAGACTTTGTATTGAACTTGTGAACATATAAAGATGCTTTTATCCTGCATAATTTTCAGAACTTCCTGTGTTCTTATCCTCAGCATCTAGTTTCAGCTTCAGATATTTAAATGCTTTTAAAAAAAAATTACCCTCCCTTATGTCTATAATAAAAGCTGTATTCATCTCACTAAAATTATTTTTCATTATTCTAAATAAAAATATATGTCAATTTAAATTTATGTTTACAGTTTAACTCAATCTGGCAATTCTTGCATGAAATTCAGTCACTGTCAAGCACTCAAAAATTTTGCAAGTGTGTCTGCAGTACAGGTCTATAGTATTTTAGAACAATTGATTAAACTTCATCAATTTCCTTCCCATGAATCTTGAGATTTGGTCTGAACATTCTCAAAGTGGTCGTGAAGTGTCAAAGGCTGCTGAGACATGTTAACGTGTACCTTATAGATGTGAACACGTAGTGAGATTACTTTGTGCTGTGTTGGGATGACTTCTATGGGGCTGAAGGTAATTTCTCACACGTTATCAGCTGTGATGAGACACATAATTACATGCCTGTGATCTGTAAAGCAAATTCTCCCTCTTTATCAGTGTTTGACAGTAGACGCTCAACAACCTGGTTAATCAAAACCAGATTATACTGCTAGAATTAATGAGGCATTGAAAGGGTTTAATGACTAATGGAAGCTTTTAAAGCCTGTTCCAAAGGGATTACTTCATTTAATATTTGCTCCTAAGTAGTAGAGAAATCTTTGGCACCGAAGTCATAGTTATTCAGTCATATGAATTTCCCTGGGTCAACTCAACCCTGATACCTCGTCATTGAAAATCTGAGATCTAGTTCGTGTTCTTTAAATGAACAAAAAACCTGTTTCTTCTTTCCCATTGTATTAGTTCAGGATTCAGCGTACAGGATTCAAGGACAGCTGGCAAAAAAGACTATTTAAATCAGCTTGGGACTGAAGTAGAAGAGACTTTATTATTAAGAATAAGCTGGATGTAATATCTGGATCACAGGATTAAGGCAAATTATGTAGTTAGAGACAGCGAAGTCTGCCTTTTATATGAGTTTCAACACCTGATAGCTCTTGAGATATCAGACCTTAAATTTATCACTAGGCCCTTGAATCATGAAAAGACCCAGATACTTTGGTCAGACTTTTGATTTTTGTAAAGGCTTTGTGTGTCATTCTGGAGCCTTTCTCCGACTGGAAAAGAGGATCCAAAATATTGTTCAGTCTGACCAAGGAATGAACACATGTGTGTGAACACAAGTATAAATGTTCTCCCCACTGCCTGCACTGCAAAATGGTGTCACTACTTCTATACTTCCTTAGGCATACTGGGGCATGACAATAGGTCCTTTCAGGTGGTTCTGGGAATCTGTTGCCTGACATTGCAAACAAGGGCACAGCAAATGGAGACAAGCAGGAGACCCACTTCAAAAGTACCATCCAGTTCTGAACTAAAACAGATTCCATCAGTGCATTTCCAGGCTACTGTTGCTTGTGAATGTGGTGCTGTTTTGTATCATGTTCATAGGAACTTGCCATTTAATTTTGCCAAAGGAATTTGAGAAAAGAGCTTGATGTGAAAAGTAACTCTTAATTTCTGCCTATAGCAAGTCTTATAGTCAAGATCAGAGTCACTTAAGGTAAAATGCAACTGATATCATCTAGCTGAACCTGTGCAAAGCATTTGACATCGTCCTGCATGATATCCTTGCCTCTAAGTTGGAGAGACATGGATGTGACAGATGAACCACTCGGTGGATAAGAAACTGGCTGGACAGTTGCACTCAAAGGGTTGCAGTCAACAACTTGATGTCCAAGCGGAGAGCAACGATGAGTGGCGTCCTTTAGGGATCTGTATTGGGACTGGAGATGTTTAACATCTTTGTCAGTGACATGGACAGCGGGACTGAGTGCACCCTCAGCAAGTTTTCTGACTATACCAAGCTGTGTGGTGCAGTCAATAGGCTGGAGGGATGGGATGCCATCCAAAGAGACCTGGACAGGCTTGAGCAGTGGGCCGATGACAACCTCATGAAATTCAACAAGGCCAAGTGCAAGCTCCTGCACCTGGGTTGGGGCAATTCCAAACACAAATACAGGCCAGGTGGAGAACGAATTGAGAGCAGCCCTGAGGAGAAGGAGCTGGGGGCATTGGTGGGTGAGAAGCTCAACATGAGATTGCAATGTGCATTCACAGCTCAGAAAGCCAACTGTATCCTGGGCTGCATCAAAAGAAGTGTGGCCAGCAGGGCGAGGGATGTGTTTCTTCCCCTCTACTCTGCTCTCGTGAGACACCACCTGGAGTACTGCATCCAGCTCTTCATCCCCCAGTGTAAGAAGGACATGGACCTGTTGGAGCGAGTCCAGAGGAGTGCACGAAGATGACCAGAGGGCTGGAGCACCTCTTCTATGAAGACAAGCTGAGAGAGTTGGGTTTGTTCATCTTGGAGAAGAGAAGGCTCTGGGGAGACCTTGTAGCAGCTTTCCGGTACCTAATAGAGGCCTACAGGAAAGATGGGGAGGGACTCTTTGTCAGGCAGTGTAGTAATAGGACAAAGGGTAACAGTTTTAAACTGAAAAATGGTAGATTTAGATTAGATATCAGGAATAAATTCTTCACTATGAGGGTGGTGAGACAGTGGCACAGGTTATCCAGAGACGTTGTGGATGCCCTTTCCCTGAAAGTGTCCAAGATCAACCTGGTCTAGTGGGAGGTGTCCCTGCCCATAACAGGGGGTTGGAACTAGATGTTATTTAAGGTCCCTTCCAATCCAAACCATTCTATGATTCTACGATTCTATGTACACTCTTTCATGAATCTTTGTAGTCCTTATTTCACGCTAATTATGTTTATAAACTTCTATTCTGTATCCTGTGGCTACAAGCTTCATGCTTTAATTATGCATCTTGTAAATACTGGCCTTTGTTTATTTTAAGCCTATGAGCATTTCCTTGGGAATTCCTACTTCTTTTGATTCTTCCTGTCACCTTTCTCAGAATCTTTTCTGCTTCCGTGACATTCAGGTATTAACAGGACAATATATAAGAAGTGCGTGCTCTGTGGCTTTAGATAGCAATATATTATCTCTCACTTGCCTACATATTGTTAATGGGTCTTGTATTTTGAATACTGTCGAGCACTGAGCCCACATATTTACAAAAGTATCTACAGGGAGCTCAGCTTTTATTTCCTGAGTTTCGATAGCTACACAAGAACCTGCCACTATAGACTGGCAGATCAAGCTGGTTTAGGTGGAGTTATTTTCCCTTTTGTATTTAGAGACACTGAACTACTGTTTCATTCAATCACCTGACCGCTTGGGATTTTCAGAAATCGTTGAGCTCTTCTTAGGCAGTTTGAGATGTGACTACTGCAAGTCATTTTATCACTGCAAAATTTATCTCAGTGAATGCTATCATCTCATTATTCATCTCTTTTTCTGGACTGTTTGAGAAGATGTTGAGCTGTTCAACTTTGAGCACAGGTCTCTCTGGGGATCCACAGATAATCCTCCTCCATTGTGAAAAGCGACCATTTATTTCTACTGCTTCCTGTGTTTAAGAAATTCTTAATCCTTGAGGTGACCTTCCTTCTTATGCTGTGACAGCTTAGTCCCCTTCCTAATCTTTCAACCCAGTCAAAAGCTTTTTGAAAAACTGACTGCATTACATCAACTAGAACATCCTTTTCCACATGCTCACTAAAAATATTCCTATTTGAGATGAAATATTGATAGTAAAACTTCCAAGTGACTAGTGATTTCAGTTGCTTCCACTTTTATTACCTAATTTGTGATGCCTTTAGAGTGCAGTGATTTTTCACTTTTCCAATAAGTCCTGACACCCTACTGTTAGTCCTCCTTGGAGGAGTTTAAACTTGAATATATGGGATTGTCAGTCCCTACTTAAAAATTTGGTTTGGCTACCTGGAAATACAAAAGCAGAAAGTAGAATACAGTGGCATTTCTGATTATGCTGAGCAAGGAAGCTGTTCACAAAACAAAATTGTAAGGAATTTCAAAAGCACACCTCCCGAAAAGCACAAAATGGACACTTCCTACTTCCTATCCACCTTTGGTCAAATTAGATAAGTTAAGAGTGCAAGAGTTTTTCCCATGCAGGCAGATAGGAAGAAAAAAGATGCTACAACTTGCAGAGAAATCAGATGAGAGAGCTAGAGTCCTCCCCTCTTCTAGATTGGAGTTGAGGAGGAGGCAGAACATGCTGAGATGCTAAAGGCACCAAAGTGCAAAAATCCTTCGAGCACTTTTGTTCATGTCACTTCCTGACAGTAAATAGCTGGGACCTTTGCAGGCAGGTGCCAAGCATCTGCCATCTTCAGTTCCTCAGCAATGTTTTTCAAAATGTCATTTTCAATTGGAAGGTCATTCAGGCAGAAAAGTTCTCCAAGAGCTAGCAGTGCAAATTTTACTTTTACCTTTAGAGACCCATTTCCAAATTCCTTTTTAAATTTTTTTCAAAGGTAATGAACTCTTCTTCTGCACCAGAGCTGGAAAGAGCTGAATGTTCTCTTATTCTATTTAGGGTTGAAAGAACATATCATTTGCATGTCAATAGTCTTTAGTAGAGCCACTTTGTACATCATTTGCATACCTTTGACTATATGACAATTAACAAATTAGTATCTGCATATGATGTATCTTTCTGGGAAATGGTAAGAGGTCAGTGAGAAGATTTACCATATTCATCATATTCATTGGCATTTTGGGGAGAAGCAATTACAGTGGCTCCACTAAATTTATTACTGCACTCTGTCAGGGGATTCAGAACTTGACAGTTTACCCTTGGATATTCTGATAGTGTGGACCATACGGAAATTTGGCGGACCATAAAAAATGCAACTTTAGACCTTACTGAAGAAACTCATTGTGAATTCCATTGTAAAGAGTTTTGGAGTGAAGCATGACTTATGAGTCTAAATAGAGCCTCTCAAATGGCAGTAGCAAATACATCAATGAACCTGAGAAGATCAGTCAGGAGAAAGAGTTGTGGTCTGAATACAGGATTTGCAACCAGGTGCTAATCCTTCTTCCACTAAATACTTATGAACTTGTGTAGTTTTTATTGATCTCCTTCATTTGGCATTTCAAGACAAGAAAGGTTGTGCAGTCAAGAATCCAACTTGCATTCTCCATGCATACCTGTTGAGTCCTTGAAAACAAGGTCTAATATGAATTCTCGCAGCACTTACGTGCATATAAAAACACCCATGCACCACTAACCGGTCCTAAGTGTGTATGTGTCAAACCCTACACATGTGGGACAAGAACAGAATAGACTAGACTAGAACAGAATAGAACGTCCTTTGCCTTACTGCTGCTCCAGCCTGATTTCTGATGTTGTTTTCAGACTCAGATAATGTGGCCTTGCTCTAGTCCTCACAGTATGGATAGATTTACTTGGTCATGGTCCTCACTCCCTCTTCTTCCTGTTTCAAAGTGGGAACTTGGGGGCTGTTAGGCAGCAAAATTCCTGCCTGCAGTAGTGATAGTAGAGAGCAATGTAGTACCCATACCACGGCTGTCTGAAAAATTCACAGTTCCCACTGGAAAGCTTTCCCAGTTTATTTTTAGGTAAAATTTAGTCCCCGAAACTGAATTTGCAAAATTACTGAAGAGCAGAAGGGTTTGCATGGAATGAAAATTGTGTCAACAGATTAACAGACTGCTGCTGAAAATGTGGCTTTGCATTTATTTGCCCTCTAAGTCCATGTTTCTGGTATAAACAACTCTCTTCTGATTATGAGCCTGCTCTGCTTTTTCCTAGTTGTAGTATTTTATGTTTCATTGACAGAAAGACCTTGGTTTTTTTCATTTATTTTCTTTGGTATTTTTTTGCCATTTCTGGGATGAAACTCATGCTCTCTACAGATAGTGGTGAGTCTGGGATCAAGACAAGGTGTTGTATGCGCTGAGACAGATTTGACACCAAATGTGTCAGTAGAGTGCCAAAGCACATAAAAGTAATGGTCCAAGGAAGTGCTGGCTCCTACCCTGGGGATCTTAAATCTAAGACTTGGTTACTTGGGAAAAGTGACTGCATGTAATCTGTGAATTGATGTCATCCTTGTTACTCCAAGTGAAATGTCATCCAGAGGACTGAGTATGGGCTATGTCTGTCTGAGACACATTGCTTGAGAGCACAAAGTAGTTACTGAACTCACTGCATAAATTACTGGGAAGTAACTTGTTTTATAGGTGAGACAGAGAAAAAGATATCTAAAAAATAAAATACCATGTCACTTTGAAAAAAATAAAAAAGATATCTAAAAAATAAAAAAGAATGTCACTTTCTTAAGAGGGTCGGCATCAATGCCTGCCCCATGCCCAGCTTCAGAGCAAATCATGGTTCTTTCAAAGAACAAGTGAGTGTGGCTTATCTCACCTAAATTTAAGCAATGAGATCCCTCATAGTCAATGGAAAGAAAAAGGAACTTCCAGAAAGTTTCTCTGAAGGGTGAGTAGACTCCTAACCTAGACACTTTGACAGGAATATATGCCTAATTTGTCAAGCAGACAAACCCAAATATCGTGTAAGTGAATTTTTCCTGATATCTCCACACCATCTTTCCCATCATATAAAGTTTGCTATGAAAATATCTGGAGATCTCCGTGGTGCACCCTGTGGCCAAGGATAAAAGAATTTTGAAGGAAACAAATCTTCCAAGATCTTGTTGCAATGACAAAATGAACAGAAATGCGTAAACTCTGCATTTCTTTCTGACATTTTCATGTTTAGCAAGGTGAGTTCTAATGCAGAAAAAGGCTGATTATTATTCTTGCCCATCCATGATCTTATAACCTTGCACCAGGAGGAAAGATGAGCCAATACTGGAACATGACTTAGAAAATATTTACTTGCATTTATTGGTCCAGCAAGGGAAAATTTTATAATCAGCACAAAGGTGTGTCTCTGCATCCAGCCATTTTCCCTCTAGATTTAAAAATACATTTCCAGGGTAACCTTCGCTATAAGAACTTTGCTGTTTGAGACATAGTTGAGCGGTTTAAGGGTCTGAAACATAAAGAGAAAGATTTCCATGCTCTGTTTGATTCTGATACTAGCTTTGTTTTGGGATTGTGAGTTGAAGAACAGACTATACCTCATTGTAAGGACTGGATTTGGTCAGCCCTAGGGAAAAAAATCTTCTACAAGACTGCAGAGAACAAAATTGAGGGAGAATGGAGGATCTTGCTAGAGATGATCGTAACAGCTGGAGCAATTGTATGAAGCCTCCCCTTTGGACATTCAGAGGATGAGGATGCACAAAAATGTCGAAGGTAAGTAGGAGAAGGGGACTTGTGGGGAGTTGGGTGTGTTAGCAGTCTCCAGCTGACTTATGTTGGATTTCGTAAGTAGGATACAGTTTTGATCAAACATTCATGGCTTCTCCCAAGCCTCCCACTGCAGTGTCCAGGGCATCATGCTCCAATGATGATGTTCTGGTTTGGGGCTCGCATGAATGTTCATATAGGAAAGGTGAAGAAAGTGCAGCATCCCAGACACTTGTTGGAAGACTTTTGGCTGGTAGCAATGGAGGGAGTCTGGCAGCAGGCACCTCATCCTGAGCTCTTTAGGCAGTGGGAATCATCAGGCAAGGGACATTGGAAGGCTGAAGGCAAGTGATCCACAGCATGTGGTACTTAGCCATTCTTAGCATCCCTCACTCTTTGATAAGAAGGGAGGATTTGCAGGACTTTGGTGAAATTAGCCTTTAGAAAACAAACCTTTGCTTGTTAAATGTATGACACATCAGTTGTTTGTACATGCATCTAATTAGCACAGGATTTGAAGACATCTCTGGGGCGAGCCAGAGGGTAGAGGAGGCATCACATTCTGCTTGTTTGTCACTTTTTCTTTGTCAAAACCATGTCGTTTATGTTAAATGCCTTATTAGCCAGAGCCTGACTTTCTGACATGCAAAAATACATCCCTTTGAGAGTAAACTGCCTGGATTATGTAAGACCCAGGACACATTTCTTCCAGCCTTGCAATGGATTAGTCTCTGTTACCAGCTCAGTGAACACTGACATCTTTTTGTTTGATAGCTCTGCATATTTAGTTGCTGAACAAACTGAGATCCCATATTTTTTTGCCCTCTGGGTGCAGTGCCAGGATGCAGTGCCAAGGTGCAGTCAAGCAGCAAAACTTTTCAGTCAGGTATTTTATGGAAGAATTTGAATTTGGTTATGTCGTCCATGTGTTCAGCCATATTCGCTCTTGTTAGTTTAAAATCCTAAGCAGTCTTTATATTGGATATGTGCAAGCATTTTGTTTAAATTGAGGACCTTTGTTTTTCAATTGTCTCTTCCTGCCTCAGCCAAATTTTACTTACATGAGAAGTAGTCTTGACAATCAGCTCTTTGCAAAGGCTGCAGCACATCCTAAGAGCTCTCCTGCAGAATGGCCATGCACAACGCAGTCTCATGTCATGCCTATGCATGACCTCCGCAAACTTGCTTCACCAGTTTATCCATCCTGTGTCCCCATGGCTCAGTACCTTTGAACAATGGACTGTCTGATATGTGTATTACCATAACCGACAGCCTTAGAGAAATAAAAGATCATGCAACGTGCTTTCTGCTGGGAAACTGGAAAGGGAATTCACTGCGATCGAGAGCAGGCATCGCAAGTCCCACCAATAGCTGTATTTGCACAGGAGGAGCGTACAGAGGAGCCAGATTGGGTGTGTGGAAAAGGGCGCTTCAGAACACCAGTCAGCTTTGAGAGCACAGGCCCATAGAGATGAAGGTCATCCAGGAAACTGAGGGGTGAATATGTACTGTGGAAAAACTCATCAAATAGATCCTGACATGCTGTCCTGGTGTCAGCCAGGATAGAGCTAATTGTCTTTCTAGTAGCTGCTGTTTTTTTGATTTGGTGTGAGAAGAATGTTGAGAAATGTTGATAACACACGTTGTTTTAGTTGTTGCTAGGTAATGTTTACATTAGTCAGGGACTTTTTCAGCTTCCCATAGAAGCTGAGAGGGAGCATAGACAGGATAAGCTGACAGGAGGATATTCCATACCATAGAGGTCATGCTCAGTATATAAATGGGGGTTGGCTGGGGAGCCGGGATCTGCAATCACTGCTTGGGCAACCAATCATTAGGTGGTGAGAGCAACTTGTATTGTATTCTTTTTATTTTGTATATAATTTTTACTATTGTTACTATTCTTTTTTGTCTTCTGTTATTGTTCTATTCAACTGTCTTTATCTCAGCCCATGAGTTTTCCTTCTTTCCCCTCCTTTTCTCCTCCTTCTTCTTCCTCCCCCACTGGAACTAGCAGGAGTGAGCAAGAGGTTGCACGGTTCTAGTTGCTGCCTGGGTTTAAACCACGAGATGTGCTTGCAGAAGTTATCTGTAGAGCCATTGTAGTCAGAGAGGCCATTACGTATACAGGATGAGCACTTCACAAACAGGACATATGAAGATATTCCACAATCAGTGTATCACTGGTAACAGAATTTCCAGCAACCTCCATCTGTGGATCTGCGGGTGAGGTGAAATAGCATTAATTTAACCTCAGACTCTCTAGAAGTAAGGCTGATCTACTTCACTCTTGTCCACATGCTTATTCTAGTGCGAATCGGGGTAGAATATCACAGCGTCATGGCTGTGAGGCTTTGCTTCCTTTGGATCCAGCTTAGAAGATGGTGGGAAGTAAATCAGCAAAAACCAGCAAGCCTGAAGGAGCTCAGGAGCAGTGTAGTTATGGTTGATACCATGTAGAGCAGGCATACTTTTTGGGTGCCGTGAAAGGCAGAGGTGACATTTCACCTAGTAATATCAGTAAAAATTTTCAAGGACTCCAGTGACCCTCGAGCTCACTGCAAATATTGTGCTGGCTCGAGATCTCTGGTTAGCACCAAATTGCTGAGCAAATAAAAAGCCACAAAATGCAAAGAGAAATGAATGGAATATCAAGCACTCCAGAGACAAGGAATACCAAAAGACATGGTTCTCCTCAGAAAATCAGCTCTTCTCTAGTGCACACACCTGGCGGTCTTTATTCAGTCTTTCTTGTCGTTATATAGAAAGAGAGAATGAATACATGTATAATTAAGAGTTAGGGCTGGATTTGCACTGAAATGAACCATCATAACAGTAAGAATTCCTGACTTTTTATGTGCCTAAAATATCTTCTTTGAATAATACTTGTGTTAATCTTATTTTTATTTTCAATTTATTTAATTCTGAAAATTTATTTAAGTTCCAGAGATGCCTTGAAAGAAGTCACAGACAATTATATGCTTCTGCTTAATATTCAGAAGAAAGAGAAAAGAAGCTGTTAAAACTATCCATGGTCTGTGCCAGAGCTCCAAATGTCTTCTCTGAAAACTAATTACATCTTGGCATATGGAGTCCTGGCAAAAGTGTTGCAATAAAAATAGAGGACAAGAAAAGAACTAATTCTCTCAATTTAAAAAATAATTCATAGAGCAAAACTCCATGGTCTCCTGCTGCTTGCAAGCTGTTAATATAGAGCAGTGAGGAACGTTTCCTAATTTAGTATGGACTTTCTTCTAAGAACTGCCAATTCTTCAGATGCCGGGGGAGAACTAGAGTAGCAGAGCTGTCCAGAATATCAGATTTATAGTTGTTTTTGTCAGTCTCCACTGCCTATCAGTGGAGATACTGGCAAGAAATCCAATTAAATCAGGCATCTCTTATTTGGAGACTTGAATCCTAACAAGGAAATCCAGGTTCCAATGAAGAAAATGAGAGTTTGTCATCAACTTCAGTGAAACCAGGATTAAAAGAATTGGTCTTGATTTTAGCAATCATCAATGGGAAAGAAGGATATTTGAAGTATATGTTTAAAATTAAGCTATTAACTAAGTCCCCTTGACTTGAAATTGAGACATCATGGTGGAAGTGTAACTGTCAGACCCTTCAAGGAGATTCATCTTATCTACCTGTAGATTTCTACCATGTAGATGTCTGTCTCTCTTCTAGTCACTCTTCATGCTTTTATAGCCATGGAGAGAAATAAACAGCTTAAACATGTGAGTAATCTACTTTTGGTGGTTATGACATAGTGCCTCTTTCTCCAGATTAACTAGGAAAGGACACTTGGGCTACATCTGTGCTGTTAACTTAACAGAGTTGATTCTCCACGCAGGTTGTGGAAACTGTTCCTGGTGCATTTTCTGCCTGGGGCCAACAGACACATTCCCAGGTAGTCCCCAGACACAGCTGAGGAGCTGCCACAAGCCAGGGTCATTCCCCATGGGCACTATGGATGCAGCTATTCTGTTCCACAGGGGAAAGAACTCGTTCCCGCAGAAGTGGACAGCTGCCCATTATGTCAGATAGTGGGGATGTAGACATTATCTAAGACACTTTGTTCAGTTTACAGGTTAGCTTTTGGGATGTCTGCATTAAGCCACATGAATCCCATTTATACAACCGGGAGTAGCTTAAATTGTTGTTTTTTTCTTCCTCATATAAAAATATTCTACAGTACAAAATTAAGTTCGAACAAGTCAAGGGCAAACATGGCAGTCAAGCAAATAGCATCACCTGTTGTAAATCAAGATTAACAAGGAAGTCCTGTCAGCAGCAACAGAACTGAATTTCCTTGCAGTTTTGATGCAGTCCTGGCCTGGACGACAGGAATCTAGAAAGTCTGGAAAACAAGTTCAACATGTTGCAGTTGCTGTGCAAACCTTGGTCTGCATTACTCAGAGCAAATGGGAACCCGATTGTGTGCTTGATGCATGTCTGTATGAGAACCTTCAATGTTTATCTTACTACATCTGGCTTTTTTACTGTAGCAGTATAATTAGTATTTTGACATTCACATAGAAGGAAGGAGAGCTAAAGCTAAATAGATACTGAGCTGTCACATGGTGACAGCACATTCCTGAACGTTTTTCAAATTTCATACACTTTGTGCCTTTGAATGCTCAGGTATTTTTCTTCCAAGATTTATTTAGAAGAAAGCTAATCTTGAAACACTTGTGACTTTCGGTATGTGTTTGTGAAATTCAATGTGCCATAGACTAGAGATATATTAGTGTACCTATGGCCATGGAGGAAGTCAGCTTCAGCCATGTCAATCCCAGATCAGTTCAGAAGAGTGTGATCTAATACAATACAAAACATACATTTCACTAGGCTCGAATGCAGTCTTGGTGATTAGACAAAGCTCTGTTAATACTTGCTACCTTTGCTAGTTCAGGTTTTGATCTATCACAGATAATTATTGCATAAGGTTCTGGATTCATTTAGACTAAAATTAAGAGGTAGAGTCATATCCTTGAAATTAAGGAGGTGTGTACTTTATTTAGCTGAACATCTTCTGCATTAATGAGGACGGCATGATATGTAGGAACACTGCCCTGGGGAAAACGCCAAGAAACCAGTCTCTTGTATTGATTACACACACAAAATTATTCAAATTTACTACAATTTTATCAAGATTGTATTATTTCTACAGCTTCACCTTGTATTTCATTACCAAGGACAACTGTAGCAAACAATCAAAACATTCTCATTTATGCTAATGTTTCCTTTCATTTTGTTTTTCATTCAGCAAACAGGGTTGTACTAATCTTCCTCAGCAACAGGAACACTTCAGTCTATTAATAGAACTAGCTGTTTGGTGTTCAGCTATCAAATTATGTTAAGCATAATTCTTATTCCAGAATTAAACAGTAATAAAAAGGTATAGAGGGTAAAACTTAATAAAATAATTAGTTTTGCACTAGCATAATGACTGAAAATGATAAGATTTGTGAATATTTCGTAAATACCTAGTGGTTTCTCCCGTGTTTGCAAATAGTAGATAATAGGGCACCAATCAAAGTCAGAGAATGAAATGCACGCGTTAGATTCACAAGTCAATGAACTGGGTTTTAATGGGAGCTGCTTACGGTCATTCAGGGAAAGGCAGGGTGGCCGGTGATGTTTCTGTAAGAGCTAACAACACAGACTGAGTGAGGTTTGAGCTCTGAAAATCACACGTGGCTGTGAGAGCCACGGACCCAGCCTCCACATGGGGACCCCACAGGCTTTGCTGAAATACTCACTGACAGCCTGTAAGCAGCTCCTTAAAGAGCTGACAGACAGCCACAGGCCCTCTAATCCAGTGGTAAAACGTGCATCAAGACCCAGTGACTATAAACAGAAATTACACTGTCAGGATTGGAAAAATGAAGCTGATGTTTCACTAAGAGGGCAACTAATCATCACAACTTCCTCATAAATCAGATAAAGTCTTCATTATTTCAGACCTTAAAAACATGGAATCACGGAATTGTCAGAGTTGGAAGGGACCTCTAGAGATCATCTAGTCCAACTCCCCTGCCAAAGCAGGATTG
>JAOXJK010000012.1:151607996-151629258 GCA_025774025.1 Xenus cinereus | reverse complement strand
CCTTCCTTCCTTCCTTCCTTCCTTCCTTCCTTCCTTCCTTCCTTCCTTCCTTCCTTCCTTCCTTCCTTCCTTCTTCTCCGAGTTGTATATACTGAGCATCATGTCATAGGAGATGGAATATCCCTTTGGTCACCTGGGGTCAGCTGTCCCAGCTGTGTCCCCTCCCAACTTCTTGTGCACGCCCAACCCTCACTGGCGTAGTGATACGAGAAGCAGAAAAGGCCTTGAGAACTTAGCAATAACCAAAACCACCAGTGTGCTATCAACACCATTTCTCATCCCAAACCCAAAACATAGCACTACACCAGCTGCTAGTAAGAAATTTAACTCCTTTCAATCTGAAACCATGACACTAATATTCAATCACTGTGTGGGAAACAGGGACTTCCAAACCCACAGGATTAAAGAGGATTCTATAGACATCCCAACTACTTGACAGAGAAGGGCAGCATGTGAAGACAGTGATATTTTAATAGTGAACCTTACCAAAGATAAAGATCCAGACTGAAAAGAACTGTCCTACTTTGGAAATCTCTTTTTAGTACACAGAAAGAATATAAGAAAAAGGATTTCAATTAGGATGCTCCACTTCTGTTGCACTCAGTTTGGGGAATGCACCGATAGCAATTGCAGGTACTGATGAGATAACAGAGAAAACTGGAGAACACAGAGGCATTTAGGACCTTGATCCCAGTAATGACAGCTGATGGGCATATAATAGGCACAAAAGACAGACCCTTTGCTGGTTAAAGCCCTCTTAGAAGTTAACAATAAGAGCAGGAAATAACAAAATAGGACTCAGTGATAATGTAAGTGCATATATGTGGGAAGAAAGAAATCAGCTGAAACACTGAATAGGACAAAGACAGTGAGAAAGCAATAATGATGAAGGAGGTATAAGGAAACCACAAGAAGTGAACTAGATATGAGCCTGCAAAGCAGTAGGAATAAAACTTACAGTTTTTTAAAGAAGCCAGTATAATTTTGGACTGGAGACTCAGGTTTGTCCTGCCTCAGATTGCATGGGAAGTAGTTGCGAAGCAGCAGCTCCTGACTTCCAGTATCCGCAAACTTTGCTCTCTGTAATGTGCTCCTCCTTCCATTTACCCATTTCAGGGCTCAAGCCTATTTACATTATCAAATATAAGTTTGCATCCCTCTCTTCAAAGCTAATGGTATATTGATTTCACTTTAGTTTCAGTTTTCTTTAGGCATTTTTATTCTAATCTGTTCGAGGATAAGGACAAAGGGCCTTTTTGAGTGTTCTACTAACATGCAAGTCAAATTCTTATGAAGCTTCTATAGCTCATGTTTAGAACCTTTAGCTGAAGTCTGAAGGACTTTTGTGTTCACAAGCCATTTTCAAAACACTCTCATAAAGTTTCTTGTCTCTGGTGCCAGCCCTAATGGTGTTCTCGTGGCTGTACTGACAGGAATATGTGTGATTGTGGACTGAGCTTGATCTAGTTTGACTTCTGCAGCGTTCAACACACTGAGGATGGATAACATTACTTTGTCTTGCTCATTGGTTATGCTCTTCTATTGCTTTAATTTTCAAACTGAACTACATCCAGTTAAACTTCAGAAATTCTAGGCAAGTTGGAAACAAGTAATAACACGATGCTAGGAAGATTTTGGCAGGGAGAAGTGCATTTTGTAGGAGAAAGCAATCATAGTGGGAAAAGATTGAAGTTGGTGACTTAAAGGCAAAAAATATGAAATAAGGCAAATTCTAAATTACTCTAGTCAGTCATTACCCCTGCAGAAAAACCTGCAGTGATCTCCCAGGCAGCTGTTGTAACGATGGACACTTAGAAGCATTTAGAAAATTAGTTTGCTTTAATTTCTGTAGCATCAGACACCTAAACCGCTTTTACGGAGCTGGATTTAAGAAAACATGTCAGCTTTTGGTTCTATGTTAGTTCATGTGGGAGATGATTCTCTACAAAAAGGCTTTAGCTTGAGAAGCGCTGTCCCAGATGGATGTAAAGGGATACAGTCCAGAAGCATCACCTTATCGCAGTCTGTTTTGAAGGGATGAGATGAATGTGACGTATCTATTTTTGTCCAAGGTTGAGTGGTAAAACCAAAATAATAAAACCTAGTGGTACGACAAATCAAAACCTAAGCCTGGCAACAAGGTTTGTCCAGATTGAGGTGTTCACTCTACCTGTATGTTTGACAGTTATTATGCATAATATGAACAATCAAGTATATATAAGCTTATATACATATATAAGCATACAAATGTATAAATATTAATGTGTTCTAAATCATCAGCGTGTCTGCCAACATAACTTACCAAATGCAAACATTATTGCAGCATTATGTATTTCTTCTGCAGGCAGCCCAAAACACCTCCTCTGAATGATGTCTGTACCTGCCACTCATTACTATCCTTGGTGATAGTAGCTGCACTATTTTTCTGCATTAAGGTATTTATGATACGACCCGCCATCATTCACTGTGCCTTGCAGACACAGGGCAGAAACGTGGTCCCTGTGCTAAAGAGCATGAAAGGCGTATCTGTGTAATCATAGACACGTGTTTCCTGTTTGAGACCTGGAGCTGACTAATAACTGTAAAGCCTAATGTCAAATCTAGAAGATTATATTCCAACTCTACCCATTCTAGGATATTAATGAAAAAAACCTCTGCTACTGATTGCATTGCTGGGGGGAGCAGGCAGGGAGACTCTGCAAAGTGGGGCAAAAAAAGAAAGAGGCAAGAGAATCCAAATCAGATTGCAAAGGAGGACACAATAGGAAGATGTTTTGCAAAGGGTAGTCTCCATTGCAGCAGGTGGAATGTGTTGGAAATCACAAAGATATTTTCAGAATTTACTCATGACAGAACGCTTTATTCTGTCTTTCATCTCTGTCCAGGTTTCTTCTTGATGTCAGTGGGAGATCCTCTTATTGTCTTTTTCAGCCTGAGGGCCACCACCTAAAAGGATTTTGTCAGTCACTTCCCAGTGCCAGTCACTATCCAAATCAGCATCACTGTGTTTAGAAATTGTACTCTTTCTGTCCATCCACTTTTTCCTCCTTATTGATACGTCAGATTACTGATAACAAATGCTGCCAGACCAGCCTTGAAGGCTCCAGGTCTTCAGAAAGACCACGGGCAGCAGTGGTGCAGCTTGTCTCTGCTCTTTTGCTAATATACCTTATTCCCCGGTGCAAGGGACCTGCAGGGAACAGAAGGAATTGAATTGCTGCCTTCCCTGTATTTATGTTGCGAATGAAAGAGGCTCATCGATACATTCATTCTGTGACACAGGCGCATATTTTTTGAGAATTGGGACTGAGAGCACAGCTCACTTCATGAGGGTAACTCATCAGTGAAGACAAACACACTTGTGATTGAACCTTGCAGCCTTCCTTCGGGGGTTTACTGGGAGGCAGAGGAAGCTGTGTGACAACATTAAATAAAGCAAAAGTCTGCACATAACTTCCTGTCTAGGAAGGGGACCAGGTCAAACTGGAAGGTGCTGAGACAGATGAACATGCACTGCAGAATTAACCAGCCGATACACACTGTAGGCAGTACATTCCATACAACTAGTGGCCTGTTGTCGAGGCCTTTTGGTCATGAAGTGGCCAAGACGGTTTCCATTCCCACGCTAGTGTGCTGCTTCAACCAACGCTAGTTGGAGGACACACGGAGACAAACTAAACCCCCTGAAACAAAATTCTTTTCCATACTAGGTAAATGCTTGGATCCTTCTTTTGGCCCACAAGCTTTAGCTTTGCCTGGCTTCATCAGTGTGGTCCTGATGTAAGTCTACATCTCAGCTGCATATTGGGAAAGACAACGTCTGCAATCCTCACAGAGGGCTTTACATTTATACAGTGCTTATAAAGGCTTGTCTTAACTGCATAGGGAAAGCTATGACTGTGAATAAAAAAAACGCCAATTAATTCTATTTTCTACAAAGAATATAAAGAAGAAAAATTCCATTCCTCAAATCTTTTGCCTTCCATCTACTACAAACCAAGAGAAATTCTGCTAAGAAATGCATGTGTCAAAAATGTATATGGAAAATAAATCAGTGCTTAGTATGCATGTGACTGGAGTGGAGGAGTGCTGTCCTTTGCTGGAAATCTGAAGATGATATTGCACCCAACATGGCAAAGCAGGCTTCTGTAAACAGCCTCTTCCAACAGCATTTAAGAGCTGTCACTTTGGAAAACTGCTGGGAACACATACCTGTGATAACGTAGCCAGCCACTGAGTGTCATCTTTGCTCCACAAACCCAGCTGAAGTAGTACTTGTGTGACAGAAAGGAGAGAGGATGCTTGACCCTTAAGGAGAACTCAGATATAACAACTATTAGGAGATAGACACAATCCTAGTTCTAAACTGGAGAGCTTTAATTAGCTCACCTGCTTTAATAAGTGCTCAGCCTCTCTATTCTGCAGTTTCTCTCTGATGTAAAGTAGATATTTGAACTTAAAGATCACAGCTTGTTTCTAGAGAAGGGAAGGACTAAATTTCTTTCTGCTGTTGACTCCACTGACATGAGCTTTGTTAAAGCAGGGATGGATTTGACCCAGTGACTCATAGGGCTGTGCTAATGGGAACAAAAGCCATGTTTTTATATCTTCCTCTTCATAGTTAGTGGCTCCATCTCACGATGCAACGATTGTTCTGTTTCCTTCCTCATTAATTAATTGCAGTATATTGTTCTCATGATTTGGCTTGCAACTCCTTTGTATTGAATGGATAGCCTGGCTGTTATATTTTTCCACTGAACACTGGTCGAGGTTTTCTGTCCAGGGATCAAATGTTATGTTGTTTGAACCAAGACTCTCTACTTAATGACCATAGGTCTCATAAGGGACTCAGCCTCCTTCTCAGTTCCTGCTGGATGGGCTTTTGTGGGACTCCAGGACGGTTCCATGCCAGGTCAGAAAATGCTGCCGAGACCTCAGGGATCTACAACACATTCCATGGCTTGCCAGGAGACAAGCTGTGCCAGTTCAAGCTACTCCCAGGTGACCTGGGACTCTGGGCAACCTCCAGCATGTCTCTCCCAGATTCTCTAGTTATGGTTCTACATGGAGAAGGCCACGGACAAAGTAATTTCCAACTGCTCGGAGATGTTAAAAGTAGTTTTCATCTACCATTAGTCTGCTGGCACACCTTTGCCTTTACGTGGCCATGGGACTCTTGGCACCTTTGTTGTCACTTCCTAATCCCTCTCCTTTACCATCTCAAGACGATCCTAGGCAGCACCTCCTCTTTGTTGCTGAAACAGGAGGTACAGCTGACACTGCTGTGGTAATCAAAATGTATTTATTGGTTTCTTGCTACTATATATAAGCTGTTGGGAAGTTTGAATCCCTGCTGGGGCCGATCAGGAAATCATTAGACTGAAGTAGAAGAAAATTAAATTCTAGAGGATACTGTTCTTAAAATGTACCATAAGGATGCAGAAAAATATGGAGATTCATGCAAAAGGAAGGCCCTGAATGACAGAGGAAATTCTTCCCCAAGAACTTTTGATGGAAGGAGAAACAGAAATACAGCAGTGTCTGTGGGTATATGTGCCATTTCAGTTTGGTCTGTGTATCTTCTGTGCTGATGTATAAGGAGTTACTGTGTTGAGACAGCAAATGAACAGTATCTGGTTTCCCCAGGAATTTACCCTTGGCTAACTAAAACTGTAAACTCAGAACATCCAATGGGACTGCTGTTCTGCAAGAGGACAAATCTTGCTCAAACCTGAACAATGGCACCTGAAGATACCTGAGTTAAGGGCTTTTAGTTCAGCCAACTGGACAACAGGCTAATTCCAAGAATGTATACCAGTGTCAGATACATAGTCCAATCTCATAGGTGGAGATTCTGGCTTTAATTTCTAGATCAGCTACTGACCCATTGTCTCTCTTGTCTTGCCCACCATCCCAGTAAAGCTGATGAAAAGTCACATGTTTAAGAACATTTAAGTTGTAGATATCTTATCTGGAAAGAAGAAGCACGTGATGTTGCTCTGAGCTGGAGCTGAAGAAATATCCTGTTAATAAGTTAATAAACCTGTAGTTTTCTTGTCCATCTGCCTGGAGATGAGAATCCAGTGTGCTGCCATGACCTCTGTTTTTATTCAAGGTCTCTGGATATTTGTCACTTCTGATTTTCGCACTCCTCCTAAACCTGGACACAACACTCAGTGCTGTAGGAGGACAGAGAGCCAACATGACGCAATGTGCAGGCCTGCTTCCTCTTTGTAGGTATAGTTTCCTCTCAAATCAAGCAATTCTTGGAAGTATTCATCATCTATAGGAATCCTTCTTTCATAAAGATTTAGGACCGGATGAAGCATTATTAGATCATTTTTTAAGGCAAGACCCAGAGTCATGTCACTGATTCAACAACTACAAGACAGAACAATCTACAGTGGAGTTAAACTCTGCTTGCCTTTACACCCAAGCTTTTTCTCCTGGAGCATTTTTTCATTATCTCTGATTACTTAGTCATAAAGATTTAAGGAATAAGGACAAAAATCCCGTCTTCTTGTTATGCCTTCAAATTAGTACAGAGCTTGCAATGCCGATATTAATAAAGGGTTGCAACAGTTCAGCTATTAATACATTTTCTCTGGCAGAGCTTAGCAGAATATGATGAATTCTGGGTAGAGTATGTTATGCTAATTAGCATAAATATAGGAAAGACCTTTTCCCTTCTGAATATAAGAATACTCAAAACGAATACTGCCGCTAACATATGCACACAGGAACATAAGATTATATGTATCACAGGCGACATCATCTTATTAACTATGAACATATGTTTTGTACAAAGAGAGGCTCTGACTGATTGTTAAAGGCAGGGCAGAATGCTGGCAGATGAGGTGAGGAGAAAGAACTAAGAGATGAAGCTCGTAGGATACAGTTCACAGAGACACCCCTGGAGACTTCTTAGATTGAAAACTGACTGTTTCTATACAGTATACAGAACAGTCTTCAGAGTTTTTTGGGGACCACCGCCCCCAGTGACCCAGCCCCCTGCCCCCTGCCCCCCATCTTATATATATCAGTTAATTAATGTGGACTAGTTTTCCCTGTTTCGAATGAGAGCTATCCTGCAAAGAAAAAGGGGAAAAACCAAACCAACAAAAGATATCTTTCTTCCCCATATTCCAAGTACCCACTTTTATGGAAATGAACTGCCTGGTCTGAAATGTTTCCCTATATCATTCTCAAGAATGTAATAACTCCATTGGAATAAGTGGTTGTGGTTTATTTTTTTTTTATTTTTCCTTTAAATAGTCTTGAAATAAGAAATGGAGAAACTTCCAAAGCTTTTGTAATCAATTGACAGAATTGGATATTGTGTTTGAAATATTTCTTTTAGAGGGATAACCGGGACCGTGTCACAGCGGGAGCTACAGTAGGATAATGAAGCACAATCCTTCTAATTACAAGACCAAAACAAAACAAAATGCTAATGCTTCTCAAATCACATGTAGTGCACAGACATAGTGGATGTTGTTAAAGTGAAGGTCTTTACATCTTCCCCCTTGTCTTTTGTGTCCCTTTAGGCTAACAAGAAATTCTGTACTATTATGGTTGTTCACAAAAAGCAGAGTTTGGCTCACATTTATTGATGGCACTGATACAAAGCGATTTAACCATGTGAACCGAAAGTAGGGATTTCATGAGCAGTGGGAATTTTGGATTTGAAGGCATAAGGTTGGGGCAAAGGTATCTTACAAAAGTCTGAGTGTCTCCTCCAAGCACTGCTAAAATTTGTTCCTGTTGATGCTGCACTGAGTTCACTGTAGGTTTCAGTGAAACTTTTGTCAGGTATCTGGTGCAAAATTCCCCTAGGAATGGTGGAATTTAGGTGGCCTTTGGGTCAGTCCTAATGAAGAGGCCTTTCTAGTTACTTGAGATTGAATTGTAATTTCTCTGCGAACACTGAGGAGCAATTTTACATGAGAGTAACAAGAGGAAGTAGAAACAAATGGACAGCAGAAGTTCCCTTCATTTTTCATTCAGAAACTGCCAGAAAAGTCAGCTGTCTTCATCTCAGGACTAGAAAATGGCATCAGATGCCATATTTGAAGGACTCTGAGCAAATAAGGATATGAGCAGCCAGATCTAGCAAAGTTCCCCGCTGACTTCCTAGAGATTTGCATGGGGTTTCTGTAAGACTGAATGTTTCTATTTGACCTGTGTTGTGGTGCTGCATCATAAAAAATTAAGGTGATACACGGTATCTTCTATTATTCAGTATTACTCTGAAGATGCATCAAAAGGAATGTTTTCCAAACACAGGATGGTCCGTCTGCCATTACTTATGTTGCAGTAAATTCTCTGATGGATACATTATATGACTCAGAATCAGTTTGAAATAACACAGTCCCACTTGATTCCTGGTAATCACATTGGAGATGCACTTTGCACCATGCTATGCACAGAACATGTCGTCTTATTCAGATCCATCTTTTTAGCCTCTGCTTTCTTTCAAGTACAAAAGCACAGAGGAAGGACAACAAAAATTCAGGTTTTGGTGAGATAGTATTTGTGATTATGATTCTAGCTTGTTTTGTTTATAGTAAAAAGAATATATGTATTTATAGCTACATTATAAGCCTGACTGCTCCTTATCCTTTCTTTTCAAGGTTGAACGTGGAAGGAAAGGGAAGGCAGAACTTAACCCAGCCATTCAGATACAAAATGCTAGAACTTTTTGCGTTAAATCTTAGATATCTTTATTTACAAAATTCCTCTATCACTTATTCTTGATCCAGTCAGTACAGAGTTTTACATTTGATATGATATAAGTGTGATAAAGGCAAAAATAATCTTCAAATTGCTGTGTGGGTTAAATACCTGCTTGTTAACAGAAATGCAACAGCAATAATTTGCAAAAGGCTTTAGCCATTAAGACAGATACCTCGGAGAGCAAGTATTTCTCATTCTATCCCAGCAACAATTTATTGAAGGTCTCTATTTAGAAACATAGATGGTGAATGTTTTGAAGAGAGTTACAGAACTACAGTTGCTCTGATCATATTCTGTACAATTTTGATTATCAGGATCCAATCATAGGACCTGCAGTGCATGGATGCAGTTCTTTGAGATTCAGGGTGGACTCCTGCAGGCCTAGAATTATGTAGTCTAAGCTGCCTAACAGTTCTTTGAATTTAATTGCTCAGAAGAACATGATGTTTTTTTACATGTTATAGAGGTATTCTGAATACTCTGCTTATTTTTCCTTCACACGTGTTCTCTGTCAACCAGATAGAGTTAAGATTTCCTCTATCTCACTGGTGCACTGTAAACATTGGTTAAGTGAAGAGCTGGAAGTATTTAATTATTGTGATAATATGAGGCCATTATATCCCATTGATTGTAGGTAGCTGGCTCTAGGGAATGCACTGTATAAGCATCTGAAGTGCTTTCCAGATACTAATTATTGCTACAAGACTATAATTCTCATTTGAAGATAGGGAAATTAAGGCATGGATTAGTGCATATTGGGGTTTCCAAACACAACAAGTCCTGATCTAGACACTGAAATCCATACTGAAAATTTCCAACTAATTACAGAGTTTTGCTCTTTCCAAGGTTGATGGAAATCTGTCAGGGTATTACAGAGATATTCAAGAGATCTGAATGAAGCCTTTTGGTTTGGCCAAGCCATCTTTGCCCTTAGGTTTTGATCAATTCTGTTAGTGCAGAAATTATGGTGGTTAATACAGCTTGTGTGATTTAAGGGCAAATGTTGGAAACTGCGGGCCAAGAGTCTTCCTCCCTGCTGTGCTGTGAGCTGCTGAGGTGAGACCTGGCGATTCCGGATTCAGCCTGCTAGACCTCCTTCCCTTCCAGCTTTCTGTCTCTGGTGGCAGCAACTCACACTTCTGGTCCAGCACAGCTATGCTGCAGACGGAAATGCCAAAAGGCAGCTGAGGTAGTGAGGAGGAATGTGGGCTCTTCTCCAACGTGCGCAAATATCTAACGTCTCGCTAATGCATTTAAATTAATGCTCTTGTAGTTTCCTGGTAAGAACAAAAATATCTTGTGGTGCAGGCACTTTCCCTTTTAGTGAACACTGAGGCCTCCAAAGAATGAGGTCTTGACAGTCTGAAAGAATTGTCTCTTTTCAAGCAGAAAGGTCAGCTACAGCTGAAGGAGCTGCAATGAGAATACCTTCAGACTGCTCTGTCAGTTACCTGCATGATGAATTGCTGGGAGCTCTTTCTCCAAGGCTAGATATATTTAGACTTCCGTTGATAGATCATTCCTTTAAGGGCAGATTGATCGGGCCAAGGGATGAGCAGACCAGCTGGAATTTGGCCTGAATGCAGGTAGTGATTTGGCAAAATGGATCCTCATCTGCAACTCTTCCCCTTAGATCGTTTTCTTGCGGTAAATCTGCCTTTGTTCACTGACTGGCCTCTGTGCTGGATTCTGCTACATTCAGAAGTGCCAGCAGGAGCAAGGAACAATAAAATGCCCAGGAAGACATTTTAATACATTTAAATCTCTTAAAGTGGTGGCATTCAAGCACAGGCTGCAAGATTCTGCTGAACTGGATGGTGCAGCATGCTCCTCTGCAAGCAGTAGCAAAGTCTTGGGGTGGGCTCTGGTCCTTGCACTGTCCAAAGCCTCTGTCCTGCAAGGCGCTGTGATTTCCAGTACCTCACTTTGTGGCATTATGAGAAAGCAGTCCTTTCCAAAACAACTTGAAAACATATTCCCCCAAATGGACCAAATATATTCTTTTTTTGACCTGCTTTTTTTTTTTTCCCCATGAAATTGGAAAAGCAGGTTTGAAGGGGTCTTCTGAAACTGCAGAGGTGCCTGGCCCCTGCTCCAGGGAATTGTCCCCACAGGGATCACACTTCTGGAATGGTAAATTCCCATCACAGAGAAGAGAGGCCATCAGATCCCCCAAGCTCTTAACTTGTCTTGGATGTTTTGCAACTGAAAAAGGACATGCAGAGCAATGACCAGCTTAAGTAGCCAAAAGCTATGGCTACAGCAGAGTCAGAAGTAATTTCCCTGTAGGCAGAATTTAGCTTCTTTGCGCACTAAGGAGGAAAACATGGCACCCTGAAGTCCAGCTGCTCGAACAATGCCCCTTGGTCATCAGCAGTTTTAGGTGGGTTGGTGGGGTTTCAGGTATCTGAGGCTGTTAAGCAATAACTACACTGGTGGATTACGTTACAAACATAGGGAGAAAGAGATGCCACGTTGGAAAGGAACAAAACCTGGGCTCTGGGTGCTGTTGGGTTGCTGAATGTGGAGCAGTGCTGTAAAAAACCTAATGCAAATTTAGGTTTAACTCTATTAAAAAACCTCATGCGACTTCAACAGTACTTGAAGCAGTCTGAAGGCTTGGAAACGGCAGTGGGAGAAATTTGTTTCTGTCTGTTCAAAGTGCTGCATTTTGTCTGGCCAAGTTTCTAATTTTATTACTACCGGTTTGAATCTCTAAAAGAGAACTGTGAAATGGTAAAACAAACACTTCAAACAAACCTTAAAATGAAAAATTTTAAGAAGTCTAAACTTCTGCAAAATAGGTAAAAAACCCCTCCACACAAGTTCATCCATAATATTGTTTTCCTGTTAACATGTTTCAAATTTGGCCAAAAAAATGTTTCCTCTCAGCTTAGCTTGAAGCCTTATCATGATCTCAAGAGACAGAATCAAGAGACAGAAGCTTTTGTTCTTATAGCTTTCTGGAAACGTCTATCAAAAACTTCAGTGTGAGGGTTTGTAATGAACCTGGATATCACAAATGATCTTCTGCCAAACACAGAAGATCGAGCTGGAATTAAGTTTGCGTGCTCTTCAGCTTGGCTTCAGCCTCCTACAAACCAATCTCCAGCCACAGACAAAGCCCAAACATCTCCTGCTGTGAAATGGGACAGGACAGCTGGATGAACAGACAAGAATGCAAGGAAGAAAGATTTTGTTTTTCATCAAAAAGCCAGAGAATAAAACGAATGTCTAGCTTGGGAGCCCAGGAGGTTATGAAAACCTCTTTAGAGGTGAAACTTTACAACACCAAGTGCGATGCCAGGCTGTCTGAAGATTCAGACAGACATGGGGATATGTGGCCTTACTACTGAACCTCAGTTAAAAATGCATCAAATCTTCCCAGTTTACAGGGTCCACAGATCAGCAAACAGACATTTGACTGACTGGGAACAGCCCGTTCGGTCCCTGCTGCTCAGTGATGCTGCCCTGGCCAGCCATGCATGTCCTCGGTGTCCACCCCAAGGAGAAAACACTGCCCTGTTTTAAACCTGCCTGAAGCTCTGAGCATGAGGAGCTGCTCAGATATTGAAACTTTGAATTATTGTTTGCTCAGCCTTTTTATAACTCCTTACCCATCTTGTTGTTTTTATTTTCTAAACTGAAAAGGAATCAGCTTTAAATTATATTTAGTGAACAGAAAGTGATTTCACTACTTCTCCCAAAACTTGGTTACAAGAAAGCATAATAATTAAAAAAGAGCTTAATTTATCATATGTTGATTAAAAAATTAATTCTTTTTCAGTTAGTTCATAGCATTTAAAAGAAAACTCCAAGAGAGTCTTTATCACTGAAGAATTTCCACAGATTTATGTTCCTAGCAAAGTTTTCAGGTGTCAGACCACTATTCTCCTATCTGGGATGTGTCCACTCCTCAGCAAGCCCTGAACTAAATTACTGATGAAATAAATGACAGTAACTTCAGGCGCTGAAAGAAACCATCTGGTGGAGAGGAGACCAACAGATGTGCTTTCACTGTCGGTACCTCAATCCACATACTTAAGAACAGCACTGCTATATACCTCTGTGTTCACCTGCTTATTAATAATGTAGCATTTCTGCTCTTGCAGTGCTGAGGGATCCCATTCATCATGCTGGGTTCTGCGTTGTGCCAGACCTTGTAGTCTCAAAGCACTAAAGCCCTGTGAACTTGGTGCCCTGGCCTTGGAAGAAAATGAAGCACAGAACCGGGTCTTAAGGAACTAAAACAAGCAACTGCTCCCTGAATGGGACCTGGAATGACACTGATCACAGCCACACAGGGAGTAAGTAATAGTAGGAAGAGAAAGCAAGATCTTCTAAGTGCTACTCCTACGTACTAATTGCCAAATCAACTCTGCTCCTGAACAAATGACAGTGAATCTTATTCCTTCCTGCTGTGTCTTCTAGACACACTGTCTCTGATCAGGGTTTCTTTCGATATTCCATTCTGAAATCAAGCTAAGCAATAATATGATTTTAGAAGCACATCCATATTGTCACTGGGCAGGTACTCTGGACTCACCCAGACCCACATTTTCAATGCTCCAGCAAGTGCGACTTGCTGGGTAAGGCAGAGGGTTGCTCCAGAGCAGAGCCTTACGACCTTGTTCTCATGGCTCCTTCCTAATCAACTGTTTTCAGGAACAGCAAAGATATAGGTAGTAGAAACAGGGTGCTCTGTCATTGCAGAGTCCCACATCAGTCAAGGTAGGAGATGTGGAATGTTTGCTGTCTGGAAAAGTGAAATAAATACTCAATTTGGCAGATTCATGGTGCATTCCTTGCTCTCTAAGCTACAAGCATTATGCCATAGCTGGGAGCTGCACAAGAGTATAGCCATGCCATACTTTCTTGCCTGAAGTTGATTCGGTACTGTGCAGGTTGATCAATCTTTGTGCAATAAAGTGCAGTTTTCTACAATCAGTGATAATCCGTTCCTCCTACTGAAAACGAGCACATAGAAGGTGCAAATTATGAAATAGAATGGCAACAATTGGTAACAACGGAAACCATAGAGTCGGGAGCATCATTCAAAGGGGACGTGTGTATTAGGGTATGTCTGTTCAGCTGCAAACCAGGTAGAAAATAATTTGTCAGCTCCTGGCATTGTGCAGCTCACTGTTATTTTCAGCATGAAGAGACAGCATGGGTAGGAGAGCTGCATCTGCCTGTGCAGAAGAACGTCTGCACTGAGAGAAGCCGTCTGAAAACTAAGGTATGTATGTGGTGATGACTTGAAGGCTTTTGCTGGTCCTTCAGAGCTGCAGTGTTCAGAAACCCCTTAAGGAGCTGCTTATCAGAGATTGCTTCTGTTGAGAGGAGAACGTTGGCGATGGTTTTTGTGTCATGCTGGAGACAGCTGGGCAAGAAAAGAGAGGCTGGAAATAGATTTTCACTTTTACATTCACGAAGACAGAAGATATCCTAACACAGGGCAATTTCTTCCTATACTTGGGGAAGGTTATAAGTGGCATCCTTGGAAGACTGGAGTGAAATCTTGCTGCTACCAAAGACAGTGGACAGAAACTTTACTCATAGAATCACTGCTTACCCACAGGCTCTTTCAAAGGATTTTCTCCCCTCAAGGACTGAATGTGAAATAGGGATAACTTTGCAAACCGAAGTTGGGTTCCAGATGTGAAGGGCTGATAGCTGGTGAAACATAGCATACTTCTGGGTTAAGTTAAAATTAAAATATATGTCAGGTACTTCAATCAATCCTTTGTGTAGCTGGGTGTTCAGAAGTCAGAAATGAGTTAATATTTAATTGTGGAGTCTCCAGCCTTGGATATATTCAAAAGCCGTTTGGACATGGCCCAGTTTGGGCAACTGGCTCTAGGTGGTCCTGCTGGAGCAGGGGGGTTGTACAAGATGATCTCCAGAGGTTCTTTCCAACCTCAACCGGTCTCTTATTCTGTGATTCTGTGAATATCTGAAAACTGCTTCCTATCCATCAGAGAGCTCCAACTGAAGTTATCAGGACTGTACTGGAATAGAACTATTGAGTGTTGTAAAGCAGGCTGTACCATGATGGCTTGACAACCAACGTCACAATTTCAGTTTGTGTGATTCTTTGTACAGCCAGTTATGGTCCTATCCAGAGCTGGTGGTGAAGTTGTACTCATATTCTACCGGCAGTGATGGAGCTCATGTCATGGAGAAATACAATTTCAATACCCAAAACGTTCAAAGAAAAAGCCTCTCTTTGCCTGTCTCCACTAGATGCGACTTGACTGAGGAATTCGCAATGGGTCAGTTTATAGCAAATATAAACTGATATTCAAAGGTTTCTCTCATATGTGTCCACCCTTCCCCCCTCTTCTACCTCAAACCATGTGGCCATAGGATAAAGAGAAGTGCTTAAAAGCACTGGATAAATATTTCCCGAAAATACCCTAAAGTGATACTGTTTTACTAAATTAATCTGCTACTTTGTTTAAAAGTAGACAGCACAAAGGAAACCAGTGGGCAGGTTCTGTGAGAGACACATCCTTGCAAATATGACCTCTTAAGGTCTGAAGACAAAGAAGGAATTTGGGGGGAGCCCTTTGTAAAAGCAGTTACAGGCTGTACCTCCAAGTAACTCTAGAGTGACCTTGTTTGTTGTTGAATCCACAGCCCAGTCAAATTTCCAATACTTACATTTGAATGCATTATTCTGACATTAGGGAAAATATTTGATTGACTCACTTTAACATGGAGATACTATATTATATTAGGCACAATTTGGAAGCTTAAAAATTATCTGAAAAGAAATGGAAAAATCATTTAAGTCAGTAATGATTCCACTACATGTTCCTCAGAGTAGCCAGCTGTAGTGATGAGAGTTCAAAGGTCAGGATTTTGGGCTCATCCTGTGATGTCCCAGCGCCTGGATGTGTGACTCTCACTTTACTTTCACTTACAGTCAGGAAGGGAAGTGAGAAATATCAAGCGGTCCAGAAAAAGTTGTAAAACATGAGCTTAGATGAGGGAAAGCAAAAGACGCAGGAAGGCTTGTCTTTATTTGCTTGTGTTCCTTCCCTGAAGAACCACGCTATTTTTCAGGCAGCCCGTTGCTGTGCCTTGTGTGCTAAAGGGGCATGTTTGGAAGTGAAGCATAATAAGGCAGATCCAAAAGCCTGGAAAGTTTAACATGCTCTGCTCAGTGAGTTGAGGAATAAAAAAATTTATGAAAAGTACTTTTTTCAGGAAAGTTGAGGACTAGAATGATCAGGGTTCAACAGAGCAAGGAAGGACCCAGCAGTCCACGGTTTGGAGCTGCTGCTGGACAAGGCCCAGCAAGGTCCATAAACCTTGCTGGCTGAAATCCTTCCTCCTGTCTCAAAGACAAGGACTGTGCAAAACGATGGGACAAGACTATGGATGCACACGTGCTTTCTGCGCTATGCCATGGATTCAGCAAGGTGAGCATGAGTGAATTATGGATGCTCTTTTGATTGGTTTGCAACGATCTTTTAATGGCATTGAGACAGTGTGAAGTTACAGTGTATTGATTTTCCTTTGCCCATGCAGTAATTTGTAGCGGTGGAGATTTATTCTCCTCTTTATGTTTTCCATAAAGGTAGTAGGCAGCGAGGCCAACGACAGGTGGCAGTTGGTGTCCCATTTCTATGGATGGCACAGCCAGCCACCTCTTGTGCTCAGAGCATCGTTGAGTGCCAGGGGGCTAGCTTAGGGAGAGCAGAGTGGGCACAGGTGATTTCTATTTCTATCATTTCCACCGCTGACAGGCAGTGATACTGTCAGCTGGGTCAAAGCTGCTGCAGTAGCGATCCAGGGAACGTTTGACCCGCCGACTCTCAGACCAGGGGACCTGTCCTGCTAAGTCTTTCCCTCAAGTAAGCACTCTTTCTATAAAGTATTTTACAGTTGGGGTTTTATTTCGGTGTGGGGGTTTTTTTTTCTTCTTTTAATGAGTTTTGTGCAGTTCGGGACCAGCAGTGCCAGCCCTACAGTTATTCTGACCCTGAATAGCAGCTAATGTAGGCTCTGGTTTCCAGCTGCACCTTGTTGCTGCAGAGAAAAGGAAAACAGCTTGAGGCAGCAGCTGCTTTTCATCAGGCTCGTCTGCAGTCTAGGGAAGGAAGAGCTGGCTGGCAGAACTATCTTTTATATTTCTGCACAGGTTTGAGATTTCACGGACACCTTCACCCCTCTTCAATCAGCAGGTTCAAGGAGCCAACGCTGGTTTCAGTCTCCCCAACAAGACTTTTGTGTGCCTTTCTGCCTGGCCTGGTTTTGTGGAGTGCATGCAAAGATCGGCAAGCCCCAAAGTGACATTTTGGTCACTTTGACCATCTGCAGATCACAGACTGTAATTTCAAGTTAAATTAGGCCATGACTTTTAAAAATAAAGATCAAACTTACAACTCTGACTTAAGACTGAGACTTAGAGTGTTTCGTGCTTGACTAGGTTGTTCCACTGGTTGACTCTCAGGCTTCATTTTGTGTTAATTCAGCAGGCAGGAGCGATAGCCACAGCTTAGATTTCCTCAATGCTAAGCCCTAAAAAACACGCCCTAAAGTAAAGCGCTTGACACGTAACTATAAGGAAGAAGGAGCACATGGATGCAAAAAGAGGAGAGAGGAAATGCTTGAGCATATCTATGCTGCTGAACACTGAAGTCACAGTACAGAAGCTAAGTTGGGTCTTTGAACAACATAGCTGTGGCAGCACAGTGTCTGTGTCTGCCAGACCAACCCCTGAAATCTGCCCCCATGGGGCTTCAGGTCCCTTTTATGGCCAGACTGTTCCTAGTACCTGAATTCGCTGGGGTATCAGCACTGGACTTTGTACTTACCCTGTCTCCCTTGGTATTCACCAGTAGGTGCTTCCAGACTGCGCACAGGCACGTTGGTAGGTTTTCTGGGCATCCCAGCAGTGAGTTTTAATAAAATGATTGAACGGGATTGCGAGGTAGGTTTGTGTGTGGATGGAGTCCTCCTCAAAACCTTTGGAGCTTTGGAGATGAGAGTATTAGGGTGCTTGATGGAGCTTCTACCAAAGGTTGAGCAGAGGCTGGTGTTAGAGACCAGCTAAAAATGGGATTAGATCTTGTCACCCTAAATGAGAAACAAGAAGCCTTGATGATATATTATGCTTGATGAGATAGAGGAGCCAGCAGAATGATAGAAAGAGAAAAGCAACAAAATTCAACACCACTTGTGTGCTTAGTGACACTGAGATTCCCACTTACTGCTGCGGCTATTTACATTCACCCTCCATGTGCTGGCTCTTGTTATTGCTAAGACTGCTAGGTCGAGAGGTCCTCAGGCTTCAAATCTTTCATCCCAGAAAATGATCCCTGTCGTTCTGCTCTTCAGAACCCTTCTCAAAGCATGTCCTAATAAAATAGGACATGACATTTTAATGACAATTTCACACACGCTGTAGACAGTGTTGCTTTCTGATCCCAGCTCCTAGATATCCCCCTGTCCATTTTTTCAAGTACCAGATCTCTGTTCCTCTGTCACTGAACCTCATGAGCAGCTTTTGCCCATTTTGTCCCTGAAGTCTTTTAGTCTTTGCAGAATTACTAGTTTTCTGTTTGCAGCTTTCCTTCTTGTAAACATGATCCAGATGTTCCAGCTGAATGTACAGGTGGCTCTACTAAAGCACGCTCTGTGTGTTTGTGTGTGGTTTCTGAAGCAGTCCTGTGCTTTGTCATTCACAACAATCTGGCTGATCTATGAATAAGCCAAGATAAAGCCATATTATCTTGACCAACAGATGTAATCCCTTCCTGGTTTCCTCTGATTTTAGTCTATAGCCTCTCTGACTGAACCAGTTTTCTGTTTGACAAGGGCCAGCGTAACCTACTGGGAGATGTTTATCACAGGTCCCTCTGCACGCTCCCAACAGAGCCTGTTGCAGCCTCCTGGCTGCAAACTCCAGCTCGGCAGAAGCACTGGCTTTGGATCACAGACATCTCCAGTGTCAGCCAAGGAGGTGGGTATCAAACCTGCGCACGTTGGGTGCTGCCAGCAGCACATCATAAATAATAGTAATGGAGCGTAATTGCTCATCAAGCCAAATCATAGCCTGGAGCGCTCCATCTGGCCAAGCTCCCTTTGACGTCAGCGGGAGCGTTGCCAGCAGGTGTGCGGTAGGGTTGGGGTCCCAAGCAGCGGTTCCACCAACGAGGTACCACAGCGTGGGACTGATTCAGAGCCTCTTGAAGGTGCTGAGTGTCTTCGCACTGTTTTAAAAGGCTTTACCTGACTCCCCTTGCGTTACTCTGCTTCCCAGCCAGTACAGCTACATCTGTGCAATAGTTATCCCAGAAGGAGCATGGAGGAGGAGAATTCCCAATGCTGAGCGATGGGATTTTAAATTTGGAGAGGAGATGGAGACTCTTTCCTGTTGGGTCTTAAAAGGTGGTTTGTACGGGAGGGATTTGGAACTTGAAAATGTCTGAAAGCCTGTCTTTTGGGGAATGCAGCTGAAAAAAAACAACATGTAATTGATATTGAAACGTGTTGTGTCCCTGATGTAAGGGCTCTAAAAGCCAAACAAGCTGGAGTGCCTGCCTGCCGATCGCCTATTGCTATTTGACATTGGTATAACCCTTTGCAAGTGAAAATAATTTACTGTCCCCCACACACCCCCCTGAAAATTATTTACCATCCCCATTTCGCTTTGAACATTTACCGTTGTGGTTCAAAACTGTGATGAATTGGTTAGCTATAAATTTTCCTTCCTTCCCCCTTCCCCTCCCACCTCTTCCTATGTGATGCTGGGATGAAGGTTAAGGCATAGGGGGTTATCTGAAGTAAGTGCTCTATTCTCGGCGCCCCATACATCCTCGCTAGTGCTTATAGCTCCCCTGTGGTATTGGGAAGTATCATCGCTATTGTACGGAGGTAGAACAGGAGCTGGAGAGAGATAAATGGCCTAGTTATCAAAACTTCCTAGCCTCCCACAGCCCTCCTTGGGAATACAGCTATAAATGACATTCGAATGATGCTGATAGATGTTAGCTGAGCGGGGAGCAGCGCGCGTGCGTTCCCGGTGCCGCGCTCGGGCCAGCCACTTCTTGCTGATAGTGTCATGGAGATCTCCGTTAACCTGACACGGGCTGCCGAGGCGGTGGCCGCGTGGGTGAGATACCGCGCTGTCTGCTCGCATCTGCTTGTGGACAAATCCCTCGGGGTTGCAAAGGTACGGAATCAGATGGAGCCTGAGACATATTAATGCCGGAGCCTGCAGAGCTGGAGGCAGATGTGCTGGCTACAGACCGGGAGGGGAACAGTAGCAGGGGGAGCTCCAGGCTGCGAGCACCATTTTTGCTTCTTTGGCACTGAATCTGCTCATTTTGGACCCTCGGAGGATCCAAATATCAGAGAGAAAACAGCCCTTCTTCCACCCAGCAATGAGATGGCAGAACTGTCATTTTTGCATGACCTGGGATGTCTCCAATAGTGACCTATCGTCTGGTCCAAGGTAGTATGGCCCCTGGAGACCTGTGGGAGGTCCAAAAATCACTTCCAGGAGCTCCCTTTCCATCTACTGTCCTTGCTGGTGTGGGAAACAGAAGGACTCCTCAGCTCACACATCCCTTGGGGAATGGAGCAGTTAGAGTAGGTGGCAAATCTGCTTCTTTCACGAGTCTGGAAGGGCTCTTGGGTGTCTTGGCATCTCCTCAGGAGATACCAGAAAAACTCCCCCATCTGGAGGAGGAGGACCTCTCATGAAAACAACCAGCAACCTGAAAGGCTTTGTCTTTTTAAATTTTTTTTTTATTTTCATTTTTATTATTCTTATATGGCGAGAAAGAAAGGCTCAAAAGAAAGGGATACAAGATCCTTTGTATCCTCCCAAGGTGCAGCTGTGCGAACGCCCAGCCCTGCAGGCAGGTTTTTACTCCAGAGCAGCTCCACGAGGAGAGGCTGAGGATGCTCCTGGTGCGTTGTGGCAGAAACCCCAGGGCACCGGTGGTGCGGGGGACACAGAAGCTGCCTCTTCCCGTCTTCCTTCCAGCCAAAATCACATCCCTTCGGGACTTAGGTCCGAGACTGGACCGGGACGCTCAAGCAGGGGGGTGGGGGTAGCTGTTAGTCCGACGGGCAGGGCAGACCCCCCCGGGGCCGCAGCCGGGCTTGGCCACCGGCGCTGCTCCCTCAAGGAGCCGCCGGGCCGGGGAACCGCGGCCGGGGCTGGGGCAGAACGGCATCTCCCGCAAGACACCCGTGAAAAAAGCCGCTCCCCGGCGGGGCCGGGGGCTGCCCGGCCGTGCTGTGTGTGTGTGTCCCCCCCCCCCGACCCCCGCTCCGCGGGCGGAGGCTCCGGTTGGGCTCGGCCGGGACCGAGCCGCCCCGGCAGGCAGCGCCTCCAGCCGCCCACCCGCCGCCTCTCCCGGCATCCTTCATCCCCATCCTCCTCGCCGTCCTCCTCCGGCGGTGAAAGCAGCCCCCCGCCGGGGGCCGGGGATGCCCTCCCCCTCCCCTCCCCTCCTCTCCCTCCCCTCCAGCCGCAGCGGGGGGGGGGGGGGGGGGTGTT
>JAOXJK010000012.1:151507532-151607277 GCA_025774025.1 Xenus cinereus | reverse complement strand
GGCGGCGGCGGCGGCGGGGAGGCGAGGGACGGCGGGCGGCGGCGGCATCGGCGACCCCGAGCAGGGCTCGCTAGCCCTGGGCACCGGCGCCGACCGCGACGGGACGCTGCTGCTGGAGGGCGGCGGGAAAGAGGAGGGCGGCAAACGGAGCCCCCCGGGGTTGGGGCTGCTGGCGAAGACCCCCCTGAGCCGCCCGGTGAAACGGAACCACGCCAAGTATCGCCGCATCCAAACTTTGATCTACGACGCCCTGGAGCGACCCCGCGGCTGGGCGCTGCTCTATCACGCCTTCGTGTGAGTAACGCGGGCGCGCTGCCCTCCGCGGAGCGCGGAGCGGGGGGGGGAGGATGCCCCGGGGGCTGCCCCCGGGAGATGCGCCCCGGGGACCACCCGTTTGCTTTATCATTCTCGGCGCAAGGCGCTCCCTCCGGCACCGAGGTGGGGGGCTAGCAAGGGGCTTATTGCGGGCCGTGCTGCCCAGTGGCTTTAGTTATTATTTATTCCTCTGCTTTCTCTTGTCGGGTTTCCCAAAATGAGCAGCGGCTTTTAAGCCCGTGTCTCTCTGGGCGCGCCCGGAGACCCTGGAAAAGGGATGCCAAGAAGGGACGGAGCGCCGAGCAGGGGGGACGCTGCGGGTCCCCGTTCGGCCTGGGGCACTGCGTGCGGTTACACCCACCGGTACGGACCCCCGGGAGCCGACTCTTTCCACGGTTGACAGTGTCAACTGGAAACCGTCGGCTTTTAGTCCAATAAGCGTCACCCCGCAGTGCGTGGGAACCCAGCGCTGCAGCCCTTGTCAACCGGAAAGTTAAACCGGCCGCAAGCGGACCGAGATGAAACAAACTCGTTTTGGGGCCCGAAGGTGACAAGTCAAATAAATGACCACTGTTTTGCATTCCTAAAAATTCTGTTCCTTTAAGTTTTCACAAGGAATACAGAAAAAAAAAATAAATAATCTGTTTACAGCACAGAACGGAGTCGGCAGAGTCCCATTAAAATAAATGTGGGCTTTAGTGTTGTGAACGTGTTTGAAAATCCGGGGGATTATCAGTGATCATGGTGTTACTGTTGTTCTTCAATGCTCTAACGTGTGCAGAACTCTATGTGACAGAGGATTTCAGCAACGATTTCTGAAAATTGGTTTATTTGCCCAAGACAAACAAAGTGCTCCAGGCTGCGTAGGCTGTGAGCCTGGAGCTGGATCTTGGGAAGTCCTGGCCGTCAGTGCAGTCTTTGCACTTGCAAATAAACACCTTGAATGTAGGGCTGTGATTTTACCTTCAGGCAAATTTCTCATCGATGTTTGTGGGGTTTTAGCCCTGGGCGAGGAGTAAAAGGCAACGGTCACTGCTCTTGAGCCACTCGCTCATTGCTGCTCCCCTCTGCTCAGTCTTTTCATAAAGTCCATCTCGGGACACGGGTTCCTTCTTCCCAGCTTAATTTCTGTGAAAATGCGGACGCTGGATGCTGTGACAATTTTTCAGTTCTTTTAGCCCCCCCTTTTTTTTTTTTTTGCCATAGGAAACCTTGTGCTAGCAGCGTTTGGGAGGGAGCAACATCATTTGGGGTGTGTTATGCCGAGAAGAGTCTTTGGTCCGGAGCTTGCTGTTGGATCGTGCTCAGTATTGCGTAACGCTGCTTCTTGCTGGGGAGAAGCACATCTGGATGGAGGGGCTTCCGTTGCCTTGGTCAGCCCCGACACACTGCACAAGTGAGGCTTTACGAGCAGTTTGGCATCTGTTTGTGCCCAGCTGTGGCCGCTGGGTCAAATCCATGCCCAAGCTCGTGGCTGGCTATAAGTAATAGGATGGTGGATGAGTCCAGGGAGGCTCAGGTGAGCCGAGAGATTCGCATTGGTTTGCAATGGTCTAAGAATTTCCAAGTTGCAACGTTCATTTTAGATAGCTCTGCAAATTTTTGGTTAACCTTATGATTCTTATGCAACATGGATCATAGAATGGGAAAAAAATCAGTATGTTTGTAAGGTTTGATCCTTCTTAGGAGTAGACCTGGTGCTCTATGTGACCAGCTTCTCTTTGGTGACTCCTCAAAACTGAGACGTGAGTCTGAGCTGGTCTCACAGAAGGCAATTACAGTCTTTTTAAGACAACCAGTGTCCAATTCAACTTTAATGAAAAAAGCACTTTTCAGAGTCATTATCCTTAAAGGAAGTAAAATACACAGGTCCTGGTGTGTCAGCTCAGCACAGACATCCCATCCCTTCCCAGGACACCCAGGGGGGCTCAGCAGTCCAAGGCTGGTGTCAGCCACACGGTGTTTCTCTTCAGTCTCAGCCCTTTCCGAACTCCGTAGAAGTTGTGGGCTCTTACCTCGCTGTAGGATCAAACCCTACAAAAGAGATATGCCAAAAGCAATGGAAGACTGTGCTGAGATCTTGCTGACAGGCTTCAGAGCTTTTTACTGCAACTGGAGAATGATGACCTGCTCAAGAGCAGCAGCAGTGCTGTGGGGAAGCAGCACCTAAGTTGATACCCAGACTCTTTGTTCTTGCTTTCAAATGAATTGACTTTTAATGTTTTTCCTTCTGAAAAGGAGTCTCTCTCATGTTGGAGGTGCTGCTGTGACACCGCGTAGTGCCATCCCAGCAGTCCCCCAGTGCTTCTTTTCAGACTAGAACAGTTTACACTTTCCTTCGGGTAGGTGAGAGATTGCCAGCCTTTCCATAAAATCTACAAATTTGATGTTGTTTTAATTTTCAGGAAGAGTCCCATTTATCTTAATGACATGCTACACTTTGTCTCAATCTTCTGAGTAACTTTGTGATAAATACCATGCAACCAAAATTAAGAGTGAGACGGTTGCTCTCATATACAAAAAAACCCTCAGAGAATAAACAGCTGAGGGCCAAAAGGGTTTGCAACATGGGTGGATGTGATGAAATCCTTATAGATCCAAGCATTCAGAGGTGTTTAATGAAGAGAGATGATGCAAAGGACTCCAGTGCTCTGTATATCCCAGGGTTCAGGAGGTGGGAAGCTGCTGATGGAAGAGGGTTGCAACTTTCAGGACACACCGAGGGTGTTGGGTGGGGGCAGGAAGGGGTTTTGCAGAGGCCTTTCCAAAGGCTTTGGATGCCAGAACTGCTAAAAGGGTGGGACATATGGGATCTCGTTAAATCGTACAGTGATACCCATATGGCTGCAAAGGGGTCATGATCCGTTGTGTATCTCACTGCTATAACGTGCACATAAATAAGGTTTGACGCTGTGCCTGTTGTAAACGCTCACTTTAGTTTAGGTGGGGTTAGATCTACTGAAATGATTCAGTCTATGGAAATAATTCAATGAGAATGCATAAAGATGATCAGGCCCTACCAAGCCCTGGGGACAAAGATGTAGGGGAGAAAGGGAGAAATTCCTGATGGCAATTTTAGTCTTTTCACTGGCAGTGATTTATGGAAAGTGACATGAGATATTTCCCTTGTGATTTTTCCTCCTTCTTTGTTCTTCAAAAGTGAGTTTGTCCAAGCCTATCCTTATAGCAATGAGAAAGGTGATTTGGTCCCAAAGAAGCTGACTCTGTTTCCTTCACCATCTGAAAACGTTTATTCTCTGGCAGCTCTGCTAGATGGGAGATTTACCTAACACCCGTGAAGTTCTTCTCTGCTGGGACACCAGGGTTCACAGACTTCTTGGCAATATGGCAATATCTTAATGGCATAGTTGGGAAGAGAAAATTGATTTTCCCATGAAAAATTTCACCTCTGTAAAGCTGAACTCCTGCTGAACATTTTCAGTAAAAAAAAAAATAATAACAAATTCTGGTTTAAGCTTTGAGGTTTTTAATTTGGAAATGTCTCTTGAGGCTTGTGGGTCAAGCTACAATCTATCACTGCTCCTTTCTGAGCTGGTCTCCCTGTAGGTATGACTGCAGCTCCTGTGAGGGACTGTATTTCCCTTTGTGTTGAGCAGCACAATATATTGCAGGAAACCCCTGCGGTTGTGCCTTGTGGGATGTGCACTTCGGCCAGGGAGACCAACTTGAGACCTGTTGGCCTCCACCAGCCGTCCAAACACTTTATTTATGCACAGAACAATAAAGGAATCAAATGAAAAATTGAAAACAGGTAAGATTTTTATTTTCTGGTTTATTTTTAATTGTAAGCACAAAATCTTTGATGGACAACGGATAGAGTCCAGAAAAGTAACAAATTACAAATCAAGTTTTCAATTGCAATTTGTGGAAAATTTTCAACCTGATTTAAAGAAAAGGGAGGCTGAAGGAGAGGTAACTAGGAGATACTCTTTTTTTCATACAATCCTCCTAGACAACTGCAGCCTTTGGTTTCATGGAAAAATAAGACTAAGAAAAGGCTTAAGAAAATCTAATGATTTTCTTTTTTGGGAAAGTGTGCAATATTGGCTGCGCTCTGCTGGTGTGGATTCCTGTGGCAGACCTGCTGATCAGAGAGGGAAACCAGGGGGGACGCTTGAAAACCCTTCCCTATTTGCCATGCATTCTTCTTTCAGTACTCTTTAGTACCTGGATTAAAAAGAGGAGGCAGAGTCAGGTGATCCATCAAATCGTCAGTGTTTCTGGGAAGCACCATCGAGCACCTCTTGCATGACTGATCGTGGGAGGGTTGTTTGCAGAAAAGAGTGTCGAGGGACTCGGGGAACAGGTTGAAGGTCTGGGGGCTTTCCATTGTTTTCCTCTTTGCCCTTCGGGAGATGCTCTGTAAAATGAGTTGATCCACCAGCCTGTGTCAGCCATCTGGGGTGAGACGGGAACAGGCTCCGGGTAAGAAGGACAAATATGAATCCTTCCTTGGCCTGTTTGGCATGGACTTGTCTCTAAGTGAGTCCCTGGAGCAGCAGAGCAAGCCTGGTCCATTAGCAAGTGCCCTTTGCTTATGTGTTCGCCAATATGAGCTCTGTTTTAATTATTTATGCTAATCCATCGTAATGCATGGATAAATATTCTGCAGTATACTTTGTAAAAAATAATGAAGTCTTAGTCATTGGAGACCTCACCACACACCTCTGCTATTGCATCTCCGCTGAGGCTTGCGGAGTCCGCCCTGGGTTTGCGTGCGGTTTAGCGAGATGCGACTGTATCATCTCAGCTGCCGGGACCAGCCGGCATGGCAGGCTGTGGTCACCGGCTGCTGACACCTGGGGCTGCTGGTGGCAATGAGAAGGGGCAGCAGAGCCTGGGGGAGCCATGGGATGTATAACGTGAGTGGCTTAGCCATCCCCAGCTGTAGCTTCGGAATCGCTTCAGCAGCTCGTAGGCGCCCAACGCTTGTTTAAGCATTGGAGCTACCTCTGAAATTGAAGACCTGGCGCTTTGGTGGAGAAAGGTGTGTTTTCGCCTACAGCCTCATAACTCTTTGCTAGGACATTCCCCGAGCAGGTACCCATGGGTCAGGTTGGTCAGTTCACTCATTTGGCTTGGCCATGGCTACAATGTTAACTTGGTGTTTCTTCACGCCTGTTCGATGGGCTTGTGGGAGCTGCGGGGGCAGCGCTGCCTGGAGCACAGGGTGCACCTTAGTGTCCCCCCAATCCCTGGGGAGGCAGGACCCTGAGCGCCCTTCTGCAAGTGCAATCCCCTGATCACACCACATGATGCAGCCCCTTCTGGAGTGGTGTCGAGATCCACCACGGCCTGCGATGCACGAGGGAGGGTGCAATGTGCGGGCGAGCATCAGTGCCACCAGCCACAGCAAACAGTCAGCAGCCGGTCTTGGTCAGCTCGAGAAATAAGCCCCTCAGAAATAAGTCATAGCCCCTGGTGCAATTTCTATAAAACTGAGCAGTCCCAAATTTCATCATTTTGACCAGAGGTGGTACAGCAAAACCACTCCAACAGCCAGAAAATGGTGGTGTTCTTCTCTTTTGAGAAACTTGGTAGCAAAGAGTAGCATCATCTCAGTGCTGCCCCAGCAGTCTTGGAGGCACCCTCAGCAGTAAAGCCCCGGACTAGAGTTATCGCAGTATCTCCGGCACAGCAGCTGGAGGTCTGGTTGGAGGTGCCACTCGACTCATAAAAGCCATCTGTTCCTTCTTATGCCTCTTCTGCTCCTCACAGCAAATATCATTTGATCATCGCAGGGCACAGCAAGGTCTGGGCACCTCTGGGTCAGCTGCCAGGTGAAGAGGCCACATGGGTTTTACTTCTTGTTTTAATCCGAGATGGAGATTAGGAAAACATTTCAGAAGTGAGCAGGGAGAGACTTTCCACACCCATTTTGCTCATTTTGGTGCAGAATGTAGAAACATTCCAAATAATCCTAATGGAAATAATAGTAGCTAAAGACTGCATATTAACAGTTGGATTAAAAAATCCTCACATACATGTAATTCCAGTTACATACCACCGTGTGGTTGAGTGAACGTGAAGGTGCCCCAGCAGTTCAGCAGTTCCTACTTTGCCCAAACATCACCCCAAAGGCATCTACTCACCCGGCATCTTTCTGCTCTTTCTTTGGGGCTCCTTGTCTTCCAACTTCACTTGATTAAATACTCTTTATTCATAGTTTAGCCAACATATAAACCTGCGTGTGTATGGAGAGCACAATTCTGTACTTCTTGGTCCTTTCCAGCAAGGTCAGGTGATGGCAAGTATATTTAAGACCAAGGTCTGAACTTGAGTAATTTTGGTCTAATTTAACAGCTGTAAGAAACTTTCCAAACAAAATCAGTCAAGTGAGTGTTAAGATCATTTATATCTTGTTTAGAAACTTAATAGATTGGTGACGTTTGATATAGCCAGGCAGCTGGGTGGTTGGGTACTACTGTGATCAGCCCTGCACGGTTTAAATAAATGATAATGTTTGTTCTTGTATTTAATAATGCTATATTCCCTTCTTGTGCATGGAACTTTACAGAAGGAATGAAGGCACAGAGACATTGCATCTGCTATTGCTTCTGGCAGATACCGTATTAAATGGGATAACTTAAATATTAATAGCTTTACAAGGAGTACGGTCCACAAGAACCGTTAAGTATATGCTGGCTTCTGTTTTAGGATGATAGTTGGGAAACTTAGAATTTTCTGTGGAGAGAGGGACATGCCCAGGGATATTTAGGTTCATGGTAACCTACTTTGGCAAAAGGCACTGTGGGAGAACTCTCAGGCTGGAAATCTGTAAATTACTTTCCCCAGCCTTAAGCAAGCAAACTACTTAAGAACTTGTTTAACTTGGAGCAAGTGAAAGGTCCCACTGATGTCAGAATGAACCTATCCAAGGTGACACTGAGGTCATACAAAGCACAAGAACGTGACAGAGATTTTGTGGAAAGCAGCCCCAAGTATCATCATCTTCCTCTGCACAACTAACTTGCTGCTCTACTTAGGCTGTGTGAGGTCTTCCTAAGGTAGAGTTCTCCACAGGATTCATCACAGGCCATCACACAGCCACCTCTGGTTACAGTCACCAGGATGACACCTTGCCCTCCTTACAGGTGCTGCCCTTTGCTGTTTTGTGTGGGTTTTAAAAACTGTGCTGAAGTGGAGTTGTCTATCTCCAACACTGCTAAATCTCATTTGAGAGAGACGCTGAGACCCCGACATGAGGAGCATCCAGTGTCTCTTGAGGTGGCATACGCCCTCAGTCCCTTCTCCTACATGCATTGATCTTGCCATAGTCTTTCCTACTTTACTTTTTCTAGGTTGCTGGTACATGGCGGTGGAGCATCACAGATCCATTGTATGGCAGTGGCAGCGGCAGTGGAGGAATCCTCATCCTGTCCATGTTGGCTGTTGTCTGGCTTCATTGCACTTTGCAGGCTTTATTTCATTTTGTGGATGCTTGCACCTTGCTTGTCCTCCCTGTTTTCAGAGTTGTTTCTGAGAGCTGTATGGATGTGTTTTGCATTCCTTTGCCAAGCTGCATTAGTTTGTGATTGTCATGTTGACTCTCCAGTGGTGTTTTCTAATCCCAGATGCTTTCAATATTTAGTTTCTTCTGTCCTCACTGGTGTTTTGATCACCTTCCAGATTAGTACCTCGTAATTTTGTTAACATTTAATTTAACTCTTTTTATAGATCATTAAGGAAGCACTCAATAAGACCAGAACTAAGAAAATCCACTCAGCATTTCACTAAATAACAACTTCCCCGCTTCCTGCTTAGTACAATGTCATTTGTTATGGCTTTATTTATAGCTCTGAAGCCAGTTTTTCAGTTCACGTAGTTTCTCTAGGTCATGTGAATTAATACTAGAACTAAGATTTTAAGAGACATTGCACTTATGTCAAAACAGCAAATATTTCCTCATTTCTTTTTGTTCAAACCTGATTGTTGGGCTATGTTTAACCATTTAGTTCAGTGATATGCATTTAATTATTATCTTCCCATCTCAGATTTTTCATGCTTTTGACATAGTAAGTGTGTATCTCGTGTACCAAAATAATGCAATGTTCCTAGTGCCGTCCACCACTAGAGTAGATCTAAAGCAATGCCGAAAGCTTAAATGTCCTCATCCATCCAAGTCCTAGTTCTTGTACATCTTATGGGAGTCATTACATTTGGGTTATACCTAATTTCAGGTGAAGGGCAGAGAGATGTTAATCCTGAACCAGAAGATTCTTTACAGGGCATTCCCCACTGACTGTAAATACAGAGAGTCTAAAATTTTCTGTTTTCAGTGGGGACGGAGGAGAAGCAAGTACAGCTGTTGAGGGACAGATAGTGAAATCCCCAAAGCGCACGGTGGGGAGCTGCCCACCAGGCTCTCAGCAGTGCAGCATCAGCTCTGCTTATCTTTGTTCCCCTCATGCCTCTCCGTGCACTGCTCGGAGTGTTTATGAGGAGGGATTACACCCTGAGGAGGGAATGTCAAGAGCAGCTGATTGAAATTGCAGGGGAATTAATTTAGGAAGGTAATTACAAGAACTGGAATTTGCTCTTCTACCTTTGCTAACACTGCTGCTCTTGTGAGACGTGCTGGAAGAATTTCAATGCACACAACTCGTTGAGGCTCCCTGATGAGACCTCAGACACCGTCTGTGCAATGACACCAGATGCATAGAGTCACTGCTCAGGACCATCCTTGCACTGCAGATACGGTGGCAGCTTTTCTTTTGCCTAGGGTAGTCATTAACTATATCTAGAGTAATTGGCAGAACCATGCCGGGGATGTTCCTGAGCAGTGGCACACACTGACCGATAACACTGTGGAGTTGCTGGATGACCTGTGCCATGGTTTTAGTCTGAGACAACTAAGTGACCGGGCACAGATCAGGTGTTGCCACAGACCTGGGACCACTCCCAGTAGGAGTCTACATTTGGCTCCCTGCTTTGCAGGCAAGTGATGTGGACACTGGTCACACCAGCTGGCCTCATGGACAGAGAGCAGGACTGAGCATCTCTGGGTTACTAGAACAGACATGACCATTATATGCGAGATCTTGGCACTTTGAGGATATCCTCCCGGGTCTATGCAAAAAACCACTTTGCTTTGGGATAACACCTTTCACTTAGATAAAACCTCAAGAAATCCTACCCCATTGAAATAATATGTTTCATCCTACGTGTGTGTCCAATAACATTTTATTTTCTATATCTTTTCCTCTTCCTGTTCATGGGACTTTGCCAAGGCTTTTGCTTTCTCTGTTTCAACATTCCTTGTGCGGATCAAACTCCCATGGAGGTTCAAATACTTCATCTCCACATCTTGACATTAAGAAAAGAATAGCTTTTGTGGTACTAACCAGGAGGAAGAGCCCACTGACCATTCATGACCAAACTTCTTATGATTTTTGTAAAACACAAAAGAAGATATTGCTAGTTGGATTGTTGCTGATATCTGGGCATTTCTCCTGATTTTGTCTCACTTGTTATTGTAGATATTGCTCCATTATCTTGTCAAGTCCTGGGTGTAATGACACTGTGCAGAGGTGGGGTCTGGCAGATGCACGCTCATGGCAGTTTCTGCTCTCAGAATACGGCATTATCACATACTAAATTCTCAAATATGCTACTCTCTTCAGTGCTAAATTACTTAAAACAACTGTATTTCCCTGCTTTTCCTCAGGGCTTGAGAGGCTGTCTCTCAACATTCACAATGGGATCCATCCATCTAACACCTTATCTGAGGTAGTTGTCTGGACTCCTTTTATAGCTGCTGAAGAAAAACAGAAAATAGAAATTTCTGGAGTGCAATTAATCTCATCCTAAGGATGATTCTAAAATAGGTGAGATTAATGACCTTTTGCAGTGCCTGAAACTTTCCACTGACTACAAAGGAGGCCTCGGGTGACTAATTTGAATATAGATACTTAAACTGAATATAGATACTTAAACTGAATATAGATATTTAAACCTGAGGGATCGGAAACTTTTTGCTTGACCTGCCTGAGAGGCAGGACTCAAAGCCACATTAAGGTAACTAAATTTAGATACGCTCGTGTGTGGTTCTGTGTGTGCAATAGGCATTTGAGTTCTCTTTATAGTCAGTAGAGATCTAGTCAATACAGTCAATAGATTTTATGGTGCAATTCATCCAACCAGATGTAGGGGTCTGCTTTACATGGAAATAAATCACAGCTTCAGCTCCATTGAGCAGCTCTTCATTGTCTGTAGCAGGAGCCGAGGTGACTTGATCTCTGGTAAATGAGTGCAGTAAAAGCCACTTTGACAGATGAGTCCTACCTTTAAAGGTAAGAGGAGTATGAGTCTTACTGTTACACAGGCTTTTATTGATACTAGGCTCAACATAATATTTTAATTTCCTTTCCTCAAAGGAAAGCTGTACATATGTGGCTGCCTATTATCCCATGCTGTGATGGGCCTACAGTGATCCCTGACATTAGGCCAAAGGAAAATATGGTGGCCTCAGTTTTATCATTGTACTTATGCTGCTGATCTCAGTAGTTTATGAGCTTTCCCTAGTTGGGAAGTCTTGAGTTTAACTCTCTACCTTCCCTTTGTTCTGGGGTTTTCTATGGGATCTGTCTCCCTGTGCCCTCACAGAAATGTTCTCTTGATTTGTAATCATAGTTGCAGTCGATCTTGAGGTCATACTCAATCCCAGACTACCTCTTGCACTGAGCTTCAAATCCAAAGGCTGTGATTGACTCGGTTCTCCCTGTATCTTCTTGTGGACATTTGTGATTTACCTGGGCACAGGAGCTACTGTGGTGGGGGGTTCCCAGCGGCAGTCCTGCTTCTTCCTATTCCTGAATTTCTGTCCAATTGTATTTCTCCCTTTGTCTCCACCAATCAAAATTAACTCCCCAAATAAATGAACAGACAACACAACTTTCTAGAAGGTGTCTTTTAAGGACCAGAAAGCACTTTGTGAGTGGCTTGTCCTTTTGAAGCCTGTATCAAATATAGAAGTTCAATTTGAATGGCCTGGGATGAATGAGGTTGATCGTGGGGGACATTCATAGGCTTAGACTGTATTTTATGTGCTATAGTTTTCTCTGTAAAGCTGGAGTCTTGGTAAATATGTAAGCACCATTCAGTATTTTAGAGGACACACTCATTTTCAACGCAGCAGCTGAATCAGTAAACGAGCATAATTGAACCTAATACTGAAATCATCAGAGAACTGTGCAAAATTTGAAAGCGTGAAGATGCCCTGTCATAAGGAATTGGTTTTGGATGGTGGTGTATTCCTTTAACAGCTGCTAGTTTGTGTTTTGCTTGTTTTTGCAGAAATACTGAGCCAGCAACCTCTTTTAGTCGTGTCAGTGCAAATGTAGAGTAAATCTATTAAAGTTAGAACAATTGGATTTGGCTGCTGCACGGCAAGCTTGTTCTGGACCCACTACAAAATCTTTTCGTTTTTTTTACTGATATTCTGCTAGTGCCAGGGGCCAAGGTCAAGGTCCTTGACCTCCGGTGAGGTACTTCCCTGCCACCACAAACTTGCCTTCCCAATAAGGTAAGACACTTTGAGGAATGGGGGAAATAGGAGAGATGGAGATCCCTTGGCAAGACAAGAAGTGAGCACCAGTCTGTCCCAGAGTTGCCAGTAATCACACTGTGATGTTTGCAGCTTGTTTTCTTCACTTTGGGAGTTGGCTTGTACAGGCATGGAGTCTTTCCTTCTCTCCCTGCTCTCCAAAGTGGAGACAGGTATTTTTCTCCCTCATAAATGCAGTTATTTAGTTAACAAATACAGTTAACAAATGCAGTGCAGATAAGCTCGGGAAGTTGAGCAAGCAAAGCACTGTCAGCCCATTTCTTGGTGTAGGTCTTCTCTGCTGTTGGGGCTGCAAGAGGGAGTTCACAATTGCAACCATAAAACCATTTAGTTTGGAAGGGTTTAGAGATCTCTAGTCCAGCCCACAGAGCAGGGCTAACTTCAGAGTCAAATCAGGGGGCTCAGGGCCGTGTCCAGTTAAGTTTTGTGCATCTGTAAGATTTGAACATGTGAGGAGCAATAGATTTTGTTGCACTTCAGAAAATATGCTGTTTATATATTTTTCATAACAGGCAGACTTCTGGGCCAAGAGCCATGGAGAGTCTTCTTCCATCCCCACTCCGTTCAATTCTGAATATGCATGGACAGAAATGAGATGTAACATCTGGTCAGAGATGCTGGGCAGGTCAGCCCACGGTGGAGGAACGAATGCTCATATTAACCACAGAGAAAGCTTCTGGATACAAGTCTAACTAGCACCAGTGTTGCCTGTGTTTGGAGTACTGACACTGGGAAACGCTAGGGATAAACTTTAGTGAAGTCAGTAGAGTTCATCGAAAATAGGAAACCCTTCCCAATGACTTCTCAGTTTTTTTACTGATGTTGTAATTTGACTTTTACACCAATTTTTCATCATTCAGAAAAACTGTTTGGTCTTCAGTAATTTATCCCCATCTACAGCTCCTCCTGACTTTCCCTTCTCTTTCTCCCTGGCACTGGATCATCCAGCTGTGCTTTGTGTGTGACCACTCAGCCTTTCATACTTTGTGTCACTATGACAGTAGTTCAGTCTGACTTCAATTCAGTTGGCTTAAGTGCTGATAGCAGGTTGATGGAGCTGACATGACAATTTGTCTCTTACCCAGACATAGTTGTATTTACTTTTTGGCCTTTTTTATGCTTTTTTTTTTAGCTTACTGGACTTTGACATTGACTTCACCTATGTCAGGATTAAAATTTTTCCTCTAATTCTCTCAGAGTAGGCACTCAATAGGAATTACTTTGTCCATATGGTGTTAGGTGCAGGAATTATCTCTGAATCACCTTGTGTTTCATCACCGTTAGTGTTTCTTTTTTGGTTGCACAGCTCCTTGATGTTGAATTCAGCATCTGGTGGTAAGGTGTTCCTGCTGGACCAGCCTGTTGCTTTGGGCCAAAATTGGAGTCCCTATGCAAACAGGATCAACATAGAAGAGGCTCTTCGTGTCTTGTGATTCAGACCCACACACTTCTGAGTCACCCCTCCTGATTGCTCTTTGCTCTAGGGGTGTTGGTGGTGGTAGGGAAAGAGCAATTTACTGATGACCTGTGTAGGTACCAGTTTTCTTGCAGTGACTCAGCTGTTCTCTCCAGAAAAAGGGAACATGAAGTGGAGGTGGACATCCATCTCTCCTCCCAGAAAGGAAAAAGACTGAGATAATGTCTGCCCTTTGAGTTTATCCACATTCCTGGTTTCAGTGGTAGGAGGAAAAGCTTTAGGAGCACCACATATAGGCTAATCCAAGATCTGCATGCTACCTCATACACAGCCTGAACCACACCTGCAGCTGCGGCTCCCAGAGTCAAGATGATAATACAAGGTCCTGGTCTGCAGCTCCGTTTGCTGCCAGTGATGTTAACCAAGAAAGATAAAGGATGAGAGCTCCTGGTGTAACAATAAATGGACAGCAACTTTCTCTAGTGAGTGAGCAGATAGGCAGGACCAAATGCTGTGTCTTACAGCCTGAATCACCACATTCCCCAGAAAATGGGATGAAAACACAACATTGCTCCCAGAGACCAAAGCAGGACATTATCTCCTCCAAAGCAACATTTTGCTGGATACCGTAGAAAAGCTCTTCTATTGTAAAGCAATGTCTTATATTTTTCTGGAAACAGTAACTCTAAAGAAAATATTATTAGGATGAGTGAAGAAAAGAGACTTTGGGCAGATGGAAATGCGTCAGTGCTCATCTTTATTGGCAGCTCTTGTTTTCACTTATTCTACCACGAGTTAATTTCCAAGCAACTTGAAGTAGATAATGTGTTTATAAGCGTTAGTCTGAGTGCTCCATCAGTGTTTGTTCCAGGCTATGAAGGCACGGAGTTTCTGTTATAGTAGAGGGCTTTTTAATTGCATAAATGATGATATAGCAATGGTTGGAAGATGATGCAAGACAAATTCAGGCTATAGATAAGGTCTAATAGGGGAGCATATATCTGCTGGAAGAATTTGCACAAGAAATTATCAATTTTCCACTTGTCATTTTTAAACCAAACTTGGAGAATTTTGCAAAAGACAGCCACAGGCTGTAGTTTAGCTGCAAAATATGGGCTTAAGTCAATAATTCTGTGTATTCTTGGCTGGTGATTAAGCAGGACTTCAAGTTATAACGAGGAATATGTTGTGTTTGGGGTTTGTTTTGTTATTTAAATTTAGCAACAGATAAGCAAATGAGGTGAAATAACTCAGGAAAAAGAGATTCAATTGTTTCTTAACTGGATTGTTAACGTCATAATGTAACATAGAATAAGTAGCAGCAGTAATAGTAATTGGGCTGGGATTCTTGGGACTAGATGTAGGTGTTTTCCTTGTAAATGTCTAAACATGGCCAAGTCATTCCAATCTACCCAGTAGCCAGTATAGACAACTGCTATAGGAGTATTGGTGATTGTTCAACTCATCCTGAATAAGCGGTGACACTAATAAATTGCATTCTGATTACTGGAGATAATACCAAAAAAAGAAAAGTTATATCCCTTGACTATAATGAGATCTTCAATACATGCTTTGATGTAGACACCTACATTACAAACACTAACTTTAAGTGAGATGAATCTTATCCTAATCACATTGTTGAAGGCCTAGTGGGGATAATAACTCTACAAAGTACTCCGGACTAGAGGTTAAAACAGAGCCTTCCTTTTTGGCCTTGAGATAACTTCCCCAAATATTAAAATCTCATGCAATCTTAAATCTGGAACACCTTTCTCAGAGCAGGTAAATACATGAACTAAGATCACCAAATTTCTGCAGTGCTGGATTCTGATTCAGTCTTGTACCTAAATCTTGTGGTTGTCTCTTAGGTTGACCTTATGCTCCTGTGGGACACTGCTGATGTCCCCCAGGCTCCACATGCATGCAGAAATGAAAGCTCATGTAGCATAGCTTTGCAGGACTGGCATCAGAAATTGTTGCTGGTCCCTCTGGACGATATAGTCCCTACATTAATAGCCAAATAATAATTGCCAGAATATTTTTTTTTTTGTGTGTGTGTGTGTGTGTGTCTGGAAAGGTCTCCAAATCAATGTTATCCTTTCTAGGTCTCTGCATCTCTGTATCCAGAGAGCTGTGTCTCTGAGTTATTTTAAAAAGTAAATACAATATGGTCATTCCTTCAGAGCTGACAGCTCTGTTGAAGAGTGGGATGTAATTTTTGGGTGTCCATGCAGTCTCTTTGCCACTGATCCTGCAATGAGAACAGATGGACCTGTCTGGTTTCTGCCTTGTCCAGAGGGAAAAAATAATGGCTTTCATCCCACTCGGTTAAAAAAAAAAAAAAAAAAAAAAGAAAGGAAGGGGGAAAATAACAAAACCAGTGTTTTTTTAGAGTAAGGTAAGAGTAGAAATGGTGCAGGGAAGAAACCAGCAGCTGGGAATGCAGTTCCAGTGACGATGCTAAACCAGCAACCAAGCTGGAGAAGGAGGCAAGGGAGATGTAGGAAATAAAGCTGCGAAAGGGAGAAGGAAGAGGAGTAAATGTGCTGTGAAAGGTAAAACAGAAGGAGGAGGGGAATTTAAGCTACTCTTGTAGGTGAACATATTAAGAGCTACTTAATGGAGGTGTTGCTTGTATAGAGAAAACAACTTAATTGCCCTCCTGGTGCTTTGGTGCCTGTTTCAGGCAAGTTGCCTATTTTCCTCTAATTGCAAAGTGTCTTCAGTGTAAAACTTGTTGCTTTTGACCTACATGGGAGACTCTGTGTGCTCTGGGTGGACTGAGGACAAGCCCAAGACCTGGTCAGCGGTGCAGCATCTAGTCCAGGTAGTGGTGGAAGATAGCTGTTTGTTGCTTGACCTATTCCTGCTCTGGAGGCAGCCAGGGGACTGTAATTTCTCAGGTGTATCCATCTTCTTCATACCTGTCACAGTTGTCACCTTCACTTGGCAGCACAAAGCTATGAGTTACATGCTGGCACCGGAACAGCAGGAGAGGAAGTTAAACTTCGTTATTTTAGTGCAGAGAACAGCCCTCAGAGCTGAAATCCAAGGAGAGTGTGCTTTGTGGCATTTGGGGCTGATCCTGGGGCAGCGAACAACCCACTCTCCCCTACACGTTCATGCTTTGCCTGCAAAACCTGAAGATGGTCTAAATAATAAAGTCAGAAACTAAAAGAGCCATATATTAAAGGCACGGGAAAGCAGTCTCATGTCAAGCCAGGCCTGAATACATGTCTGCTTTAGACGTTGCTGGTTGAAATGACTACCTTTGAGGGGGTTCCTTTACCAGTTGGATTGGGGTTCTTCAGGCTGGTACCATATCACCAGGTTTTCCAGATTTGATTTTTGTGTCTGCCATGACATATCCTGGCTCCACAAGCTGGGGATTAAGAGAAACAATAAGAGTTTGCAGCACTATGAAAGGCACTACATGAGGTGATGATTTTAGCCATTATCTCTGTTCTCATGGCCTGACAGCACCTCTCTTCAATAAGTTTCTCTTCTTTTGTGACTCATGTAATGCCTTACCCTGCAACATGGTATCGAGGTGCGAGACCTTTTGTAATTCTCTGTTTATGGTTTTATATCACCTACAGAACGTTCCCTGCAGGTTGATGGTTTGCTGGTTTTTTTTCTAAGATTAGGGATTGCAAAGTCACTGGCCCCATTCTGAGTCAGAAGATCTAGCATATAATCAGGTTTTTGGTTGAAGATTAATCTTCTTGTCATGGCACCCTTTCTAAGCCCCCGAATCATTTTTAGTGGAGATAAGGAAATTATTAGCAGTGTGCAGTCATGTGATAAGCTGAAATGAATGGGAGGTGAATGTGAGGGCAAAGGCTATGGCTGACAACATACCTATGAATGTGTGTCTGAAATGGCACAGGACCTCACAGTCACTGCAGCTCCTATTCCTATTTGGATGCAGCAAGTGCCTTTGTGCTAACCCAGAAATTATTTATAATATATTTATACATTCTATAGAAGTACCTTCAGGGACAAACAGAGATGAAAGCTCTTTGGTCTATGCATCCTTGTGTCTCCCAGAATATCCCAGGCTCCTTCCAGCACTACTAGGTCCCATCGCATTGCTTCCATAACACCTCCAACCTTTTCCTGAGAAGCTGATGAGATGCAGACAGACCTGACCTCCTCAGCAAGATGTAGTCCACCCTGCCCAGCTGTGTCTCTTGTGCTGTGCCCTGCCCATACATAGCAAGGAGGATCCTTGCCCCAGGATGTGTCCAAGTTTCTACACATTGAGACACGGAAAATGAATCATGGAATCATAGAATGTTTAGAGTTGGAAGGGACCTTAAAGATCACCTATTTCCAACCCCCCTGCCGTAGGCAGGGACACCTCCCACTAGACCAGGTTACTCAAAGCCCCATCCAGCCTGGTCTTGAACACTGCCAGGGATGGGGCATCCAGAACTTCCCTGGGCAACCTGTTCCAGTATAAAGACCTCAGCGTAAAGAATTTCTCCCTAATATCTAGTCTAAATCTCCCCTCTTTCAGTTTAAAACCATTAGCCACCTTCCTATCACTGCACTCCCTGATAAAGAGTCCCCCCTCACCTTTCCTGTAGGTCCCCTATAATACTGAAAGGCTACTGTAAGGTCTCCCCAGAGCCTTTTCTTCTCCAGGCTGAACAATCCAAAGTCTCAGCCTGTCTTCATAGGAGAGGTGCTCCAACCCTCTGATCATATTCATAGCCCTCCTCTGGAGCTGCTCCAACAGGTGCTTGTCCTTATGTTGGGGGCCCCAGAGCTGGGCACATTCCTCCAGGTGGGCTCCCACCAGAGTGGAGTAGAGGGGTAGAATCACCTCCCTCCCCCTGCTGGTCACGCTTCTTTTAATGACACCCAAGATGCAGTTGGATTTCTGGGCTGCCAGCACACATTGCTGGCTCATGTTGAGCTTTTCATTCACCAACATCCCTAAATCCTTCTTGGCAGGGCTGCTCTCAATCCATTCTCTGCCCAGCCTCTATTTGTGCTTGGGATTGCCCTGACCCATGTGCAGGAGCTTGCATTTGGCCTTGTTAGGCTTGTTGTGACTATGACTACTAGCCCGGGCAGATATAACTTCACAAGAAAACAGTTATGATATCTGTAATAATCAGTAGTTTCAGTGCACCAGAATTATTAGTGTTTTGCATGTGTGGCACAGACACAAGCCTCTTGCAAAGGAAGACTGGAAGGAGCGTAGTGCTGGATTTGCTGATTCTCACAGACCTCTCTTTGCTTGCACAGGGGACAGAGAATGGAAAAGCAGAGTGTGAAAAAAAAAGTGGGCTAGTAAGTAGGAGAAGTTGGTATCACTGGTGAAAAAGAGTGGTGTCACGCCAGGGATAGCAATGGTTTGACATTAGTAAATGCTCTCCAAGAACTGGGGTTTCAACCCTCCATGGTGTGTTCTGGGAAAACATTGGTAGTTCAGGGATTACTGGCGCGACTGCTCCCTCTAACTGGCCTTGAAACAGTATGCAAAAGACATGCCCAAAGCTGACGTCCTCACTGGCAGTATCTTTGGTTATGCAACAGATTAAATTACTTTCTTAGGCTACCTCTGCTTTGTCACGGATCCTGAGAGGGTGGACTCCAAGCCCAGGTGGGGTACATTGGCAGTGAAAGGCGTGGACAGACAAACTGTTGTTGATCTTGCTACTTTCACTCCCAGGGAGAGAAGACAAACCAATTAAATGCTGATGTGGTTCAGGGCTGCTAATTCAGCTTCACTGACTTCAGGACCTGGGGACTATTCTGCTCATAGCGCTGGAGAGTGTGAAGTTGAAGAAGTGATGGCATTCATTCATTCAACATATATTGGTTTATGGCTGATGTCTCATACCTGGTCGTGCCACTTCTACACGGCATGTAATGGGATAGAATATTTGCACCTAATATATCTGCTTGCCAGGACCAGTTGGGTTTGTGTTTCTGACTGGTCTGGAGGTCCCACAGTTTGCATTCTCCAACCATCAGCCACAACTCACTCAGACACATATGAAGAGCGGTTGAAGGAGCTGAAACTGTTTAGTATGAGGAAGAGGAGGCTGAGGGGAGACCTCATCACTCTCTACAACTACTTGAAAGGACACTGTAGAGAAGTTGGTGCTGGTCTCTTCTCACAGGTAATTAATGACAGAACGAGAGGGAATGGTTTCAAGCTGCAACAGGGTAGGTTTAGCCTGAACATTAGGAAAGAATTTTTCACAGAAAGAGTGGTCGGGCATTGGAATAGGCTGTCCAGGGGGGTGGCTGAGTCAACATCCCTGGATGTGTTTAAGAGCCGTTCAGACGCGGCGTTGGGGGATATGGTGTAGGGGAGAGCTTTGTAGAGTAGGGTAGATGGTTAGACTCGATGATCCCAAGGGTCTCTTCCAACCTAAATGATTCTATGATTCTATATACGAGCTCCAAATGGATTAGGCAAATTTGTTTAATTCACTTAATTGAAATCTGCTGTTCCTTCATGTTTCCCTGGGTCTACTGACTCTGGGGGCCTGGAGAATTCATGAAATGCAGCCTCTGTGCATTGTCTGCCCCTACCTGTGGTCTGTCTCATCTCTGCCCTTCCTAGGTTGCAATGGCCCATCTTTGACAGACATGCATAGGATTTAGGAAGGTGATTGAGAATAGAGAATTTTGTAACGCTGAGATTTTCTTCCTTTTCTGGGCCACCGTGAGCTGATGAGCAATAGCATTTCATGGCAGCTGCTGCAGCATTTTGGGAGATGTAGGGGCTAAATCCCAGGCACAGATCTCAAGGTGGGTTGTGATCTTTCTCATGGCAAGCGCTAAGCTCATGTACGTTGTTTATGTTGTTGATTTATGCAGATAAGGCTGCGGTTGGCTTTGTTTCTGGCAACTCTGGAAAGCAAAGCCTGTTTTTGAATGTCTGGATGCCATGTGTGGTGCTGCTGTGTGCAGGCAGCATGGGCAGTATTTACACAGGTGCTGGGTTACACCTGCCTGTCTCGCTCCCGCAGGCAGCAATCTGCATCTTCTCAACAAGCGGGTCTTGTTGTGAGGCGTCTGTTTTAACGGGGGAGGAAAGCTCCAGTGAGGAGAGATGGGCCAGAAGGGCTGGCAAGGGAAGGCAGTGGATTGACTTTGTAATTTCAGTGGCCAAAACCTGTTATAGTGGAATGACACTGATAATTGGGGTATGGAGGGTCAATGGTTGAACTTTGCTAATTTATCAGTAATTAGGGGAATGGAAACAAGCAAGGAAAATGAAAATCCAGTAGAAGTAGGACTTTAATTAAAAATATTTGTGTTGCAGCAGCAGCAAGAACCTAGTTACAGTCTGTGGTCTCACTTGGCTTAAAGCTGTTCAAACTCAGAGTAACAAACACGTCTTTGCTCCAAAGACCTTACAATTTCAGTGTAATAGAGGAATTAAAGGGGGATCCTGGGGAAGAGGGGTGAAACAAGAACCACTGGCAGTACTCCCAGTTTGCCCTCGATATAAGCTGTTATTAATGTTGTACAGGCCACAGGAATGGATAATTTGAAGAAAGGCTATTAGAAAAGTCAGCGAGGTAGCTTCATGCATCTCTGTGTCTTCCAGCCTATGCCAGAGCAACTCATGCATTTGGGGTGTGTGCAATAAAAATCTGAGACGTGATAGTAAGGGCTGGCACAGATCTGTGAGAAACTGCTATTCCCAGCAAAAGGCAAGAGAAAGCGCAGGAGGAGTCGTGACTCAGGGGTACATTTCTCAGTCAAGTTGGTCTCCTAGAATTTGGGCCATACTCTGGCATCAGTGCTGAAGCTCAGCCCTTAATGGCAAAGCTCTCCTAAGGACAGCGTGCTGTGCTTTGCAAAACATAGTGGAGTGCTTCTAGTGGGGCATCTCCACTCAGCATCTGCTCCTCAGTCTTAGCTGTGAAGCATGGGGAGATCCTGGATGAACCTTGCAGGGCTCTGAAGGGCTTGCTTCAGTAGTGTATGAATTAGCACTTTCTGCTGTAAGATGTTTGTTGTGTCTCAGGAAAAAAAAAAAAAAAAGCTCCAGTACCTCTCTCGATTCAACTGCAGATGGTTTTTCCAGAAGGATCCTTGTCTAGTCTGTTATCGCATTGGAGGTTATCATTGACACCATGAATGGAAGGAAAAATGAGTTAACAGCTCTGAATAGCACATGGAAGAGGTCTCAGAAGAAAGAGTGCCATTTCCACGTACCATAAGCTGAGCTGGAAATTGGCTGGGTCTTCTGGTGAAAATGGAGTGAACCAAGAAATGAGCTTACTGCAGAGGTCTGAAGTGTATAAATGCAAAAAACATGTTTCTAACAAAGCCATAAGACATTCTGCCTGTCAACATCTTTCAGAGCTGTGTCCGTTGTATTTGTAGTCTGACTGCCACAGGGAGGAGAAGAGGTTGGAAATCAGAATTATCAGTGTGCAATTAATTTTAGAAATGCCAATATGGCACACCTCTGCTCATGGGTTTATTTGAATCTCTGGCTAGAAAATTGCTGGTTGTGGAGGAATTAATAAAGAGAGCTTGTTCTGGAGACAACAGTTGAAAAACATTAAAAATGAGCTAGATAAAATGTCCTTTGAATTTCCAGCATTTCTTGTAGTAATTAGCTATTAAAAAAACCCCAAAAAACTCCCTCCAGAAAAAGCCCAAAAGTCTTCCAAGGCACAGAAAGCTTTTATGCCACACTTCTGACTTGGCAAACTGCGAAGGCACCAGGAGGACCTGCTCAGTGTATCTACGCACGGCTTTTACTTGGAAGTGTAGCCATTTTGAATGTCACCATTGATTTCATGAATGACTCTATTGGTGTTGAACAACGTGGCTGGATAACACACATGTTATAGTAAAGTAAAATATGGTGGGTTTTTTTTTTCTTCATTTTGGTGTGTTAAGGCAATGCCATTAAAGCAGCCATTATCCTCCACTACTAAACGCGATGGAGGTAAAAGTTTCCAGGACTATAGTTCAATGCCAATATCTCACTGTCAAATGTGTTTCCTGGTGTGCAACGTACTCGTACGGGCACTGCCACGGATAGAAAGAGGGACGCCCCTGTAAACTCACAGACCTGCAGGGCACAGACTGAGCCCTTTCCATCTCGGACGGGAGAGGTGTTTGCAGGTTGTCATCTCCCCTTACGTGCTTCTTTTAGTCACTGCCAGCTATCTATCTGACTGTATTCCCGTCACCTCTCGGGACCCTTTCTGGCTGTGGTGTGGGTGAAGGGGGTACGACGGCTGAGGCAAAGCAGGGGACGGTCCCTCTGAGCAGTGCCACAGCCCTGGAGCACCTCGCTGTGCCTCCTGTGCCTGTGACCCCACTTGCTCTCCGCGGGCCTCTGGTGCAACCCCGGGTAGTGCTTCCTCACGAGCTTCTTCTGTTTGACAGGACGGTTAATTTAATGACATTGTTGCCATGGCATGAAGAGCTGAATGGGTGGCTGTGTGAATAGTGAGGATTTGCTAGCTGTTTCCACCGTAGGAGTGGTAAGCCTCCAATCCAAAGAATATTTTACCCAGAATTTTTATTTCCTGCTTGAAATTACCAGTGCTTTTTCGAACCTATTGTTTTCTATACATCAATTTTTTCTGGATATAAACTGTTCTTGGGCATGAGGTATTTTCTTTGGGGAGGGATCTTTCCTTGTTGTTTTAGACTGCGTAAATCCTTTGATAGATGAGCACCTAAATTCAATGTAAGGTAGAATATTGTTAGCAAAAGAGGTTGATAATCCAAATTTGCTAGACTACCTGGGGAACAGTAGTGAGTGAAAAATGTGGTTACCAGAGAGAGGGAAAGGAGAGCATGTGATGGAGCACGTATCTTTCACCGTTGTGAACTGAATGATTACTAGGCAGGTAGAGGCTGCAAACAATTGACTGTAATTGGCCTGTTGGGATTTTAATAAAACCTTTAAAGCAATTAAAATGCTTTTATTGAAAACAGGTTTGGGCATCTTTTCCAAGGAGGTCTTGACTGTAACTGCTGGTTTAAATGCTAATTATGGCTTTGTGAAAAGTCTCTTCGCAGCAAGCGCTGTCGGTGTGGTGTGCTCTGCCGTCCGCCCCGGGTCCCGCGGCGGAGGAGACACCTGGTGTAGTCAGCCCCGTGCCTGCGAGATCACTGCCCTTTGGAGCACATCGTTCCTCCGTGGTTTCTTCTTCTCCATGCCCATGCCCATGTGCGTGCCCCTATTCTTCTTGAAACTCGGGTAGCTCAGGAACGGTTTGTGAACCGCTCCCGCAGACTCCTTTGGGTATCTACAGCGTGTAGAGAGGCAAGGGATCTGTGGGTACGCTGTGTCATGTGAGGGAGGACTATTTATAGCCAGGAAAGCTGAAAAGGTAGATATTGAAAATAAGCAGATTATATAAAGATCAGTCAAATATTTCAGTTTTCCTCTGCGTTACAAAACAGCCTTTGTTAAAATAGAAAAGCACTGGCTTTGAAATATTTTTATATTCTGCTGGTATGTCCTGTATCTTACTGTTTGGAGAAAGCACAGGGATCCTTCTACAAAAAAAATTAGTTTCATAGCTGTTGATGCTAGCACTAATTTAGGAGTTAAAAGTTGCAAAACCATTTCCAGATGAATCCTTCCTTTCTATGAACTCCCAGTTAGAAAAAAAAAAAATATCCCTTTAGACCTATAGTGTCTCTATTTTACCACCATTAGGCATACACAATTTAAAAGAAATTTCAACACTTTTGTTTATTGAATTTTGAATTAGAGTTGACCTGCCTATATTTTAAAAAATATCTCTTAGTGGTGCTGACTCCCAGTTTTAGTACAGATCCCAAGGTACTTGCAGTGTTTCTTGCAGTCCGAACCACAAGAGCCCTTTTGTGATAATTATAGCAACTTTTTACATATATGCTAATCTTCTTTATTTATTCTTTTTGCCTTTGGAAGGTTTACATTTCCAAGCAGCCATAGAGATGTATTTAAAAGCTTTCCAAAAAAAAAAAATGGTAAATTAATACATTCAGTTCTCTCAAATATGCTTTTTATAAAAAAAAAAAAAAAAAAAAAAAAAAAACTTTGATAAAAAAGAAATCATAATTTTCTAATTTCTCCTGGGGACTCAATTCTGATTGTGCCTGTGAAGGGCTGCTGCTATTGTATCTTTCCAGAAGAGCAAAAATGCAGAAATTTTTTGAAACATAACAGGTTCATAGTCTAAAAAAAATGGTGTGGGTGAGATTATGAGGGCAGAAGGAGAAATATCTGATGTAATTAGGTGGAAAAAGTGACAAGTCTGTTCAGTAGATAATGTGTGAGACAATATCCCGTTGGCTTGTGTGGTATTACAGGAGCACCTGGCAAGTGTCCTGCTGAATGAGGAGGGCATTGGGCTGCACGTTGTACAGCCATGGGGTAAAATTGGATCCTTCCCTCATGCTCTCAGAAAGCTCTGCCTTCATTTTGTCATCAGGAGAGACTTTATAGCTCTTGGACTCCCTTGGCAAGCTAATGACAAAGAGATTGGGATGAAGGAGATTTTAATTTGTTTCTCTGAAAAGGAGCAGCCAGCAATATAAGAATCCAGGACAGGAAGGAAATCTTTGCAGGGACTGAGTTCTGTCCTCTTCTATCTGAGGCAGGAACATAATGTGATCTTTTCCTTAAATGAATAAAGTCTTTGTGAAAGCTAATTAGAGGCTGTCCATACTGGACTCAGAACAGGACTGCAGTGCAGTGCTGGACTGGCACTAGTTTTGAATGATGAGCTCAGGTGTCAGTAGCAGCTGAGAATGGAGCTCTACAGGGGCCGTGAAGGAGGCTGAGAAGGAAGCAAAAAGGCTGAAATACTCAGCAAATTAACCTGAACTGAGGTCCGTGCTTCTGTAGGCAGGCAGTTCCCAAGAGCGAACAGCGTACAGAGAGCCTGGGCACATCTGCACATCACTGCCGGGTACACGGATCCCGCTGGTTTGCTCCCACGGCTGCTATTTGAAGGCTGTTCAAGGCTTTTGCTATTTTAGTGGCTCAAAACCTTTCAATTCCATATCTATATTTATGCGCAGTCTGTGTATATTCATTTCTGTCTTTTGCCAATGCTGGTTTTCAGTTCAAACAGCTCTTCTGCTTCCCCCATTCCTCACTTTCTCAGCATAATTAAAGGGAGCAGTCATCTTCTATCTTAACGGTTTACTGAAAAGATAATATTTGTGGATCTAAGGGGAAAAGACCCAAAATCCAACCCTGTGACTTTCTTTGGACTTCTCTGCCATTTTTGCCACCTTGTTCTATAATATATGACCCAAAAGTTAACTCAGACAGACTCTTACTCTCTGGTGATTTATTGACACCAGTGTTTTTAAGTCCTCAATCAAGATCAGGCTTCTAATTTTCCTAGGCACTGCATAAGCACAGAACATAAGGACTCTCCTCCCACTTGCCCAGTTTATGATTATAACAAATAAGAGAGACAACAGAACTGTGGGGCATGAGAGACCTTGTTAATGGATGCACTTGCTCCTCTTACAGGTTTCTTGAAAATAGTTAGTTAAATTTAAACTTGGCTTCTTTTTTTTTTTCCATATGATTTATTACAGGAAAAGTAACATAGGCAGGAAGAGTGCCTAAAAATATAAGGATTGCTTTTTTTCTTACTTTATACCTTAGGATATTGGAAATGTCAAAGCTAATCTTTGCTCCTCTGGAGGAGGCTCTGGCATGTGTTGGAGCCCAAACACCGGATACTCCATCCAGCTCTGTAATCCAAGTGCTGGGAAGCAGAGCCAGTGGCACCTCACCTGCGTCTCCAGTAAAACCTACAGGTCTTGGTTCACCTGCTTTACAAAAGCAGACTATGATGTTCATAACCTACCTTGAGGTGGTGTCAGTGAGTGCCTCTGATTAGCAGTTCCTTGTGAATTCTTTATGATTTCCCATAATTTCTCCTATGAATTCCCATAATTTCCATTATGAATGCCTCCAAACTGTTTGAAGAGGCTCCAGGTATAAATCTGGTGATGGTTTGCTCTTTGCTTAATCAATTTCTTTTAACATCTCCTCTTTAGACACTTTTATCCTTGATTCCAACTTTTTCATATTACTTAGAACAGATCAGTATTTCCTCTGAGTGATAACCTTAATGGGACAAATTCACTTTTTTTTCAATTTAACTTCACAGCTGAAGGATTCAGTGCATGATGTTGTTCAGTGAAGTTAAGCCCCAGCTTTAGGAAGGGATCAGTCAAACAGATTATCTTTGTGCAGATGTCAGATTTATAGTCTTCCTTTGCCATAAAGTGCAGAATTAATCCTGGACACAGGCTAAGGTGTGACTGGGATTCACTGATGATTCATGGCCAGAGCAATCCACGTTTGTAACTGTGCTGCTCTGCCAGCAGAGACAAAGTTGCTGTATGTTCGTGACAAGGCTGGGCACTGATTTTATGGCATTAATTTCAGACAGTGGAAATGCATTAATTACAGCCTCCTCCTTGATTTCTTCTTGTTCTTATCACAAGGTAGCTGCAGAGGTGGGGAAAATGCATAAATCATTTTGCAGGAGTGCTGAAGACTCCCATCAAAGATTTAACAAGAGAAACGCGACAGGTGATGAGAGCAATGCACAAAGGGGAAACATCTGACGCTGCCACGTACAGCTTTTGTTTTTAAAGCTGTGCAGATAAACGATGACAAAGAGATAGGATAAAAATGACTGTGATTGACTAGCCCCTTTGTGTTAAGTTTAGGGCCAATGATTTGATGGAGAAAGAGAAGGAAGAAACCCCAAGTAACTAATAGGCATCCAGGATATTTTAATCTTTTTTTTTTTTTTTAATAGCTTCTAAAATTTCATTAGAATCCAGTGGATGATTATCCTGTGTTATTAACAAGCTTCACTAGACGTCATGTGGAGTTTAGGAACATTAATAAGCCACTGTAGTGAGGTAAAGCTGAGAAAAACATACAAAAAATAACCTTTTCTCTCCTTTGGAGTCGAATTTTATTAAACCATCTTAGAAGGTAATTTTTCCACTTTGGAAGGAAATGGACTTTGGGAGGAAAGCTGTTTGAAACCTCTGATTATTTTACCTTTTTATAACACTTTCTTGAACTCCTCCTAATCTTTTAATGTTCTGAACAGTGGGAGTAGATGTGTTCTGGAGAATACAGACAGCCTCCCCTACACTCAATATAACCTCAAAATCTAAGATTAGGTGGAACCTTAGCTGGTCATCTACTCCACCCCTAAACCAGAAACCAAAGTACATTAACATATCTGTGTCATTTCTGAAAGGTATTTGTCCAACCTCTTCTTAAAATATCTGAAATCATGTTGAGTGAATAATGCCTTAGACCATCTACCTCCATTTCATTACCTTTCCTGTCAGAGAGTTTTCCTCCATGTCTATTTGAAACCCATTTCTTCTTAACTTGTCTCTATCTATATTCACATTTGTTTGGTATTCTTCTTATAAATTACACATCCCCCTTTTTATTACTGCAGCAAGACCTCATGTTGTGACACTAATCCATGAGGAATTTCCATCTGAATCACCTTATCTGGGTTCATGGTTGGTTTTGTAGCTGTGGCAGTTGACGTATTTTGTAGCTGCAACTTTCTACCTATGGATCTGTGCATCCCTGCAGACTTGACTGGGAAAGACAACCTATCAGTGACTGCAGTGATGAAAATAAAAGCAATGCTAGACCAAGAACCAGATCTTGGGAACTTCTAAAAAATATCTCCCATTAACATCTATCTTTTGAGATCTGCCAACAAGCCAATTGTAACCCATTTATTGTATGTGACTGCAAGTTTTTAAAGTCAAAATGCTGTGTGGTACTAAGTCACATGCTTTTAAATACAAGCACTATAATTAATTGATCAATTGTTCTTTAATCCAAAAAGGGGCATCTTGGAAAATGCACTTGCCATGAGATCATGCTGAAGGGTTTAATTACACTTTTGCTTAAATTTTTTTTGTTGAGGTAGTCTGGAAAATCAGCATTATATTATTTACCCATGATCAGCATCAGCTTCGTTGGTTTTTGATTCCCTAGTTCATTACTTTTATACTTTTCAATATTTTAATGATGTTGGTAGTCCTGCACTCATTTGAAATTTTCTTTGTTTCCCAAGATTTCTTGAAATTAACTTTACTGAGAGTTCCTCATCCCTTAAAGGCTCTTGGTGCAAGATATGTGTCTGTTGTTTTTAAAAAATGTTTAATTTTAGCAAAAGCTACCTCACATTCCCTTTTCATCACAGATGGCAATCTTTCTGTTCCACCCTCAGTATAAAATTCCTTCTCAGTTTGATATACAGACAAAAATAACCACCCTTTGAAAATTTCTAGTTTTTCTACTTGCCTGAGAACAGTTTTGCTGAGCGCCTCTAGCAATAACTCACATTGAAAAATATGCTATAATTATTTCTAGCTGTATTGGTCATTTCATTGTTCCCTTCATTTCCCCATTACCAGTCATGTGTTTTGTAATTTATATTAATTGCCATTTCCTTTCCATTTTCTGCCTGACTCTACAAATATATAAAAATTAATGCCTTACTGACACTTCCAGATCCCTTTTTGATATTTAAGAGGATATTTTTTTCCAGCAGAGCCGGAATGCCATGCTGCCATGACTGGGGACTGTGGCTTTTGGAGCCTCCAGTAGGAAATTTGAGAACAATTCCTACTACAGTCTTCTCTTAGGATTTTTTGCTTTAAATTTGTGTCCCTGCCAGTGATGCTGACTTATCTCACTAGGCTCACAAAAATTAGTCCTTTCAAAAATTCTTTTACTGCTGGTCACTGGTGTGTTTTGTTTTCACACAATAAATGTAATCAGATCACCATCATAATCATCAGTATCTAAGCAACCGCTCATTTTTAGGTCATCAATTGATTTTTTTTTTTGTCCATCAAGATGAGATCTAGTATTCGGTTACACTATGCTAGGTGGAAGATTTCCTATTTCAAGAAATTACTTATTGTTTTTAAAAATATCTGAGGAAGTTTTATTACTGATTGCACCCACCCAAAAAAGGGACCTCAAGTGAGGTCACCTATAATGAATATGATGCCTATGGATCAGGTCGCTTAATTGTCCATTGGGATTCAGAAACTGATAACAGGTAGTACCTAGTTCTCCTCGATTATGTGGAAGTATGAGCCAAAGGGTTGAAGTGGCTTGTTTGTTGCTGCTCAGTGAGTTGGTGGCAGATTTAGGAGAGCTTACTCCTACCACGTTATTGTGCTATAGCTGGGAACTATAAGAGCACTGAAGCCAGAGGCTGTGGGTGCCTCTGGAATCAGTGGGGTGACCTTCACACACGTCCCTAATTGGGGCTCATCAGCCTGGAGGACTTTACCCCAGGTTTCAAAAGATTTTTAGGTCCCCATTTCTCCTTGCAGCACATAGCTCTTTAGTTCCTTCTCAGAGCCTGGAAGGGACAGGAAATCCTGAGAAGGTGAACCCCGTAAGCTTCCAGTCTGAAAGTGTTCTTTTCAGCATCCTGGACATCAAATACCTCTTTCAGGCAGCAGAGAAGCATTGTAGTGGTGCTTGTTTTCTTTGCAGAGTGCTCCTGCAGCAGCAAATTAGAGCTGCTGTAGGCTCTTGGGGGCCTGCTTAGCTATCTAGGTCTCGGTAGCTTGGGCGACTCTTCACATTTGATGCAATTTCTCTTATGTTAGGTAAATATCCACCTAAGATGAGATTTAGAAGAAGACACTCTTCCTTGTAAGGTAACAGCAAACCACCAAAGTATTGTACATCATGAGCTTTTGAGGCCTGAAGTTCAAAGATAAGGGGCAGTATATCCATAGCATGTGCTAGCACATGACACAAGATAAAGCTCCAAAGCTGTTTTCTGGTACATCTTAAGACTGTGTTGAGGAAAACTGGAAAGATGGAGCCCCAGTCTTGGTTTCAGGCTGATGGCATCAGGAGCACCTCCCAGAAGAGACCTTGGCACCTCAAAGGAGCAACTCATCGTGCGCATGGGATGCTGGGTTGGATTATGCTGTCGAAGCATCAGCCTCTCTGTTGACAACCAAGGTACCCTGGCTGGTTTATTCATGCAACCCTTTTGCTTTTGGGGGCTGCAGTAGTGAGTTGGCTGATGCATCCCAACCTATAGGTCGTGAGACGTGTCCAAAGTCACACAGAAATTCACCGCAGAGCTGCTGGTTAAACCTGGGTCTCTTGGTCCAGATTAACACAATATAAGCCTGGAGTCTCTCTTCTCTTTGTATGCTTTTTTCTTCTCCCTGTCTGTGGTACCTGGCGCATACAACTGTATTTCTACGTGTACTTGAATATGCCACTCTGTCTTATCCTTGGCACACTGGGGATGGAAAAACAGTTCTGCTCCTGAAACTCCAAATGAATATTTAAACACATATTTTTTTATTAGATGCTAATTAATATTATGGGTAAGGGATTCTAGGGGATTTTGGGAGGGGAATGGTTTTAAATAGGCAAATTATTTCATTTGGAAGTACATTTACTATACATAATAATGGGTAGCTTTCTTATGGTGCTTTGCAACTTCAAAGTGCTTTGCAACTATTAATTAATTAACATGCATGCTCTTTTGGAGGTAGGAAACTAATTATTAACAGCCCTGTCTTACACACAGGGAACTGAATGATAAACATTCATGTTATTTAAACAATTTAGCCATTGTATTGCATGCTTAATTTGTCTCTGCGAGTACCACTTCTTCATACATAATGTGGATTAATGCATATGCAAATGAATAAATTAAATAGCTGCATTCATACAGTGCATGGTGATCGGCATGCATAATTATGTGCCCAGTGCCTTACATCTCAGGACTCCCTTAAAATGACAATCACTCATCCTTTCTTATGTTCCTTGAAAGTCATTTGAGATTGATATTTGTCCCTCATGCAGTAGGTTCTGGAGCAAATCCTGTAACACAATAGGGAAACAAGCTTAGACGGTCTCCGAAGCTAGAGCTGCACATAGTTATATACAGTCTTGTGCCAAAAAACCCCAACACAGTCCCAACTAAGACAAAGAGAGAAAGATCAGTGAAAACTCCAGCCTTGTTTTATTGGTAGCAGACCAGAGACACAATCAACGTCTTGATGTCCAAATGGTGACTGCTGACAAGTGGAGTTCCTCAGGGATCAGACCGGTGCTGTTTAACATCTTTGTTGGTGACATGGACAGTGGGATCAAGTTCACCCTCAGCAAGTTTGCCAACGACACCAAGCTGTGTGTTGCACTTGACAGGCTGGAGGGAAGGAATGCCATCCAGAGGCATCTGGGCAGGCTTGAGAGATGGGCCATGGAACTAGATGATCTTTAAGGTCCCTTCCAATCTAAACCATTCTATGATTTCATGATTCAGGTTGCCCCTGCAGAGAAGCACTGGCAAAGCTGGAGCAATGAAGTGACCTGCTCAGGCTCCAGCACTTACACACTTTCACATGTCATTTGAGGAGGATTCCTAATTTTCCCTCCAAACAGCTGTCCACTGGGGACTTGAGATGCTGGTGATGGGAGGTGATTTGCATCACAGACACGAGCAGTTACACAGCCTGTCCTGTAGTTCAAGCATCCTCCCGTTGCCAGGAGGCAATGTAACTTGTGATGAACTTCCCACCTCTCCATGATGAGAAGAGAAGCTGCGCTGTGAGGTTTAGGACCCACTGAACAGAACAGAAAGGACATAAGGAAAGCTGAGGAAGGCATCCTTAGGAGGGCACGGAAGGAGTGTGACAGCTGAGGGAGGAAAAGCAACTGCTAAGTAAGCAGAAGTGTTACCAGGGTCAGAGACCTGGGGAGCTTAAAAAAGGCAGTGGGAACGAAGCACCTGGGATTGTGCGAGAGCCTGTGGGATCTTAACAGAAGTGAATCTGTTCAGACCCTCCCCAGGCTCCCAGGACATCCAGTCTGTGGGCTGGTGAGAAATCACCAACATGATCCTCTGCTCTCTGCTGTGTGTGGTCCCGTAAGGCTTTCTGTGCTGGAAGGTGGACTGTCCTTATCTCAGCTCCTGACTGTTCCACTAACAGTTCACTTTGTTTTTTCTATTTGCCAGTAATCCCACTTCCTCTCTTGTGGTCTTTTCTAACTCATCACTGCTCCTCTACACTCTAGGCTCCCCTTTGCCTTCCTATCAATGTCCACTCTCTTTCTGTTTAACCCATGGTTAGAAAATTTACGACACTTCAATGACACTTGCAGCTCTCCTTGCAGCTCTCCTGCTACCTGCTCTCCCTCCCCCATATTCTTCTGCCTCTTCTGATGTTCTCAGCCTGTTCTGGAGTACATTGCCCTGTCCTCTGTTTATACAGCTCCTGGCATGCTTGTTTCTGAACCGAGCTGATGTCTCTAGGCATTGCCTTCATACTATTAACAGTGACGACCACATAGCGTTTTAATTTCGTGATGCGTTTTTAAGAAAGCCTATGTTTAGCTCTTAATCCTGGTGTCGACGGTGTGTTCTTATCAATAATTGGCCTATTAAGTTATGGGTACAGCTGAGTAAATTTCATGCTTATAAAAATGTTTGAGCAGGCAATGCATTTAGCTGACTGTGGACTGGTATTTATGTAGTTCCAGGAGAGTAAATAAAGCCTATTCGGTGGCCATCATTATAGCATTATTTTCTCTCCCTCCTTCCTGCGCTCTCAATTTGATGCAAAAGCTGAACCTCATGCACAGAGTCAGGCCACGCAGAGGGTATTTAATTTCTTCAGCTGCTACTGAAATGAATGGCACTGGGGACATTCCCTGCCCTCCAAGACCAGGCTCCAGTTCCCAAAGTATAAGCTTGAAAGGTTATGAGGCTGTTTCTAATGTTAATTCCCATCGCAACTGATGATGTTCAGTGCAAGGCTGATATTACCTTTGCCTGTCCAACCCCTTTGATGGACTGTACTGATAGCACTTATTATCTGATTCATAAATTCATAAATACAGCATATAGGGGAGTGTTTTTGAATGCTGGGAAAAGTTGAGATTCCACATTTTTTTTCCTCTAATGTTTATGCTTGGAATAACTTTTCTGATTCTACTTTCTTTATCTTGTAACTCATTTATAAAATAGCCATTTACAGGAAATACTTATTTTGAAGTCCTTAAAAGACAGCAACACCCCTCTGTAACCCCAAGGACAAGTCTATATGTTTGTTGATATTAGTGTTTGAATGCCAGCTCTGTAAAGCGCTCAACTTGTGCTTTGCTTTTGTTCAGTTTTAACAGCTTAAGGTGCATGAGTGGACCTCTTCAAAACTTATAGGTAGGTTTAAAATTAAGCACATCCCTGTAATCAATGTCTTCTAGGTTTGGGTCTCCAAAAAGGGGACCCAGGCAAAAAGTGAGCAGGAGATGGTTGCCAAGAAAATGAAATCTTTCTATCTGTTTAAACCTCCTGCCCAACTTTTATTATTTAGGACTTCATCTATCCTGATGCACAAGATAAGATAATATAGGCAGAGGTGAAAGCATATACATGTACTAAAATTCATCAAAACAAGATTAGTAATAGCACTCAATAGCATAATTATAAGAAACTGACACTGAGACGTGGAGGGTTTGTGGAGCTATCACGACCCTGGCAGTTGCAGGAACTTTGGAATGACCCTTTGTAATTTCCCAATGAACATTAATAACTTCCTATCTTATACAAAGCAGTTGCTCAATTTAGAGTTGCCAGGTACCAAACTGCAGACATACCATTTGCTTGGACAAATAAACTGAAATTAGGTTATTGTGTCAAAAAAGGTGCTTGTAAAAGATTATGTGGAGCCTGAGGAAAAATGAGAGAGTCAATCAATACCTCTGGAAAGAGGAAGACAGCTGGAAGGAGAGTGAGTCTACATAAATACCAAACAAAACAGATAAATACATGACAGCATGAACAATGTCTCTGCTGTAGTTTAAATACATTCGATTTTATAGCCCCGGCATTTCCCAGCCCAGCACATCCTTTCATGAGGATTCCCTCTGCCTGCACCTAGAACACTGTGTTCAGTTTTGGACCCCTCACTACGGGAAAGACATTGAGGTGATGGAGTGTGTCCAGAGGACAACAAAGCTGGTGAGGGGTCTCCTCTATGACGAGCGGCTGAGGGAGCTGGGGTTGTTCAGCCTGGAGAAGAGGAGGCTGAAGGGAGACCTTATTGCTCTCTACAGTCACCTGAAGGGAGGTTCTAGCGAGGTGGGGGTTGGTCTCTTCTCCCAAGTAAAAAGTGATAGGACAAGAGGAAATGGCCTCAAGTTGCACCAAGGGAGGTTGAGGATGGGTATTAGGAACAATTTCTTCACAGAAAGGGTTATCAAACATTGGAACAGGCTGCCCAGGGAAGTGGTTGAGTAACCATCCCTGGAGGTGTTTAAAAGATGGGTAGATGTGCTGAGGGACATGGTTTGGTGGTGGACTTGGCAGTTTTAGGTTAGTTGTTGTACTTGATGATCTGAAAGGTCCCTTCCAACCTAGATGATTCTGTGATTTTACCATGTTGTGGTGCAACAACTACACTAACTGACTTAAAACTTTTTGGCTTCCATCAGTACCCAAATGTTGTTTTCCTTTGCATTCTTTTTTCACTTGAAGTTTTTCTTCTGTCTTTCCGCAGTTAGTATGTCATTTCCACCCGTAAGTGGAGAATTATTGTGCTGCAGTAAAACTAGAAGTGGGGAGTGAGGACCTTGTATACAGGGACAGGCAAAGTCATCTCAACAGTTTGAACTGAAGGAAAGGTCTATGTATTTAGAGTGTGAGTGATTAACTGCTATAACAGATTAACTGAGGAGGTGCACCCAAATGCTGTCTGCCAGCAAGTCTCTTCACTGAGAATAGCTCTCTTTGGCTTAACCAAAAATAACTGGATGGATTCCAGAAAAAATGTGTGTTAATTGCTGCATTACACCACGAAATCAGGGCAGATGATCCTAATAGTCCCTCAGAGATTTTCCTGCATTTCCCCCATTACGATCAATTAGTCTGACCTCTCACATTGCGTGGATCAGGGATTTCACTGCAGAGCTTTTCCAGCTTCAACCCAGTCCCTTCTGATCTCCAAATCGATGCCTCTGAGTCTCCCAGGCTGACACACGGAGACAGTTGGTGCTTGGAACAGAGTAATCCAGATCTCCCCACTCCCACACCCCTGCTGTGGTGCTGCATTTGCCATCCCTCATATAGAGCAGAGCTATAGGCAGCAGAGCGAACGCACTGATCAGCTCTTCTGGCTCCAGGGAGCTGGTGGTTCCTCTTTGGCTGCACAGGCTTAGAAGAGCCAGGGTGAATTTTTCACAATGAATAATTTAAAGTGAGCCTTTTTGACCCCATTTTCTATATGCATCTCCTAGCAGAAAGTTGAAGCTGAAGTCATTTGTCACGGCTGAGTGTAAATCCAAGGGGAGCAGATGGGGGTTTCCCTGCCATGTAGCTCCACAGACTCTGTGTGCATGAAAATGGACTGCCTGGGACGAGACAGGCAAAAATGCCACAAAGAAAAAAATGTATCTGCAGCTAAATTTTTCAAAATCAATCTCCTGAGTTTGCCGGTGAGGCTTTGTTCTCCTGTGAACCTAGTCTAGGTTTGTTAGCTAGAAGGCAATGTCTTCATCAACTAATTCAACCTGATTTTTTTTTTTTCTTTGAATGTTTATTGCTGTCCATTAAGCTGTTTTTCTTTCTGGGATGTGCTGGTAAGACCTTTGTGGCACAAGATGGAAAGGGCTGAGGATACTGCCCAGGTAGTACTTATCATTCCCTCCACAGCTGCATCACTAAAAGATGCTGAAGAGATCTGGGTGGTTTTTGAGGGGGCAGAGGCTGTGCTGCCGCATACAGAATTGCTGGCTGTGTCTGAATGCTTGGTTAGAAACAAGACCAAGGTGGACAACATCTTTCTTCCCCCATCAGGTACTCTTTGTGACTTTCAAAAGTTGCTTCTTTGACTCTGAACTTAGTCATTTGTGAAATGGGTGCAATGCAGCTGGTCTGGCTGGAAGTGTCAAAATGGCTTAGTAAGGGTGGGGAAGATTGTCCATCATTTGAAATCCTTATGTCCAGTCTACCGTCATCTCAAAAAATGTGTTGTAGCTCCATTTACAGACTCAATGAAGAAATTATTATCATATTGTTAACAATCCCTTACCAGCGGGGCCCTAATGGTGATAGAATAGCTTTCTGTTTTCCTGGGAAGCCCCAGCTATCTTCTTTTAGCTTTCATTACTGTGCATCACTGCGTAGCCTGCCAAAGCGCGGTATCGATTCCAGCGCATCGAGCAGATCAGGGCTCTGTTTGTTGTGCAAATAGCAAGACAGCAGCAGCACTGCAGACGGCAGGAGCGGAACGAGACAAGGGCCTGTCTCAGGGGTTTGGATTTATTCATTGTGCCTGGTGTTTGCCATGCAGTGGGACGAGCTGCCTTAGTCTCGATGCACGTTTTCAACCCAAGCTCGAGGCTGCTTTCCGCGCCGTGGGGACGTCTGGCTGTGAGCTGCAGGAGGCAGCTCTCGCTGGAGCGTGCCCGTGGAAAGGCTGACATGAGCTCTTAGAGATGAATTATTTAGACAGCCTCACAAGCATCCTCTAGCCAAAGCTAAAGATACATCTGCTTGTCACGGGCAGCCATAAATCTGTGACGAGAGCAGAGGGGTTTCCCTGTGACACAGCCCAGCCTGTTGCTCGCTGCTGCAGTGCCGCACAGCGTGTGGGTAACAGGAACAGTGAGAAAAGGAGTGCTTTCCCCATCCAAGGGACTTGCTTTACATCACTCGGTTACAATAGGATATATCACAACATGAGCTTCAGCTGAATCAACATCTCACCCAATTAGCCCAGGATTTTGCTGAGATTCTGGCCGGTCAAGCATGGGACTGAGGTCTGGTGAGGGTCTGAGCAAAAGGTGCTGGTGCTGGGAGCTGTCAGTTGTGCCACCCCTAAGGCAGTTTGTACACACAGGTGATGCCTTTTAATCCGAAAATAGACTCTAGTGGGGTTTGCAGCAGTTTAAGCCCTGCCCTGAGCCAGCGCAGACGACTGCATTACAGATTTTCCACTGATGAGGTCACACTGTAGGGAGTTTCCTCAATATAAACATGGCCAGAATGCCTCAGGCAAATAATTTACCATCCCTGACTCCTTTAGCTGTCAGATCCACAAGGTACTGCCTGTCTGCCTTAGGTGAGGACCAATGTCTCATCATTTTAGCTTTAGCTTCTGAATAACATGAGGTTAGAAAGAGAATTTCCTTGAGGTTAGATTTCTGTGTTCTGGGTAGCTGTGAGATTTCTTATACCTTCCTCTGAACCCTCCTGTGGGAGATGAAATGCTGTAACTACGGAGACCTAAGGGCTGATCTGAACTGGCAGTTCCTCCCCTCCTGCTGGTGTGGGAATTAATTAATATTTTTTGTGCTACATGCGATCATGAAGTGGTAAAGCAAAATGTGACAGGTTGGTGTTTTATCACTGAGCTTGTTTTAAGGAGATTTCTTGGTGTAAAACCTCTTTTTGACTGCTCAGTGCTGTATTGTGCAGTGCTATCAAGCCTGTCTGGAGGACTTCCAGTAGTAATAACAATAATAATAATTTCTAGCTCTTATATAACCCTCTTTTGCAAGGTTTTTCCAATGGGCATTTCATAGCAGGGTAGTGTGTAACAGAAAGAGAAAATTCTTTTCCTTGGGTGCCTCCAAGCTTGTGAGATGCAGGTAGGAGTGGAAGTGAATTTTTCAAGCTCTGCATCGTGGCAGACACCACCTCTCAGGACACCAGCTAACGTAGGTTAACTCTAGAAATTGAAACTAGGTATTGCTTGTACTCGCTTGTACAGTGGGTTTGGGCAGTTTGTGTAGGCTACGGCTTTGAAAGGGACTATGGCTTTTGGGAAAAGATCAGCAGTCTTTCTTAAGCCTCTTTGCACATCTCAGTCTCTGTGCCCCAATTTCATTCCTTATTGCATGGGTACTTCCATAGCTCCAGTCATTAGCATCCTGGGTGGGAGGCATTAAGTAGAGCAATAATGACTCTGATGGCTGACTCAGTTTGATATTGGGTGTCAGGAAATGGTGTATTTCTATTGGGAAATAATGTATTCTTAGTCAAAGTTAGTCTTAAGTAGGATTAACTATGAGACCACGTCGCCACCGGTACAAGGACTGTGCAGAGCAGGCAGAGGGCTCAGCCCTGTCAGTGCTCCTCAACTGAACAGGCCAGTATGTTTCAGGAATATTTGCAGACAAAAAAATATATCAGAGGAAGGATCGGGGCTAATCCTCATCCCAGAGGTAAAAGCTTTATCCCAGAGGCACAATACCCTCAAAGTAGAGACTATGAGCAAAAGAACTCCATTCCTTAAGGTCCAAAAAAGAGGCTTTGCACAAAACTGTTGGGAGCCTTGAAACCACAACTATGAGTGAGATTACGAAGTTCCCTATATCATGTCTAGAGATGCACCCTCCCAAGGGCTTTGATGCTTAACTTTGAGCTGCCAAAATACACCCCATTTTGTTTTAATTTAAAAAGTAGTGAAATCATCAGTCCTATTTGGGGAGATAACGCTTTTTCACTCATCATGGCTCAACAACATGAGCTCAACAGCAATGGATATATTGCTGGTGTGGGTTACACAGCACACAGGTGGGGGTTACACAAGAAGGATCCTTGTAGATGAGAAGAGTGACAGCAGACAAGGGAAGAGGGGGCATATATGGACAAGCCCAGGAGGAGTGCTTGGACCCAAACTGGTGGCCCATACCTCACTTGGACTGTTGCAGTACCCTAGTGTTTCACCCAAGGGAGGGATACTTGAGCTGATGACTCTCTAGAGGACAATCAGGACCTTCTGGACATGATCAAAGTTAAGGAGGAGTTTAATCTCTTGGAGAAATGTATTGCTGAAAAGAAATGAGACTGAATTCCCTGTGCTTGCAGTGACGTACTGAAATTATTTTAGGGGATGTTAATCTGGGTACATTTTGACAAGAATATCTGAATTCAACTTTCATTCAGATGTTCCATTTTTCCCTTTTATTGAACATATATGTTGGTACTTTGAATGTTGCATATTAAATGCTATGTACATGGCTTGTAAATACATCATGAGTCAGCATTACCAATAGATATGTTGGAGAATTCATGTGGAGCTCATTGCTTTTTTAAGAGCCATTCCTTCTTCCTTGAGTAGCACATTCTGGTGAGATACATTTCCTGGCTGTTCACAGAGGAAAGGAAGAGGAGTAGATTTGAGAATTCTAATTTTTTAGGAATATAAACAGGTTATAGCTAGTATCTTAGAGTTTCTTTCCCCATTCAAAAGGAAAACACATATGCCAGCTCTTGCTGTTTAGAACAAAAGATGAAATAGTTTTTGTGAAGATTGAATATATTATTTTAAAAACCATTTGGTTTTGATCTTTTGAGGAACACGGATTGTACAGTTGAGAAGGGTTTAATTTTGTTAAAGAATATTTTTGTTTGTTTGATCTTGCTTTTTTGTATTAGGATATTGCCAATCCCTTGTTATGCATTATTAAAACAGATAATGAGATACAATTCTTGCTCTGGGGAATTTTCAGTCCTCACAACTGAAGACTTTACAGCCAAAGAAACTGCAATTAACAAGACAGACAAATGGTGGAAGGAAGGAAAATATTATTTTCTCCGGTCTTGAGGTGGGGAGTGAGCTACAAGGAGATTAAAGCTTTAGGTTAGCAAAACTCTTAAATGCATGTTACATGTGGCTAGATCCAGCCCACAGAGGAAATGAGGATGTCTTTGAGTCTTGCTGACCTTGGGTGGCTTCTTAAAAGGGCCATGGAATCCAAATAGCACAGTCAGACATGCAATTGTTAGTTAAAGAGATGCTTTTAGACATCTGAATTTAAATGCTTTAATATTTAACCTGTGTTTAAACACTCGCTGGAGCTTGGACTAGATTGTTTCAAAGACATTTTGTGCAGGGATTAGATGGAAGTCAATGGGAGATTTCAAGTTCTGATTCTGTTTCAGTTAGTGACCTTGTGAGTGCTTCTACTGGTATCTCTTATTTTCCAGGCTCATCTGCCAATGAACCAGATAAGTGTCCACCTCATTAATGTGTTTATTCTGATATAACAATTCCTGTTTCTCCTTTGTCCATGGAAGGATGCAGTTTCATAATTTTGAGATTTGATCCACCGTGACATTAAAATCTCTGCTGAAGCAGGTAGTCTTTCCCAGGCATGCATGGCTGTCCACATCAAAAGGTCTGCTTCTCAGAAAAAAAATCTATTCACCTGCAGTCTCTTCTCCAAGCACCCAAAGCGTAGGTCCAGTTTACTGATCTTTTAAGTTTGTGAATCCTGGGTATGCATTGTGTCTACTCCCCTCTTCCAAAGCCTTTAAATCTCTCTGAAAATGGCTCCAAAAAGAGTAGATTACTCGTTTTTTGCATCCATCAAATGATAAAATTTCTTCTGGATCCTTTCTGCTCTTGCAGACAGAGTTTGCATTGGATTTTGCCTTTGTCTTTTGGTCTGTAGGCTTTTTTCTCAGCTTTTATCTTCTATGTAAAGGATATATCAGCTACACAGCCTCTGCTGTGGGACTGCCTGAGTCATTCCTGCATTCACAAATAATCTCAGACCTGCTGTGCATTGATAATATCTGTGTTCATTGATGACCATAGCTGGAGCCCCTGTATCTGTCTCCTACTGATGTTGTCCCTCTTCCCTTTCAGACATTGCACAACATGTCCAAATTTTCCTCTCCCTATGCACTTTGGGGTCTGACCTCTGAAGGATATTCTTCTCCAGGGGATGGGACTGCAGTGGTCCCTCTGTGGGACCCATGTATAGCCAGATAATCATTGGGTGTTGACAGTGCTAACGTGCCGCTGGGAGGTGACATTAAACTGGGGGAAATGGTCCACCTAGAAGGCATCTTCTGAACATCAGGTCTTGTTATGTGCCATGCTCCTCTCCTGCCACAAACACCACTTCTCTTGAGGTCCTTTCCCTGGTGCACATACCTCTCACAGTCCCCTTTGGGGCTCAGTTTGATCAATGCAACTCTTGCTTGAGATTCATCCTGATGCTCCCCTTGCTGTTGCTACCTCTGCTGCTCTGAGTTAAGCTCCTGCTGCCAGTGACAGTTCCCAAATTCCCTTGTTAGCCCAGAGGAATCTGCTCCTCAGCATATCCCTTAAGATATTGCCTCAGGAGCAATGATCCAGCAATCTTTCTAGCTTTGCCTTTTGTATAGCTATCCTTCACCTTGTTTTTTTACCCTATCATGCAACTTGAGAGCTTGTATCATAGTACGTGACTTGGGCTTGTGGCCCAACATCTTCTGTAGTTTTCACAGGCTTTTATCTCCTGCCTTCTGGACTGGTAATTAATTCCTAAAGATGGAGTAAGTGAAGAAAGTTAATTTCAGTGTGTCCTTCCCAATAACCTCATTTGCAAGAAAATAGCTCAAATATTGTCATTAATCATTCTTTTACGCAATCAGTTAGCCAGCTGACTTTCTTCTGTTTTCCCGGTCAACAATTTTATAACAGGACTGCTTTCACCCAAGAGCTGTTTTACCACAGACTGCAATTTGGGTGGTGGGTACAGGAGTAAGTTGTCCTGATGACCAAAGAATAGGATGGGGAGGAGGGTCGTAGAGGGCCAGAGTTAAGCTCCATCCTGTAATACTCTAGTGAATGCTGTTCACTTGATAATGAGCATTTCCTACATGCTGATCAGGCACCTGAGGAAATATTTGGTAACCGGTTATGGAGGATTTGCCTCTCCAGCTGGAGTGATACCATTACAATTATTGATATTAAGCTTGGGTAAACTGATTGTAAAGTGTGAAGAGATCTGGGCCAGCAGCGGTCCTTGCACAGAGCATCTGGGGCCAGGGGAACTGGCAGTAAATAGGCAGCTTTTTGTTATTTTCCCAAGTGCAAACACAGAGGTTTGTTTTCTCTCATTGTTTACGTAATTCCAGCACAGATTTTGAGAATGTCTTTCTCTTTTCCCCTCATTTTAATTAGCTTCTTGGTGGGAAATGCAGAAGATTTCCCAATTTTTTGTCATATGACGTATGAAAGGGATAACCTCTGTATCTCAGTTTTTCTATTCATGTTTGAAGCTGCTTGCTGGTTTCCATTCAGCCACAGATACAATTAATTCTTAGCATCTGGCTGTAAACAGTGTTATGTCTTGCTGTGGCAGGGAGACAGGGAGCCCAATTAACACAGCCTTGAATATCGGCTAGCTTGCTTTCTGGACCCATTTATATGTTTTTTTAGAAGGCTTAAAGCATAGAGGAAAAAGAGGAGCAAAAGAAATTTCAGACATGGTCTTGTCTCATTTAATATTAATTTGGTGAATACAGTATGATAAATATTGTTGAATTCATAAAACGACTCTTTCCCTTCTCAGTAATATGATGATGGTAATTCCATGTGTGAATGTAGTGAAATAGGACTTCCTCCACCGAATTACTTTCAGAGTCATTTGCTGGGGATTCTTAGTCAATCAATTGATAACAGGCAGAACAGGATCCTGACTGTATGAGTAGGAGATAATCAAGGAGACAGCTTAATTTGGTGGAAACTGTACTGTGTCCAACCTTAATAGAGGTTGTTGAAAAAAAATGAAAGAAAGGTTTTGGCAAAGTGTAACGAGACATATCTGAGGTTTTGAGAATGTCCTTTTTGAGAAAGAGACCTAAGAAGATGCAATTATTTAATTTACCCAGGGAAATCATGGAATCACGGAATGTTCTCTTTATCTCTGAAGTTCATTTAAGTGGAGTTTGTAGAAAACTACATAGGGAAGACATTGCTGGGAATAGACTGCTGTATCAGAAAAAGCAAAAAAAAGAGCCAGTGGGTAGAAACTGAGGCAACTGCTATTAAAAAATACACAGAAAGCTATTTTGGCACCGATATAACTTAGTGGATATGATACTGGTAGGTTCTCCACTTGTTTTAAAGTCAGTTTAACATATTTGTCTTCCACAATGACATGCAAAATGTCCAGTAAAAGTTGTGTGCTTGAAGCAAGCTTTGTGGGGAGAAACTATGGCCTGTGATGCAGGAGATCAGAATACCCTACATGACCATAAGGGTTCCCTCAAGGCTTAAAAACTCCCTGTACCCAAAATAAGATTTTGTTTCTCCCAGAATGTGTGTTATAACAGACTAAGGCAGCATTTTCAGTCATGGTGCCCTCAGGAGAGCATCTATGGAAATAGAAACTTCCTTCTTTTCCCCTTTTCTATATTTTAATGAATGAATCACACCAGTTTTGGATGATAGTATCTCCACTTCAGCTACTTAAAAAACACCATTCTGTGAGCAAAAGGACATCCTTTGCACCATACTTGTTTTTAGATTATTTAAGATGCGTTAGCTTGTGTTTTCCAAGATTGATGCATAAACATAAGGATCAAAAAATGAGGGTGGGATTCAGTTTAAAATTAAGACACCTATGTGAAAGTGCCTACTAGTCTCAGCTCCCATTTTAGTCGGTGGTTATCTGGGACTTCTTTCTGGGCCTATATGTGGGCATCTCAGTGTATGAGATATCCCCATGGAGTGGGCAGGTGCAGGCCTTGGGACCTGCAGGAAACCCAAAGCTTTCTGGACTGGAAGCTGGAGGCCAGATGGGATGCCAGAGAAGCTCGAAGGGCATTGTATGATTAGGTTTGAATACAGCATAGTCAATGAAGTCCAGAGTATGACTCAGCTCACTCCACAGCAGAAGCCTACCGACCTCAAGAAGGGGCAGGAGGTGGGTTTGCTCAGCCCGAGACTGTACTTCTGGGTGTGATGATACGATTCATGGATTTGCGTCATTCATACTGATGCAGATGGAGGCACTTTGAACCTGGGGTTGATGGGTCCAAGGAGAAGGGGGTGATGAAGCCAAGAAACTTATTGGGATCCCTGATTTCAGCTGCAGGTCAGCATCAGAAAGCCTGCGGTTGGGAAGGACATTTCATTACTCTCGTTTTTTCTTCCCAGCCCCAAAACTCTCCTGTGACAGGAGAACACTGGCAAAAATTGTCTACCTTTCAGCCTTTCTCAAATATTATGCAAATATTCAAATATATTCAAATATATTCAGATATCATAAACAAGACTGTTATTCCAGTAGTCCCAGTGACTCTCCTGAGGGAGCTTTTCAGGATCTGGATTAAAAGGGCTCCAAGAATGAGCCCTTCAAAAGGGAGTCCCAGCACAGTAAAATGTTTCAGGACCGTCATAAGGGCTCAGAAGGAACCTCCTGGACTTTGAGAAGTAAGGTCCCAAGTCCACAAATATCACAAGACATCCAAAATTCAGGAGATAACAAAATGTGTGGTAATTCTCTACCAGTATTTGAGCCATTAGGCTGCATGGGCTTCCTGTCTTCTGAACACTGTGACAGTAGCAGCACAGTGCAGATTAATTTCAGAGCAAGGGTCATCCTCATATATTTTCCTTGCGATCTGAAATTATAAAATGTAATGGAAGGTGCTAATGTCACCTCTTTGGCATGGGTAAGAAACTGTCTGTGCTGCAGGATCAGGCTCTTCAATTGCAATTTTAAGTCGCAGAGACATTTTTACATTTTGGACATGTATTGCATTTATAGCATGACCCTGAATACTCTCTGTTAAGTTTTGTGACACAGATAGACCTAGTGGGGATATTTCTGAAATGAGCAATTTTCATGCAGCAGAAGGAATGTTTCATGGAGCATTTCATATTGAAGGAATCAAATCTGGTTTGAACCTTTCCCGGCTGTAGGTGAAAACAGCAGCTTTCTGCAAGATGGTTACGCAAAAGTGGCCCATGCAGGAATTAAATAGTCTCACTGTAACATCTGCCCCACTTCCCCTTTGCTGTCTGAAAGCTTCTTACTAAAGACTGGGAACTGGATCTTTTCTAGGTGACACTTGTTGGGAGAGGGGGTAAATGCATCCTTAGTCACAACTGAGTGTCAGCAGTAGTATTATGAGAAAAATAAAAGAATTGGAAAGTACAAGTTGTGTTTTATGTTCTGAGATTGTTAAAATCTCCATGATCTTCTCTACCAATTGTTAATTCTTTTTCTAGGCTTGTTAACTCTTTCTTGGTCAATTAATAAAGTTCATTTACCTAAGCAAGAAAACTGCACAATCCTCACTGATCTTACACCAGATTATATCAGCAGCTGAGCTAAAAAACAAAATAGGCAAAACTTGTTCACTATGACAAGTTTCAATGTTTTTGTGCATTTGTCCATAACTGGAACTCAAAGTTAAAATCTTTTTTTCATTTTAGAAAGAGTTCAGGAACATCTTGAATGGGAAACAAAACCAAGAAGTATCAAGTTCTTGGACCAAACCGAAAAATATTGTTGACTCATCACTGAACATTTCAGATACAGCTTTGAAAATGATTTTTAGCTGAAACTGACATTCCTGAATTTAAATTTCTTTGGATAACTTGAGGGAAGAGCATTTGAGGGAAGAATAAACTGCTGTCATATCAATCTTATTTTGCTTGTGTCAGTGTTCCCAAAGCAAAGGTTGTGTCTTAAATTTCCTCTTAAGACCTTAGAAACAGGTCATACAGAGTCTCACCAGTACCCAGCTGGGACTTCCCAAAGTTACCCAAACCGCAGCTGAAGTTAAAGATGCCAACTGATACATCATCACTGCTATTGGGTTTCAAGCTGTGGTCAAGAGCTCTAAAATTTGATCTTTGGCTGAAAAAGCAAATCACAGAAAATAACTGAAACACCTTGGCTGTGGGGTTTTTTTGCTGGCAGGAGGGAAACTTTCCTAGTGTGAACCAGTTCACTGATGTTGTATTATTTCCATGCTGCTTGAGAGATCCTGACAGAGATATGTAGGGTGGAATGACTGTATTTATGTCAGATTTTACTCACATACGCTGTCATATCGATTGCCCGTGTCAACAAATATAATATACAACATTTAATATCTCATTTTGGCATCCACAGCTGACTGTAGCTGAGAGAGTTGTACTGAATATTTCTTTTCTGAGTGAAGAAGGAGTCCACAGACAGGACATAAAAGTTCTGCCCTGGTGAAGCAAAGCCCAAAGATCTCAGAGACCAAAGTTGAGCCAACTTTAAGGGCTGCATCTACCCTGCTGTTCCAGGTAGTGGTCACCTGGGCGGTGCTAAGCTGCCCGACAATATAAATGTACTGAAAGCAGCCAACAGAACAAGAACATTGAATTTCTGGAAGTACAAGCTGGTTTTTGCACATCAGTTGGGTAAGAGTAATACCCGCCTCCCTCCTCACCCATTGTCTACCTTCCTGCTCCATTCAGCCATGAATAGGATATTGTGCAGATGCAAACAAGTGCCTACACACACATCCTGTTCAAGGTTTACAGTATAAAGCATTAACATATTTTAATAAATCAGCAGATTAGACTTTTCTTCCCACCTCTTCCCAATGACTGACACTTAGATCTAGCACTTAGCTCTGAGGTGACAGAGATAAAAACCTTAGCATACAAAATGAAGGACTAAGTCCGAGATATTACACAGGCACATTTTTTCCCTTTCTGTTTGGATACCCTGTCCTGGATTTGAAAAGCCCCAAATCTTAAAACAAATAGAGATAAGAGTAAATGGAAGGTTCTTGCTGGTATCAACCAGAGTACAGTGCAGGCACAGTGAAATCAAATAAAACCAAACCATTCTATTTTAAATGAGCCTCCTTCCACCGTATTATTTATCCCTCAATATCTAGGAATGTCGTTTCCCTCAATATTTCTCCCATCTTTTCTTAGAGCTGCCCAATGCCACCCGCCTTCCCATGGTGACACAAATGGAGAGGCAAACCTTTGAAATGTTAACATGAGGGGGGCAAGTTATAGTGCAAGAGGATGCACATGGGATTGACTTTTAATTCATGAGAGGTGAGAAGAATGTGCTTTGAAGGATGAACAGCAAAGAACACTGCAAAATGGGCTCATTCTTATTGAGATATCCTGTTCATTTGAATGTTGATGTTTAAATATAATGCAGAGTAGCCTTTAAGGCAAACCCAGGGGTCTTTGGGCACATTAACAAAAAAAAGGCACAGTTAAAAAATATTGCCAGCCAAGCACTGTGGCTGTACAGGCCAGTTTGGTACTCTTGACTTCAGCCTGGAAGAACAGCTTTCAATGTTCAGCTTTGACACTGCCTTGCTGGCTCGCCCAGAGCATGTCTTGGCTTCATGAGCGTAGGTGGGATATTGAGCCTTCCTTTCCTAGATGCTTCAGATGTGCTTACGAAAAGATTAGTACGAGAGCCCACAGAGGAAGCCTTGACCCACCGCAGGAAGGTGGGAGTTGTTTGTTGGGCCCAAGCTGACTGTGCATCAGCCCTTGTTTAATGCACCCATCTCAGGAGGCTTCTTAGCTCAGGTTTGGTGCCGTGCTAGCTGCTGCTAGCTACTGCCAGTCAGCTTATGCTGGCCTCAAGATGAGCAGAATAATGTTGTACCTAACTGGAAAAACTACTGGGAAACCCATACCTCCTTTGGCTCACACACCTCTCCATCTTGCCTTTCCCTAGAATATTAGGAACGCACAGTGTCCTGCAAACCACCAAACGTTAAGTTTTGTCCAAACCCTCAGAACAGATGACTTCCGTGCAGAGTAACTCAGACCCACAACCAGATATGCTGTCACAATAATATTTTTCAGGTATGTTACTTCTGCAGTCCCCTTTTCTCCTAGTTTTAATGTGGCTGAGGGCATGCCCTTCCTGACCTTCCACGCACAACCGAGAGAATTGCCTTTGGCTGAAGTGGCAGCTGGAAGCAATTAATGAGCCGAGTCTTGACTGCCTGAAGAAAACGTCACACATCGTATTTTGGGGCGATGGCATCAGCACGAGCAGTAAGAGCGCACGGAGCAGGGCTGCAGCGAGGCGGGAGGCGGTGGTGGGAACATGGGGCTCACACAACCTTTAAGTCCCTGGTGCCTTGAGACCTCAAATCTCAACTGTTCTCCTGCCTCTTAAAAGTTGGGTAGCAGGAGAAACAAGAGGCTCAATGAATACAGGAACCTGATATTTTTTTTTCCCCCAAAACCTGCTGCGCTCCTAGTGACAGTAAGCAGGCAGGTCCTTTTGTATCAGATATAGGCAGGACTAGTACTGATGTCTGTCATTAATTAGACACTACTGGCAAAATTTTGACCATTGAGGCCAGCTGAAAGTCTGCCTCCAGACTGTTTTAAATTTTCAGCAAAAAACCCAAGCCATTTCAGAAAATGGAATTAGGAAATATTTATTCTGCATGTTAAACAAGAACGCTACATTGGAATTTATAGCATCTTTATGCATGTGAGTTTAGTACTGGTAAGAAATGCTGCTTTTATTCCTGAGATACTTCATTTGCTGTTCCTGTAGAGGTGTCCATATATGGAGAAATTGTGAGTTTTGGAAAATTCTGGTCTCTCACAAGAAACTCATTGAAATTTGGCATCTGACTTCGTCCCAGATTCTGACAGCTCTGCTTCTGCTTGAGCTGGAGGGTCTCGGCTGGACTTCCCTGGAGATATTTTCTTGCCGGGGAGCGGCAGGAGGCTGGAGAAGGAGACCAGGCTGGTTTTCCTCCTTGCCACCCCAGGGAGGAAGAGGAGGAGGAGGGCTGGGTGTGTGCGTGGGAGGAAATGGGACAGCACATCAGACTTGCAGAAGTGCTCATCGCTTCTAGCTGCAGCCAAAGTCAGTGAGAGCTGTGCTGTGGACTGATAAAAACTCTGAGAATAGAAAAATGAAAAGTGGTGCCCTTATTCTGAGACGTCAAAAATTAAATTGTTCTTTTGACCGAGTCCTCTAGGCCTCGGTTCCCCCCTCAATAAAATAAATCTGGGACTGCTCGGATGTCACAGCAGATTTATGAAAAGAAATTTGTGTGTGTCTGTGAAGCTTGCAGGGGTGTGAGGAAACTAATAGTCTTATTTTCCTAGCAGGGTTTTGAAGAGTGCAACAAGGTTATACACAGTGCAGATACAGGGTGCAGGTATAAGGAAATACTATTTAGAGGTTTGCCTGGTGTGCTCCGTTCTCCATGTGCATTGAGTGAGTTGTGAAACCTGTAAAAATAATAATATATGTTCAGTTGTAATTAAAGGCTTCATCATAATGCATGAGCACAGGGGAGGCAAATGAAGGTTTGTGCGTGTGCAATTATTGAATAACTTTCTAAATTAGACCATCTCGCTAAAGCAGCTAAAGAATCAGGCTAATTTAGTGAGTGATGGAAAAGGTCTGTAGTGCCATTCTGTGCAGAAGTATTCTTACTCCCTTCAACATGATTTTCTTTTCTGTCCTAAGACTTGAAGCATTTGCTTCATTTTTTATTTTCTGGATTCAAGAGAGTGAATGTGAAAATAATTCTTAGCTTTTTCTTGAGGGCAGAGGCTGCTTGCTGCTTTGCATTTGTACATTACCCAACACCAGAAGCACCATTATTGGTGGCTGTTTGGTTCTACCCTATCAAACATGATAAATAATGTTTTGAGCTTCAGACTGCAGAGTGATTGTATGTTTATACGTATATATGAACATATGTGTTTTAAAAAGCCCTGTCCTACAATTTATTCTGTTAAACTTGGACGCAGTTAAATGAAAAATATCCTTTTTTTTTCCTATGGAAATTTCTAACAAACTTTTTCTCAGGATGTGTGTACAAAATTTAATAGTGAGGTCTTTCTAAAATCTCAGAAGCTGAAAATATTTCTTTACATCACAGAAGGACCATTTGGATTTAATTTCTATTTTTGCATGAAGACATAGTATTGGAGAAAAGAAATAGAGGTGAAATTGTGACCCCACATAAATTGAATTTTTCCATAGCTTTCAATGAAATTGGAATTTTGCCTTAGGTGTAGGAAGAGGCATTTAGCTGTAAATATTATGCCTTTGTCTGCTACATTTCATTCTCTTCACAAAGTTTATACAGATATTTTTAGCCTCATGTGTATATTCTTATCTATAGCTTCTGAAATTGGTGCTGTTACGCAAAAGCAGTACCTGCCTTCCTCTTTTCATGCACAGAAGCCTCTATAAGGCTGAGATATGCCTGAAAGGATAAATTAAGTAAGAAAGTGCATCCAAACACGGTGCAGGGAGCTGGGCACTTAATTTCCTCTAACTCTTTATAATCCCCATCTGTACACAGCACACCATAAAATCAGTTACTGCCTTCCCGTAGTCTCAGCAGACATTGTAGAAGTCAGTCTGTACTCCCAATACGAGCATGAAGCACTACTGTTTTTCTGGACCATTTAAGAGCCCTGGGCAAGGTTATGTCAGCAGAAATAGTTCTGTGTTTGTCTGCAGTGACCTTTCCTGGGCTCTAAGAGGAAATCACTGCGCTGGTCTCCGGTTCAGTGTAGGTGACTTGGGTGCAAAAGTCACCTCAAAAAAATTTCTCTTAGCTGCTGAAGCAACCCACGTTGAATCTGGACAACTTTCCACAGTGCTTTTAGTCTCCAGCCCCCACCTGCCAAGTTCTTTTCCAAAACAGCTGACAGACACCTGAGAAAACTCTGCTGTGAAAGGGCAGTCATATGGGCATGTTTTGGTGCACCATGCAGGTAGTTTGCAATTCCTGTTGTGGGCACGAGGCCCACATACAAGAATATAGATATTTGGGATCATCTTTCTTCAGCCCTTGTAAGACACGAAATGTTTCATTCAGGCAATTGTATTAGATTACCCTCTGTTCCTATTTTCAAATTAAAGACAGGAAGAGCAGCATATGGTGAGGAGAAAAATAACATTTAGATGCCTGGCAATGAAGCCCAGATTCACCACAGTAGTGGCTAGTAACCTTTCCCAAGGATACAGACCTCACCTACTGGGCACTGTGCAAACAGGGCAAAATATATAACACAGTTTCTGCCCTGGGGTTCTCAAAAGCCAAACATCACCAATAGGCCAAGCAGGTACCTGGAAGGTGAAAAGAACATGAGAAATTAAGTTAAGTGGAACTTTTCTCTGACTGCTATCTTAGCTTATATTGGGAGACAGTTCAGTAAAGGTAATTTTAAATCTTTATGTTGTGCCTTTGGATGCTAGGTTTTTCTTAGGTGCAGGACATGTCAAAACATTGACTTAAATTTGTTCCAAGCTATTCCTTTGCTTGGCATAATAAACCATTAGAAAGATAAAAAATGTAATAATATAATTTTTTTTTTGAGTTCCAGAGGCCCCAAATCTAATAAGAGAGGAACACTGCATTGCATGTTATTTATTTATGTTGGGACTTTGATCTGAAGTAACTCCAATAAATAAGATCAGTTCACAGCAAAGTAGACAGACCAGCATAAAAGAAGAAGAAACATCCTGCAGGAAAACAAGTTCCTGATCTGGGCACAAATCACATTTACTAGGATTATTAGGGTTATGGACTTTGAGAAAATACAATATCAAAAGCAAGATTTCAGTCTATGCAATTGTGGCTGGTGGACTCATTAGAGAGAGCCTGTTCCTAAATCATGCAGATGGGCCTGCTACAGAGAAGACTAATTTTTTCAAAAGCTAATTAAAAGCATTCATATTCCAACCATGAGATTATATTTAAACAGCAGGATCTTTGAAAGTCCATGCATTCATAGCACTGCTATGCTTATTAGGTGATGGTCCAGCAGATTATTAGGACATAAGTAATTACATATTCTCACTCTAATAAAGATGGCACTAAAATGGAATCAAAATACCTGGTTTCTGTCATTGAGTCTTTTATTGATTCATTGAGTATTACAGCTTTCTCGTTATGTCTTTTGGCCCCAGTCTGGGTGTGGAGACTCATAAGCGTAGTTGTGGTCCAGATGAGATGACAGTGTCACCAAAAGCTCCCAAGTGGAGTGGCTCAGAGCACTCTACATTGTATGGAGACCAGCAGGATAGTGACTTCTACAAACAAAAAGAAGCGTTTTTCTCCCAAGCTGGAAATTATTCAGCCACAAAGTGCTGGAAATTGAGAGGAAAGAGCTCTTTGGGACACCTGAGCTTTCAGATGAAAAATCTGATTTTTCTCAAATCTGTTTGGCTTGGTTGAGAACCTAATTTGACATCAAAATGAGGTGTTGACAGAGAACTTTCTACCAGCTGTACCTCAGTCTGATTGGAAGAGATAGGTAGTTCCTGTGAACAGATGTAAAGGCAGAAAACAGTAGCAAGAAGACAATCATCTGTGGACTTCCATGTGCTGTGCTGCCTCAAGGAATTCCTGCCAAGTCTGTGCTCCTCTCCTCCTGGCCAGCAGGAGTATCCTGAGGCATCTCTGGTACTCTGAGACCAGAAAGATAAATTACTTCTGAGGTATCAGACTTTTGCAAATTCTGTTGAGCTCCCTCTGTAGTTTAAAAAAAAAAAAAAATTGATGAAATTGAAGCATTATTTGTATTACGATATTATACTTGCTCTAGTTCTTAGGTTATGTGTATGGATGAGAATGTTTTATTGGTTGTTTCATTTCTATGAATAAGATCCACTTTAATGGGAGCAGAATATTTATTTTCTCACAGAGGGATTAATATGGCACAATATAGTACAGGTTTTGTCACATAGCTATATTCAATGCCACTCTAACCTGACTTGGGATGAAATATAGCAGTACATAAGGGAACATCTGATTTTATAGCTTTAAAATTCAGTATAATATAAACTCAGCTCTCTCACTGAGAATTAAAGCCATTGTAGGACAGAAAAGTTTTTAAGAAAGAACAAATCTATTATTCAATATGCAGAGTTCCAGACATGATGTTTTTCTTTAGATTCATTGCCTCTCTGTAATGCTGTTTTTGAGAAAGTTTGGAGTTTTTTCATAACATGAAAATAACTTCTCTTCAGCGGTATTTTTTTAGCTGTTTTTTTTTAATCTCCAGGACCACCTAAATGTTTTAAAGGGATTTATTGACCAGGTAATGTGATACTAAGAAGTCAAAAGAAGGAACAGTAGGTCTGAGTTGCAAACTCTTTGGATGTTTGAGACAGTTGTGTGTTATGGGTGGCGCTGTAACCTACACAGAAAATACTAATAACCTGTGAATTAACTCATTCCTGAAAGAAGTGGATACCAAATACATTTGAGGTCTGGTTAAAGACCAGTATTTGAAAACACATCAGGAGAACTAAACATTAAGGAGTCAATAGTAAATGCAGTGAACCCAACAACACTCCTGTTTGTGGAACCCTGACTTTGGAGCTCAGTGAAAGATGTGGACAGAGTTTCTGGAAACTTCAACATACATTAACTACAAAATGTTTCTGCAAATAAAAGGCTTGATTTCCTGTATACACCTGAACAAAATAATTTTTATAATTGTGGTCCCAATTTTGTTTTTCTCTCTGGACCAAGGCCATGCTAGACCCCAAGAAGAAGCTACGGGCCTTGTTCTCTGCTCCTTAGCCTAGTGGTAGCCCTCCTATCGGCCAATAGATGTTGATTTCTCCTCCACCTAACTTAAACATATATCCTAACCACTTGTTTTTAAATAGAACACAATGTTTTTCAGTCTGCTGCATCATCCCATGTGTTAAAAAGGGAAAAATAATGTCTCTGAGGAGAAATCTCTGAGGGAATTTGCGTTAAAAGTTTTTCTGAAATAACAAATAGCCAACAACTTCCTTTATGTTTTTCTTTCTGGGCTTGCACTAATGGCCTTGTAGTTCCTAATGTGGATGTAGCCTCAGAGTTTGTTTTGATATTTGCTGGCACTCCCACATTCATTTCGTATTAGGGTCCTCAGGCATATTGGACCTTCTATCTTTCATCGTATGTTAAGATATTTTCCCATTTTAAGTAAATAATGAAGTGCATAGTGGCCTCTGATCACAAGCATTTGTAGAGAGACTGAAAACAGAGACCAAGGTTGAAGACTCCAGGTTCTGTTCTAAGAGGTTGCTGAGAAACCCCAGAATGTGTCACCAGGTTCCTAATCTCTGTCACACCCTCGTTCCTTTAGATCGCAGAGCAGACATTTTGCAATGTACGGGAGTGTACGTGTATCACACTAGAAGAAAACTGCTCACAGTAAGGGTATGAACGTACAGTCTTTGGGTACCTGCACAGTAGGATTGTTGCTATTTTGGGACTTGCCAGTTGGTGGAAAACTTGATGAATGTTTTGAAAGCTTTTTTTTTTTTTTTTTGCAATTATTATGTACTGCATAATAAAGATGAGTGCAGCTTACTGCTATATCTGTGGTGTATCCAAAGACATGTTTTTCCCTGCGGATACCAAAGGGAGGGAGAGAAATCATGGTACTAGACTGGAAAGAGCAGCCGGATACAGCTGATTGCCCCACGAATTCAGGAGTGCTTTGTGGACCAGTGGCTGACAACTTATAAATGGCACCTGTGTTGCCATGAATGAGAAGCTCATTATTTGGGAACTACCTATTTAACGACCAGTCCTGGTCTGGTTTGTCGTCATGTCCATAAATAGCAGTAGTAACATAAAGGGCTTTTATAGCAAATGGCGGAGCTGCCTTTGACACTGGAAATCACATTTGGGTGGCTGGTGCAGATCAGCTTGTCTGAATGTTGTTTAATTGAGTCTGAAAGTAGCTGAAAATTTGTTAAAAAAACCTCCTTTCACAAACCAGGCAGACAGCTGAAACCACTGCTGTTCAGCAGGCTCTGGGAAGAAACTTTTGTTGTTGTGATTGATCTGAAGAGTTTAGAAAAGCATTTGCTTTCAGCAGTTTTTTCCCTCATTTTTTCGGGGCCTCTGTGTTTTCTCCTGTGATCCCAGCTTCTGTTTCCTCTTCTTTTTGGTTCCATTTCATCACTGAAAAAGAAAGGGCGATACAAAGAGAAAAGATATGAAGAGGAAAAAGAGATGGTACTAATTTAATGTTTTGTTGGAAACTTTTTCATTTCTAAGGAGGGTGGGATTTTTTGAGACCCAAAGGAAATAGTTCATTTTTTAACAACCTGTAGGGCACAGACTATTGCTTTCAACATTTCCTGTGGAAAATAAGTGAAGTGAAGCTTAAGTACCTCCTTAATATGCAAATGCAAATAACTAAATTCACAGTGCTTAAGAATAAAAGAAGAAGGCATTCAAAGGTCCCAAACAGAGAACTTTTGTATAGCTCTGCAACTGGCCTCAATGCTGACTCCATTGACTGAAGATGCTTGGGGCACTACTCAACTTTCTGAGCCATCAAAGCTGCCCATCCAGCCCAGCCTCCAGCTGCCTGTCCAGACAGATGTGGCTTGCTCAAAGGTCCTCAAACACTTCAGAGCATCTAGATGGCACTAGCAGCCTATATTTAGGCACCTGAACAGAGCCCCAGGGGTATGATTCAGCTTCAGACATTTGGATGTCTACGGTGTGCTCTAGGTGTCTACACTCTCATACCGAATAGACACCCAGATTTGAATTTGTCTACACACAAACATCTAATGTTACTTGAAATGCCCTTGGAAATCAGAAGCATCTCTGTGGGGCTGGCAGATACCAGTGTGGGTGAGCAGAATCGCTTCATAAACTCCCTCAACTGCGCTGGGTTTCCACACATTGCTTCCAGACAGACACCTCCGCTGTAGATGTTTCCACTGAGGCATCTCACTCTGGAGCTGGCAGCCTCCCGGGTGGCATCTGAGCTCTCACGCCCCGCATGCCCAGCCAGGAACAGATGGGGAAAGTATTCACGGTGCACGTATTCCAAACCAGACCCTGACTGCCCAAGTGGCAACTCGATAAAATTACAGTCTTGTCCTCCTTTCTTAAGAAATCATGAAGGAGGAGAACCAGGATAGCACAGTGATGGTCTCACTGTGTTGCAAGGAAGGAACATCACTGTTCCCTTTAACCTGATGCCCAGTAACAGCCGTGGCTAGGTGACTCCTACAAGCTCTGACTATCTTGTAGCACTGCTGCTGCTCTGAGTTTGGCAGGCCAACCGTTCATAAAATTGATTTATAAGGGAAGAGGTCACAGAAAATCCTTCTTATACAACACAGTTCCGCTTGTATATAACTAGGACACCAGGGCAAATTTTTGGCACCTGCTCCCAGACTACTTTTTGGGATGGTGAGTGGGTAAATCAGCATCATGCTCTGAATTGCACTGAAGGAAAACTGCACTGAGCAGTGATCTACTTGTAGAGATACTTACATGAATCCCTGGACTGTATCAAGGCTAGTAGCTTCAGGATCACTTTTCCTAGGTATAAGAAGCCCTTTGGGTGAAAAGTGGAGAGAAGTTAACCTTTAACTATCTCAGAAGCATTTGTCTTAGAAAACAAAGTTATTAAAAATCACCTGGACATCCAGGTCTGAGGTAAAACCTCGAGGAGCAGTGTAACCCAATCTTAGATCACAATTATTTTCCGTGTTTTCTCATGCAATGGGTAGGGAAACTGAGGCATGTTACTAGTTTTCATTGGAAGGAATGAGATGCTAATGTGAGGCTCACACATGTATCTTAACCCCCATCTATTCTGCCCAGGAGTCAGGTTGAAGTGGGAATGTGCTATGACCGTCTTCTCTAATAAACCCTGAAACGTACCAGGAGAGTGTGTGCAGTTAATTACTGAATCTCAATTTAAACTTCTCCTACTAAATCTTCTCAGTGAGAATGTAGGAGCCCTCCAGATTTGGAGCCCTAATGAAAGAAAATGCACTCCTTTACTTAGTGAATGAAAAAAAATGGACACTAGCTCTCCTCTTCACCGAAATCTTGATGAGGAAGAATAAAAAGCAACCCCAAGACTAATTTCCTAAGTTTCCAACTGTGAAATATTGCACATTTACTATTTTCGTAACATTGCAACCCTCCTGCACAGGGGAGGAATAGATTATGACCCTCCTTTCCACACTGTTCCTGATTTATACCCATCTGAGAGGTATTATTATTAGAGGCTGTAGAGGTTCATCATAAAAGTGCTAACCCAGCACTTGTGGGGCTGTGATAAATATTGCATGAGATATCCATATATGCAGAAATCTTTTATGGAACATTAATCACTGCTAACTTAATGGTGTAGGATGTTTTACTATTTTGTAAGTACTAAACGATTCATTAAAAAAGCTGATTTACTCTGAACTTTGACCCAAACTTTTGGTAGGGCGAGAATGGAGAGATGCAGGAGCAGCAGAACCTCACTTTAAATGTGAGCTCTTTCAGGATAGAGAATAGGCAGGGGTCAACTTTCCTCTCTTTTTTCTTGTCCCTTTTTCTCTCCCATAAACTTTCTCTGGAGTTCCCAACCTAAAGAAGGGCTCATGTACCACTTAGAGCTCCAGAGCATGAACACTCACCCCTTTAATTTATAATGCTGGACCTCAGACACTCCAGCAGCACTTACACATTTTCGCTTAGTTGCAAATCTTTACTCTTCCTGGTACTTTTTTTCTTGCCCCAGGCTTAGACCAAGCCTTAGGCAATATTCGTCTGAGTGAATGCAAAGGCGTGATTCATCTCGGGAAAGGCAAGCACCTACTTTGACATGTATGACACTCTGAACTTGCTGGCTGTATGACAAGCCTTTCTTCAACCAGAAGAGGAACCTAGAGATGAGCCTTCACCCTGTGTAGCCATCAGTGGCAAACAATGCTCAGGTGAATGTTATGTGCTTGCAATTTACATATCCCACCTTTAGTCAGGCCACCTCACATCTGAGCTTCCTATCTCATAATGAAGCAAAACAGGTCTTTGGGGAAGAATTATCTCACCCTAAAATAGGGCAGAGAAGCTGTGAAAGCTGTGATCTAAATGCACCTGCTTCTCTTCACGATCTGTAAAAAAATCCAAGGCAATTTGCTCGGATACAGACATTTATAGATAGAAGAGGTGATCTCATCCATAAGCAGCAGGTTCAGCCATATGGACCATGTAAGGTGCCCTAGGGCATTGTGGCTGCCCCCAGTTGCACCCTCAGGAAAGCTCTGTTCTTGTGCCATATCAGCCAGTCCTGCAGATGTCTCAAGGCCCTTGGATGCTTCCAGTGACACCAGACAGCCATGTATGGGTAAGTGTATTGAGTCCTTGATGTCATTCATTTGTACTCTTCCCCATGCTTTGCAGGGTTTCTATTTGAAAAAGGAAAACAATCCCTCTTGTCAACATTTTAAGAGAGTAAGAACTTACTTTTACAAGAACCTGTGGCAAGTCCTGGAAATTAGAGTCAAAGCTGAACTTCTGAACTGTGATCTCAAAACAATGAGGCTTCTTTTTCCTCTTCCTGGCAAGCAGATCAGCAGCTCATGCAATCCAGTTACAGACCAGCAACATTTAATCTAGAAGGGTTTTGGCTGTTTGTTGGTTACAGGGCTTGTGCAGATCACAGACATTTTCATCATCCCATGGACCATGGCTGACCTTCATGTGCTTGTTTCCTTCCTTGGCTGACTCCGTTCATTTGCTTCCCACAGTTTGATTTCCTTGGGAAGTGTGGAAACTTTCTCCTTCCTTTTACTAGTGCCCCAGTGAGCAACATCTGATGAGCTGTGTGCATCTGCCAGCTGGTGCTGCTGGCACAGATCTCTGCTGGGCAGGTGTCTTCATTGCACTTCCATGTAGCAGCTGAACACCTGTGTGGCATAAGACATTCAAGGATTTATGGAAAGCAGGGCTATATTTGTGTGGGAAAACACCTCTGGTTTACAACTTCTTCTCTAAAGCTAGTTTTAATTTTTGATGGGAGATGTTGAAACAGAGAATTTGGGTGTCGCGTGTAGGGTTTGTTTCTCAGCAGGGCTTCTCTTTTGTTCCAGAACACCCTTAATAACAAAGTGATTGCCTAACTAAAACAACTGGAGTTTGTGACTGCAGCAGATAGGGAAACACCCAGACCAGTAGGATGAGCAGCGCTGATGGAATTTCTTGTTTATTTTTATAAAGGGGTCATTATACACCATAATTTAGACTTGATTCTCCATACAGAGTGCAACTTGACCACAGACAACCTATAACATAGAACAGAATGCATCGATGTACTCCTATTTGATGCTAGAGAAACAAAATTTAACAATAGCAATCAAGGCAGCTAATTGAGAGATAAAAATACAGAAAACCTACGCTGCATTTTAGCAATGCTGGAAACTCTTACTATTATGTCTTCCATTTTCCTGTCAATATCTGTATTGTTGAATTCTCTTAATATATAACTGCATAGAAAAACTTATATTTTAGGCTGGCTTAAAAGAGAAGTAACCTTGTAAACATCTTGCTGGAGGTTTTAAATGTTAATGAGCCACAGTGAAGTTCTTGCTGTGGGCAACCCACGCATCTCAGAAAACTGTAAACAGCAAGGTGGAAGGGGAATTACAGAGGATGGTACAAGGTGGTATAATTATCTATAATGATCCGGAATTACTGAAGGGAAGATGTAGGCAGGTTGTAGGGGAATGGCTGTGAGCAGTGGTAGGATGAAACTCTGGAGCAGTCCCCTGGTTTGCTTGGTCTAGTGTTGTTGCAATGGACAACAGAGGACCTTGTTAAAGGACAAGAAATTGTCTGTTAAGAAAAACTTGTGCAGCAACAAAGTGCTATGTTTATAGGGTGGGTCTATGCATCTAGCCTTCTTTGTTTGGTCCCATCCTTCCGTGTGAGAGTATGTCTAGCAAACTGGAAAAAGAGAAGTGAGGAGCTGGTTACCACCATTGGAACGATTCATTTCCCCTACTGCTCTCTGCCTCACCCCAAAATACTCTGAAGAACAAGATTAACTGTTCGTTTTTGCTCCTGAGGTCAAACCAGAACTGTTGTTGCATATACAATGCAAACAATGTCCATTGAATGTCCAGTAAATTCAGCTCTTCTAGGAATCCTTAGATTTACTTAACAGATTCACTGTGTTGTCCATACAACAGAGACCTACGCTACCTGTTAGAGGAGGAGCTATAGCTTCCAGACCTTTCATGTCAATGCAACTTGATGAACAACCCTTTCCAGACAAAAAAAAAGTGAGGCATCATTGGTCAAGAATTTATTTTTTTTTAAAGAAAGTCCTTGATCCTTTTGATGTTTTGCTGTCATGAGGAGAAAAGAAACTATATGATTTTCATGCAAATCTGTTAAATTTGTTAAAGAGAAATTGTAATGGCTATTACTAGAGTAAAACAAGTGGTTGTGCTCATATAAAGTTATAAAATACCGGAAAGGACATCTTGAATCTGAAGTCAGACTACACTGGAATCTAATTGCTAATGTCACTCTAGAAGGAATTAAAGCTATTACAGAAGTGTTTTCCCATTTGGGAATGTCTGTGGGAACCCAGGTTTCTCTGCCTCTCATCAGAAATAACAAAGCTTTTCAGAGAGGGAGTCTTCTCAGGTGATTGGATAATTATAGGAGAGGGGACCTGAAATTCTGCTTCCTTCTCTTTCTGGTTCAAATCACGGACCTGACCTTCAGGCTGTAATTTCTTGGCTAAAACTAAAGAACCACAAAAGCAGGGCAAAAATAACCGTAAGCTAAATGTGGGAACCATGGAACCACGTCATGGGTGGTGGGCATCCGTGACAGTACCTGGTGCTGATGAGGAATAAAAGAGGCAATGGTAGTAAATGCTCAGCATCTCTCTCTCTTTTCTTTGGGCTGGCAATGATTATTTATGCAAAGTGGAGCAATTCCCACAGGAAGTTGAAGAGACTGAGGAGAGCCTGGCTGGTGGAGGGGCTTATAAACTAATCTCTTTGTGCTGTCGCTCTCTGCCTTCTTCATTTTAATTATATGCTTTGTTTCTGTTGAAATTGGTACAGGCACCCCTTAAAAACGGCTCCATTGTGAATGATTCTCATTTTCCTGCCAAAAGTCATTTTAGTGGGAAATGCTGGAAAATCCTCTTGTTTGCTGGCAACCCTTCCTTGTGGAAGACCAGCTGCTCATTTGTGTTAACAGAGCAGGTCGTGATTCCTCAAGGGAAATACACTGTACCAGCAAAGCCTGCCCAGATGCAAGTGCAAAAGCATAGGAAAGCCATTGGGGAAGAAGACAAAGATACAAAGACAAAGATGATTTTTGGCTGCAAGAGTGTCTGACTTTGCTTAGGGAAGGATTCACGACCTTGCAAAAGTGTGTGCAGCAGCGCTTCCTCTCGTTAAGAACATTTTTGGCCCTGCTGGGCACATCATGCCAATCTGTGCTAATTCTTCTGGCTTTTGATCTTTGCCCTCCAAGTTAGGAGCTCCCGACTGACACCCAGTTTGCCCATCGCTTTAGAAGGGGCTGTGGGAAACGCACCTGGAGAAGCTGGCCTCGTAGGGAGAGAGAGAGGTGGTTGATGACGTCTGTCAGGAAATCAGTCAGTAATACACAAAACTGTGAATACTGCAGACTTATTGGCAGAAGGTTTAGATACAGCTATCACACAGGCACCAATGGACCCATGACACTTAATGAGGCAATTTTCTCACCAGGGGCTATTTCATTCCTTTTGTCTAGTGTCTGTATTCCTGTCTGCTCTTCACTTCCCTCTTCCCTCCTCTCCCTTTAGTCAAAATAACCAGAATTAATTTCTTTTCTTTAATGTAGATGTTGCATGTCTTGGGGAAAACCTATTTCTTTCTGTCACGGTAATGAACACTCCGTTAAGAGCTATGGTATTTTTAGGAGTTACTTGCATATATAATCATGCTTTGCATTGCCAGGTATTTTATAGCACACCAGATTTTCCAACATTGTCAGACTCTCTTTATTTCTTTACTGACAAATAGGCATATATCTCATTCCCAGTGATGATAAGCTTAGCTGCAGGAGCTACAAGAGTGGAAATCAGAGCCCAAACATGGCTTTTTTGGTACCAGCTATCCTATTCTGCTAATGCCGGTAGAGAGGCTCTAGACTTACACAGGGGAATTTAAAGATTTTAGATTCCTGGGAATCTAAAAAGTGTCACAGACAGTGGCAGCAGCTACCCTACACTTAACTCAGTGAATGCTGGACCACTTTGTTTCTTAGAGGAATTAGCTGTCTGCCCCTACGAAAATAAAGTCTAATATGCAATTAAAATGAAAGATTTTCCTTCTGAGGGTGTGGGGAGCTGTTAGATAAAATTATAGGAGGACCAGATGCGAAAAGTACTGTTGTTTCAGATATTTAAAAATGAGGATAATTAAAAGAAGTGAAACATATAGAGTCTGGGGGAATGCATTTGTCAGCCCCCATGCTAGTATCTGTGTCATTAGGGAGAATGTGAGGACTAGTTATGGTATGTGGCAGATAGAAGACTAATTACAGAACACACACTTGGTTTTCCGTAATATAATAATGAGAGTTCATTAAACAGCGGCAAGAAACAGCAAGATCAGTGCTGCAATCTTATTATTATTTATTTCTATTCCAGTGCTGCGTGTAGGAATCAAATGAAATGGGAACTCCTATGGTGCTAGGTGCTGCATAAGCACAAATTAGGTGATTGACTCCCGCAGTTTAAACACCGCTCTCTGTAGCCATTTCCTCTGGGGATTAGAGTCCAGTTCTGACCGTGTTGAAGCAAGCAGCTTTTTCACTTGAACTTCTGGGAATTAATTTTCCACTAAACATGTCAAAGGTTTGCCCAGTTGAGCACTAGCAGAGGGATCATCTTGGGCTGAGGATGTATGTGAAAGGGCAGACATGGAAGTAGCATTGGGTAAGCAGGATAGCAGCCCAGGCGTATAAATAGAATTATTTGTAACCCTTGTAGGAAGAGGTTGGATTATTGCAAGAACTGCTTAATTCAGAAGAAAAAGGGGAAATAGATATATTCAAATTTCCTAGAGCTTCCTGTGTGTCCCAGAGACTATGAAATACTCAGCACAGTGTCTGCATGGTGTAACCAGTTCCTAATCCTCTCCCACTTGTAGGAATAGGATTTGTTTGCCTTCCTGGAAAAGAAAGGGATTCAAATGAAATGAGCCCTGGACCAGCCAAATCCCAGGTGTTGGGCAGGAGACTCACATGATTTTTCCCCAGCTCTGTCCTCTGCCTCGGCAGTACAGTGCCATGTTCTCCCTGGTCTGCTGAAAGCCCTGCAGCAGGCTGGCTGGTCAAGACAGGTCAGGGGAGTCCCACTGGTTAATGCATGTTCCCAGCTGCAGTCCTGTGCTGTAATCCTTCTACTGTCACCTACGAAATGAGCCAACATGTAAAATCTCACCTGTGGGGTCAGAAAAATATCAAGAAGTTTGTCTACAGTTGAGACATCTATCAAGGAGGGAAAAAATTGATGTGGATGGTATTTTCCCACACTAAAATGTCTTATGTATTTTGTGCTCTTACTGATTTGCATCCTATGATGTAGATAACCTGGAGTGAAAGAGAAGAAAGGAAATCAAGACGCATTTAGGTCACTTCTGTCACCAGTATTTCTCCTTCCCAATGAACACTTGCAGCATTTATTACACAAGCACTTCTCTAATATATGTCTTCATTATCAGAAAAGACGTACCAGCTCAGGATCCTCTATCTGAACTGGATACAGAGAAAGAGATTAAGACTAGGATAACCATATCTTGGTATTTTCCAAGAATACTTTCCCAGTTTCCTGAGACTTCTGGCTCAGGTATTTCTGGAGGTAAAGGTGCCTTCTGCATTCTTATGTTTGCAATGCCTATCTGGTTTCTCTTCCATTAAAGTCTAGTTAAGTTTTGAAATCATATAATGGCTTCTATCTACAGCTGCCGGTAAATATGGTATATAATGAATTAGCTCGTGTTTTCTTTTCTTTTTTTCCCAACTTGTACTTGCTATTTTTGTTATTCCTTCAATTTAGTTGGAAAAGATATCTGGCAGTTGTCCACCCTTTGACTGTTTTCATGCTCCTCATGACATCAGAGACCTTTTTCATATCAGTTATTTCATTTCCAGCCAAAGAAATAAAGTAATTCCTCAAATGGAGAACATAACTGTACTTTAGGAGATACAATCCTATGCTGGAATGAACCATGTTTGTTGGGGATATTATAGATTTCCTTTTGCAGTAGTTTGAGTATATACATTATTGTTTTTACTTTGAAAAAATTGTCTGCAGTAATCAATTTCTTTGGCCAGGAACCAATACTAGTTTTCCAAAAGTCTTGAGTTATCAGCGTTCCCTGAAGATGCAGTGTTGTTTGATGGAAATGATTCGGTTGCCTAAACATATATAGTATGAGCAGCTCTAGGTTATCCAAGATAACTACATAGGGTAGCAGAAATTAGGTGGTATCTGAAAAGGACCTACCTTTCTGGAGTCTGATCTGGACTTTCTGAAGGCTAGATGAGATAACTCAGGACATGTCAGGTCCTATTTACTGCCTCTTTTTAGCCATATGATTCTTCTCTATAGCACTGAAAGTTAACCCGTCCTTATGAAGGTACCCACATAAGGAATTAGGTGCTGGATTTCAGGTATTTCATTTTAATAAAGTTTTCACCATGTTTTTCACTTGCACACAATGATAATTTTTATTCTAATCTATATGAATAAAAAGGGAGCTCCAGCTGTGCTGTAAGCAACTGTTTAATGAATCCACATTTGGTTAGCATTACTATCATTTCTCTGGATGTTCTTGTGTGGCTTTATTTGTACATTCTAATTAAAAGAACTTAGAAGCTTTTGGATGTCTTCTTTATTTATGCTTTTTTTAATTAGAAAATTCAATAGTTAAGAATTGGGGCATGTGAAGATACAGCCATTTCATCTCCTGCTGTGATCTTGTTACATGTCCCAAATTAATTGATATCAAGCCAAGTTAGAACTTGGATAAAAATGCCTTTAGGGATTAATCCTGGGTGTATTTGCAGGTCAAGTTGATGATTTAATATGTGTCAGCTGTACAAGATCGCTGAGTCTTACATTTGTTCTTGCCACATGGTGCCAGGCATCCTTGTACATTCTAGTACAATCACTAAAGATCCTGTGATGCATTTTCCCAAAAAAAGGAGGTTTCTTTTGGTCTGGATGGTCCAATCCATTTCCAAAGGCCTTGTATCCTCCAGAGTTACAATCACACCTGCATCAGTGGGGCATGCTCTCATTCTTCACCTACAAGGCCAAATCCTCTGGGGCCAAGGGAACTCTTCCAGCTGAAACGGACACACAACCATCCAGTCTAGCTGGGATCTACACATCACTTCACAGGGGCCATACACAACTCCCTACAGATAAACAATTTATTAAAAAAAAAAAAGCTGCTTTTAAAATGTAGACACATGATGTCATTTTCTTACTGAGGTTGTAGGAATGACAAGATGCTTATAGCAGATATGGACATTTATATTTTTCTGTTGCCATGGATGAGTGAACCATATGAACAGTTCTCTCAGCTGCTACTGTTTCGCTGGAAAGAACAAAGATGTGGGCAAACGACTTGGCTGGTTGAGTACCCGTTTACTCCTGGAAGAGTAAAGAGAGGCAAAGGGCTGGGGACTCCCACAGGTGACACAGGTCTTTTCAGTTTTTCAGTCTCTTCCTTCACTTGCAGACTGTGAAAAGGAAACACACTGATAAGTATCATGAAAGACAGCATAACTTCACAGCAGTTTTCCTACAGAGAGCTGAAATGAAATTTTTCAGCTTTTCTCTTGTGCTACCTCTGAAAACAAGGACAAAAGACCCGTTGTTTTTGGCGAAGCCAAGATTTTCACCTGCATTCTCCTGACAGTCATTCTGTGTAGCACAAATAATAAGTTAGGCAAGAAGAATGTCTTGATACCGTGCTATCTATATGTATGCAATGCAAAATGAATAAGAAGCTATACGTAAATTATTATAAGGTGTCAGCACTTAAGAACTGATAGAAGTAAATGACACCCTTGCTCATGGACACAATGCAGAGGCAAAGGCTTGAACATGCAAAAAATGTTGGGTTACCGTTTTCCCATAAGGAGAGGAGGCTCACAGTAAAGTCCATGGAGGCAAATCTTGCATCATGATTACTACTGCTGTATCTGTTATAGAGCAGTGTAGCTATGTGGAGGAGGACTTGATTCCAAATATTATTTACTGTCAGATCCTTTTCCCTGGTATAATTCTGCTCAGCATATTCTTCTGAGTTCTGCCCTGGGTCAGGTCTTCATGCCATTAAATAAACAGTAAATCCAAGTAACCTCTCCTTGCTCTTGTACAAATACATGTAAAAATGACAACTGAAATTTATCAGAAATCCATGGTTAGGCTCTCAGTTTTATCACACCACCAGTTTGCATTATCTGAGAATCTGATCCTAGCATTGTTTGTTTTTTTCTGTCACCTAGATTTGATTAGAAATCCCTTTCTTAAAGCCTTTGTAAACATGTGATCTTTAATTTTATTTTGAATTCTCAGTGCAAGAAGAATGTGTCAAATTTACCCCTGCAGAATGTGGCTAGAAGAATGCTCTTCAGTGCTGAAACACTTTACAGAGCATCTTTAAAACAGTTTATGGACACACTAATGGAATTTTCCTCCTTTCTACCCAGCATTGCCATTTCTAAAACTTCAAAAATATACCAGCAAGCATAATGCAGCACATGAATTGCTTAAATTCAGGCATCTTTCCTCTCCTTCCCTTCCCCCATGTAAAGCAATTTTCTTTTTAAATGTTTCAAAATTTGCAGCTGTGCTACTGTAACAGGATGTTCCTAGCTGTGGGAAACATATGAGCATCTGTATGCTTTCTGACTCAAATAGTTTTAATTCAATTTTAGTGTACACTTGACATGATGAATTCAAGTCATGTAACTATTGAATAAGCATTGGGGAAGATGGATTGAGATGGGGACGAGTAATGTGTCATCAAATGACACGTTTTCTTCTACCCTATCTCAGTTTCAAGGACACACAAGAAAGGGGATGAATTAGTTTGAACAAATATACTTAGAGACGCGTATTCCAGTATCCATTGCCTTGCTCCCGGTTTGAATTCAGACTGTCAGGGAAGCATTTGGGTACTGAACCGAAGATTTACAAGGAAGAGGTAGCAGCTCTAGGTAAGAGGTATGAAAAATGGAGCTCTTGGTGACCTCTTTGTAATGTTTTATGCTCACTGGAGTTGCCAGTGTTGCCTCTGTCCAGGTTTCCTTTGGGGCGATTACAAACCAAGAACGATCCCGTGATGAGAACTCTTTCACCAGCCGGGGAACTCCCGCAGCCCATTTGTTTTTCTGCCAGAGAATTTTCCATGTGATCTTGGGTTAACCACACAGCAGGGCTTGAGGCACGGTCACAGGAGAGGTGGGGAGTGAATTAGTGGAGGTTAACGAGCGCTGCCATGGCCTGGTGATGGCTGGTCGTGTCTGCGCTTTTGGCTGCCCCCAGCATGAACGTGTCACTGCAGCCCCCAGGAAGCGGTGGGTAGAAGCAAAGCGTGTGTTTTGTGCACTGTCACCACCGAGCAGTCAGCTGTGGTGCTGTGGTAAACAATAGCTGTGAATAATACGACAGTACAGATTACAACATATTGTCAAAATAGTTATCCATGGGTTTCAAAATGAAACTGACAGAAATACAGTTAAATTCATCCTGGCTTACTAATGACTCAACAGCACGCTTCAGTTCCAGGAAGTGAAGAGGCAGACAACCACATATTTCATCCTTTGAAGGACTGGGGTCTAAATTCTGGTTCAAGGAAGAGCCTGGTTATTTAATATTCCTCTTTAGTACCTAGTGCCGTTATAAATCCTTCCTATGTTGGTTAGTTAAATGGTATTTTATATTCCTGGTATATAGATTAAGAGACTAAATTAAATACTTTCTGTTAGGTTAGCATTTTCCTCTGGGAGCAGTTGAGCAGTGAAGGTTACATGACCTCTTCTGGAAATCTTGGGAACACCCCCATTGGTCTGCAAAGGTAGACTTGGGCTTGTGGTGGATATGGAGTGAATGGAAGAGCCTGCCATGTGTGCCTCAAAGTTTATATGGAAAATCTTCATAAGAAGGAAAACATGGTAGGGTAAGAGCATGAATCCACACACAGTTTCTGCTTTCAGAGGGTTCAGGAAATCAGTCATGATATAGTAGACAACTACTGAATGATGGTAATGTATGACCACCGTCAAGAAACATCATCTCTCAACAGCTTTTTCCTCTATAAATTGCACTGATTGCCTTTCTGAATATGATGAGGCTTCATCTGTGTTTTGAAAAACCTTCTGCAGTCCTTCTCTGAGATATATTAAATGCCCAATATTTGCAGGACATGCTGCTGCTTAGTAAAAATTTGTCCTTTTGTTAGCAGCAACTTTCACTCATGGCCTCTATTCGCCGACAGCAGAAGTGGCCTGATTCGAATGCACACTTGGCTCAGATCCTGCTTTCCCTGTGATTTTTTTTATTGTACCGGTTCCAGTGATTGTTTTGAGCAAGACTTCTCATACCCTTCTGAATCTGTCGGGCTTTTTGGTTTTTCTGTTTTGTTTTATTAACGGTGACTGACGGGAGTTTTGAACAAAGCTGTTCACAGCAAATATTTCAAGTTTTCCTTTGCCAGCTGCTGTTCCTCAATGTACAGCCAGGAGACATTGTTGGGAAAGTACCTCTGCCGAGATGCACGTGTACATACAAACAATACCCAGTTAAAGAGGTGCTCCCAAACAGAGCCTTTCAATGTTGCTTTTAAGAAGTGTATTTTAATGCATGTGAATTGGGATATACCTGGACCGAACATGTCACAAATTTCCCCTCCCTTTGTCTATACCTGAAGCCGTATCTCATAAGCTAAATTTATCACTCCTTATAGTTCTTTTAAAGAAATTTCCATAGGTAAAGCCAAAACAAATTGCTCCCTGTGCAAAACGAATTGTTGTTCTTTTAAAAAAGATAAATATCTCACTATAACTTTGAGTACTAAGCAGATAACCAAAGATATAAGAAAATATGATTTTTTCCCAGAAAAGATGTAGAAGAAAATTGCATCCTTGTAACAGTGAAAAAAACAAACAAACAAACAAAAAGCTGAGAAGTCCAAAGTGGAATTGGGATTTTAGATACGTACTGTATTCAATGGATATGTATCTGAATCTTTAAGATCACTTTTGAAATCTCATCCTCAAAATGTATGCTGCACCTCTTACCTTTTTATGCAGCAAACTTTTTCAGGGAGAGCCTATTTCAACAGGTACTGCATATGGTTGAAATATTTGATGAATATGTAAGGATAGGAGGGAACAGACATAAATCATTGCAAAGGAAGAGACCACACTAGAAGTATGATGCTTTTGTAGCTGATGATGTTGTCACAGACTTTGTGACCTGCTTTGCCTTAAAGCAGCCCTTGGCAACTCTCTTTGTACCTTGGGTCTAAGGTAAGGATGGAAAATGGCTCTCTAAACACAAATTATTATACAGCAGAGAATTCTTCTAGAAGTTCACTATTGAGATTAAAATCCATAGACAAGAGTGCTTTGCTAACTCCTTAAAATTTTAGTTATCTGCTAAGTCAAAAAATAGGGTCAAAATACACTTGAGGAGAACTTGCATTAATTGAAAGCCATGTTTTTTTCAAGTCAAAATGACTAAAACTTTTTTTTTAATACTGTTTTTTTCCCAGCATCTGGGAGATAAAGGCTGAAAAATGTGTCATGTACTCATCCAGGAAAACCTTACACTCTGCAAAAGCTTTATTTAACAGCTTACAAAGTGATAACTTCTCTTTCTCTCTGGGCTTGTTATGCCATCAGATACTTTTCTATACCTCCCATGATGGTGTCAGCATCTCTTACACGGGGTAGCAGTTTTGTCAAGATAAAATATATGATACCTTAGCAGCACTGTTGTGCTCTAAAGAAGTTCATAACACTGTCTTGGATTCTCCCCACCAGGCACTGCTTCAGCAGTGAAATATAATGGATGATTTTACTGCTGTGAGGAGAAGTGCTCAAGCACACAGCCGGGCTTGCCTCATTGCTGAGGAAAGAATGAGGTCCTGCTCCCCCGCACCAGCCTCCCCCCTGCCTTTCACACCCAGACCTCTGCTCTTGCTGCTTCCCATAGCACCCCCCAGAAGTCTGTATGTCCCATTTAACTCACTGCACCTGCAAAAACTTCTTTCCTTTTTTGCTGAAGTTCACTTTTCATGCAGATGGCTCAATGTTTATAGATACGGACGTCTCCACTGGGGTCAGGTTCGCTGAGGGATTCCCTCTATTGCCTCATTATAATTTTTTGAGTTTGGAGAGGAATAATTCAAAGTCTGAATTTTAGTGGGTTTTTTTTCTGTGTTGAGCTCTGTGTTATTCTAAGGACTTTCCCCAAGACATTTGAGAAGGCAATTTACCTCTGTGTGCTTTTTATCATGACCAATCTTCCTATGTGTTTCTTGTCAGCTGCTATGCCAGATCAACTCCCCAAGGACTTTGCTGTTCCTGTTAGTGGCAAATGCTGAAAAGTTACCTCAGTGACGTAACTTGATTTGCTGAGGAAGCTGGTAAGAATTGGAGTCATGTCTATTACCGAGACCATCCATCCTCTTTAGTTTTACGAGGCAGTAGCATTTTGTTGTCAGCCTGCTTCATAAAAGTGTGCATGCCAAGGACGCTGGCTTGGTATAGGCTACAATAGTTGATTTAAATGCCTTTTGACTTTTTGTGGAAATAGAAAACAAACTTCGAGGAAGGCATATAGCTTCCAGTGAAAGGTGGGGACTACAGAGGTTTTAGCCTCTTCTGCTTGCAAGAAGGTTTTGTTGTCTTCTGCTAAGTAGCAATGAAAGTTAATCCTAAAGGATATCAGGACATGATGGGAAAACCTGCTTTCATGCAATAGCATAATAGGCATGAAGGTCCACCCCCACAATGAGATAAAACTCCCTCCAGGGTGAAGTTCTAATTTCTAACAGTAACGAAATCCATCTTTAAATCTGTTGCAAGTGAGAAAAGAGTTGAAATGCATTGGGAGAAAAGGGTAGATGAGTTTCTGGGAGACATATCATGTAATCTTTGGTTTCATAGGAAACCAGGCTGAGATGTGGGGATGTGCTACTGACAACAAAGAGGCTGATTTCATTGTACAAAATTGAAATATAGTTAAAAAGTAAAATTAAAATAAGAGTTATCTAAGCAAAGGTATTTGTTTTCAGTCTTTTATATGCTTGCAATCATCACGACATTTTTGTATTTATTTTTCTCTCTTTTTGCGTTGTACCTTGCCTCTAGTCCATTTTTCTTCCAAGCTGAACTAGTTTTTGGTGTCTCACCTTTGCACCAGTTGCACTGTTCCTTTATTTTAGTGTCCTTTTAGACACACCAGTGCACAAGATGCTTCAGATGGACAGCACTGGACTTTGCTGTAGACATGAGTATTGCTGTCTCACCAGTCAGACACTACAAGTCTGACTTGCAAATACTTCAAAAGGAGGATGCAATGTGAAAGGAGCTGGTGGGGAAAAAAAAAAAAACCAACACGTAAAAAGCATCAATGCCAAACTCTCCTTTTATACCTTAGGAACCAAAGTTAACAGCATTAATGTGCTCCAGCCCATGGCTTTGCTTCAGGATGTGCCCAGGGCTACACAGGGGCACTGTCTCTGCTCTCCTGGCGAAAATAAGGCTGAATGTCACCTTCTGATTTCTCTTTTCTCTCCCTCTTGATAGCTCTCCTTTCAGTGCAGGCCTAACCCAATTCTGCTTAGTTTGTAAAGCTTGACAAGATCACCACTCAAGGTGCTAAGTTTTTAAGGTGCGTTCATTTTTCATTTCAAATTCTGCCTCTCAAGCTATTTATAGCTCAGCATTTAGCCTGCAAATAAAGCTGTAGCTGGTGAGCTGAGCAGAAAAAAGGGAATATGATAAATGAGTTAATACTGAGTTTGTCACAAGGCCATTTGCTGCATGAATTAAAACACAAATTGGCCTATGGGTTTAGGGTTTACCAGCCCTGCTACAAAATATGTTAGTCTAGAAATCTGGTGACAGTGTGTTTGAAGGTCTATTTTTCTTAAAGCTAGGCAACTTGGCTGTCCTTTCTCTCACTCTGGCACAAAGTCAAGTCAATAGAGAAGAACACTGTGCTTGTATGAGTGATGTTTTAAAAGGGGAGCATCGTATGTGCATTAAATTAATCTCCTTGGGTCAGGGGAGCTGTCTGCTTAGCAGCGTCTGTCTGTAAAGTATTATGTACTTGTGGTCCCATTTCCTGAAATCTAATGTATTTTTATGTTAAATGGTCCTCTTAGCTGGCCTTCACTCCTTTTGGTAGTCTCAGCTCCCATTGTTGTTAATTAAAGTAATACCTGATTCCATGGTAAAGAGCAGGACCACATGCCATGAGAATAGAACATTTCTACAACTTAGGACAGCTCCTATCATGAAAAACTGAGGACAACCCAGACCTGTAGTAGAAAGTATCTAACATGGAAAAGAGCAGGTCATGTACTAAATGCCACATTAACCTCTATTTTTATTTTAATTTGATGTGATGTGTGCATGTTACCCTTGGCTAAGGGGGCTAAGAGAGCAGCTTACGTTTCGCTCTCTCTCTTGTAGCCTGCAGACATCAGGTCTGAGTTCAAGAGTTTTCTGCTCCATCACAATGTCCCTCCCTCTCAGACACTAAGTCTCTATACGGCTGCAGTTCTCAGCCATGGTCTGTTTTCACTTGGTGATGAAAAGTTCTTTTCTTTCTTTGACAACCTCTTCAGGTTGTCATTATCTTTTTACCCAAAATTATACCTCATTATCTTTTTACCCAAAATTCAGGCAAACTGAGTAACAAGGGAAGGACCACAGGGCTGTGTGTATATTTGGTTAATGCAAACCATAAATGTCCCGAGAAATTCTTACAAGTCCAAGTCATCCAAGTAACCTCCATCTCAACGAATGAGACAGTATGTAGTGACACATTCTTACTTCTTCTGTATTTTCCCTGAGCTCCATGTGCCCGCACAGCACCCAACACGAAGGCCTTTCACCACAGGACAGCTGCGGTAAAGCATTCCCTACAATCCCTGCTGGAAGCATGGGAAGAACAGACTGTTAAGGGCAGCAAGTAGCTTTCTGTGAACTACATCACCCTCTTATTTTGCAGGGAATTTATGGTTGTTCATTTAACTTTGCCATGTTGCATTGCTTTTGATTTAAATTTACCCAGGCATCCTGGGCATGGTGCATACAAGTACATTAAAGTGTTTGTATTACTGGTAAAAATAATAAGCAGAACTTCTTCAGTCTCCAGGCTGCCTGTTGAGTTGTGGACCTTGTTACCAGTCATGGTTCATTTATCTTCCTTATCCTGCCATAAGGTCAGGGAATACTGCCTCTATCTTACAGATGGGAAACTGAAACAGATTGGGTAAAACCTTGATCTTCAAAGGTTTGTGGGTGAAATGGGATCCAGAGGAAAGTAGGCATTTAAATTGTAAGCAGGTTCTTAAATAACTTTGAAGCTCTGGGCCTATGGGATTTCTCAAAGTCATGCAAGGAAGGCTGTGGATGAGCAAGGAGCTAAGCCCAAATTTCTGCATGCTTAGACAAACACTTTGTAATGATCCCAGATTTCACTACATCCAGTTATGCACAGGCAAAGGTGAGTAGCTATTCAAGTGCTAAATGTTATTTTCTCCTGGGTGAGCTTGTGAGGAACTTTGCCCTTGTCAGCTGCAAATGTGAAGATTAAGCCCGCAGAAAGAGGTGGTACTTTTTTATATGTCACCCTGAGAAGTTTCTTAAGAAGTAGATCAGAGAAAGAACCTCTTCTGCCTTGAAAGGCAAGTTTCAGCTGTGGCTTTTATCTCCTGTTTGGGTGTTTCATCTCTGTGAAAAATTGCCCAAATGTGTCAAAGATCTGAGATCTTACTTTCTGTGGCCCTCCTGGAGACTGTGGAGATGAATTCTCCCACAGTTCTGATTATGTTAAACTTACTCCATCCTCTGCTTCTTCTGCTGTGTTACAGTGATTTGCATTTAGCCTGTTCCCCATACTACTGAACAACTGCCAGACCAGAGGTCCAGAAAGATTTGTCCCCTTGGTTCCTGATCCTTGACACTAGGATTTGTTTGCAAGCACTCAAAAGCAGAAAATAAACTGCCAGCATTCTCAGAGCTTCTCATTTTGGTACCAAGACAGTGTAGGCAAGGAAGGGAAGGAACTCTCTCTCACCCCTGGAAAGGTTGGACATTAGCTATACAGCTGTGAATCCTAGTTGTATAATGACTAAGGCAGGGAACAACAAGATTACATGGGTAACCAGAGAACAGCCCATGTGCACACCTGATTCGGGCTTAAATCATGCCTTCGTTTAAAGCTGATAAATTGCACCTTGCTCAATTGCACTTGAGATTGAGGGTTCATCTGAAGAAGTACTGATATCCTCAGCTGAAGTCTGTGGGAAATGGTGACAAGATTTATGGAGCTGAAGTTTGTGGTGAGTAAAATGCATGAAAATCAAGTTTTAAAGTTATAATTGTGGTGTAGCTGGAACGTGCCTGTGTGTGAACATCTGCTGCACTTAAGGTTTTAATTTCTTGAGTAGTCCAGGAACTTGTTGGCTAGTTGTTTGTGAAGATGAGATAATGAACTGGTTTAAGGCAATGGACTGACTTGAAACTAGGTATTAACTGAGCCTTCACAATTAAGTATTGACTGATGACTACAGGAGCCACCCAGGTGAGAATTTTGAACAGTTATAAAGAAAACCCCTAGCAGCTCCTGCTGGGCTTAAATGTGTTGCTTAGCATCCTGGTTGGAGTGACCAGGCAGGACATTCCCAGAAGTGGTCAAATTGTGCAGATAAAGACAGTTATGATGCACGCAGAAAGAAGTGAATTCATACTATGCAGAGTTTAAATAAGTCATGACAAAAATGGTACAGAGTTACTACTAAACAGTGGCATTACGTTGGCATTTTGAGGAGCTACTTGGTCAGTGAACACCGTGTCTTATATGTGGTGAATGAGGTAGGGGCCCGGTGGGAAAGCTAGTCTGGGACAATGTAGTTAAAGACTACCATGGTATCTGTGAAGAAGGAATATAGAATATAAAAAGGAATGGAAGGTTAAATGGCTGTTCCATTTTTGGTATTTTCTTGACTGTTGAATGCTTTGACCCTAAAGCTTCCTATTGTGTCGCATACATATCTGGACAGGAGTGGTAATAAAAACCAATTCATTAGGGCTAAAAAGCTCATTTGCAATATCCCCTTACAGCTTCTTGATGGAATAGTTTGTATCCCATGAGACTAGTTTTATAAGAAGTGGAACGTTTCTTTTTCTTTTCATAAAGCTTTACCATGACACATGCAATAACAAACACTGCACTACACCAGTAAGTGTTTGTGTTTACTCTGCTTGAGATTCCCCATCAGCCCCCACCACTGTTAATAATTCTGTCATCAAAGTTGAGATTGCCATGGGAAGCATATAGACAAAGTTAAACAAACAAAGTGAAGGACTAAGGAAAAATAAGCAACTTGCATCATGGAAATCTGTGTCCCTGCAGTGTGCTAACAACATACCAGCATATGGAAGAATTGCCAAGAAAGGAATTAGGGAACTTCAGAGTTCCTTAGAGAGGAACCCAGGCAGACAAACCTCACTAAAATGGAGACTTTCTTTTCTTGTGGATCCAGATTGTTCATTTCTCTGAGCTCATTTCTAGCTTTCTTTGTTCGGTGTGACTCTTCTCAGTCTTGATGTATTTCCATTTAGTCAAGAGGCAGATAGCAGGAGTGAAGAACGTCTTGGAGAGAGACACTTCTTTACTTCAGGCTGTTTCTGACCCTGGTTTGTTCTCTGGTTTACCCCAGAGAAGGAGGCTTTAGAGAAAATAAAGCAGCTCAGATATGTTACAAATGATGTGTCCTTGCCTATCACCAGTCACGTAATGGGATCGAGAGCTTGCTGGGCACCGCCTTTGACTCAGCTGCTGAGTTGAGACCCAGCAGCTGTGTGCATTGCATGTGCAGTCATATTGGCTTCCAGACATGCCTGGCTAGAGGTATAGTCACCTGTCATTGGCTTGATAGAGGCAGTTTTCTGAGTGATGTGTCCAAGATTTGTACTGAAATGTCAGCCAACACATCTAAGTACCTGGCCCTGAGGTAAGTGAGCCTTGGTCTTTCCCACTGTCCCCTGAGAACGCCAGCTCTTATATTGTGTTGATAAAGTCTCTCACACCTCCCCTAACACAAACTGATGTGCACTTATCCGAACTAGGCTTGCTTGTTAGGCTGAGTGCTGAGGAGCAGGAGGGCTGTGTGCTAGAAGAGAAGAGAAAGACTGGGCAGCTACAGACTTTTGACCCTTCTTTGCAGGTTGGCTCCTGGTGAGCGCAAGAAAAGGAACAAAGCTGAAGAGAGCGAGCTGTCTGACATGACATTTTCCCATCACCCTGTATCTAAGCAGGCTGAAGGCTGCCAGGTATAGCCAGAAGTCAGAGCAAGGTTCCTAGCTGGAGCTGTGCATTTTAATTAGCTGCTGTGCACTTGGTGGCTGAGCAGTGACATAAAGCAGTTTTCTTAGTCGGATTTCAAAAACCTGATACTTCACAGGGAGGAATCTCCCATTTTAGTAATTTTCTTTGTCAGAGTGCAGGTGCAGACTGTCTTTAGGCAAATATTTCTAAAACCAGGAACATTCAATTTGGTATATGCCACATCTTGAGATACTGCATACCCATACAGCTCGGTTGAAGACATGAATTGTTCTGATTTATCTCAGCAGCAGAGATGTTGTAGCTCAGGAGAACGAGAAAGAAGGAAAAAAAAAAAAAAAGAGAGAGAACAAGGGAAGTTTGAAATAAAGGAAAAACTCTGGCAGTTTTTTGCTTTAATTAACTTCATTTTTTAATCCACACTTACAGTGGTGTAGCTGGACTGTGCTAGCTTACAGGCTATTAGCCAATCTTTGGCTAAGCTTGGTGAAGCTGATGGAAAGGCGTGTTTTAAGTGAGCCTGACAGAAGACACAGCATCACTGGATGGTTTCTAAGAAATACAGATCCCTGTGAATATTTTCCTCCCGATGTGCAGGGAGGATGTCTCAGGGCTGTTGTTGCCTTTGTTCCGTCATGACGCTCCTCTGCCAGCCTCAGCGCTGTCAGAGCCTTCTTGCAGGAGAGGATTCCAGCTCCAGCAAGTAATTCCCGTTTCTTTTATTTTTAGCATCAAGATGTCTTTTATTCTGGCTGAAGGACAAAATCCCTTTTCACAGGGGCTGCTTGAACAGCAGAAATGAGTGGCTATTAAAAGAAGGCTTACTGTAAAATAGGATAATAACCTAGTTATTTTGCATTTCTAAGTCATTCTTGCATTGATATTTCCTTTCCTACGATGCACACCAATTAAAAGCCACTGAGCAATAAAAAAAAAAAAAAACAGGCAGTCTGTGCAATAATCTGACAAAGAATCATGAGCTGTGAAATGAAAGAATTATTTTGTTGCCTTAATGTGAAGATCCATAGAAAATTCTTATGAAACAGACTTTGTCCTGGACTATTGCTACAAATGTCCTTTAAGTCTCTGAAATGTCTTGTATATTTTAATGCTTTTCGTGTACAAATAAGCATAGGTGACACATCAGGTTTCAAGGACAGCTACTCTTCTTGCCTGTCCTATGAAGGCTCCTTCAATGTCCTCTATATTTCTACTTGCGCATGGGTACGAGGGCTGTGCAAGGCTCTCTTATCCCTGATGCATTAGATCGGATTATTGACAATATATGAATATTTCTCCAGAGAGGTAGGGGTTGCTGTCTGGAGGGTAGGACATTGACTAGGAATGAGGGTAGCAGGATGTTCTCTTTCAGTCCCCAACAGTTGCAGAATGGTGTATTTCAGTGCCCCTGAGGTTAATGGGAAGGCTGGGACAACCCTCAGTCAAGCTGCTAGCAAATACCATGAAAAACCAGCCATAGCTGCACTGCAGATTTGGATGCAGGAATGGAAGAGGACAGATGAAGCTTGTAAACAGAGAAGGCACTCATTATGCTAACTTGATTGTAGCTAATTAAAAAGGGATATTAGCTGATTGGATTACAGGGGATGGAGCAGAATGACCCTTTGTTCCTGCCTGTGCTTGCATCAGTAGGATTCTCTGGTCTGTCCAAGAGCGCTCCCCCGTTATCCTCATTCTTGTTTCTTCTCTTCTGCTTTCAGGGGCAGATGCTCCCGCACAGTCTGCCCACCAGAGCAGCATGCCAAGCGCCCCGATGGCTGTGGTGCCAGGCCAGCTAGCGCTCCTGTCGCTCGTCTGTCAGGCTATGGTAGGGAGAAGCTGCCACAGCGCGCTGTTGGGCTCTCTGGTGTCAGCAGGTGTGCAGTCTGCTGGCTGCTCTTGTCGGAGCTCAGACAAGAGAATCAAGAAACCACATGCAGCACCTATCAACACCACGCTAAGCAGAGCCCCTTCGTATTTCTTCCATGTTGTTTGGCATCCTCAGTTTCCATAAACAGAGCCTCTGCAAGTTTCTTGTTCAAACTTTGAAGAATAATTGGATAGAAGTATTGTGTGCCTACCAGACGTGAGACAATACATACAGTCATTCAAGTAACAAAAGTAGGATTATTGGAATACGCATTTGAGAACTAAACCTGACAAAGGCAGAAACAAAGCCTCATATTCCTTAATATAACACAACCGGATGTCTCTACAGAGTCTTTTTAGCACTTGACCTCTGAAAGCACAGCTCTTAGAAATCCATTCTTAGGTGTGTACTAATTCTTTTGCCTTTGGTGGGACTGAGGTTGTTATGATTTGTCATAGTTGCCTCATGTTTTAAATGCAGAGCAGAGTGGCAGACAGACAAGTCTTCCAGAGCAGGCAGTAATATTAGGAAGCCTGAAAAGAGAGTTGCATTTGTGCTGGGCAAGGAGAGAGGAGCGTGAAGTCATTTTTTTGTGAAGAGATGATCCAAGTGAGTCTATTTCCAGATTTTCTAGCTGGCCATGCCCTTCTCTTTCTGTTAAGCAGGCAGACATCAAATCACTGTGGTGACACTAGAAGCTGCTCAGTTCAAGTGTCATTAGAAAATAAGGTGACCACCAGACTTTCAAAGAAGGAAAGAGGAATGCTATGAAAAAACCCCACATATGGCACAGCTTATTTATTGAGGACCCATCTCACGGTGTTTCATGGAGTGGAACCACACTATAGCAGATCCACTGTGCACCATAATTTGTTAAAAGCATTATTTTTACCTGATTTGCTGTCCCTGGTCATTAATGTCACAGAACATAAGCTCAGCTTTCATCTCACCCGGCTTTAGCTCATTGATATGTAGGTTCTCAATCTGCACTACTCATCTAGGCTCATGGTATAACCATGCTTTTGGAAAACTGTGATCTCAAGACAGGTGTCTAACACAGTTGAACATATTTTCTTATGGAGATGTCTTTCGCCATAAGCTGCAATGAATGGTGTATAAGGAGACTTTTAGATACCCAGGTGAAATTTGCCTGAAAAAACTTTAGGTATCTATGACAAGAGTATCTGCTTCTGCTAGTTAAGTGAAGCTTTCATTATAGTCAGTGCAGGTAAGGTGTGCCATTCATCTGATCTCTTCTTGAGGTCATCTCAGCATGTATGAAGATTATTGCTATAGCTTACATGAATACTTAGAATAATTTAAGATGAATCTCAGCCTAAATTCCATTGAACACCCCCTGTTGACTACAAGGAAGCCTTTGGTTACTTGCTCAAATACAAACTTATACAATTGTAGATCTGCCTGTGGAGTAAGATGAATCCTATATCATCAACCAATCAGAAGTTCCTTGTAAAACAAACTGTTGATCACCCTGTAGGGAAAGAGTACGTATTACCATTTCCCCATTGATAGGCATAGTGGTTTTAAAAGTGCATGCAAAAATCAAGACTCAAATATGCAAAAACATGATTTTTCATTTTTGGAACACAAATACAAAATTCATTGCCTCTTGATTTTTAATCTACTGGTTATCTAAATCTGCCTAGAAAGTTTACTTTTATGCAGGGGTCTGGAAATGCAGAAGGAAAAAAAAGTATCCCTTTTAATCACATTGAATCAGGAGCTGCTACTGAAGGAAAACTGGTATATTAAGAATTCAAGTATGGTGCAAGAACTGTTAAGGGGATCTCAGTCAGTCTCCAGAGATGCTACTGGGACTGCAATCAGAAATGCAAGATGGCTAATAACATTACTCCTTTGAGTCACGGTAGATTAGATTGATAACAGCATAACTGTTATCACAAAGTAGGGCAGACACAGTAGGATCTAGGACTATTTAGCAGTAAATTTTTTGGCTGCCCTGGGACAGGTGAATAGCAGCAGATTTTGAGTCAGAAAATAGGGCACTCTTACTGCAGGGAGTCATATGACCTTCCAACAGCCATTTTGTTTGAAAGGAGATATGGCCATTGATGTTGATCCAAACACCCATCCAGACAAGCAAGACTATGGACATTTTGACTGAAAATAAGGAGATTTATTTTAAAAGTGTTTTTTCCTTTCTTTCTGCTTTTTTATTTGTTGGGTTTTGAAGACGATATCCTCAAGCCTTCTGTTTTGTGTGTATTGGTGCCTATTTCAGGTTAAAAGTACCATTTAGTTGTAAACTCAATGAATGTATACTCACTGCTTTTCTGCCTGGAGAGTATTTTGTCTCATCTGCAAGGTCATATTGAAAATTATTCCAGAAATATCTGTCTCTCCCTTCAATGGGAAAGTGAAGATAGTGATGAAAGGATTAATGTACAAAGCCTTGCTGCACTATTTTCTATTTCACTTGATCTCTCATGGTCAGTAGTGCCAACAATGTTGCGTGCTTTGGTTTCTGTTAGGTCTTCTCCAAGTTTGCTATCGTTTACAGATTTTTACAGTTTGTCTAAAAGTACATCAGGTTAATGCCTTCTGTTCTGAAATGAGGAGAAATGAACATATAAAAATATTTCAGTAAGAAGTTTTAAATTCAGTAAATGTGTTGATTTTATATTTTAAAGTTCAGCAGAAGGCAAGGACATTGGGAGAATTACGTTAGAAAAATATAATGGTCTAGCATGAGCAGAATATTAAGAAATTCAGTTGCAAACCCTAACTCCATAAGAAAGATTACTCTTCTTTTACTTGCTTACATTTTGCCAAAAGCTGACACATCCAAATAATATATTTTACTTGTGAATGCTGTAATTGGAAGTTTAGATAAGCGTGAATTTTGGTGCATGAGTGTACACTAGATGACCTCTCAAAGACCTTTCCAGTCCTATTTTTTATGATTTTCCCTGTAGAATGAATTGGAAAGTATGTAAGGAATTTGACTGAAGACTCTCATAAAACCCCCAGCTTTCTGTAGTTCAATTTCCTGACTCTGTCCATAGACCTAAATTTGGATTGAGTCAACCAGATTCCCCTGGAGCTGGGAGTGAGCTAGAATGGACGCAGACCAGTTCAGGTACCTAAATTCCAATGTCTGTTTTCCACGACTGTAAAAGTCATCAAGTATGTGCGCTGTGTTGCTCCTCTCAAACTTGAAAAAAGGTTTTCCTACAACTCACTGAGGAGTGGAGAGCAATAATGGATGCCATTATTTAATAATATTCAGCCCGAGATTCTTTGGTTCGTTTTTTTTTTTTGTTGTTGTTTGGGGCTTTTTGTTGGGTTTTTTTTTGCTGGTATTTTTTCTTCAGTTGAAATAGTGTACATTTTATTTTATCCTCCTGGCTGTGCCAATCAACCTGTCTGTCCTTACTACCTTCCATCCAAACCTTGTGGCTTATTGCTTTTGATATATAGTCAATAGGTTTTCCTGGGAGTGAAGTTATTGTCGAACCAAACTGAGAAGTCAGACATTTGACAGCTCTCAGAATTTAGTCCTTAGGATGCTGTGGCCTATGAATAAGAGTAAGAAATGTCTTTTTTGGTAGTGCAATTAACAATTGCAGGAAGAACTACAGCCTTCTCCACCTTCCTTGCAGACATTGTCTCATAGAGGGATCACTGTATTTTCCTTTTTGTGAATTATGTGCCATGCTTCCAATGACAGAAAAATAATGCCCCCAAATGTCTGTAGCCATTAATCAAGCATAGCTTCTCTTCATTAATGGATTACTGACTAAAAGAGCCTAGAGTTGCTATATGATTCGTTTTGCCATTCTTGTGAATGATGAGCTTTAGCGTGTCAGTTGACCTACATACTAACCTGGGAAATTGCTCTATGAAAGACATTCAAAGTCAGATTTTGCCTAGTTTATGTTAACAGATTTCCCTATAGATTTTTATCATGCAGTTGATTAATTTATTATTAGAACGTGTTATAAGCAGCACTGAGATCATTTAATTTACTTCTTGTGACACATTTTGCCCTTCTTTTATTTCAGTACATTTTTTTTCTCTGATTAGTAGTTTCATCTTAGATTCATGGAGTCTGCATTTGAAAAATACATATTAGGTCATCTAGGACAACTTCTTTCATTACTAAACCTTCTGTGTAGGTAATAGATGGAGGTATCACCGTAGGCATTTCTGTAGCAAGGATATGTCGGCGCATTCGGCAGTGAATTCGCATAACAGAACAAGGTTAATTAGACAGTTGTCTATCTTTTGTGCTTTGTTATGTGCTTCTGTCTTGAATCAGTCACAGGGTGAAAATTCATTCGAGTCTCTAATTTGACCCATGTTGCCTTTCTGAGCAATCTTGTAGTGGATTTGAACACAAAGCATATGAAAACTGGCTGTAAAAATAAAAGAAGAATCCAGCAATCTGAGTAAAAATAGTATGTAGTGAGTCATTAGATCTGGCTTTTCTGTGTGATTCAGGCATGTTTCTTGTCTGCCACACACTGAATCTGACTTTCACAAAGTGAACATGTCTCTAGATGAGGGTGGCAATGATATTCTGCTTCATGCATTACTACCGAAAAAAAACCCCAAATCAGCTAAATTCTGATCACAAATATCTTTATTCCTGGTGAAGGGGAAGAAGGCATAAAGGTCACAATTTGACTTTCAGATCTCCAATTACATCTGCAAGGCTGGCACTTGGTGCGTGTATGTGGGGAACATTTCACTTGCAAATTGAGCATATTTATTGACGGGTTCTTCTTATGTCTGCCTCTTTCATACATCTTCTTGTCCAACTTATTCAGACATTCTCAGAATAAGGACTAGGTTTATGGATTGGAGGGGCCTAAGACAGTTATACGAGACCAATTCCAGTGCTACCATTTCATACAAACCCTTACTTGAAGATATCAAGCTCAATCTGAAAAATTTTACTTGTTTCACCCTCACAACTCCAAAATGAATGGTAGTTTTAGAGGTTCACTATCTGATGCTTAATAACTTTTTTCTATTACTTTTTTATTCCCCTTCACTATTTCCAGTGTTGGTTTATGGTTTGAATGTTTCATCTTCTTCCCTACTATTTACTCTCCTGAAGAATCCAAAAACCTTTATTTAGCTATAATGAGCAGATTATTACCTGGTCCTCTCTTCTCAGATTGGCCTCCATTTTCTTCTATATGTCATTGATCTTTGACTCTATTATGGACTCCTTTTTCTTGAACATCAGTGACATAGTATTTCAGAGGCAACCATACCATTACTTGTCAATTACTTTGCAATCAGAAGAATAATGGAGAACTAGTGTCTAATATAATACATTGAAACAGCTTCCAGAGAAAGAGTCTATACTCCTGAAGGTAAAAAAAAAAAAACAAACCAAAACAAAAAAAAAAACAACCAAAACCAGAGAGAAACCAATTTTTTTTGAGACTCAGTGAAATTCTAATAATCTGGTAGGTATAGTCTGTTACCAATGCATGAATAGAATTAAGCAGTGATACTGGCATGCTTTGGCATTTCTACCTTCAATAACCTTTGCTGTCATTGTCTAACTGTTCCTCATTGCACACCTGAAAAGTAAATATAGTTAACTTCCTAACAGAGGTACTCTATATATAACCTAAACTAACTATAACCTAAATAAGAAATCTTCTAATTAGGCTATTTAAAATAGAGAAATTTCAGAAAAATCAGTAGTGACAGAACATGAAAAAAAATGCTATGCTGAACAAATACACCCCAAAATAAGAAGAATGGTGAGCCCCTTCCCTGAATATTTAATTTTCTTAAAACATTATTAGAAAAAAAGAAAAATCTAAAGGGTTACAAGATTATTTTTTTTTCATGACAAAACATCATTTTTCTCCTTAACATTGGTGAAAAGCATAAACATTGAAGCAATGGATTATGAGAGTATGACCCCATTATATGGGAAACTTGCATTTGATCCCAGTGCACCTTTTGACTCAGGACCACTGTGTCTTTAGTCAGGAAGCAGTTTTAGCTATACTGTGCCTGAATATGGGTCCTTCCATCCTCTTCATGCTGGTCATGGATTTTATTTATCAGCTGACAGCAGAGGCCAGGCATGTTGGGGATGGAGAACTTTATTCCTGAGGGCTGGGATCAGTTGGTGGCTAACATTTGTGGGGTGCTTAGGAGCAGCTTCCAGACCAAACAGGAGTTGTATTTCACTTCCCACTTCAGAAGACCCAGCTCACCTCACCAACCTCAGACCTGAGGGTTCTCGGGAAGGGGAAGTTCCTGTTAGATACAACAACTAAACAAAAAGAGATTTAAATGTCAAACCCTGGCCTCAGTTGGGTTTGAGGTAAGATCTGGATCTACATGTCCTCATTCATGATTATGGTTTGCAAACAGTTACTTAGGATGATCATCTCAAAACAGCAAGGAATAAGGAGGAATGCTGAATTCACTGGGTCAAACAGGTTTTGCTAGTGGTTTTTTTCAGGGACAGCAGTAAAATACCAAACTGGCCTAACTCAAGGAGATCCTGAAGAACCACAGCCAGGTGTAAACCACCTGCCCCTTGATAAGTTCAGCATGCTCTTTGTATCACTTCCCTGCTCACTAGCACAATTCCTTGAGCAGGTGGGACTCTTGTATATAGCCCATTTTTTTCAGCTAGGAAATGAAACCACAGGGTTCAGATGGTTTCCCAGATCATAGAGGAAGTTAGAGTAAACAGCAGAATGTTTCTGTAGAGGTATAGACTTTACATCATCCAAAGTAATTAAAGACCGATTCAGATTGATACCAGGTATTGCTCATATAAGTCAGCAAGAGCTAAAGATAGATTAGCTTTATCCAAATAAAGGATCTATGGATGCCAATCAAGGACAGTGCTGAGATCATGTTTGGTAAACAAGAGAAGTGTAGAGCTGGAAATCAATGGACTAAAATTGGTAGGTTGGGAAGTAGGACTAATTGACAAAGAAGAAAATGAACCAACTGGACATATAACCTTTTTGGGCTCATTTGTTTCTAGTTATAGGAGTGATGACTGGAGAAGGGGTCTATAAGAGCAGAGTCATTATTCCCTCCATCTACTGGACTCCAGTAACCATTCTGATGTTGAACTTTCATGTATTCACTTTAAGAGATGACTTGGCAAGTTGGATGTGAAGAAATGGGTTTAGCTTCTTTTTTTTCTTCATCAGCTGGCTTCTCCTGAAGAAGCTGTAGAAATAGGCGTTATACTATCTCACTTTATCCTATGTTTACTTTCCCTTTCTACTCTTACTTTTCTCTTTTCCATCTCTTCTCGCCACGTGCTTAAAAAAGGCATCATTCTCAGAGAACATTTGGCTGTGAACTCATCACCAAGAAGGCAGCTAAATAGCAATGCTCTGAAGAGTACCACAATGACATAAGTTTGCCAGGTCTCCAGGTGGCCTGAAAGTATGTTGTGTCTGTCTTTCTCCTACAGTGAGCATGTTTACAAGAGTTAGCTCCAAAATCAGAAATGGCAGGTTTTATCTTTGCTGTTCTTTTCTCTCCCCTATGTGTATCCTGTTGTTACTCTGTCCAAGAAAACTGCTTAGTATCCAAGGAAGAGCAACACAGCTCATTCCTGTCTTCTCTTACTTTTACTTCCCTAAAGGCAGTTGTATTCAGTGTCAAAAACACTTTGCAGAAATTTCCTGCAGGAGAAGGAAATGAGGGACGCTGTTTTCTGAAGAAACTTCAAAATCTGGCAATATTTTACTATCCAATGTTTGCACTGCTTTCCTTCTCCTTTTCCTCCCCATCTTTCTCTTTCTTCTGAGAGCCAACGTATCTCTGACCCAAACTATCAGTCCCATGAAAGGTTATGTCTGTAAATCAAGGCATTGATGGGCACATACCTTTTCTGGTGACAAGAGAGTCTGAGGCTGTGGTGTGGGGAGGAGTGGTCATTCCTGTGAAGCTCTCTTCCCCATTGCAGCCCTGAAGGCACTGTGGTTCCAGCCGATGTGAAACTTCTCTGATTTTCATCCCTCCAGGCCAGCACCAGGAAATCAGTTGATCACAGTTGTGGCCCTCCAGCTGCATGTGGCATAGGTATTTTGGGAATCTGTAAGCTTAACAATTGCCTCTGTTCTGTTCTCTTGTACTTGAACAAGAGAAGTAGTGACATAGGAGTCATGAACCTCCCCAAAAAAATTAAGTTTTGGGGCTAAGGGTGTTTTCCTCTTACCATCTCAGCTCTTGTTTAATTTCTCGTCTTGCTGATGCTCTTGCCTTCCAAATCCATTGAAACAGACCTTCCCAAAATTGAGATTTTCCAGATTCAGTCACCAGATCTCAAAAGAAAACCTGGTGTAAACAGAATCTAAACACATAAATAAACATGAGAGACTCACAATGTGAAAGGCTGCTACTGCCTTACAAGTAACAAGATTTCAGACCTTCTGTGCTATCCCCTCCTTTTTTGCTAATGGAGATGTTAATGTTTGTGACTAACGTGTCACTGCCCAAGGCTTGCATGTCCTAGTTGGACTGTATACGAGGGTGACTCTGTGTCCCAGTTTCTGGGGTGTAAACACAATTTCAGATTGAAAAAAAAAAAAAGTGTTCAACTACCTCTAAAAGCAGAAAGGTAAAGGCAAGATATTTTGCATCCTGAGATAACCACCTGTGCAGGCTCTTCTCTCCTGTTGCAATTTTGAGTTTCACAAACCTGATCTAGCGCTACAGAAAGGAAAGAAAAGGCTGTCAGTGCCTTCACTGTGCTTTGCATCAGGGTCTGCATAGTCCAGATGTAAATGGTTTCTGACATTACATCCATCTGCAACCTCCATCTGGCTGATATCTTTCGGGGAAGATCAAAACGAAGGAACAATGATAATACATAAACCGAAGAAGGGGCACAAAGAAGTCTAAAAATGAGAGGATTCTATGGCCTTTTTTTTTAACATGTAGAATTACCTATTGCATAAATGTGAGAGGCACGATGTGCTGGTTGTTCCCAGCCGGTGAATCACAGTGGTTCTTGAGGAGCAGCGTGGGCCAGATGCACCTGTCTGCTTGCTCTTCTCTGGCTCAAACAGGAATAAAAACCCGATCTGACACCAGACCTGGGGCTGGAGTGTTTCCCCTGGTTAAGCTAGAAGGAACTTCTTTTCTGTTGCTTTCTCTCGCCTTTTTATGACATGTTGTATATTTTGATTGTCTTGAGCATTTTTCACAAGTGTCTGCTGGGAACCTGATCCTCTGACATGAATTAAGCCCTCAGTAAATTGACTTTAACCCATCGTATTGACTCTGTCATTCCCACTCTCTATTGTTTTCAAGTCTTGAATGTAGTCCCTCATCTCATTAGCTGCATATGGCCATTAGATGTTCCCTCTGCCCTTACCAAATGCAAGTACAATATAAAACTCTTGTTGTCTATTTACACACGTGCTCTGAGCCAGTATGGCTGGTCTCTTATTACATATTAAATGAAGAACTTGCTTGGCAACATCAGCCTGACAGAAGCTGTCTGCACTTGTATGCTTGACAGTCGACCTTCATGAAAATGGCTGTTATTCTGGATGCACTCAGTGTATCAGCACCATTTGCATCAAGGGGAATTTTCAGGAAGAAGCTGTTTCCAGATGAGCCATTGAGGATCTGAGAAACATCCCTCCAGGGGGTGTGAGATCTCTCTCTCTTGCACACAAACTTCCTGTCTCACCTCAAGTACTTATTGGTAATGTTCCTATTTTTACTAACAGTATTGTGAGCATACACAAGGCCACTGAATCCTGAATATACAGAAAAATATTCTACTGTTCTGGTGATTTTGATTCCAGAGTAACAGAGAAATAAAATTTGCAACTTTACTGACACACAGGATGAAGTTTTCAAATACTGATGTGTCAGTTTAGCCCCCTAAAACACCAAACCCTTGCAGAATATTTCTTTTGAAATGGAAATATAAGGGTGCATTTAACAGTTATCTGCTGTATTCATTTGCGCATTCCATAGTTATTTTTTGTGAGCACATCCACATGCAGAATTATGTATTATGCAGGAAATATAAGAATATGTAGAGATGTTTAAGGCTTACAGTGTGTAACCATTTCTTCACTTTCAGTAGACTCTTTTTAAGTAGAAGTGTGTTTAGATCGTATCCTAGATATCAAGTCTGGAGAAACTTGCCCTTAATTGTTTAAGCTGGAATCTGTGGTTACGTATGCACTAATAAACTAAACAGGGCTAAGGCACAGATGTAAGAACTGTCCTAACTGTCCAGACTGTGCAATTGTTAGCCTGCTCTTTGGTCTGGCTGTAACCAGGACAAGTTCCTCAAAGGTCACGTCTTGTGGAACTGTACAGGTAAGAACAGTTCCCAGTAAGAAGCAGGGATGAGGCCAGCCTGTGTCAGGGGGAAAGAGAGCTGGCCACATGGGCGTGAGCCTAACCATGCCATGCTATGCCAAGGGACAGCTAATGGCTCCTAGTCCTGTTATTTATTAGTGTAAATGTAGCCTGTGGATCCTCAGGAACTGTCTGGAGAAAGTAGACGTCTGATGGCAGCAGCATCTCTGAACTTCTATTAATTAAAACCCTGAGAGAGCATCAAAAGGACAAAATGGAGAGGGCAACCAAAGCACAGAGATGAACTGTATAAGTGGCTCCTGCAGAGCTGGATACACTAATTAATGCCTCCTGTGTCTTAGAGGGGCTCTTCTCTGTGACTGACTGACAGCAGAGGATTTCCAAACCCCACAACTTTACTGCTTTATTTCCTTGAGCAACAAGGACTGGTTGTTTTGTCAGGTATTCTTATGGCTCCTGTGTTGTTTCAGAGCAGCTTTGCAACCCCCTGACAGCCCAACACCGAGGAGCCAAGAGCCTCAGTCTTATGCCAACGCCCCAGCAAGGCTGAGGGTAAGCGCTGGAAGCGATGGCACCCTGCACTGGTAACTTGTTGGATTCATTCAAAAGTCTTGCTGCTACCTGTGGGCAGCGTAGATGTAAAAGGTGTTTCAGATATTGCAGTGACTGGTGGTTGGCAGGCTGGACTATGCTCCCCTTGAATCCCAGACTGATACCCCTTGAAGAGGTGATGAGTTGCAGAAACAAGTGCTCAGATGAGTCCCAGGTGCTAGACATCTCAGGGAGTTCAGGCAGTCATTGCTCAGAAACAAGAATTGAGGGAGTTTTTTGTTTGCGCGATTTCTGGCTACGTCTGCACATGAAATTGTTTCTGCTGGACCAGCCACATAACTCTGTGATGGCAGATATTTGTGGTGTGGATGTATCTGTCTTTTGGTCTCCTTCACTTGCCAAAGTTTTAGAAGTGCTGATTATGTTTCCAGTTGCAATCGTTGAGCTACTCTCATGCTCCCTGGAGTGGTGAAATCAGATGCTGGATACATATATAGCTTATGGCTTAAGCAAGAGTGGATGCCTACAACAAATAATAATAAAAAAAAACAACTCTGGACCTGGAAGCCCTGGTGGGCAGTATGCTAAGCAAGCGTCAGTGATGTGCCCTGGTAGGAAGGACAGTTTGTAGCATACAGGGTTGTGTTAACAGAAGCATAGCAGGTAGATCGAGGGAAATTGTTATTCCCCTTTACCTGGCACTGGTTAGATCCTGCCTATTGTACTGTGTCAATTGTCTGGGTTTGGGACCCCATACGAGAAAGATGCTGGAAGAAGCTACATGGAGAGTCACCAAGTTGAGAGAGCTTTGGAGCACTTCCTTTGTTAGGAGAGCCTGAGAGAAGAGGCGTTGCTCAGCCTTGAGAAGGGTTGTCTTTGAGGAGCGCTATTAGCAGCCTTCCAGTACATTAGAGGAGGTTATGACAGAGATGAGGCAAGGCTCTAAACTCGGGTGCACAGTGGGAGAAAGACAGACAGTGGTCATAAGTTGGACCAAGTTAAGTTCAGACTGAATAAAGACATATTTTCTTTTTCTATGAGGCTAATTAATCCCTGGAACAGGTTGTACAGAAAGCTTCTGTGATCTCTGTGCTCGGAGATTTCCAAGACTCTACTAGACAATGTGCTTGCTCTGATTTCAGTGCTTTGAGCAGGAACTTGATCTAGAAACCTCCTGAGGTCCCCTCCAGCCAGAGCAGTTCCATAGGACTATGGTTCTGCTTAGGTCACCATTTTAACTTCTGATTTAACCAGGACAAGTGGCTGTTTCCTGTGCTACTGCTCTAGTGCCATCTATGTTCCCCAGGTTTTCAGTTGTTTATTTTTGCCTGTAACTGCAGGGGTAACAGAAAGTAATTTTTTTTAAAAAAAAAGGTTAATTGTTTAGTAGCATATAAAATACATGTTTCCCTCTCTGACATACCTCTGCATTCCCTCGTTCCCAGTTTGTCCAAGTTTTTCTGGCTATGTATATAATCATACATGTGCACATACATGCACACCCGCTCCCCCTCCACATTGCCCACCTCAAAGACTGCACACCTAAGCAGTGTCACCTTCCAGTCACCTACCACTGTCCTGTAGGCTCAGGACTGACCCAACCTGCTCACTCTGTCCTTCCATCTCTGACAGTCCCTCAATGGATCTTGGGACCTGAAAGCACCAGGAAAACAAGACAGAGTGTGAAGGAGCACCCCTAACTAAAGGGAAGAAGGTTCAGCATTCCCTAATTCACTGTGCCCACTTCTTCCCTTTCCAGGAACTGAAACAGCATAAGACAAGGCAACTGTTAAAGAAGTTTAAAACTTTGGGGTTTCCAGTCCATTTGCAGTGCAAGCCAGCTCCTCCATGAAGCCTGGCTGAGGGTCACTGTTTGGTCGCTCTGCAGTGTGGTTTGGTGCACTACCCACAGAGGTGTTTTCATTTTGATGTGCTGCTCTCAAAGACAACCAGCCTTATTCTCCTCTCAGCTACACTGATAATAAGGACTAAGTGGCATTAGTCTCCTTATTCTTTCTGTATGTTGTCTTTCTGTTTTCCATCTTGATGTTAACAGCTCTGATACGCTTTAGGTTTGCTTTAGGGACCTTATTTTGGGGAAAGGTGCTACATACACATCACCTGTGTACTCTCACCCAGTTTACTTGTTGAGAGCATGTGGATGACAACGTGGCTGTCTTCTGGAGCTGAGGGTGAGGCTCTGATGTGTCCTCTGCTGTGGAGGTAACATGGCGTACTGTTTAGGCAGAGAGGCTGAACCAACCCAGAAAGAAACAATGTCCAGCCAGTACTGACCAGTGCACAAGAAAGAAAAGGAAACCAAATAAAATGATATCCTTTTTTTTTTTTTTTCTAGCTTAGCTTGCCTTCCTTCCTCAACTCAGGCTATTCTTGGGCTCGCATGTGTGCATTGGAGATCTCAAAAGTAACCCCATTTCAAATGTAAGCAATTTTAGGTCTTTTTTCTGTCCAGGCTTTATTGCATTTGGCAGTAGAGAGTAGGATACTGGTCCAAGCTCTTGGCTTAGGACTTGATTTGCATTTCTAGTACACAGACATTCATTTTTAGCCTTCATTGGATCCCTCAGCAACCCCTCCTTTTCCTATTTATTCAGAAAACTCAAACCACAAGTACTTCCCCAGTACAAATGTAACTCATTCTAAATCTCTGCTAATTCCACAAGACACCAGTTTTACTAATTACCACCTTGATTAATTAAAGTGGAAATAATTTAAGATGCTGTTTGCTTCCAACTAGGAAGGTCATTTCAATTTGGTTTTTTTAACTGAGTTTGAAATATAAAACTTGGTCAGTCTCTTTCTATTAATCAAGGTCATGTTATATATTGTCAGTTTTCCTTCATGGTTAACTTTTCAATAGGATCATATATTTGTGTTTGTGACTTCAGCAATAACGGGGACTGTTACCTGAGGCCCATCCTCCTTTCTAAAGGACTCAGCAAATTGAAATTATTATTCTGCCATCTATTAGTTAACCTTTCAAAAGACCCCTGTCTCTTGACCCCCAGTTGAGCTCCAATGTGTTTCAGTCTTTTTAAACGAATTATCAAAAATAAGGTTTTACTCGGGAGGAGGACTATCACCATCACATTATTTGTGTATATGTACAGATACATTCAGTAATGGGATCAACAGTATAGGAGTCTTTTGCAGCTCATCTGTCCTGCAGCTCAGGTCTGAAAACATGAGGTTAGTTCCTGGGAGTGCTGGTACAGCTCGACACCATTGCCAACACATTCTGACTGCCCTGGTTGTGTGTGTATGCACACCAACATGCTTAATAGCCAAGAGTAATCTGTCCTTTTCAATGAGACAAGTGACACATACCCTCCTTATAAAAATTTAAAACAAGTGGTCCAATCAGGCCATTAGCAATCTGATCCAAAGCCCCTTAATATCAACTTGTTAGACTTCCACTGATATTTGTGGGGTTTGGGTCTCACCAGTGTGTTTTATCATGAGAAGCTGGTGTTTTAAAGAGAGAAGTGCTTCAGTAGTGTCTCCCATGGTGCACTATGAGAGCATTAGGGTAGCAGCAGCATTTTGACAGCAACAGCAGTTCTGTTGAAGTATCTCTTACATACTTTGATCACCGTGCTTAAAGGATATGTTGGCTTTGGTCTTATCTCTTACTCTCTTCCACATAGGCCTTAAGTGAAGGGTTTAAAGCATCCAACAGTGTCTGTTTAACAGGAATATTTTCTGAACTGACTTTTACAGGATTTAAAAAATTATTATTAAACACTGGGAATATCTTATTTGACAGGTCAACAGATTATTGGATTTTGGTTTAAATATCAAAAGCCACAATCCTCGGCACATTTCAGCACATTGGGGAAATGCTTGAAATTCACAGCAAATAAAATATTTAAAGGCTGATTGCCTAATGTTCTGCAGGGAAACCAATGGGGAGGCACACTATAATCCAGCACTGTGTTTTAGCTGGATTTCTAGCTTCTCACTTACTGATCCACTTTCAGAGAGTGTCTGTGGAAATAATCCAACAATGTCTTAGAGACTTCAGCAAACATGAGCATATCTTAAAGCCCTCTATCTGCCTGTTCTCCTGCTTCCATGGAAATGTCCTCTGATGAGGAAGGTGTGCACGAACTGGCCCACCAGACTCTGCCTGTCTTAGTCTTCCCATAGTGCAACACACCACTAGTGTGGTTTCTGCCAGCACCATCCTCTTAGAAAACATCTGAGTCAACCAAAAAAACAATGAAAGAAGTAGGACAATTCCCTGCTAGTTTCAGTTGTTCAAGGTCCACTGACTTCTACAAGCGTGGGACAATTTACTTCAGCTTAGGATCTGCCTCAACATTAGATTTTAAGAACAAATCATCTCTTGAAGCCTTTTCCACCAATCTTTATGGGAAGTTTGCCATTGCCTCTAGTCCTTGGCAGCAGGACTGGAGTTCAGGCACATTGGCCAAGATCCATGAAAGCACTCTTGTTCTGCACTCCCATTAATTTCAGTGGGACTCAGGCAGTGAAATACCTTTATGGATCTAGGCCTTCATACCAAAAATCCTGAAAATTCGATGAAGTTTATTTAGCATACACTATCCTCAGAGAATGTGGGCTGTTCCATCTGTTTGTCAAAGCCAATCATTATTTCACACTGCTAATATACAAATTAATGGGCACATTCCTGCTGATATCAGTCAAAAGGGCCTTTAGCTACTATTGCTGACTCTTCTGTTAAAAGCATAGAACTTGGCTTTTGGCACAAAAGATGGGTCGAACTTCAGGAACAGAAGGGCAAAGCATGGCAAGGTGACAGACAAAGAGCCATCCCTGCAGGAGATCTAGTCAGAAATGCCAACACCACATGTACTTCTGCCATGCAGTGGGAGAGAAGGGTCTTTGTTTGTCGTGTTTCTCAGACATACATTCCTATCAAATGTAATAATTTCTGCTTATTCATGATATATACAGAAAGTTTCTCTGTACAGCTGTCGCCACTGTGTAATAAAGCAAGACCAGTGCACAGCAGGGATGCACCCAAAGAGATCAAAGAAGGAAAGTGGGCTTCTGGGTAAACTGCTGGGCTAGGAGTTTGGGACACAGAGAAGTGAAAACAGAGTAGACACCCCCGTTCATTGTGTTCATCACTGCATCAGCAATTTTCTTTTCCTGGTTCAGCGAGCCCAGCTTAGGTCCTTCAGACAAAAGGAAGAGCGGAGAGTTTTACCTTTATAGGACTGACATGTAGAGACAAGATGCATTCACTTACTGCTGTATGAGACAACCTAAGGAGAAACAAATGAAAGATAGCCTGGATCATCTCAAGTGGTACAGGGTAAAGGTCCACACAGGCAATTGGAATGAGCCCGTTATGTCTAAGGATCCAATTGTCATCCATGTCAGTAAAGTCCATGAAGCCCAGATGGTAAATCAGCTTACCCTAGAGTGGGCAGCTAGAGTCCGGATGACTGACTCACTCCTCAGGCCTTACTGGGGGCAACCGTGTCCCTAACTGCCACATCTACATGTCTTTTAAATACCTCCAGGGATTGTGACTCAACCACTTCCCTGGGCAGCCCATTCTGATGCTTAATAACCCTCTCAGTGTAAAACTTTTTTCTAATATCCAGTCTAAACCTCCCCTGGTGCAGCTTGAGGCCATTTCCTCTTGGCCTATCACCTGTTACTTGGGAGAAGAGACCAACTCCCACCTCTTTACAACCTCCTTTCAGGTAGTTGTGGAGAGAAAGACTATCACAGGCTGCCCAGAGATTTGTCTGTGTACAGGAAATACAGCAGGTAATTCTGGAAAGAGCATGAAGCTTTAAGAAACTTGCATTTGTTTTTCTTTAAATTTTACTTTCTATTTTCTTTTGGTTGGTCTATATGTAAGCACAGTGCTCCACACGGACCAATTCTGTTGTGGCCCATGGGCTGGTTTCCCACTAGTGAATTGCCTCTTGGAAGGTTATGACTGTCATTTCAATCCTTTCCAAGGGAGTTGAAGGTAGATAGATATAGCTATTGCTTGCAATTTGCCTTGACTGAGGAGGACCTTGTTACCTTCAGGGACAGCACAGGGACTGGATGAGGTTGTTTTAGGGAACCAGTTTGTACTAGCCTTTTCTTTGTCTCATACAGGGTTAGCTCTGCTGGCCATTGCAGTGGGATGGCAGTAGTCCAGCACCCACTCCCCAGCCGCTCTTTGACTGTCTGCATATGGAACAGAACACTCAGTTTCTCAGTGGGCTTCCTCCACCATACTGTGACCCATGATATGAGGACAGGACACTGAAGTGTATGTGTTGTATCTTCCCCTTAGGGCACTATAGTCTTGTTTGTGGTTGTGTAACGACAGTGATTGTTGGGATTGTTACCTATTTCCCTCACAAGGCTGATAACTGTAACAAGCCAGATGGCCCTCTGGAGAAGAGAATTTGAGCTAATGAACTGCTTGTCTTTGGTTGGGGCTGGCTTTCCTTCCTCTCTTGCAGTGAAGTTCTGTTTCCTTAAAGCATGCAAGATGGTATTCTGTCCTGCAGCCACTGCGATGTTCAGGGGAAGTACAAGTGTATCTGTGCTGAACTGATTTTCACTTCCCACCTTTTATCTCTTGGCTTCTGGAGGTAGGTGTTTCCAACACCTGGGTAGCTGGGTGCCATCTTTTGCATGTACTTGCTTCTTTTACTTTAATAGAAAACAGTGATGGAGGTCACCTGCTTTGTATCACTTCCTAATGGACAATTCTCCAAAGTAAAGATTGTCTTTATGTTTGATGCCAGTTAGCAACCTTACAGCCTGTCCCAACAGAGACCAGGGCTGGCTTGGACATGCTGAAAACATCCTCTTTCATTTGAACAGCTTGCCCTTGAAGGTCATGCAGAAGTATAGCCAGGAAATAATGTAGGCAAATACATAATGTTACCTGAGCTTTATCAGTTGTGTGGATAGACATAGCTTTGCTCCCAGATGTCATTCCAGCATCTTTTTTATCCTCGATGTTCTCTGTGTCATTAAAAATAACTACAGGTGCCCAGTGCTGCATAAAATAAAGTCAAATAACAGTGGTACTTACCTAAACTTCAGTGTTTAAATTCATGTTTAGCAAATTGATAGGTGTTTTAAGCATATATGTACCAAATGAGCTACTTAATCTACCTCATAAGGGCTGTGCTGTTAGGCAGTAAATTACTAAGGGATTTTAGCATCCATTCAGCATGTAAGACCACAAAATATCTTTTGATTTTACTTAAATATAGTCTAAAACATCCAGGTTTCAGTGTCTAAGTTTAACATCTTTGAAAGTCAAAAAGAAAGTATTTAAATTTTTCTTTTGTCTTTTTACTTGGCTGGCTTGCATCTCTGTGTCTATGTGTATGTGTGAACTGTAATGATGAATGATTGGAAGTATGCTTTCCTAAGGAGCAATAATTAGCCATTCCAATGCAGCAAAAAGTGATAGTGTTACTGTTATGCCAAACATGAAGAAAAGAAAGCCAGTACAAACAGAACTCCACGGTCTGAGTACTTGTTTACATTTTTTCCAATGACAAGATAATGATTTTCTCTAGCTGTTATTTTATATTTCATTCTTCCCAATATATGCCATTTTAAACTCAGATACATTTTTACCTAGTGTAACCCCAGGACAGCCAAGTGTCAGCATGAACATTTAAAGGCAGAAGTAAGGTTAAGTAACTACAAAAGGAGAGAGCTGAAGGACAAGAAAGAGGAAAAAATTGAGATATGGATGCTATGGACAACAGAACATTTTGGTCCAAAAATTGATTAATCTTTAGAGGGAACTGCAGTTCTTGTTTGCTAGGCATTTTCTGTTGTTCACATCTTGTTAATGGCTGAATTTTAAGAGATGCAGTTATTATTGAATATAAAATTAGTGTAAAGAAATATAATTTGATAAATGAAGAATACAAGCCAACAGCGTGATGGAAGAACAAAACAAAGGACTTAACAGAAAACAAGACCTGGCAATTCCGAGTACAGGTTGTCGCAGGTCAGGAACTGAATTTGGACAGGTTTCCATGAGCTCCTGCCACATGTCTTAAGCCTAAATCACCTAACTTAAAGCACTATGGAGATATTGGTGAGTCCACCTATGTTTTCTTTGTGGTTGTCACCAGAGCAGGAAGGGTGCTCTTGGTACTAAAACCACACCAAACTGACGGTACAGGCGTATAAGGGAGCCTAAAGTGACAATGTGCTTAAAGCTACCCAGGTTGAGCCTTGGCCCAGGTCTGTTCCCTTCCTAATGTACTGGCATGAGCCTTTCTTTCTCCAGAGCAGCTGTGTCCTGCAGCAGCCACCCATGCTCAGGCTAGGAGCCACTGAGGTTTGTCAGATGTCAGTACGGACCAAGTGGGATCCTCAGGGAAATCAGGTCCTTGAGGGGGAATTGAGGACAGCAGACCGAGATTTTTTCCCCCAGGCAGGGAGATGGAGACAGAGGCAGTGAATGTCTGTCCAGACCTTCTCAACAATATCCCAGGAGAAGGGAAGCATTTCAGCTCAAAGGAAGACTTTTCTTCTAGAAAAGATAAGAAAATAGAGTAGAAAAAGACAGAAAAGCTGCCTCCCACATCCACGCAGAGAGAAGGGTTATTGAAGTCTGGATTGCTCTAAGATTGATCTTTGCTCACCTGCCTATGGGCACGAAAAACTGTAGACATGACTATATACATATTTTTATTTTAGTCTCAATTTTAACTTTTGGCTTTCCTGTACACAACAGATAACACTGGAGTTTCTGACAGGCATTACATTTCTTGTGCACCACATACAAGGAAACATGCACTAGAATATGAGATGATTACATTTCCTGACTTACGGTCAGTCATTTGTGCAATTTTCATCACAACGCAATAGCACAGGGTCTTTAACAAAGCAAGATAGGTCTGTTGCCTCAATTTGTCAGAAGATGGTTTGGAAACTCTGTCAGGTTTTATCTGTGACCTGCAAGAGTCAGAGAAACAGATTATGCTGTGTTTTTAAATTGGCCTAGCTGGTAATTCAGCCAGAAGCAAAATAAAATCCACTTCTGTCCCAGTCTTGCAGGACTGTCAGTGCATTTACCAAGGTAAATTTGCAGTCACCCCATAAAGCTTCTACAGCTACATTAGTGAATAGCGGGAGAGAGAACAGCACATCCTTCTTACTAGGCATCTAAGGAAAAGGGTTAGCAATTTCATGATTTGTTGATTGACTTCTGTCAATCAGTATGTTTCCTCCGGTGTGAAAAAATTTAATCTCACTAACAATAGTTTTTCTGTTCTCCGTTAGGTTTTGATATACAAACAGCCCCATTGCAGAAAAAAAAGTACCATGAAAAATTTTTGCTTCATTAGTTAGAGGACTGTGCAGGTATAAGACACTTACAAAACCATTCCCCTGTTTGGAGCTCACAAAATGGCAGCATTTTCTACAGCAGAGGGAGATTAAACCCCAGAAGCGAACACAGGATTTCTAAGCAGACTGAAACTGCAGGAGGAAATCTCTTCCCCTTCCATCAACAGTTAATAGGAGTGAAATTCTCTTGGGTAATGTGGTTATCTACAACACAGACACCCATATCTGAACAAATATCCCTGCCTTCCTGCTATATTCAGAGGAAGGGCTGGTCAGTAAAGTCAGCAGAGCTTAGGATGCAATTTGCCTTATGCTGAGCCTCCTACATTTGGTCCCCATTGACTCTATTGGCTTGGGCTTTGGTTCACCGGTGGAGGTTTGGACAATAGCTCAGGTATGACAAAGCTGGGATGCTGAAGTTATGTCAGCTGCATCTGTATTTTCCAACAGCATGGTAATGGGTATTTTGAATATATTATGTACAGAGATGGCACCTGCATCTACTTGTCCTCAGAAATAAACCTGGCGTTGTCAGCCTGTGCTTGAACGGTCCGTAGCTCTCCTAGATTTGGGGAGGGGCTTTGATGTGTGTCAGCTCCATTGTACAGTGACCCCCAAGATCTGCTGTAAGTGCAAAGGCATTTCAGACATAATTAGAAAGTCCTGCAATTGCCTAAGGTGAGTTTATTTCCCTTCACGCTAAGAGTTTACTGGCTTCAGTGTGAGCTGTTGGTGGAAATCTGAAAAGGTCAGCAGTGTAGCAGGGAGAGTGAATCACTTTTATAGCCAAATAAAGACTGACAGTGACCATGGAATGATGCTTCCCATCCGTGAAGGAGGGTAGTGGCCCTAGATGTGTTGCTTTGGTAGGGACTGATTCTGAATCCACCTTTGCAACAGTGGAGGGTACCTCTGGCTTTGCATTGCAAGCAAGGTAGAAAATGCGGGGACTAGAAGGTGGACTATAGTGAGGATCATAATACTGCAGAGGCAGGTAAAAATCTTTCTTGGGGGGACCACAGAAATAAACAGCTAGATGCAAACTGAAAAACTTGTCAGAAAATAAATAACCAGATTCTTCTTCAGCTGCCCT